>CM042690.1:327947520-328547520 GCA_023614405.1 Avena insularis | reverse complement strand
CTGGTGGCACGAGCCAGCCCAAGCTGCGCCAGGGGTGGTGTGGGCCCCTCGGGCTCCCACCGACCTTGCCTCTTCGCCTATAGAAGTACCCCAGGACGAAAACCCTAAGTACCAGATTAGAATTCCATGAAAAGTTCCAGAATGCCGCCAATCGAAGAGGAGATTCAAGGACAGAAGTCTCGTTCAAGACCGGGACGGGGAAGTGCCCCCGGATCCATCTCCATCGACTCCACCACCATCTCCATCGCTGTTGCTGACTCCCGTGATGAGGAGGGAGTAGTTCTCTCTCGAGGCTAAGGGCTCTACAAGTAGCTATGTGTTCATCTCTCTCTATGCGTGATCTTATGAGATCATGAGCTTTGTAATCTATAGATCTATTCTACTACTCAAGTGCTTTAATTAATCTCTGCTTATCCCCACGTGTGTGTGAAGTTGATAGTGTGCACACCGTGTGGCACTTAGGCTAAGGTTACATAAATACTTATCATAAGTATAATTTGAGTTGGATGTCTCTATGAGATTGTGGTGTTTGTTGGAACCATCTAGCGCTTAAGGTGACAGTGAGGGGTATCTAGATGGGGAATGCGAACATTAAGGTGTGCTATTATAACCCTACATCATCGAACCGGAGAGTAGTTCAGGGTAGCATAATGAAGAGAAGATAATTATATGAGAGTATCCACTAGTGAAAGTATGATCCATAGGCCTTGTTTATAAGCATTGAAACACCATTTACAATCAGTCCTGTTACATGTTTGCTTGCTGCCACTCTTATTTCAGATTGCAATTACCACTTATAATCATCCATATTACTTGTATTTCACTATTTCTTCGCCGAACTAGTGCACCTATACACCTGACAAGTCTATTGGGTGTGTTGGGGACACAAGAGACTTCTTGTATTTTGATTGCAGGGTTGCTTGAGAGGGATACCTTTGACCACTTCCTCCCTGAGTTCGATAAACATTGGGTGATCCACTTAAGGGAAAACTTGCTACTATTCTACAAACCTCTGCACTTGGAGGCCCAACACTGTCTACAAGAATAGAAGCATGCGTAGACATCAGTAAACTTGTGTGCTCACCGTCCTGGAACACCATACGTCTCACACCCCTCTCTTCCGCATGCCCCGAGGACCCCCTCATGGAGTACTTTTCGTTAATCTGAGGACAGTTGGCGCCCACCGTGGGGCAAGTGAGCTTCGGATCTGCGTTCTGAGTGGAATTTGCAAGAATCGGAATTGGCGAGACCATCACCGTCGGTCGCGTCCTCTACGCCAGCGACGTCCCTCTCATCATTCTCGACGAGACCTAGATTCCGGCAAGGCAGGCCGTGACTGCCTACACTATCATGTCTTTTGGCGAGATCGACGTTTACATCGGTTTCGCTGAACCTACCCCACCCACCCCAGTGGTGATGATAGAGGCAGAAGAAATCTCTAGGTCCACTTTGTCCGCAGAGGCGGCAGAGTTCTAGATCTCAGAAAACACTAATCCCAACCAGCCCGCACCTGTTGTGGAGATAGTGCAGAAAGCTGAACCTCAAGCAGATCTTGTGGTGCAAGTCGAATCTGGAGTGGATCTCCCTAGCGAGGTCGAATCCTAGATCGATCTACCTACTGAGGTCGAAATCCAGGAGGAGCAAGACAGCAACTTTGCTTTCGGCTCTACCAACACCGGAACAGATCAACCCTTCCCTAGGCATACGTTGAGGCGCATGATGATGAAAGGTGCAAACGTGGATGAGATTCTCGAGACCATCAGAATTTTTGAGGAAGCTCACGAGGAAAGTCGCAACTACCTCAGGACACATGCGTCGCACTTCGTCGGATATGCTGGATCCGGATCCGGCTCTGCCGATGCTAGAGGCAACAAGGACTCGGTGCTGGAGGCGATCAGAAAAAACACCGACTTACTGGCATCTTCGGATGATTCCTTGACGTCGGCGGATTTCTGAATGTTCTCCGCAGAATACAAAGAGGAGTTCTACTCCAAAGTTACAGAAGAAGGAGAAGCCATGGACGAAGGATCTGGAGAAAACTCTCCCAAAGCACAGGATGACATGGATCTCGAAGACAATCCCGATGTCTAGATGTCGAAAGTACCAATCAGAGCTTGACTCCGGGAAATGGACCCAAAGCCGTCTTTGATACCGGTGCTGCCAAGAAGGCAAATAAGAAGAACAAGACCCTCCAGCAGAGGAAGTGATTGCCAAGGAGTATGAGGAAGACTCGGATGGAGCATTGATCCTAGAAGAGCCCAAAGAAGCTTCGGTGGATGGACACGTGGTCACTGCTGGTGCCCGTAAAATCATCGATGCTACGCTAACCACACCTATCCCTACAGCTGCAGAACTTATTGCTAAAGAATTGGAAGAAAGGGCTCAAGCCCTAGAAGCGGGTCGCCAAGTACTCCTAGATGAAGCCAACAACATCGAGGAAGATAAAAAGCGCATAGCTACTGCGGACAAGTGCATCTCTCTGCAGTATCAGAAGACCCGGAAACGACACACGCATGACAATCAATTTCCAGGAGTCCACAAGGTTCTCTTTGAGGGGGACCCAGAGATGCCTCGACTCAACAGCAAGGGAGATCTGGTGTACCCAACACTAGTACAAAACACTGCCGCAGCTCGAGATATCCTGGCAAATAATCCAGGCCCCAAACAGGTCCGGTTGGGCACAAAGCTACTCACTAAGGGTCTGGAGCAATAGAAGGTCGTGAAATCCAGGAGCGGAAAACTGGGCTCTCAATCTGACCAATGTCGCATGGATCTGGCCTGGAATGACATAAGGACCCAACGGGTTCCGGAACAGCATTACCGTTCCGACCGTCGGGAAGACAACTACTCAAGAACCGGATCTTTGGGGCAGCACCACAGAACCGCATGTAACTGGAGCAACATCGCTCCAGCCGCAAAGCAAGAAGAAATTGTTGCACTGTATCCGAGAAACCCTCCCCGGCGAGAGTCGAACAATTGCAGGGAAGAAGACAAAGAGAAATGTCGGGAGGAGAACCATCAAAGAACGCCACCTCCTGGACATGCAAGCTGTCTGACTGAACCTCATCCCGGTGGGAGTGACGGACGAAGGAATGACGAACACCATGCCGAGTCAAGCCGGCAGGGGGCTCGTCGCAATGAAGACCCTTCCCGGAACCGGAATAATGACGCTCCGGATGGAGGCCGGCGATCAGCCAGAAACAACCCACCTGCACCACCCTCGCCACCAAGCAGCCATCACAACGGCTCTCAAGGAGGCCAAGGAGGGCGTCATGGCAGAGGAGGTGGTGGCAGAAGCAGAAGTCTGGCTCACAGGCACCGCAGCTATAGCGAGAAAAAAAGATGGTGTTCCCTATCACCAAGTGACACGAGACACCGGATCAACTCCAACATAGAGGCGCGATGCTACGAGTCGGATAATTTCTACGTAGGTCCAAAATGCTTCGGACCCCGTATTTGACAAATAAACTTCCCGGAAGGATTTGCTATCTCAAGACGCATCGAACCCTACAACAGTGTGGCCGGCCAGATACTTGGCTCCAGGACTTTTTCCAGGCTTGCTGCATCGCCAAAGGTGGAAATAGCTTGGTCACAACCCGATATCTCCCACTTATGTTGTGGAAGACGGCACGATCTTGGCTCAATGAACTTCCGGAGAATACCATCCACAACTGGTATGACATGCAAAGCGCTGCACCTAGAAAGCCGGAGAAACTTGCCGAGATTACCTCGGACAATGGATCGACACCAAGAACTCCTGTGAAGGATTAAATGATCAAATTGTGATTGAAGCTTTCACTACAGGACTCCCAATTGGTTTACCACGTCACTGGCTGAAGTGCGACAAGGTCACTGATCTGCGAGAGATGATAGAAACAGCGAGCAAGTATGCAGACACTGACGACGATGTAGAGGGATTACTAAATGCCCTAGCTGTGCCACGGTCGGCAAAACAACCAAAGCAACAAGCTCAGAAGTGCAAGAATACCTCGGAGGAGAAACCAATGCGGAAACAGCAGTGGTCACTGCTACTTTCGGGTCTGGAGGATGAGGAGGGCGCGGCTGCGGCCATGGTCGCGGCTGTGGGACATCAAGAGTCCAGGGTAGAGGAGACCAGCAACCTAGCAAAACCTATTCCTGGGCCGACATTGCCAATAACCCATGTGTGCATCACTTAGATGCCAGTGGGGGATCGTCTCACAAAAACGCCGAGTGTTGTTTCAACGATGACATCAAGAAATACGATTCTGCTGGCTACAGGGCTAAGCGGAAGAAGGGGAAAAAGAATCCCGAAAAAGTGAAGGAGACCAAGGAAGATTCTGACATGGAGGAAGCTGACCCTTCAAATCCCAAGCCAGATGGAAAAAAGAACTTCCCATCAAAGAAATACACTTACATCACCTTCCTTGGATCTCAACCAGCTAAGGTCAAGAAAGCAGTTATGCATGAACTCAACGCAACTGTTCCGGCTGTCCCACAATTCCTGGATTGGTCAGAAGTGGTAATCACCTTTGACCATGTTGATCATCCGCATAAGTTGCATAGGCGAGGAAAATACAGCTTAGTCGTCAACCCACTTATTGGAGGCTATGGTTTCTCCAAGACTCTCATGGACGGTGGCAGCAGCATTAATATTCTGTATGTTGAAACACTATGTCGTATGAGAATCTCGGAGACACAGCTGAACCACAACTCTGTGATCTTTCAATGATGCATTGTTCAGAGAGAAGAACATCGCCGAGGCACTCCGAGTTGAACTCCAGAGCCTTAGGGAAGAGAAGACCAAAGTTGACGATGTCATATTCGGTATGTTTCCCGCTCTCTAACTTTCTGCTTTTCCGACTCTGGGAGTTCGAATATATTTACTAACCTTTGCATTACATGTGCAGGTCCTCTGAATTTACTGGACTCTACCTCCACCGAGTCTCGCACCAACCGGCTTACTCAAGTCGGTGATTTGCTTCATGATTTCCACCAATCTTTGGAGGATATTGGCGAAGTACTCAAGGTTCCGGACATGCACAGAATGTTCGGCTTTGAAGTGCAAGATAAGGCCAAGGAGATGCCCCAGCTCATCCATGACTAGAACATGTCATATGCGTGAACCGCAACATAGAATGCTCTCACCATGGTTATGAGCCACCATGGAAGCATGGAAATCTAGTAAGTAACCAGAGGGTATTCGACTTTGGATGAAGATCGACATGAGAAAGATATCAAGGCCATCATGGAATCCTATGCCAGATATGGGTGCCACGTAGCTGACTTGACCTTCTAAGACACTCCTTTCTTCACTCGCGTGGAGATGCCTCCTCTGCATGTCGAAGTAACAGCTGAAGTCTCCGACGACAAACAAACCGTTTCGGATTTGAATGTCTCGGAGAGATATCAAGGCGAGGTCGATGTCTCTAGTGAGCCGGCAGCTCCTACCTCTCCTCCTGCATCGTAGATCATCAAAAAAAATTGTGTGTTATTCTGAAGACAATCCGGGTTGTAAATAAGTAGTTTAATACTTTCGCTGGTGCTAAGATTTTCTACTTCTATTTAGCACTTTTGGCTTTATATTTATCGTGCCTGAAATGTTTACATAAGCACTTATGTTTTTTGTTGATACTTATCGTTTATCTGGCTTTCTACCTCGTCCCTTTCATGGGCCGGCTAACCTTCAACACGGAAACTTTGCCGAGCAACGGATCTCAATTGCTAAACCAGTTTAAACTCGAAGACAAATCCGGCTTCTAGTACCAACAATTCACTACTCGGAAAATGCCCACATCCGGCAATCAGATAAATAACCAAAGTACAAACTTTAGAAAATTTAGATTTGTACCCGAAGGTAGCATTTTTAGAATCGGAAATCTTAACTAGAACAAACATGAGCATAAAGTACTTTCAAGTATTCTGGGATTTTCGACTGTGTAGTGATCATTCGGAAATAAGATGGCAATATAAACTTCTTAGAAAACATTGAGGCAACCAATACATTATTTCTCATTGAACATGTACACATATATGATTACAAAGAAAGAAAAATTAAGAATCAAAGGGTTGTAAGTGAGCAATATTCCACAGGCTGTCTAATTCTTCCGGGTCTATACTGCCTCCAGCTCTCTTTCTTTTCTTAGTAGCAGGTCTTTCTTTGACTGGCCGCATATCAGTTCGATAGTAAGAACCATTGTGCAATACTAGAATAACTAAAAAGGTCCCTTCCCATACTGGGGAAGGTTTGTGCTTTCTTTTGTGCACAAGCCGAAGAACCAAATCGCCCTTATTGAAACACCGATTTCTGACTCTCTGGCTATGATACTTGCATAACTTCTGCTGATAGGAGGTTGATCTTATTTCAGCAACGACGCGAACTTCTTCGATTAAATCGAGATCATTTTGTCGAGAAATTTCGGCATCCTCTTCAATATATGTAGTAACTCAGGGAGAAGTATGAATCAAATCACTAGGAAGAACTGCTTCAGCACCATAGACCAAGAAGAAAGGTGTGTATCCAGTTGACCTGTTTGGAGTTGTTCGTAAACTCCATATCACAGAAGGTAATTCCTTGCCCAATCCCCCGCAGCACGTCCTAGTTGTGCTTCGAGTCTTTGTTTTAGGCCTTGTAGGATTAAACCATTTGCTATTTCGACTTCTCCATTAGCTTGTGGATGTGCGACTGACACAATGTCAAGCCGGATATTTTGTTCATCGCAGAATTCGGAAAGCTCTCCCATAGAAAAGTTACTCCTGTTGTTTGTGATAATGCTATGCGGCTAACCGTATCGGATTATGACATCCTCGACAAATCTTTTGGCTGTTGCTCCATCACAATGGGTGACGGGTTTAGCCTCAATGCATTTTGTGAATTTATCCACCATCACTAAGAGATGAGTAAATCCACTTGGAGCCCATTTAAACGGTCCTACCATGTCAAGCCCCCAGACCGTGAAAGTCCATGTTATAGGTATTGTTCGCAGCTTATTAGCCGGAACATGAGCTTGCTTGGCGTACTTTTGGCAGCCTTTGCACGTCTTGACCAGCTGTTCGGCATCTGCCTTGGCTGTAAGCCAGAAAAAACCGGTCGGAAAGCTTTTGCCACTAAAGATTTGGCTGTAGCATGATGGCCGCATTCGCCTTCATGGATTTCTCGTAATATTTCCACTCCTTCTGGAGATACACGGCGCTGAAAGACCCCAGACACACTCCGCTTATAGAGCTCACCATTTACTATAGTATAGGTTTTTGCTCGTCAGACGATCTGCCGGCTTAGAACCTCGTCTTCGGGTAATTTTCCATCTACCAGGTAATCAAGGTAGGGTCAAGTCCAGCTAGGAATTACAGCCAAAACTTCTACTAAAGGTGAGTCAGATTTGGTCGGATATTCTTTGTCTACGCCCTTTTATAGAGGGAACTTTGAGGTGCTCTAAAAAAGCGCCATCCGAGACCTTTTTCGCACAGAACCTATTCGAGATAATGCATCTTCTTCCTCATTTTCTGTTCGAGGGATGTGTTGAACCTTGAACCCTTCGAATGATTTAGATAGTTCATCCACGACAACTCTATATGCTTTCATGTTCTTATTTTCATTATAGATATCTGACACTTGTTGAGCAACAAGATCCGAATCTCCATAACACATTAATCGTCGGATGCCGATGTCCTTAGCAATCCGGATTCCATGCAGCAGTGCTTCATATTTGGCAATGTTATTTGTTGCCATGAAGTGAATCTGCAACACATAGAAAAGTTTATCTCCTTGGGTGATTTGAGCACCACGCCAGCCCCCGAGCCCCCGAGCACCTTAGACCCGTCAAAGTGTAAGGTCCAGTATTCCAACTCTGGGAGGATCATATTCTCCATTGTCTCTGTCCAATCAGCAACAAAGTTAGCGAGGATTTCGGATTTGACTGTTGTACGAGGTTTGTACTCAATGTCGAAAGCTGAAAGCTCTATGCCCCATTTTGCGACACGTCCTGTAGCATCGTTGTTGTTGATTATATCTCTCATGGGAGCTGTGCTAACCACGGTAATTGGATGTTCCTGAAAGTAATGTCGTAACTTCCAGGATGCGAAGAACACACCGTAAGCCAGCTTTTGATAGTGCGGATACCCCTGCTTTGATTCAGTTAGGACTTCGCTGAGGTAATAAGTCCGACGCTGCACCAGGTGTTCCTGTTTTTCCTCTTTTCTCTCCACTACCATGACGACACTGACGACTCTGTTTGTCGCAGTGAGGTAGAGCAACATTGGTTCCCAAGGTTCTGGTGCTGCGAGGATAGGAGCAAATGAGAGTACTTCTTTCAATTCTTGTAGTGCAGCTTCAGCTTCATCAGTCCAAACGAAATTTTTTGGTCTTTTTCAGGAGCTTGTAGATTGGTGCGGCTCTTTCACCGAGCCGGCTTACAAACCGACTGACTGCAACAATGCAACCAGTTAGTCTTTGAACGTCCTTTAGTCGAGTCAGCCTGGTAATATTGATTATAGCCTTAATCTTGTCTCGGTTCACCTCTATGCCTCTTTGAGACACGATGAAACCTAACAATTTTTTGGCCGGTATTCCCAAGAAGCACTTCTTCGGGTTAAGCATTATGTTGTATTTGTGTAGATTGGCGTATGTTTCCTCCAAGTCGGAAATTGAGGTTTCCTTCTTTTTGGACATCACTGCAATGTCGTCCACATATGCATGTACATTGCGTCCGATTTGATCGTGGAGGCAACGCTGCATAGTGCACTGGTACGTAGCTCCTACGTTCTTGAGCCCAAAGGGCATCGTAACAAAACAGAAGGTTCTGAAAGTGGTTATGAATGAATTTTTGACTTTGTCTGATTCCTTTATTCGGATTTGGTGATAATCGGAATATGCGTTGAGAAAACATAGGAGTTCCGAGCCTGCCATAGAATCGATAACTTGATCAATTCTAGGTAGAGCGAACGGATCTTTGGGACAAGCCGTGTTCAAGGCAGTATAATCAACACACATCCTTAAATAAGTGGTGTCCTTTTTAGGGACCATTACAGGATTGGCTGACCAGTCAGTGTGGATGACCTCTTCTATGAATCCGGCTAACTCGAGCCGAGCTAGTTCCTTAGCTATTGCTTTTCGCTTTTCATCGCCAAAATGTTGCAAGGACTGTTTGATGGGTTTAGCATTCGGGTGTACATTTAGAGAGTGCTCGGCAAGTTCCCTAGGTACTCCGGTCATGTCAGATGGCTGCCATACGAAGATATCTTGATTTTCTTGGAGGAACATAACGAGCGCGCTTTCCTATGCGCTATCTAGGCCTACACCTATCTAGGTTACCTTGGAGGGGTCATCATCCTTCAACGGTGTCTTCTTCGTCTCTTCAGATGCCTTGAATTCCGAAGTCGGCTTTGTCACCTCCTTCTTCGTCGCGGGTATCTCGGACGGATCAATGGTCTTCTTGATCTCCTAGTACTCCTGGGCGTGCAGCACGGCTTTAGCAAAGGCGACATTTCTGTCCTCGCACTCTCGCGCCTTCTTCGAGTCTCCCCTAATGGTGACCACGCCTTTGGGGCCTGGAATTTTCATCATATTGTAAATGTAACACGGACGAGCCATAAAAGCCTAGTAAGCCGGACGTCCGAATATAGCATGGTATGCTCTCTTGAACGGGACTACTTCGAAGGAAAGTGCCTCCATCCAATAGTTCTTTGGAGTTCCAAAGATATCCGAGATCTTTTGATCCTGGGCCGCGATCCTTTGATCACGTTCTTCGGTGTCCATAGAAGAGGATTCGAGGACTTGAGCAATGCTCCGCTCGTCATCCTCCTTCAACTTGTCCAGCTCCTGAATTAAGTCGGTGTTGTCCACCTCCAGGGTCTTTAGATTCTCGGCTTCTTCAATCATAGCACATGATTCTTTGACCAGTGCTATAAGAAAAAAGAACAATAGTTGAATAAATAATTCGACTATGAAAGAAAGAGCAAGGTAAAATGTTTACCTTCAGCCTCATCCCTTGACACTTTTAACTAAGCATTTTCAAGCCAGAGAGCTCTGATCTCTCTCCGCTTGTTGCAAATATTCTTCAACAATTCTTGGTTATACGAATTAACTTTCTGTAAGTCATAATACGCAGAGTCAGAAGTCTACTAAAGACTCGGGCTAATATTTTTACTAATATCAGCACGAGCCTTGGGGGCTACACTAGTTCACTCTTTGGCATCCTATGGAAGCATAAATCCAGACTATCTATCCAACTTCATGCTTGGGGGCTAGATGATATGATATGAAATGAAGTAAAAAAGGTGAGTTGGAATTCGACTTACATGATGTTCATGAGGGAGCTTGCTTAAGATCATAGTCACCTCTGTGCTAACCTTCTTGGCGAGGGTCAGCGGGATTACCGATGTGGGAGGAACCACGCCGGCTCGCAGCCTCTCGTCGCAAAGACGGATCTGCTCAAGGAGTTCGGAGTACTTGATGTCCTCCGCTTCTTGTGCCTCTTCCTCGGAAGTAACGTTCCGGCTTTCCAAGCATTGCTGGGCTAGCCGTTGGATCTCCTCCACAAATTTTCGAGTAATGCCAAGTTTGGCAAGACCCGGATTGTTGAGGAGGTTTTCAGCGAAGACCTCTGCCGAGGGATCATTACCCAAAGAGGGTTCACCCTTATCAGGAGGATATCCCTCGAGAGGAGCAAGCTCCGACTCGAGGAGGTTAGCAAGCTGAAAAGAAGAAATATCTTAGTATTGCGAAAAAAGACAATAATGTAAAGATGAACACATAATTCGAGTTATTGCTGGAAGCTTATTGGAACTATGGGATTATCCGCCGTATGCATGTCCAAATATAGCTCCGGGATCTTCCTCTCGATCCGCTCCCTTATTAACCATCTGATTTGGGACTCATAGTCCTTTTTCGAGTAAGGACGGGAGCAGATCCGGAGAGTGTCCTTCTTGGACGTCGTGATGGAGTGCATAAGCTGGTCACCATGGTATTGGAGAGGCTGGATCTGGCATGCCAGCCAGTAGTGAATCAAGTCAGACCCCTTAAGGCCCTTGTGCTTCATCAAATATTCAATCCGCCTCTTGGCGAGAAGCAGATCATCACTAAGAGTCGGCGCATCTGCGTCCCAGGACTCTTGGGGCATGGCGGCAAGGTCAACAAAAGCCGGCAAAGCAGTAGCTTTGCCGGGAGCAGGAATATCCTTGTCATAGAAAAAGGTGGATGACCACTGTTTTACCGACTCACTAGCCTTAATTCGAGGATAGACACGTTCTCTCCTAACAGAAAAGCTAAGAGTCCCAGTAATATATGGATTACCGGCTGTGATAGAGTTTCTCTGGTATGAAAATAAAACCGGAAGAGAATGAGACTCGGCCTAATGCCGAGATACAACTCGCACAAAGAAGGATCAACACTAATCTCTAAGAGAGAGTTCGGGGGGAGATGGTGGAGTTGAACTCCGTAGTAATCTATCACCTCAGAGAAGAAGTCTCAAGGTGTAAAGTTCAAACCTCTATCGAGGTGGCTGCCGAAGTGCACCTGCTCATCAGTGCGAGGAGTGGGGACGGTTTGGCCGCAGTTGCTCCGCCAGTCGCTGACGTGGAGGAGTCCTTCGTTCTCAATGACGCGAAGCTTGGCGCCATCCAAGACACAGGGGATCCATACCCCATGGAAGCTCTCTTCTCCGCTACCGACGTCGTCGCTGCTATCGCCGCCGTGCCGGAAGATGAGGCATCAACCATCTTTCTGTGTGCCGGTGACCTAGGATGGGCGACGCTGGAGGATTTTGGGGGAGGCAGAGAAGCTCTATTCATAGGAGTCGTTGAGAGGGAGGAAGGAGCGCAAGTGCTGGTGAAGAGGAAAGGGAAAAATCTTAGCCCCTTAAATCCTTCATCCGCACCAAGATTGGTGTAGTGAAAAGAGTAACCGTGCCACATGTCATGGAAGGAGCTAGGTAACTTCCCCGTGATGATTATGCCGCCTCGATATCCGCGCACGCATTAAAACGAAGCCTCGGTTCTGCAAAGGGCGAACCCACCAATGGTCGTGCTGACGGGAATGTCTGTTAGTGACGTGACTTGACCATGACTGGTGTCAGATTACATCAGAGACCAAGTTCCGGCTTAGTTTGAATTTATAGCTGGAAAACTAAATAATGCATTCATTGGTTCGACTCATTTTGTGACCCGGATCCTATCCATTCTTTTTAAGTTTCAGGAACCCAAGATTCTGCAAGCCAAAGATCAAGCTAGACGATGATGAAATCCGACTCTAGATCTTGGAGGCTTCTGGGGGCTGCTGTTGGGGATATACTTTCCGGGTATGCTCACTGTGCCTCACTGACCAGGGTGGCCCACTTCGGGTTAGAGCTTTTCTTCACGGGCGGCCCAGTCAGGGAGAAGAGATGGAGTGTAGTCCGGCTACGAAAGGGCTTAGACGAATTACCGACTTAGGCATGTTATGTTACTTGTAGTTCAAGATGTACTCTGTAACCGACTCTTAGTTGTAGCTGGATAGGTCTCTCCTTTAAACCCTAGGCCGGATATTTATATAAGTCGTCCTAGGGTACGCCTTTAGGGCACCTCACAATAGTCTACAATCTCAATTCACACAGGCGAAACCCTTGTAACCCATATTCCGGCTCTGACGTATTACTAGATTGCTAGCAGGAGTAGGATCCATCCAAAGCCGGTGGATTCCAACCTGGGTAAACTTGTGTGCTCACCATCCCGGAACACCGTACGTCTCACACCCCTTTCTTCCGCACGCCCGGAGGACTCCCTCATGGCGTACTTGTCATCAATCCGAGGACACAAAGGTCAAGCACTCTTGGCGGTAATTGTTAACATCACCAAATGTGACCAGAAATGTAATGCAGCCAAGGGACTAAGCATGCCGGCTAGGAACGACGCCATGGAACACTCTTCCTTAGCTGGGTCCCTGTCAAGTTCATCTTGTGCAGCGTATCAAGGTGCATAATGTTGATGCCGCTTCCACTGTTCACGTGGCACTTAGTGAAGTCACTCTTGTCAATCATAGGGTTAATTACCATGGCATACTGATTCTCGATCGGGATGAGGTCTGGGTGATCCTCTCTATCGCATGTAACAGGAATCTCGACATCCTTCCATGTAGCAAGGCACGCCCCTTGTCGCTCGACCCCGAGTACCTCGTCTCCCCTAAGTGGCGCTGTGCAAGACCTCCCCCGCCTCTAGAGGTCACTGGCCTAGCTCGGTCCCTATTGCTACCTCCCGGTGTTTGGGAGTGATGTTGGGGTGTTGGGTTGTCTCAGTGCGGATGCAAGGTGAAGTGAGGTTGGATGTGTGGTGACAACAAGGTGTTGACAAGACAATCACCTGCATCGCCAAGAGCTTCCTACGACCAACATGAGAAGATGGGCCAGATAATGTGCCACTCACAGACCATCGACGTTTGAAGATGAACCCGAGTGATTCTGAGAAGACCAACAAGGACTACTTCACGGAACCCAAACCCCACGGAACGCCAAGATCTGCTTCACGGGTCTGATGACCGAGAACACGGACGCCAAGACCCTAGATCCCAAGACCGATCTCGTCGAACCCTCGGCACCCAAGGCCTTCGAACACCAATGTGTGACCCTGATCCGAGACCACTATTTTATAAATTGCCATCCATATACTTGTTGCATATAATCATTCATGTCGCATACATACTCATTTGTTTGGGGGTACTTTGTCGATTAACCTCATAATTAAATATGGAGACCATATCCGGGCGATTCTAGTCTTATATAGACTCCATTTAAATTTTTGTAGCGAACCGATGCAATTAATTGCCTTTTTAAGACAACATTTAAATTGCGGGGTATCTAAACAACATAAAGCTCCTAATTAATTATCGGGACCTCCATTCCTCTTAATAGTGCCTAGTTGCATCACACATTTCCCATGTCATACATCATACATGCATCATGCCTGATCTTCTGTCGTAGTATTAAATAGTGCATCCGGCGTTTCTTTTGGTGATTTGGTTCATCACGGATTAGGCCGTTAATTTGACGCGATTTGTGACAAGTCCTTTAGATAATGAATCTTTGGCTATATTTTCCAGGCGAGCATTCTCCCCCATTCTCCCTATTTTGTATTTATAGTCTGTACTTCCTCCTGTTGATGTATTGCTATCTGTGTTGCGCTGCTTTCCTTGCAGCCTCTATATTGCCTTGGACACATCCTATTGCCTGTTGTTTGATAGACTATCGCCCTTGCGAGTTGTGGTTGCTTGTTAAGGTGCTGCTTCATGTCATTGTCGTTCCACCGTTGTTGGAAGGTTGGCACATGCTTATTGGTTGAGATGATCATGATTTAATTTCAACTTGATAATTAAAATGCTGGTGATAGATATAAATAATGCAAAGGCACCAGTGGGCAATAGATGTTATTTGGTTCTTCCACACTCACTTGTGTCTAGTAGGCCCCGAGTACTTGATACCTGTTCCTTGACTATCCAACTATCGACATGTGGGAGACTCTATGGATCCCCCTTTGCCTGAGATTGATTCACATCTTATTTCTTGGGGACACAAACTAGTTTGGGGCTTTATTACTATCCTTTACTTATGCCATGTTTTACTGCTTTATTTACTATTGTGCGTGGTGCGCCTGTACTGTTTAGGAATGTGGAATGTTTTCGCGGTATCGACAAGCCCAGTCACACTTTTGGGTTCTTAGTCTTTACAACCATTGACACAAACCATGGGTCCGTCTGGGAGATGGCCAACTTTGTTGCGAGTAGCTTATCGGGGTGGCCCCCTAAAATAATTTTTGAATCCCGTGAATGCATTGTCGTGCGTCCTCGTTGCTTTTTATTTGGTTCTTCCCAAGGTTGATCGTGCGTGTGTTGCTATTTTTGCACCCCTACAGGCTAAATCTTTTTGAAAAGCCATGTCCGCGATTATGGACGACTTGGAGCACAGTGTCTCGACCATAGACAACTATAACTAAAGTAGTGCTATAAATTTGACTTCGGCTTGACTAATAATCAACTCTACTACAATGGAATGGATAATAAAAGTGCCAACAACTGATGGAACTAGGGTCTCATGCTATCGATATCTGACTAGTAATTATTGCATCTACAATGAAATGGTTAATTAAAAGTGCCAACAGCTTGTGATATTGGAACGTATTATGGCATCTATAGGTGACTAGGAAGTGCTACAACTATAATGGAATGATTAATAAAACTTCCAACTGTGTGAGTTCCCTCAGATTAACTTCCTCATTTGGTCTTGAGGGGGAAATACCAGGATGGTTATGTTTGGTGTTAGTATCAAGTTGGTTCCAAATAGGTCTTTCTTATCCCTCTCTGATAGCCTCCAGTTGTATTGAGTCTCTATAGGTTGTTTAGTGCATGCTTCGCTACCGCTTCAGTCCACCATACCTATGTAGGCGAGTGCCACCGAATTTTAGACTCGCCATGTACTAGCCTCAGTACTGACCGCTCCCTTTTTACTTTGCCCTTTGTCAGCACCCCTTTTTGTTTAACATGTATAAGTTCGACTTCGTTAGCAGGGTTATCCTTCCGGCTTGTCCTGGGCAGGGTTATTTACGCCATTGATTATTCTTCAGGGCTCCTAGCCCAATTTGCTTCTTCCATACTCGGATGTTGTATCGATTTAAAGGTGATTTGGATCTTTATACTGTATATCCATATTATTGGCACGTTGACATCATCTACACCAGATCCAGTGAAGAGCTTGCATCAATCCTTTGTTTCTGATCATCGCTTGTGAAGATCTTTAGTATGAATTCCCAGAGTTGGTTGCATAATTCTTCTATTCATGTGCAGAGTAATGCTTTGAGTGTGGGATGGAGTCGTGACAATACCACTACTCTTATCATTCACTTTTATACATTGAATTGGTGTATCAAAGTGATTTTACTCCTTTCATGTAAGTTAGAGGTGGCCCTATCTTGTGATACCTTTACCTTCGTCCTTTGTTTCTCCGGAGTGTTCTCTCTACGAACGTGAGCAACGACCTCTTGTTGGTGGTGTCACCGATTTCAAGATGGAGCAAGAATCTTTGTTAGTGGTGTCGTGAGGATCTACACAAAGCGAGAAGATTCGGATCATCATCCCTTCTCCCCTGTACCATGAGGCGGATCTCGAGGGAGAGATCCATTGTTAGTGGTGTCGAATTGTAGGACCCTGGTAAAACCACTACTAGAAAATTGCTTGTTGTTTTATTATTTTATGCATCATCATGACTGCATGCTCATATCATCATGCCACATTGCATTTGAGCATCCTCATGATTGCATGCATAGTATTTGCCTAAAACTATTTTTCAAAAGCCCACCTTTGTTTTCTAAATACCCTCTCTTTTTATTCAAATCAAAACCCGGGATATTTGTCTGTCCAAACCTATTTACAAAAAATTATAAAAGAAATAAAATATTTTGTGGGGGGGGGCAGGTAGCCAATGGCCAGGCCCAAAGGCCCAACCGGAGGCCACCTAGCCCACAGCCACCTAAACCCTGACCCTAATATGTCTCACCCTAGCTAAACCCTAACCCTTGCCCTGGATCTACCCAGCCGCCACCCTACCAAATCTAGACGCAGTCACCGCCCTGAACCACACCCGCAACACCCGCACAGTACATGCAACACCGCAGTCGCCCCACACCCGGCCCCACTCTAGACCTTGCCACGATGCACGTCGCACCTGGCCGTATGCAAAAAAGCGAGCATCGACGCGCCCTTCCTCGCGCTAACCCTGCACAACACACATCGCCACAAACCTCCGCTAACTCGGTCGCCCACCCCGACACGTTCCCGATGCTCCCCTATCCTCACCACATGGCCTACCCCATCGCCCCAGGCTGCGTCCTCTCTTCCCTTACCAACCAATCTCCCTTGTGACCACGCAACCTTACTTGCCCACCAATTTCGCTCACTCCCGCAACCCTGACCCCGTCGCCCTCTTCCTCACTCCTCCACCGCCGCTGCTCCCGGGGACCTCTCCGCTTAGCCCGCTGCCACCTGCGCGGTTCCTGACCGTGCTCCGCCGCTAGCGTTGGTCGCACCATGCGAGCTCTTCATCGCACCGTCCCCTGTTCCCCATTTTCCGCTGAGAAACTACTACCGTCTCCGCCTAGCCGCATCGCGCCGCCACTGTCCTGGACCCCTGCGGCCGCCCAACACCGTCCAAGATCTCCACTGCCATGATCCGCTTCTCCTTCCATGGCCCAAGGTCGTCCTACCTCTGCCTCTGCCAGATGCCGCAGCCCCGGGTCGACCCTACCTCTGTCAGATGTCACCTCTAGCTTCCTTCCCAAGTAGGCTACCCACCGGCGCCCTCCTTCCATCGATCTGAAACCACCGCAGGTGCATCATCATTGCCTCTTTGCTCGAGCCTTGATACATCCATTTTGCATCACTATTATATATCATAATTTACTATTATTCATTGATATATTTCATATTAAGAGATGGTACTTATGTTATTTCATCTGTTTTTGCATGGTTGATGACTTTTGGATGATGGACCGCTAACGTCAGGATTCTGATGTAAAAGGCACTATTTGGAGGCGAAATTCGCGAAGATCAGAAAATCCCAGAAAATACATGGAAAAATCTATTTTTCCAAAAGATGAAGGATGATAGAAGGGGGAACGGAGTTGGGCCAGACGGGCCCACACCACCCCTGGCGCAGGCCACCCCTGGTCACGCCACTAGGTGGTGTGGCCACCCTGGCCCACCTCCATCTCTCCTCTTTGGCGTATATTATCCCCATGAAACCCTAAGCCTCGGGGAGCGACCACAGAAAGATTCCGCCGCCTCTACAGGGTGGAAAACTGCAGAGAGAGAAAAGATCTCCGGCAGGCAGAAATCTACCGGGGAAATTCCCTCCTGGAGAGGGGAGATTGTCGCCATCAACACCACCATCAAGCTGGACTTCATCAGGATCATCATCATCATCTCCACCAGCACCATCATCACCACTCCATACCGCTGTAACAATTGGGTTGAATCTTGCATAGTTCTTAGGGGAAACTTTCCCGGTGTTGATTACTTGTTGTAGTTGATGCTACTGAGTGGAACCATTGAATTATCGTTTATGTTCAGATTGTTACTTATCATTATTCCATCTCTGATCTTGATCCATATGATTTCTTGTGAGTAGTTTGTTTAGTTCTTGAGGACATGGGAGAAGTCATGTTGTTAGTAGTGGAATTGTGTTGAGAAAGATTCAATAGTTTGTTATTTAAGTTGTGGTGTTATTATTCTAGTGGTGTCATGTGAATGTCGACTACATGATACTTCACCTTTATGGGCCTAGGGGAATGCATTGTGTATTGGGCTACTAATCGTAGGGGTTGCCGGAGTGACAGAAACCTGAACCCCCGTTAGGAAACATTTGCACAAGGGAGGTTAGGATCTCAAAGTTTAAAGTTGTGGTTAGGTTTCTATCTTAAATACTTTCTTGTACTTGCGGATGCTTGTAAGGGGTATAATCATAAGTATGTATTAGTCCTAGGAAGGTTGATACATTAGCATAGGTTCACCCACACAACACTTATCAAACTAAAGAAGATTAATCAACTATATGAAGCGAAAGCACTTGACGATATTCCCGTGTGACCTGGAGAACATTTGGTCATCTTAAGTAATACAACCGGCTTATCCTTTGCTAAAGAAAGGATTGGGCCACTTGCTGCATTTATTATTATTGTCTTTTATTTACTCGTACTTTATTTATCCGCATTATCAAAAACCCCTAAAAATCCGTTTGCTAAGTATTTACAGAGAATTCCTGCTCCAAGCCACTCGTCAACACCTTCTGCTCCTCGTTGGGTTTAACACTCTTACTTATCGAAAATACTGCGATACACCCCCTATACTTGTGGGTCACCAAGACTATTTTCTGGCACCGTTGTCGGGGAGTGAAGCGCTATTGGAGAGTGGAGCTGGTAAAGGAAACTTCTACAGTGAGTATTGTTTATTTCTATTAGTTACTTTATTTCAATATGGATAATTCGCTTAGTTTCTTATTTCGTAATGCTACTACCACTGCTAAGGTAGTAGATGAACCACCACTTGCTGAGAATGATACTTTTAAGATACCTACTAGAAATATTGATCGTGTTATGGATAACTACTATTTTGGAGATGGAACTATCCATCTCGGTGATCATTTGCTCTTTATACACGAATTATGCGGGTTGTTCAAGTGTGCAGGTATTACAACCGATCAAGTCAAGAATAAGTTATTCTCATTATATCCGAAAGGAAGAGCTGAGGAATGGTATAAGTTGCTGAAGAATGGCCAATCTCTTGAATGGGAGGAAGTAGTGCCTCTCTTTTATTCCAAATTTTACCCTCCTAGTGAGATTCATAAAGATCGGAATCAAATATACAACTTTTGGCCTCTTGATGGAGAGAGTACAACTCAAGCTTGGGGGAGATTGAAGTTACTAATGCTCAAATGACCTATTCATGAGCTCCCTAACAATATTATTATCAATAACTTTTATGCAAAACTTCCTCTTCATGATAAGGATCTATTGGATGCTTCTTGTGCTGGATCATTTACACGCATGAAAGAAGAAGCTAAATGGGATCTTCTAGACCGTATTCAAGACAATGCTGAAGCATGGGAGAATGATAAAGGAAGAAAGTCAGGTATAAATTATGATTATGAATGCATTGAATCTTTTATGGGAAATGATGACTTTCAGAATATTAGTAATGCTTATGGTCTAGACTCTCAAGCTATTGCATGTTATTTTAAAGCTTTTGCTTCTTATATTGAAATTCCTAAAAAGAAGTGGAATAAGTATCATGCACCTTATAAAGATATTGCTAATGGTGTTCCTGCAAGAAATACTGAAGTTTATACTGCTAATCTTGTTTTACCCGAACCTTACATTGAGAAAATGCATTTCCCAGATAAGTTAAAGGAACGTTCTATTGTAGCTAGTATGGTTAATGAAGGTACAAATAAAGCTGTCGAACCTAATGAACAAGAGGATGATGAACCTATAATAGAAAATGTGAAAGACTTTGTCACTAAATATGTAGAAGATGGACACACTATCCTCATTAAGGATACTTCTAATATTTTTTCACAAAGTAGTGTTATAAGAACTAGTGTCCCTATGTTTTCTGTTAGAATAAGTGATCATTGCTACAATGGTTCTTATGATAGTTATATCATTAAATTTATGCAGGATACTGAAAGTTACTACGAGAAAGGGAAAGTGCTCTTGTGCATTCCAATGATATTAAGTTTCCTCACTTTATGCTGAAAATCTTTATGTTGCACTTGTTTTGCCTTCCTATGCTAGCAGTCCCTGGTTTCAACAATTTGTTTGCTTACAAAATTCCCTTGCATAGGAAGTGGGTTAGACTTAAACATGTGTATTTTTGCTTCTTGATGCTCCCTTTTACTTCAATTCTTACTCTTATGTGAGCATCATTAAAATTATCATGCCCATCTTAATAGTTGTAAAGGAAGAGCTTTTTGGGAGACAACCCAATATATTTGTGCTTTCAGTTTGTTTTTGTTTATTTGAGTTTTGGAATTTATTACTGCGGTGATAACCTCTCCTTATCCTTTTTTTTGGTTTTTTTGTCAAGATCAACCTCTAATGAGAGAGAAGTAATATTTGGGAAACTTGCTGTCTCAAAACAGATTTTTGTGCTTCGCTGTAAAAATTCGTGAAAAATATCTGTACGTCGGATTGAGCTGTAATGTTTTGTGCTTCTGCCCCAGGTTGTTATTTAACTTTCATTAGTTTTGCACTTTTTTATTTGAGCAACATAAGATTTTCGAAAAAATTGATCTTTACCTGCCGGTCTGTTTTGACAGATTTTTATCACTCTTGCATTGCCTCTTAAATCGATTTCCTTTTTGAATTCCTTTTGGGATTTCAGAAGGAGTTGTTTCAGTAGCTTATGTTTTGATGGATTTCAATTGAAATTGAACTTAAAAGGTTTATTACCTTGCATGCACTAATGTTGCTAATGAGAATTGTGTGAAGTTTTGTGTGAAAGAAATTTCCAAGTTGTAGGAGAAAATGGTGTAATAAGATAGTGAAAGGTTAAATGACTCAAGCAATATGTGTATGAAGATGAAGATATTGATGTTATTCAAGCAGTGATGCTAGAAGAATTTATTAAACACCAAGTTCAGAGGCATACAGAGTCCATTTTCGAATAGGGAACAGTTCTGGTAAGAAAAGGTCCGCGAAAAATCTGTCAAGTCATATTTTTGAAGTTTTTATCTAACAAGCAAAGCAACGAAGTGAAAGAGGGATGGAAACGGAGCGAGGGTGGCTCACACCACCCCGTGGCGTGGGCCCACCTGGTCGTGCCACCAGGGGATGTGGCCACCCCGGAGTCCGTCTAAAACCCGTTTTCTCCTAGTACCTTCCTTTTGTTGTTAAACTTCATAATATATAATCCCCCGGATCCCCCCGAGGTTTGTATATCGTGTTCTCGTCGTGTTTTCGTTTTGATCTGTTTCTGCCAGGAACTATTCTTAAAGTTTAGAAGCACAATGGTGTCCGTGAACGATAAGGGCAAGGAGCCTGTGGAGGAGGATCTCCAAGATTTTGAGCAGGAGGATGACACCGAGAGTGAAGTCGAAGAGGAGGAAAAGGAAGACCAGCACCTGCACACCAGGACCACCATTGCAAGCATCGGAGTGGTGGCAAATCCCTCCAAGTTCAAGAGGACTGCACGGATGTCCACCGGAGGGAAGACTCCGTGTCACTGTTTGGCTTCGCGGTCACCTTCTCCACGCACCAAGAATCCCTTCCATACCCTTATACATGAGCATCAATTCCAAAATATGCCAAAGGAGAAACTACCCTCCAATTGGGATATGCCCCGTTCTAACCATGCAGGAAAAGAAGACTTCAAGGAGGAAGAGTGGGGAAAGAATCGTACAAGCTGGGATTCACAACCCGACATGATCATGAACCGCATTGAGCACAACTCAAAGTTGATTCGTACTCTCACCTTCGAGAC
The DNA here is from genome assembly GCA_023614405.1 of Avena insularis. Taxonomy (NCBI): domain Eukaryota; kingdom Viridiplantae; phylum Streptophyta; class Magnoliopsida; order Poales; family Poaceae; genus Avena; species Avena insularis. Next base: position 328,525,550 of record CM042690.1, on the reverse strand, counting down.
TGAGGACTTGAGGAAATTGATTGAAAAGCTCATCAAGAGAACACCACCACCACCGAAGGAGTAATTCATCATCAGGTTTTGGCATCCGCTTGGTTTGTTCCAAGCTTGGGGGAGTGCCGCGGTATCATATCATTATCTTATATTTTTTTACCTTTTTAGTAGAGTCATATCATGAATAGATAAGTTATCATGTAGGATGGTTTGCATTATGGAAGTGTCTCTCCTCTAGTTAGATATCTATGTATCCCTTGGTGTGAGTTGCCATTATGGAATATTAATGAGAAGTTCTATCATTTACTCTTTTGCATATCTTATTTCTATTATATGATTGATCTTGTTGTTAGTATTGGTATCACTTTGGGATCATTAAGTAAATTAAGTTGGTTTTGGCAAACCTGGCTGTTGGAAATATGCCATAGAGACAAATAGTAATGGGGACTATTATCATATTTCATATAGTTTTATATCATGCTATAACTGTATTGAGTGGAAACATCAATACACGTGTGATATATAAACAACCAGGGGTTCCAAGTGAAACTCTAGTCGATGGTTCATTGGTCAACAAATGATCATGTTTCCTGATCATGTGGCATTTATGCCAGTTGGAAATGGAGTCAACTCATTCTGAGAATGAGATGATGAACCATTACCCAACCTAAACATCATGACCCGATCATGTCACGAAGTTCAAGTTACGATGATTAGAAATGGATCCTCGGAGACTATTCCTTAGACCGTGAGGCTATATCAATCACTGTCTCCTGAGAGTGCTTAGATAGCATCAAGCGCCACTTGCTAATACAGTGGTTATAAAGGTGTGTTCAGGTACTCAGAGGAAACCGTAGAGGCAATATATGTCAAGAGCGGGATTTGTCTGTCCACGTGACGGAAAGATACTCAAGGGCCCACTCGGAGAAGTTATATCCAATAGCTCCGCAGTGTGTGATTTGATCACAGGGATATCACTTGTCGGAACGAGTCAAGTAGCATTGTTCGGTAACAAGATTGAACACGACATGGTGATGTCATTGATAAGATCTCGGGCAATGCAAGTATCAAGAGACAAAGGGAATAAGACACGACTATCCTGATTCAAACGACAAAAGATCTTCGTGGAACGCACAGGGATCACATGGCCATCCAGGTCCCTCTGTCGATCATTGGTCCGGGAATGTCCCGACCATGTCTGGAGTGTTCCTGAACCGTAGGGTATCACGCTTAAGGGTTTGATGATGCTTAGAGAGTGTTTATAGGATCGGAAGAATCGTCGAAGAATAGTAGAGAGAAAACCGGAAGGGTTTCGGTAAGTCCGGAGGAGGTCCGGAGTGGAGGTGGAAGGTGTTCCACAGCCACGGAGATTGAATAATATATGAATGAATGTTAAATATTGATTTAATCATTTATTCATAATTATTTAATAAAAGAGAAAATCAATTAAAAGGTCAAAAGGCTTAATGGGCCAATTCCGGAGGGAAGAGGGCCCATTAGGGAAAGGAGAGAGGGAGAAGGGGCAAAGGGGGTGGCCGGCTGGGCCAAGCCCCCCTGCACGGGCCCACTAGGGCCAGCCGGTGGCTGCCCCTCCCCCTCCTCTCCTTTAGTCCCACCCTGGGACTTTGAGGGAGGTAATACCTCCCCTCCCCCTATATATTGTGGGGTATTTGGCCAGATAAATACACACAATATTCAATAAAGGTCTTCTCACCTTTGGAAAGACATCCAATTGATATTCTCTCTTTCTCTCTCTCGTGACCATGGTCCCAAGTTCGGACTGCGCGAATGAGATATATCTTCATCGCGGAGCGACGTCGCGCTGCGGGATTCGGATCCAGGAGCTCTACTACCACAACTGATATTGGATTGGGGAAACGTGAGTCATCATCAGGCACCGGACGTGTGTAACTCCCCGTGAGGTGTCACACTTGAGGCACTCAAGTCGTTGGAGCCAAAGGAGCGCAAGGACTTCATCACGACCTTGAGGTTAGCTTCGGCTCGTCTACATCAACCACGCTCTCCTGAGCGTTGACAATGCTTTTCAGTCTTCAAGGGTAAGTTCGTGAAAAGCCCCTCCCATTACTGTATTACTAATATATAGGTCCTGGCAGCATCAGGGGTTCAGGGGCGTAGGGTAAAAATTTATTGTTTTCATACGCAGAACCCCTACAGTGGTATCAGAGCTAGATCTATGCGTAGTAATTCTAGTACGGGTAGAACACACGAGATGTAGCATGTGGGCGTTGATCTTTTAGTTGTTACCCTCCCACGTGTACTTGTGTATACCGCAGTAATGCTTGATGAAGCGGCCCCCAACCGACTTTACACGTTCATTCATGAGACTGGTCCACACTTGACATACGGCTTGTACCGTATAAAGTGGCTTAGGGGGGTGTCTGTCTCTCTTGCATTAGCTGGTATGCCATTTGCAACAGAGGGCCCCGAAAGGGTGTAGTAGAGACAACTACTTGATCCGCGTTGTGCTAAAAGTTTGTAGGTAAGAATGGTTCTTCTGCGAAAGCCCATTCAACCACGTAAAACATGCAAAGATAAAGTAGAGGCGTCTAACTTTGTTTTGCAGGGGGCGTTGCTTTGTGATATGGTTTTGGCAAAAGGTAAAGTGATTACCTTACGTTACGTAGAAGTAGATGGTCACAGAGGTGAAGGACTACCATGCCGGAAAGACACCGGTACCCTGATGTCTACGGCGCTGGAACCCTGGCGCCGGAATCCAGTGACGACGGATGGAGATCACGACGTGAAGGACCATATCACATCACATTTACATTAAATATTATTGTTTGTATATCTTATTGTGTGCTAGTATTAGATACTCGACGGTAGCCTAATAAGATGATCCTTGTTAAAATTACCAATGATTGTGTTCCCCCTTAGTGTGCACCACCAAGAAAGTTCTTCGGTATGAGGCAGGCCCTGATGATCGGGTGTCAGACATATCTACGTTCGCATACATTGGGTGTAAGACATGTTGCACAACGAATACACTAAGGTTGAGTTGGCGAGCCTAGCATGTACAGACATGGCCTCGGAACACAGATGGTCGAAAGATCGAGCACGAGTCGCATGAATGATGTGACCGATGTTTAGTGTCCACCCTTGAACCCACATTGATGGCCGTGATGATCGGGGGAGATGTGCCTGATAGGGGTCGTGTTATCACTAGGAACCCTGATGGGGATAGGTTTTTCTAAGTGGAGTAATTATTAACTCATTTAATTATAAACTTAGTCTAAATTCCTTTTGCAATTGTAAATGTAGAAAAGTTATCCCCAATGCCACCTTTCATGTTGACGATTGATTGGTTAAAAGGAGAGAAACTCAAATTAGATGGATCAAACTTGTCTATATTGGTTGCGCGTCTCCATGTTCTCCTTAGCGAGAATGACATGGTTGACTACATACTCGACGGGATGGATTTGGATCAGCCTATTGACCTAGAGACCCCAGAGCAGCGGGAAGACCGCTATCACCATCGGGAGATGGCCTCCTTCATTTCAGTTACAATGCATTTCAGAATGGTGGACAAGATGTGGCCTATCGTGGGTAATGTCAACCCTCGTACGGTAATGCTACAGCTTAGGACACATTTCGTTGAACAAGCACGCATATGGGAGCATGAGCTGATGGGAGACTTCCTCTCCATTAAGATGGAGGAGAACTCAGCACTTGACGACCACTTGGAGTGCATGCATGATGTGTACATGAGGCCTGCATACTTCCTGGATAGCTAGATGACGGGCTCTTTTGCAAATGGTGTTGTGCTGCGGTCACTGCCACCAAGCTAGCAAGCACAAGTCAGGACTTGCATTATGAGAGGCGATGCGGAATCAATGGAGTTCCACCGGTTCGTGTCACATCTCAGGAATGTGTTGGTTGAACCGGTTGTCGCTGAAGTCATCAATGACAAAGGTATATATTTGATATACAATTTTATAAATGTTATAATCTTGCAAACACATTTGCAGTGTTAAGTATATTTGATGCTTGTTCTGTTTTGCTGAAAACAGGTCCTTCTGCATGAGAGGTGCTTGCTGGAGAGGACGTGACGTTGTGTGTTGATGGTGAGCATGATGATGATGGCCAACGACACTCTTCCTCGACATTTATCATTTAATTTATGTTTAGGATGATTATTGTAATCAAAAGATTGTGAACATATTTAGTGTGTCTCACATTTTCTGAGACGGTTAGTCATATGAGTTTGTAACAAACAGTTAGTGATTTCTATTTGTGTTCATATCTTGTTTGATTATATGTGAATTATCCTTGTTGTTTGAAACTAATTGATAATGCATGAACATTTGTAAAATATTGAAATGCCTTAAACTACCCAACTTAAATGATATATTCATTAATGAATGAAACCATTGTTTAAATTCAAAGTTATGTGATAATATGTGAAACTCATTTGATTTCTTATCACATATAAATCATGCCTAAGTTCGGCAAAATAACTTGAACACCGTGTATTACTTGAATACAAAGTGTTTAATGAATTGTTAAAAGCAAATACATATTCGATGTATTGTGTTTTAACAAAATGGTAATTATCATTGTATGATTGTTTAAATGTGTAAAGAAGTTTACCAAAGGAAACATGAGTATGAAACTATTTGATACGATCAAATTATTTCATCAAACAAATGGTATTAAAAGATAAAGGAGAATCTAATTACTACGATTTGATCAATAGTAATGAAATTCAACTTTATAAGAATGCCATAAAGAAATTGTGGAATGCAATGCGTTTGAAATGTCAAAATGCAAAACATCACAATATGATATTAGATATCAAAATGGGTGCATAGATGGCGCCAAATAAATCATTGTAGTGTAGATGTAGAGACCATTAGTTAGAAATAGTTAGCACTCAATTAGAATATATAGTGAACCATCTAGATTCGTGAAAGCGGCTCCATGTCTGGTATGGATCGTTGTAGAAGTTTTTGGGTTATTCAATATAACCAAAACAATAGAGAATAAGTCCTTGTAGAGTATTCATTGGAAACTTTGAATACGAAATCCATAGTTTAAACCAAAAGAGAAGCAAAACCTGTATTGCTTGGATTTTGGTGCATTCTTGAGAAAGCTCACTTTTAGTGACATTTCTCGATTATGAAGAAAATGGAAGATAGTGAAAAACACGATAAGGATTCATATCCCTGCATCCGAGTGTTGAGAAGTGCAATGGATAATGTTCCTGAACGATTCTCTTCATAAAGGAAAGAATCAATGATAATGATCATTGTGTTTTCCCCACTAGTGTTTTCACTACATAAAGTAGGATTCAAAATGTAGCCCATATCTTGTATGGAGACATTTGTGAATCATTTGTCATGATTCTTCTAATATGACATACCTACGAACTACTAAGTAAATAATGGTAAACTAGAAGTATGAGAAATCCTAGAAGCAAAATTCCCTTGAGATTAGAAAGCAATTCGTTGCTAAATCTCACAAGTAAAAGGGGTTACTTGAATTTTCCCGCATGACTACAAAGCCATAGTGGAAAAGGGGTGAATGACAAAAGAACAATTTGTCAAGTATTGGACAAATTCAAATGAATTTGATTCATGTGTGGTTAATGTCTAGTGGATTTAAAACTAGTAAAAGTACTAGTATCTCATATTAAAACTCCAAGTTTGATCATCAAAGGATTGTGAAATTGTTCAAAATAGTGAGTAGATATGCAATTTGCATGAAATTGAGTGGGAGCTATAAAAGTCTTCCTGAAACAATATGTGAATGACATATTTTTGAGTGGGAGCAATATAAGTCTCAAATTCAAATATGTAGGAACATAGTTTGACTAAGAGTAGTGACTCATACTGAAATATGTTAGGAACATATTTTGAGTGGGAGCTTATAGAGTGATTCTTAAGGATGTTAAGAATAAAAGTGCAAGTACCAATAAATAATGATTTATAAGGAGTAGAAGTTGATAATAAGTATATTATGATATTATGTAGTATTCCTTAAGGGATTCTGAAAAGGGTTTCAGAATAGAAGTTAATTAAGGAACTGGTCCTTAATAACTCAAGTTAGGAATAGTATTAAGTTGAACGTCAGTGGTTGAAAGAAAGAAAAGGATGATCATCATCCACTATGTTGAGACATAGGTTCTATCTTAGAAAACCATGATGATAACTTAACATAATATATGATCCAATAAGGAATGTTTAAAAGTGATTAAGTTTGAATCATGGAACATTGAGCTAAGTTTGTCTGCAGTGTCTAATAGAGAACTGCAGACATATTTTCCAAATCCATAAAGGATGAAATATCTTAAAACATAAAGGGTTATGTTATAAGGGAATATATTGGAAACTCCTGTAAATACCGATTAAAGTCAAATAGGAAGCAAGATGAACAAAAACATCGAAAGTTGCACAGAGTGCACTAGTGTTTCGATGAATACATTTATAATAATAGATAAGGGTACCATCTAAAGTGTTGTATAATGTTATGGCAGGGCTAGTTTGCTTTTAACATAGAATGATGTGTCCCAGGACATAGTGCCCATGAGAAAGCCCTCGAGGTTGATCTAAAGTCACTGTAGGCTCCTGGAATCAGGCCTCGTTCTGCTGCCATGGCGATAATGCATACATACAGATGTTATCATGTGATGATAAAGTATTAATGTCAATCAAGGTGACATTAGTTAGTTGCAAAGGATTTGGGACTATAAAGTACAGACCCAAGACTCAACCTCTTCCATGAGCAAGCATGTTCAAGGTACCGGATATATGGTGCCAATGATTAAGAACAAATGCAGCTAGTTTATTTGTACTCTAGTGCAAGTGGGAGACTGTTGGAAATATGCCCTAGAGACAAATAGTAACGAGGACTATTATCATATTTCATATATTTTATGATTAAGTTTTATATCATGCTACTATATTGAGTGGAAACATCAATACACATGTGATATATAAACAACCAGGGGTTCCCAGTGAAACTCTAGTCACTTGTTCATTGGTCAACAGATGATCATGTTTCCTGATCATGTGGCATTTATGCCAGTTGGAAATGGAGTCAACTCATTTTGAGCATGAGATGATGAACCAATACCCAACCTAAACATCGTGACCCGATCATGTCACGAAGTTCAAGTTATGATGATTAGAAATGGATCCTCGTAGACTATTCCTTAGACCGTGAGGCTATATCACTCACTGTCTCCTGAGAGTGCTTAGATAGCATCAAGCGCCACTTGGTAATATAGTGGTTATAAAGGTGTGTTCAGGTACTCGGAGGAAACAATAGAGGCAATATATGTCAAGAGCGGGATTTGTCCGTCCACGTGATGGAAAGATACTCAAGGGCCCACTCGAAGAAGTTATATCCAATAGTTGCGCAGCGTGTGATTTGATCACAGGGATATCACTTGTCAGAACGAGTCAAGTAGCATTGTTCAGTAACGAGATTGAACACAACATGGTTATGTCATTAATCAGATCTCGGGCAATGCAAGTATCAAGAGACAAAGGGAATAAGACACGACTGTCCCGGTTCAAACTATGAAAGATCTTCGTGGAACGCACAGGGGTCACATGGCCATCGAAGACCCTCTGTCGATCATTGGTCCGGGAGTGTCCCGACCATGTCTGGAGTGTTCCCGAACTGTAGGGTATCACTCTTAAGGGTTTGATGATGCTTAGAGAGTGTTTATAGGATCGGAAGAATCGCCAAAGAATAGTAGAGAGAAAACTAGAAGGGTTTCGGTAAGTCCGGAGGAGGTCTGGAGTGGAGGTGGAAGGTGTTCCACAGCCACGGAGATTGAATAATATATGAATGAATGTTAAATATTGATTTAATCATTTATTCATAATTATTTAATAAAAGAGAAAATCAATTAAAAGGTCAAAAGGCTTAATGGGCCAATTCCGGAGGGAAGAGGGCCCATTAGGGAAAGGAGAGAGGGAGAAGGGGCAAAGGGGTTGGCCGGCTGGGCCACGCCCCCCTCCCCCCGCGTGGGGCCCACTAGGGCCGGCCGGCGGCTGTCCGTCCCCCTCCTCTCCTTTAGTTCCACCCCGGGACTTTGAGGGAGGTAGTACCTTCCCTCCCCTATATATAGTGGGGGTATTTGGCCAGATAAATACACACAATATTCAATAAAGGTCTTCTCACTTTTGGGAAGACCTCCAATTGATATTATCTCTCTATCGTGACCGTGGTCCCAAGTTCGGACTGCGTGACCGAGAGATATCTTTACCGCGGAGCGCCGTCATGCTGCAAGATTCAGATCTAGGAGCTCTACTTCCGCAACTATTGCTGGATCGGGGAAGCGAGAGCCATCGTCAGGCACCGGACATGTGTAACTCCCCACGAGGTGTCACACTTGAGGCACTCAATTCGTTGGATCCAAAGGAGCAAAAAGACTTCATCATGACCTTGAGGTCAGCTTCGACTCTTCTACATCAACCATGCTCTCCTGAGCGTTGACAATGCTTTTCGGTCTTCAAGGGTAAGTTTGTGAAAAGCCCCTCCTGTTACTGTATTACTAATAGATAGGTCCTGGCAGCATCAGGGGTTTAGGGGCGTAGGGTAAAAATTTGTTGTTTTCATACACGGAACCCCTACACTAGCTCGGTTGGTAGCAACAGTATTATGAGAATTGAATGAAAAAGATAAAAGTACTCTTAAGAAATATAATTTCATCATCTTTCTTTCTTGATTAGCTCATAAGCTTAGTATTCTCTAGTTAAGATCTTTTGTGCTTCCAAGGAAGATTGCATGTTTGTTTTTATCACCTATATGTTTGTTTATTTCCTTCAACTCTTATGCTTGCTATCCAGCCTTGCTAGCCAAAAACCTGTACTAAGAGGGAATGCTTCTTCTACATCCAATCCTTAAACCAAAACCTATGCCATGTGTGTCCACCATACCTACCTATTAGCATTATTGCTATTCCAGGTGAATTCATGTTTTTATCTACCTTCCGAATTAAACTTGTTATGTGAAAATTAGTGATTAAAGCTCTCATGAACTTGATGGCCCACTCTTTTCTTGCCCCTAATAAACTTGAACCATTGTGTCGTCTATGTTGTATATGCTTGGACTTATACGTTGGGATTAGCAGAACCATGTTGTCATGGGGAACGCTTTCAACATTGCACTTGTACATTGTACCCAGTTGATATCATGCTCTTTTGTTTATGGATGTCGTTGGTGTGAAATGAAAGGGGAGCTTGTAAGTCCATGGAGTTATGTATGTGTGTTAGAGAAACGCCTGGGAGGCTGGTCTAATCCATGCCTAATCATGGTGGAAACCTGCAGCGTAACCATAATGAGCAATCTATGAAGTATTCTTCTTATAAAAAAAGAGATAGAGATTGAGAAAAAAGAAAAAAAAGATGAGAAAAGAGGAAAGAGAGAAAAAAAAGCACCATTTTCCCATGGTAAATAAGAAGATGCTGAGATGCTTATGGTATGCTTGCCTTGTCATTTTGATATGGGGATTCTTCCGTATCATCGGGCAAGGGGTACCCCGTTGGCGGTTCTCTATGATACACATGTACTTACTATGACAAGAACTTACCGGTAACTAAACTTGAGTAGCATGAGGAGCGGCCCTTGTATTCAAGGGACATGAGATTGCCAACTTATACTTTGTCAAGCATATACTCCATAGTTTGTTCACTTTAACCTTAATCACCTAAAGATGCTTATGATAGGGGCAACGAGAGCTGAAAGCTAATAAGTACCATAATTTTTGGAAGCTCTTTATGAAACTTGAAATCCCTGCTTTCCTGTGTGAAGGGCCTATCTTTTACTTTTTAGTTGAATCAGTAAACCTATTACCTTCTACCTCAGGAAGTATTTTGAGTTGTTGTGTTTCATTCGTTCATATGATGATTTATTCAATCATGTTTCTTATGTTCCTTGTTTTACACATTGCTCTTATCTTAGAGAGTATTACTTTGAAAGCTATCATTGAAAACCCCTTTTATGTTTGAGCTCCTGCAAATTGTTAGCTATCCTTTGACCAAGAGCAAAGTTTGCCATTACCAATTATGATTTATGTATTGATGAATGTGATGCTTCTTGTCCGTATTCTTTTATCGACACTTCACTCCATAAACCTGAGGTCATGTTTATTGAGCTTAGTTTTCGCTTGGGGACAAGTAAAGTCTAATCTTGGGGGGAGTTGATACGTCCATTTTGCATCACTATTATATATCATAATTTACTATTATTCATTGATATATTTCATATTAAGAGATGATACTTATGTTATTTCATCTGTTATTGCATGGTTGATGACTTTTGGAGGATGGACCGCTGAAGTCAGGATTTTGATGGAAAAGGCACTGTTTGGAGGCAACATTTGCGAAGATCAGAAAATCCCAGAAAATACATTTAAAATTCTATTTTTCCAGAAGATGAAGGATGCTAGAAGGGAGAGTGGAGTTGGGCCACAGGGGGCCCACACCACCCCCTGGTGCGGGCCACCCCTGGTCGCGCCACTAGGTGGTGTGGCCACCCTGGCCCACCTCCAGCTCTCCTCTTTGGCGTATATTATCCCCATGAAATCCTAAGCCTCGGGGAGCAACCACAGAAAGGTTCCACCACCTCTGTGGGGCGAAAAACTGCAGAGAGAGAAAGAGCTCTCTAGTAGGCAGAAATCTGCCGGGAAAAGTCCTTCCCAGTGAGGGGAGATCGTCGCCATCAACACCACCATCAAGCTAGACTTCATCAGGATCATCATCATCTCCATCATCATCCCCCCAGAACCATCATCACCACTCCACACCGTTGTAACAATTGGGTTGAATCTTGCATAGTTCTTAGGGGAAACTTTCCTGTTGTTGATTACTTGTTGTAGTTGATGCTATTGAGTGGAACCATTGAATTATCGTTTATGTTCAGATTGTTACTTATCATTATTCCATCTCTGATCTTGATCCATATGATGTCTTGTGAGTAGTTCGTTTAGTTGTTGAGGACATGGGAGAAGTCATGTTGTTAGTAGTGGAATTGTGTTGAGAAAGATTGAATAGTTTTTTATTTAAGTTGTGATGTTATTCTTCTAGTGGTGTCATGTGAACGCCGATTACATGGTACTTCACCTTTATGGGCCTAGCAGAATGCATTGTGTATTTGGATACTAATTGTAGGTGTTGCCGGAGTGACAGAAACCTGAACCCCCGTTAGGAAACTTTTGCACAAGGGAGGTTAGGATCTCATAGTTTAAAGCTGTGGTTAGGTTTATATCTTAATTACTTTCTTGTACTTGCGGATGCTTGCAAGGGGTATAATCACAAGTATGTATTAGTCCTAGGAAGGTCGGTACATTAGCACAGGTTCACCCACACAACACTTATCAAACTAAAGAAGATTAATCAACTATATGAAGCGAAAGCACTTGACGATATTCCCGTCTGGCCTCAAGAACGTTTGGTCATCTTAAGTAATACAACCAGCTTGTCCTTTGCTAAAGAAAGGATTGGGCCACTTGCTGCATTTATTTTTATTTTCTTTATTTACTCGTACTTTATTTATCTGTATTATCAAAAACCCCTAAATATCCGTTTGCTAAGTATGTACAGAGAATTTCTGCTCCACGCCACTCGTCAACACCTTCTGCTCCTCGTTGGGTTCGACACTCTTACTTATCGAAAATATTGCAATACAACCCCTATACTTCTGGGTCATCAAGCCTACCGCGATTCACTGTTCCTCGAACATGGCCGCTGTTCTCTGCACCATGTCGAGCCGCCGCGGGAGCCTTCTCTGCCTCCTTCCGTGCAGCAAGGTGCGTCCCTCATCGCTTGACCCTGAGCCCCTAGTATACCCTAAGTGGAGCTGCGCGTGACCTCCCCCACCTCCAAAGCTCACTGGCTAGGCTTGGTCCCTATTGTAGTAAATAAAGCAGTAAAGCATGGCATAAGTACACGATAGTAATAACACCCCAAACTATTTTGTTTCCCCAAGAAATAAGAAATGAATCAAGCTCTAGCTAAGGGGATTCATGGTCCCACATGCGGATAGTGCGATAGTCAAGGAACAGGTATCAAGTACTTGGGGCCTATGGGACACATGTGAGCGGTTAAAAACAAAATATTAGCTATTTCCCACCGGTTCCTCTGCATTAGTAATATCTATTCCCATCATTTTAATTATCAATCTATAATTAAAGCCATGATCATCTACAACAGTAAGCATGTCGCAACCTCCAACAACTATGGCACTCGTCAAATCGAACCAACACATGAGCAAGCAATTACGACTCGCAAAGTCAACTTTCTAATAAACAACAGGCAATAGGAGGTGTCCAAGGTGATACGGGGGCTGCAAGGAATAATAAATGGTACATAAACTAAAGCATCGCAACACGGATAGCAATAGATCAACATCAGGGAAGTAAATACTATAAACGCAAAATAGGTAGAAAGGGGGAGATAGCTCGCCTGGGAACATAGCCAAAGATTCATCCGAAGAACGAGATGAAGGTCGCATCAACTCAACGGCCTAATCCGTGAAGAAGCAAAGCACTAAAATAAACACCATATGCACTATTTAATACTATGGCAGAAGATCGGGCATGATGCATCTATGGTGCATGACATGGCAAATATGCGATGCAACTAGGCAATATTAAGTGGAACTAGGGCCCAGACAATTAATTAATGGGTTCATGTTTCTCAGGTACCCCGCAATTTAAATGTTGAAATAACAAGGCAAAACATGGCATCTGTTTACTACACAAGTTTAAATAAAGTCAATATAGGACTAGAATAGTGGGCATATAGTCTCCATATTTAATTATGAGGTGAATCGACAAAGTGTCCCCAACCCACAATATGTATGCAAGAATGTTCAATTCATATGCAACAATATAGATGTCATATATTATAAAATATAGGGGGTCTCGGATCGGGGTCACACATTAGGGGGTTCGGTGAACTTGGTTCTGAGGGTTCGACAAGATTGATCTAGTCTCGAGGGGGAATACCAGGAGGGGTATGATTTGTTAGTATTAGGTTGGTTCCGCATAGGTCTTTCCTACCTATATCTGATAGCCGACAGATCTATCGAGTCTCTATAGTTTGTTTAGTGCATGCCGCGATGCCGCTTCAGTCCACCATACCTATGTAGGCGAGAGCCACCGAATTCTAAGACTCACACTTTACTGGCCTCAGTACTGACCGCTCCCTTTTTCCTTTGCCTTTTGTCGGTACCCCTTTTGTTTAACAGGTATGAGTTTGATATTTTTAGCAGGGTTACCCTTCGGACTTGGCCTAGGTAGGGTTATGGACACCATTGGTTACTCTTCAGGGCTCTTAGCCCCATTTGCTTCTAATCCATACTTAGATGTTGTACCATTTTCAATGTGATTTGGATCTTTGTACTCTATATCTGTATTCTTCACTCTTTGAATCGTTTTTATATATCTATGTTTGTTGAGAGTTTTATCGTGGACTATTGTGTAATGGTATCACTTCGTTTTCCACATGCACGGAATTGCCTGGTGGGCATCTTTGAGTCATTTCTATGCGGGTTTGGCTGAAAAATCGCTGAAATCTGCATATGGCCGATTCGAGGGTGTTACAGGACACTCTCCCTCCCTCCCATTCTTCACCGCCAATAATGGAACTTCTCCATGCAACCACGTGCGTGCGCGCTCCTCCATGATGACGGGATCCCCGATAGCCTCGCCACTGCTATGTTTTATCCGCTTAAAGGAACCTGCCAACAACACTAACAATGATGTCAACCGATTGAGGACACTGTCGTTGGGCTAGAGTCGTCGTTAAGCCACCACGGTGAGATTTATTTTTTCTACTATTTACAAAATTTGTTTTAGTTATCTCTTCAGGGCCTTTTCTTATAAAAAATAGAATAGTATACAGAAACATTCTTACACAGGCATGTTACCTGGATATGATACAATTAATGAAGCTAAAGTTTTAGACTTGGGTTACAATGACAAATTTGAAATTTGAACATTATAATAAAATAAACCATATATATGTACATATGACACTAATTAGCAACAAATTTAATTTGAATAAGTGAACTTTGGAAAGAAAGGCTAAGTGAGTTTACAATTTAAAGCAATTCTGGATTTTTGGAAGGAAACGTTATGTTTGCTTGAGTAAGTTAGTACTGTGAATTCGTCATATAACTAAATAGTGTGGTAAGCTAAAAATCACTAACATAATCTTTCTTTGTGATTGGTCCAACCATTTTGCTATTACATGTATACTATATTTTTCTATCATCTCATATCTATATGGATTTTAATGTATACGTAGGAGTGGCTCTCACCCACAGCCGTCGATAACTGTGCGAACTATAAACGGAAAAAACGAAAAGGCGACAGCTGTGGTAAAATAGGTAGGCTGGAGTGTAAGCAAATCATGAAACACATAATACGAAAGATGGATATCTATTGAAGCCGGATAACATGAGAAAAAAGTTTTTGAGGGTTTGTGGGATTGTTGCACGAGAACGAGTGTCCATCCTCCTTAAGGATTGGAGGAAATTAACAAAGACCACTCGTGACGCAATCTTTTTTGAAATCATGTCGTACTTCGTCGACAGAAATACCAAGGACCAACCTCGTGTTGAGCGGGTGGCTTTAATAATTGCTTGCAATTCCTAGTAGCAATGGATGTCTAGGCTTGTGATGCATTTTGTGGATCGAAAGCTGACCCCTATCATCTGTACCCGCAGATTGAGGAATAGATTTGGGCTGAGTTTGTGCGGTTGAAGACCACACCAGAATTTGTAGCTAGGAGTTTCAAATCGATAATCCTATCCAAGTCATACAAGAACCACCACAAAATGGGGACTACTGGGTATGCGGGCATGGCCCTCAGATGGGAAAAGGAGGATCTAGAGGTTATGCTCCCGTCTGGATGCTTCATTAATTTGTTTAATAGGTGGATGACAATGGTATGAAGCATGAAAGGAACCCTAAAAGGGGATGTCCACGTAGCAGGGTTGGGCCCGAAGCACCGTTGTCGCACGAGGGGGGTAAGTTCCATTGCCCTGTCGAATATAGGATCCAACTGGAAGTTGGAGGACAAGCGTGTTGCCAAAAAAAGCTAAGAAAGAGCTTCATGAACAAGCGATGCTAGAAAAAATTAAATATGAAGTAATTGAAGAGCTAATGAGAATGGACATTCTGAAGAGCAGTGTACGCTTCCACCATCACTTGTCAAGCCTCCCCCTTTAATTCCAAGCAGTTGTGCTTCTTCCCAACTCATCACCATTGTTGTTAGGGGCACGATCACCTATCCTTGTGATCGCATAGAGGTAACTAAACCCATTGATCATGTAGAATTGTAATACATCAAATAATTTATTCATTTTCATATATATGGCATCCTTGCTAGTTGACCTAAACTTTTTATGTAGGTAGGCACCATCTTCCAGCTACTAGCGAGGAAAGTTGGCTCTGATGGATCCGAGCATGCTGCATGGGCCCGAGTGCATCCTCCTAGCAAAGGGCAGATGGTACACAGCTATCCTCTTCACGACGGTTTTGCTATGGTCAGTGTTGATGATGTCATCGAGGGGTTTAATGGATTCACTCGGCCGGTTCCTCCCAATGAAGACATGATGACTCTAATTGATGTGAAGGGGACCTTCATCTAATGGCCCAAGGGAGATAACATTCTTGGCCAGCCAGAGCCAGCCTCGACACACCTCTCACCACCAACACTCTCTCCCTAGATCAAGGAAGATATCATTCTTAGCCATCTAGAGCCGGCCTCGACACACCTCTCACCGTCTACACTCAGTACTTCCCAGATCAAGAAAGATCATTCTTATCCAGCCAGACCCGGCCTCAACACACCTCTCACCATCAATAGTCACTCCCCAAATCAAGGAAGTGCAGGTTGGTCAAGCTTATTATTTACAAACCCAAGATGGTACCCTGCACTACTCGTCACAAGCAGTGCAGGGTACCATCAAATAAATTATTCATTTTCATATGGCATCCCTAACTAGATAGTTGACCTAAACTTTTTATGTAGATAGACTCCATGTGCAAGCTACTAGCGAGGAAAGTCGGCTTAGATGGCCCCGAGGTAGCTGTGTTGGCATGAGTGCATCTTTCTAGCAATGGGCAGATGGTACACAACTCTCCTCTTGGCGATGGTTTCGCTAGCATGAGTGTTGAAGATGTCATCGAGGGGTTCAATTGGTTCGCTCTTCCGGTCCCTCCCAATGAAGAAATGATGACTTTGATTGAGGCGAAGGGGAGCTTCATCAAGTGGCCCAAGAGGGACACCATTGTTGATAAGCCAGAGCCAGCCTAGACACACCTCTAACTAGAGCGGTACTCACTCCCCAGATCAAGGGAACACCAAATTGTGAAGATGGTCATCTGTAAACCCACTGCTCACAAGAAGCGTCGCCCCTAGAAGACGCTATCCCTTCAGAATATCCAGCACCCCCAGAAGACGCTGCCCCCTAGATCAATATGCCGCCCTCCCAGAAGACATCGGCCCTCTAGAATATCCAATGACCCAAGAAGACGTTGTCCCCAGATTAATATGTTGCCGCCCTGCCAGAAGATGCCGACCCTCCACAATATCCTTCCCCCCAAGAAGACATCGTCCCCTTAGATTAATATGCTTCCCCCTGATCAATATGCCACCAAGAAGATACCAGAGACACTTCCACCCGCTCTAGAAGGCAAACCTCCTCATTCCCCTGCTGCTAAGACCAGGCCTAAAGAAACTGATGAAGAGACAACCCAAACCAGTGTGGCCACCAAGACCATGGTGCCAGTAGATGTTGTACAAGCTACCACGTCGAAGGTTTAGAAGACCAATATTATTGTGTCTGCCAAGGAGGCGGTTTCTGACAAGCCGCCAACAGCTACACCTAGGGTCACACGCTCAAATGCATTATCGCCCAGTAGAGAAGATATTCCTGCACCTTCTTCGAAAAGGAGAGCTACCACTAGGAGTGGCATGACTACAAAAAGGCAGCAAGCCTGCCACCACCACCTGATCCCACTAATTAGAGCGATGAGCTGCTACGAGAATTCTTTAGTAAAGGTGGTGAGCTACCGGTGAGCCCGATATACCCGACGTACAAGCCAGGGGAAAGTAATAAACGATGATGCTACTAATGTTGTTGAGCTTGGAGTTGTTATTGCATCGTTGGAGAAGAAGTACATGGATAATTTCAACAAGCCGGAGAGCTAGCAAAGAGTGGGAATCTTGGTTTAGTTCTTCCATGAAAACTTTCTCCATGACCGTGAATGTCGCAGCTTCACCGTTACTTGTGATGACTTGTATCTCATGCTGAACTGGGGTGCCTTCGACTACAACATAGTGAGATGCTTATAATTGTGAGTATTTAAAACCCATGCATAAATCATATTTATATAAGCATGGTAATATCTATAAGGTTGAAATTGCATGTATATGTAGGTTCGGTTTCACGAGATCTAGAGCATTTGGCCATAAAATAGTCTACATAGACCCCGCCATTTCTTCGGATAAAGCCATGAAAGACTTCAAAAGGCTAGTCGAGGATTACGTCATTAATGTGTTCAAGAAGAGCAAAGATCAGGAGCTCATCCTATGGCCTTTTTGGAAAGAGTAAGCTTTGCTAGAGCCGCATCCTCTTTTACAAATTTGATCATGTTCTTAACCGATTAATAATTGGTTGAACTTTTAGATTTCACTGGGTTCTTATTTGTATGTCATTGATGGATGGAAATGTCTATTATCTTGATTCTAAATATGTTCGTAAGCCAACAGATTTGGTGGATGTATTGAAGCTTATTGACAGGTGATATAATACTTTGATCTACATATTCAAAAGTTATTTTGATCGAGGATACATTACTGCTGGTTTTGTACTAATATTTATTTATCGTTTTCGTCATCCATATGCTTGTAGAGCGTTTCAAGTATTTAGCTTGAGATAAGGAAATGCAACTTTGAATTACAAAGAGCTAACCCATCACCTGGGTCATCCTATAAGTTTCCACCAACACTTATACACACACTGATGGCTCAAAATATATCGAGCTTGTTGGGAACCCTAAGAGGAAAGTTTGATGAGCACAGCAGCAAGTTTTTCCTCAGTTATGAAACCAAGGTTATCGAACCAGTAGGAGCAAGGAAACAACACAACTCCAAGGTGTTGTTTCCAACTTGGAATCCTGCACAACACAACCACAGAACTTTGCCCCAACTTATAGTGAGGTTGTCAATCTCACCGGTTTTGCTGAAAACAAAGGATTACACATATTGTGTGGAAGATAGTAATTGCTTGCAGAAAGTAAACAGTAAATAGTAGATGGTTTATCAATGGTAAAAGAATGGACCAGGGTCCATAGTTCACTAGAGGTGATTCTCCTTAAGATAAATAACATGTTGGGTGAACAAATTACATCGGGGCAATTGACAGACTTGAGAAAGCATACCATGCATATACTAATCATATTGACTCCTATGAGATTTGATTGGGCATTACAATATTATACATAGACCATAATCCAACTGCATCTGTGACTAATAATCCACCTTCAGGTTATCATCCGAACCCCCTCTAGTATTAAGTTGCAAGCAACAGATAATTGCATTAAGCAAAGTATGTAAAGTAAACAATATGATTGTCCCATGGACAAAGAATTGTTGTTTTCTCCCTAGTAGCAACAACATATTGATACGTTGCAAACGTATCTATAATTTTTGATGTTCCATGCTTGTTTTATATCTACTTTTTTATGTTTTGTCCACACTTTGGAGTATTTTTATACACTTTCTGGGACTAACCTATTAACAAGATGCCATAGTGCCAGTTGCCTGTTTTCTGCTGTTTTTGGTTCCAGAAAAGCCAGAAAATGAATATTCTCGGAATTGGACGGGACAAAAGCCAAAGTCAATATTTCACCAAGGGGAACACGGAGCCAAAAGACAAGACGGAGAAGGGCCTCGAGGGGGGCACACCCCGTGGCCGCGTGGTCTGGCCTGGCCCGTGCCCTGGGGGGTGTAGCCGCCTCGGGCACCCCGTCGGCCTCCCCTTTCGCCTATAAGAAGCCTCTGATGCATAAGCCCTAAGTACCCGATCAAAGACCCGATCAAAATTCCACGAAAGAGTCTGTAGCCGCCGCCAGCTTCATCCCTAGATCGGGAGGGATCTTAAGCTCTTCCCGGCACCCTGCCGGAGGAGGGAGATCACCCTGGAGGCCTTCTTCATCACCATGCATGCCTCCTGTGTGATGCGTGAGTAGTTTATCCTTGGACTACGGGTCCATGTAGGAGCTAGATGGTTGGTCCTTCTCCTTAGTGCTACCATGTTTAGACCTTGTGAGCTCCGTTCATGATCAAGATCATCTATTTGTAATTCTGCATGTTGTGTTTGCGGGGATCCGATGGATATTGAGATGCTATTTCAGATTGATTATTGATTCTATCATGTCTTTGTTATTTGTGATCTTGCATGCTTTCCGTTGTTAGTAGCTATCTTGGCCGAGTAGATGCTAGCAACTCCAAGAGGGAGTATTTATGCTCGACAGTGGGTTCATGCCTCTAGGAATCTGGGGAAGTGATAGAAATCTGTAAGGTACTAGATGTGCTGTTGCTAATAAGGAGAAAACAACAATCCTTTGTTGATAGAACAATCGTATTGTTTACTTTACACACTTTGCTTAATGCAATTATTTGTTGCTTGCAACTTAATATTGGAGGGGGTTCGGATGATAACCTGAAGGTGAATTATTAGTCATAGATGTAGTTGGATTATGGTCTATGTATAATGTTGTAATGCCTAATCAAATCTCATAGGAGTCAAGATGATTAGTATATGCATGTATGCTTTCTCGATGTTTGTCAATTGCCCCGCTGTAATTTGTTCACCCAACATGTCAACTATCTTAAGGAGAATCACCACTAGTGAACTATGGACCCCGGTCCATTCTTTTACCATCAATCTACAAAGCTATTTACTGTTTTCTGTTTACTTTCTGCATGCAACTACCATGTTCCACACAATACGTTTAATCCTTTGTTTTCAGCAAAACCGGTGAGATTGACAACCTGACTGTAAGTTGGGGGCAAAGTTCTGTGGTTGTGTTATGCAGGATTCCAAGTTGGAAACAACACCTTGGAGGTGTTTCCTTGCTCCTACTGGTTCGATAACCTTGGTTTCATAACTGAGGGAAAACTTGTTGTTGTGCTCATCATATCTTCCTCTTGGGGTTCCCCAACGAGCTCTACATATTGAGCAAGCACACATCTAGTACCTTAGATATTCCTGTCACCTTCCCAGATTACTAGAGGCATGAACCCACTATGGAGCATAAATACTCCCTCTTTGAGTTGCTAGCATCTACTTGGCCAAGATAGCTACTAACAACGGAAAGCATGCAAGATCACAAATAACATAGACATGATAGAATCAATAATCAATCTGAAATAGCATCTCAATATACATCGGATCCCGCAAACACAACATGTAAGATTACAGATAGATGATCTTGATCATGAACGGTGGTCACAAGATCTAAACATGATAGCAGAAAGGAGAAGAACCAACCATCTAGCTACTACATGGAACCGTAGTCTAGGGATGACTACTCACACATCACACCGAAGGCAGGCATGGTGATGAAGAAGGCCTCCAGGGTGATCTCTCCCTTCTGGTAGGGTGCCGGGAAGAGCTTCAGATCCCTCCCGATCTAGGGATGGAGTTGGCGGCGACTACAGACTCTTTCGTGAAATTTTGATCGGGTCCTTAGAGTTTTCATCCCGGGAGGCTTTTATAGGAGGAAGGGCAAGGTCGATGGAGCACAGGGGGCCCACACCCCCTGGTGGCGCCCCCTAGGCGGCGCCGCCACCAGGTGTGGCCGCCCTGGTGCGCCACTTCGTCTCCCCTCCGGACTCTGTGTTGCTTCGGGTAAAATATTGACTTGGGCTTTTGTCCGGTCCAATTCCAAGAATATTTCCTTACTAGCTTTTCTGAAACCAAAAACAGCAGAAAACAGGCAACTGACACCGTGGCATCTTGTTAATAGGTTAGTTCCAGAAAATGTATAAAAATACCTCAAAGTATGAACAAAACACAAGAAAGTAGATACTAAACAAACATGAAACATCAAAAATTCTAGATACGTTTACGACGTATCACACACACACATATATATATATGATTGCACGTTAAATATATATTTACCTGGTAAAATTGGTCATTTCTTCGTATGATTCGTTTTAGTACCACAAGCAGCCAGAAGTGACTAATCTTTGCGACTACTATATTGTCTCACACTTGAAAATCATGAGGCCCACAATGGTAAACCCTAAAACATATGAGGTATGCAAACATTGTCTTTGCCTTTTATTGAAATATTCTTCTTATATGTACCGGTTTTGATCATTTGATTAATTTACCTAGCATATGAAGAATGACGGTGCGCCACTGCTGCTGGCCAAGCTAAAAACGCTACGGCATGAGTTAGTGGAGTTTATGGTTGAAAACATTTTGCAAGGTGATAGATAGCTTAACTGGAGGGATCAGTTCCAAACTGCAATGTTCTGAAAAATTTAATTCTATTTATGTATGCAATCTTCAAACTTTCTGTAAGATATGCTAGATACTTGTGGTAGCTTTATGTAATTCTGACTTCTGTCGGCCTATGCACAATATGTAAATGTATCCCGTTTCATTATAATTCTTTGTCTTAATAATCTATGTAGATAGTATTGTTGTTAGCCCTAAAATAATGTGAGCAATTCCAAATTATTTTGGACTTCTAGAAAACTAATACAACACCGTGCAAATAAACTAGAGGCGGTCGAACAGACTGGCTATCTCAGCATGGAATACCAATAGAGATGGATAGAAATAGAAACATTCTTAGAGAGGAAAATTATTCCAGACGGTCAACATAAAATGCTGGCTTAGAGTGGAAAATGAATGGATATGGATTAAAATAATAACGGACGCAGGGCATAAAATTATTTGAGACTGTCAGCAAATAAGGCTGACTCAGAGTGGAAATTCAATCAAAACGGATGTGAAAACAAACCGCCTTAGAGCGTGAAACAATGGAGGTGGTGGCTAAAATAAACCGCCTCTGGGCCTCAGAGAAATGGAGGCGATCGTGATTAATAGTTGTCGCAGGTATGAAATCATTTAGAGTTGGTCAATAAATACTTCTGTTTCTAGAGCAATATTATTGGAGATGGTTTTGTTCACAATGGTCCGAGGGTTTGGTCCTTTGAGCCGAAAATAAAAAATGGCTCAGGTTAGTGCGTTCTTTGAGACTAAGGCTTCGAGGCGAAACGACAAACCATCTCGGGCCTATGGGGATTTACCAGCTTTACGTATGCCTTCGGTACTAGTGGAGAGAGGGAAATGAACAAACAACGAGAGGAACATGACAAGGAACTGCACTACATCTTCATCAAGTAAACTTTATAAAATAGAAAGGTTGTTAGCTAGAAACCATAGAGTATTGGCAGTAATAGATAGATATTATCTTTATCTTGAGAGAGAGGGGTAGTAAATGTGTAGCACCAGTAGATCGTGCAATAGCATGACCTAAATACTGGGAATCAAGTGAAACCAATAGGTTTATTATCCACTGAACACACTCTATGTCGGGGATATGACCCTGGGTACACTAGAGTTGAGCTATGAAATAATGCGATAGAGTAATATGTTGAGAAAAGATATATGAGAAAGAATAAATGAGGTATAAAGAGAATAAGATAAATGAAAGGAGGAAGAATCTTCCTGGGCCGAGTTAAGTCAATCTCAGCCAGTCCACACCTTCCCAGGACGAATCAAGCAGAGAACAAGAAATAGCCCGACGGGGCCAAGTCACCCAGTCGTCCCACCTCGCAACCAGCTCCTCACCCTTCCAGGAACTCCTACCAGGAACTCCTCCTCGCGGAACTCCTGCATCGAGCCCTACGCCAGAATCCACCACCTGTTCTCCCTGGTTGGGCCGACATCTCCTTCAGCCTGGCCGTCCGACCGCGGGTTGCCGCTACCTCAATGCCACCTCGTCAGCTTGCTTCTGCGGGTGGGCTGGTTGTGGTCAACTTGGCCCATGACGGGACAATGTCGATAGCGCCACCCCAGATCTCCCCAGCAACGTGTGGGTACCCGACGCCACCACTTCATCCTGCTGATCCCGCCTCGATGTCACCCTTCCTCGACTCCACCAATGATTCACATGTGGTCTGGGATTCGCCCGACTCAGCCCACCGCAGGAGCTCGCCAACTCCCTAGAGGCACATGTCTACCTGGGCGCCAAGATCCTTTCCACCAGGGAAGGATAGGAGACCCCGAATAGGCTCTATCCGCCTGGACCGAGTTCTGATTAACCCGACTAGGGTATTTTCCTCTGCCCCTGGCTGGGCCGAATCAGATTCTAGCAGGCCGAATCAAGGTTCATCCGACCGGGCCCTGTATTCTCCTCCAGGACGAGTTAAACTTTACCAGGACACGTCTCCACTTTGACCAGGGCATTTGGGCCAACATAAATCGCCCTAGATGCCCTCTTATTCACCCCATATGCTACCCAACCTCTACATCGACACACCATGAAGCCAGGTCAAACCCTTCAGTCATATGCGAGTCTTGGGACGCCCTTGGCTCAGACTGGCATGTGCAGCATCGTTGCATATGAGATGACCTTGGTATCTCGGAAGATGCTACGAAATATGCTGAAGAGATAAGACTGATGACTCAAGATTCCAAGGACAAGAAGTACGCAACAAAGTCAAGGGACTGTTATACCTGATAAGGCCCATGCCTTGTCAGTTAACCAGACCTAGGCATGTGATCCATGTCTTGTCCACTGGGCTCCCCTTTATAAGGAGGACCAGGGGATCGATCCAAGGGGACCCCTAAGGGGCTCCTTGATGACCCACAAGTATAGGGGGTGTATCACAGTATTTTTGATAAGTAAGAGTCTCGAACCAACGAGGAGCAGAAGGTGCTGGCTAGTGGTATGGATCAGGAATTCTCTGCAAATACTTAGCAGACGGGTTTTTAGGGGTTTTTGATAAAGCAAGTAAACGAAGTACGAGTAAATAAAAGATAGTAGGAATAAATGCAGCAAGTGGCCCAATCCTTTATGCAGCAAAGGACAAGCCGGTTGTATTACTTTAGATGACCAAACGTTCTTGAGGACACATGGGAAGACTGTCAAGTGCTTTCGCTTCATATAGTTGATTAATCTTCTTTAGCTTGCTAAGTGTTGTGTGGGTGAACCTGTGCTAATGTACTGACCTTCCTAGGACTAATACATACTTGTGATTATACCCCTTGCAAACATATGTAAGTACAAAAAAGTAATTAAGGTAGAAACCTAACCAAAGCTTTAAACTCTAAGACCCTTACGTCCCCTGTGTAATGGTTTCCTAACGGGGGTTCAGGTTTCAGTCACTCCGGCAACCCCTATGATTAGTAGCCAAATACACAATGCATTCCCCTAGGCCCATATAGGTGATGTGTCATGTAGTCCACGTTCACATGACACCACTAGAAGAAGTACACCACAACTTAAATATCAAACTATTGAATCTTTCTCAACACAACTCCAGTACTAACAACATGACTTATCCCATGTCCTCAAGAACAAAACGAACTACTCACAAGACATCATATGGATCATGATCAGAGATGGAATAATGATGTATAACAATCTAAACATAAACAATAATTCAATGGTTCACTCAATAGCATCAACTACAAAGAGTAATCAACACCGGGAAAGTTTCCCCTATGAACTATGCAAGATTTAACGCAATTGTTACAGCAATATGGAGATGGTGATGAGGGTGTTGATGGTGATGATGGTGATGATGGTGGTGATGATGATGATGATGATCCCGATGAAGTCCAGCTTGATGGTGGTGTTGATGGCGATGATCTGCCCTCTTCGGGAAGGAATTCCCCCGGCATAAATCTGTCTGCCGGAGAGATCTTTCTCTCTCGTTGTTTTCCGCCCTGTAGAGGCGGCGGAATCTTTCTATGGTCGCTCTCCGAGTCTTAGGGTTTCGGGAGGATAATATACGCAGAGGGGAGTGCCAGGGGTGGACCAAGACGGCCACACCACGTGGTGGTGCGGCCTAGGCTGGCCCACGCCAGGGGGTGGTGTGGGCCCCCTGTGGCCCATCTCTAGCCCCCCTTCTGGCTTCCTTCGTCTTCTAGAAAAATAGGATTTTTCATGTATTTTCCTGGATTTTCTGATCTACGCGACTTTTGCCTCCAAACAGCACCTTTTCCATCAGAATCCTGACTGCAGCGGTCCATGCTCCAAAAGTCATCAACCATGCAAAAACAGATGAAATAACATAAGTATCACCTCTCAATACGAAATATATCAATGAATAACAGTGAATTATGACATAGAATAGTGATGCAAAATGGACGTATCACTCCTCACTTCTATGCTCGATAGGAGAACTTCTTCCTCCTCTTCTCTCCTAGAGAGATCCATTAGAGGCATAGGTAATATAGCTTAAGGAGCACCATTGTAGCCACAATTATTAGCCAAGTCATATAAGATCTAGATGCATGAGTAGAGGTTTTATCTCACTAGGAGAGCCTCGTACCAGGTATATCGTGTCTCTCTGTGTTCTTCTGTGTGCGGTCTTCACTGCATCATCCCTTCCCGGATTCCTCAAGTGTCCATGCGGCCCCAACTTAAGCCTACCACAGGTGTCTGCCGTGACACCACCACAACAGTTGGCGCTCATCATGGGGCTAATTAGAGGTGCTAGTTGGGTTTCCATCCAGACGAGACCATCTTCATCAGCCTCTGCTTCACCATCGAGCAACAGCTTCTTCATCCTCCTCCCCAACGTATAGAAATCAAGGGATTTTCCAGACAAGCCTTTCTTATTGAGATGATTTAACCTCAACCCCATCACCAAATGTGCTGTGAGTATCAATTGACTCAACCAACAAGACATATATCAACCTCAACCTCATCACCAAGTATACTATAATTCTCAACTGACTCAACCACCAACACGCACATGAGATAACCCTGAATGTCACTCGGGGGCTATCACCCTGTATCACTTAGTCGTTCACCCCAGGAAGGAGATGACTCAACCTGGGGGCTATCCAGCATATCAGTAGAATCACCTATAGATAGAAAAAGTATCTAGGGGACTTGGGTTCTTATTTGATCTGGCATCCCCATGCATAGAGTTGTTACCTAGAGTAGACATAAGATATGCCATCTATTATGTCCTCACATATGTCAACTGCTATATGTCTGCTATCTATGCCTTCAATTACTACAGTATAGAATTGGTTATGTGAGCTCGTGGACTAACTATGTCATTTGAGATGCTCAATGACGAGGAAACTTAGCCCCGAGTCATCGCATCTTATATCATATTATATATCGGATTACTATTACATTCAGTTTTCTAGGTTATGTTATATCTCGGATCACTGTTTAACTAAGTTTGATAGGTTAACCTATATCTCGAATTACTATTTATATCAGTTTGCCAGGTTAAATTATATCTCTGATTACTATTTGTATCAGTTTACCAGGTTATCTTATATCTCAGATTACTATTTTTATCAGTTTGCCAGGTTATATATCTCAGATTTATATCTCGGATCACTGTTCATATTAGTTTGCCAGGTTATCTTATATCTTGGATTACTATTGGTATCAATTTTTCGGGTTATGTTATATCTCAGATTACTATTGGTATCAATTTGCTAGGTTAACCTGTATCTCGGATTATAATTTGTCTTAGTTTGCTAGGTTATATTATATCTCAGACTTATATCATGGATCATTGTTTGTATCAGCTTGTGAGGTTATATTATATCTCGGATAACTATTTGACAGCATTCATTATATTATATCTCAGATTATATGTCCGATCACTGTCTATGCTAGGTTAGCCAGCATATAACTTATCATATCTCAAATCACCATTTATGTCGGTTTGTCAGGATATCATGAAATCATATCATATCCCAAATCATGATCAATATCACTTTACCAATATACCATTATACTATATCTCAAATCACTGTTTATGTCGGTTTGCCAACATATCTAAGGGCTATCACAAAACTAACTCATCTCATCCCTTACCTCGGCATGACCGAACATCAACGACATCTATATCCAAATTCTTTTTATCTTTCTCTCCAGATATCATGGGACCGACTTATATGTCGGATGTGGACATATATGTTAGATTGAGGACTATCAAATTATGACAGGTAACCAGCATGGCGAATTAGATAACTCGGATTTTGAGTTAGATAACTCAGATTTGAGGCATATGTCAGATGTTGAGTTATATAACTCGGATTTTGAGTTAGATAACTCAGATTTTGAGTTAGATAACTCGCATATGTCAGATTCCTGCATTGGGACATGGGGTCGAAGCTTCTAACCATCCGAGGAAATCTTTACTTCCATTTATTTATCTAGGACTATTATGTCCTTTTTATTGGGTGTGCGACCAGCCTTCCCGATGGGAGTAGCCCCCGAGGCTACAGTCAAATATTTCCGTTCAATTGTAGGCTCAAGGTTTTTACCTGAGGAATTTACTTCAACTCAGGTCTTTGTAATTACTTTCCCAACTCCTTCTAAAATAGAGCCGAAGTTTGGTCATTGCTTCTTCGATGACGTCATTGTTGATGAAGTTGTTACGCCGTGTATTCCGAGAAACAAAAACTGATGGGACGTTTCAATTGTGGGCCCATGCTGCAATAATTATGATGCTTGAGTGGCATGTCAGCGGAGATCTTTTGACCACACATCCCCTTTACACGCGAAGATCGAGGCATCATGGAGATTTTCTCTGTTTTACCGTGGCAATAACTGCTCACGATTTTTATCCTTCTATGCACCTTTGACACGTGTCATCATCCTGTGTATTTTGATGGTTCACTGGTTTCATCCGAAGGCTAATTGCTCTTCTTCTTGTTATAAATCGGGGAGAGGCTTTTACTGTTTCACTACCTCCCTCTACTCCTTGCTTCTTCTTCCTTGCGCTGCACCTGCATTTGCTCCTCTCACCTACTTCTTCCTTCTTGTGTTGCACCTGCGTCGCTCTCCAGCCACCATGGTGAAGAGCAAGGTCAGAACTTCCAGTGCCGTTGCCAAGACCACAAAGAAGAGAGCCCACGGATGGGCTCCCACGAAGTGTACTCCGCGGGATCTGCGCGTGGCACTAATACCTTCGATCTGGATTACGGATGTAGTATAGCTCTTTTTCCCTAGTAGACCTAGGTTTATCGAATCCTCGCGAAGCAGAAGCATACTGAAATTACTTTAATGGACCTTCGGGAGTTTTAGAATTCTTTTTTGTGTTTTACCAGACCAATAGTTTGTTGTCCTTTGTGGTTATCGATGATGGAGAGAGAAGGCCTAGGGCTTTCGGTTTCACCTGTAGCTGTGCAAAATATCTGATGGGAATAAAAGATAATAATAAAGTATGCATGTAATTGTTAAAGCAAGATAAATTATATGTGGGCAGTGCATCCATAATTTCTATTGACTCCCCAACCGCTTATAGCAATAACCTACTAGTCTAATCCATAGAAGAATGAGAACTAACAATATGCATAGTGACGTCACCGTTAATCCCAAGTAAATCCCTCACATACAGTCGTACTACCCCTTCTGTCACTGGGATTCCCAACCTACAGATTAGTCATTACTCATACTCCCTATACCTGGCTCAATCCTTGAGGTCTTGGGTACCTGACAAGTCCTTAGATTCAGGCAAGAGAGGATACAATAATCATCATGTCATAAAAACTAATACATGATCCCATCTATGATAAATAGCATGCACACAAGCTACATGGCTAGGCTGAAGCCTTTATCCCAAGGAGAATTACTCACAGATAGAGATGACATCAACAATCATAAACATTATAATAGAAATCATGAGAGCGATAGCAAATAGTCTTACAATGTTGCCAATCGAAGATGAGATCTACTATTACAAGTGGTGGAATATGTGTATGGTGGTGGAGAAGGGTTTGGACATTAGATCTAAGTCTATTCCTCCGGTGGCTCTTCTATGTTGTGGATGGAGTTCTGGGGGCGGCTGTTGATCAGAAAGAGCTCCTCTTTCTCGTCGCCCGAGGCCTCTTTATATAGGGTCCCTTCACGAAAGTTGTTCTGTTTGACCTAGCAGTGTTGATGGAAACTATATGACCGGAACTATGCGGCCGGAATTTTATTCCCGCCATATAGATGGTCGTTAAAACGTCCGTCTCTACTTCACGACTCCTGGATTCTTTGGGTTGTTGGAAATCTCGTATCTTTGACTTTAATGTTGTGATTCCCATCATCAAATGTCATTATCTGTGCAGGGAAAAATAGAAAGAAAGGATTGCATACCCCTTTGATCATTAGGGTTTAGAGAGATATTTCATAAAAAATATGAATAATATCCAGTTTAAATGTGGACATAGATGGCTATATATCACAGCCATCAGGCATGAAACAACAATCTCCTTGAAGAGGGCTCCTACAAGCTCCCAGGGGACGAGGCTACCCCAACCCCCAAATCTGGATGGCGGGTAATATTCCTTTCCTTCCTATATCGCGACCTCTCCCTTCCCATTCATGAGTTCCTTGGTGGCTTTCTCTTTGTTTATGGCATGCAGCTTTACCAGCTCACGCCCAATTCCATTCTCCATGTTGCTTGTTTCATCACTCTTTGTGAGCGTTTCCTCAGGATTCATCCCCATTGGGGCCTATGGAAGTATTTACTTTATGTCTGCCGCAATGCCACCGATACTCTTGTTCATGATGTTGGTGGAGCAATTTTCCCTGTTCGATCTGATGTTGACTATCTTGACTTCAAAATTTTGGATTCTGTCCAATGGTGGAAAACCAAATGGTTTTACATCAAGGACCAGAAAAACGAGGGCCAAACCTTCGAGTTAGCCCCTTTTGACCCAAAAAAGAACTGCCAAAGGCTTGATTCCTGGGACCAGCGCCCCACTCCCGAGGAAATGACAGAGATCAAACCCTTGTTAGCATGGATAGAAAAATTGCACAATGATGTTGGCAAGGAGTTATCGGGGTAACAAATCCTGGCATATTTTCTTCGGGTGCATATTGAGCCTCTTTTGGCGAGGTTATCTAGTATGTGGGCCTACACCGGCAAGAAGGATCCTATGCGGATTTCACCGGATGACCTCACTACCAAGTTATATGAAAAGAGGGTTCGTTCCTTCATGAAGTTGACCAAGAAAAGCATAGTTCCTTCGGATTGGAGGGTCACGCCCTTTGGCAAGGAGAATCGCCTCCCAGACGTAAGTTTCCATTGATTTTTCCTTTATTTTTCATGATGCCGTACCTTGTTGCTTATATATCACTTGATGGTGTAGGATTACGATCATATCTTTGCACTTCACCCTCTTCCGGAAAGTGGAGAGCTTCCAGCCAGCCCCTCTTTATCCGAAGATTTCACTGGAGCTAGAACTGATGCTGATGAAGAAATAGAGTCATCTATCGCTGAATCTTCATTGCGTACCTAGTCCGTGGCTTCGGCTCAGTCTGGATATTTTCGATTAACGCCAACTGGCAAAAAAAGGAAGCACGCAGACATCATAGAAACTATTGAAGGTTCATATGATTCAATAGGCTCAAAGCTACTTCGCGTTGCTCCTGTTTCGCCGGCTCCATCACAGATGAATCTATTCTGCTTTATGATACGTTGCAAACGTATCTATAATTTTTGATGTTCCATGCTTGTTTTATATCTACTTTCTTATGTTTTGTCCACACTTTCTGGGACTAACCTATTAACAAGATGCCACAGTGCTAGTTGCCTGTTTTCTGCTATTTTTAGTTCTAGAAAATCCAGAAAATAAATATTTTCGGAATTGGACGGGACAAAAGCCAAAGTCAATATTTCACCGAGGTGAACACGGAGCCAGAAGACGAGACAGAGAAGGACCTCGAGGGGGCCACACCCCCTGGCCGTGCGGCCTGACCTAGCCCACACATGGGGGCGTGCAGCCGCCTCGGGCACCCCCTCGGCCTCCCCTTTCGCCTATAAGAAGCCTCCAATGCAGAAACCCGCAATACCCGATCAAAATTCCATGAAAGAGTATGTAGCCGCTGCCATCTCCATCCGTAGATCGGGAGGGATCTGAAGCTCTTCCTGGCACCCTGCAGGAGGGGAGAGATCACCCTAGAGGCCTTCTTCATTACCATGCCTGCCTCCGGTGTGATGCATGAGTAGTTCATCCCTGGACTATGGGTCCATGTATTATCTAGATGGTTGGTTCTTCTCCTTTGTGCTACCATGTTTAGATCTTGTGAGCTCATGATCAAGATCATCTATTTGTAATTCTGCATGTTCTGTTTGCGGGGATCCGATGGATATTGAGATGATATTTCAAATTTATTATTGATTCTATCATGTCTTTGTTATTTGTGATCTTGCATGATTTCCATTGTTAGTAGCTATCTTTGCCGAGTAGATGCTAGCAACTCCAAGTGGGAGTATTTATGCTCGATAGTGGTTTCATGCCTCTAGGAATCTGGGGAAGTGACCGAAATCTCTAAGGTACTAGATGTGCTATTGCTACTAGGGAGAAAACAACAATCCTTTGTTTATAGAACAATCGTATTGTTTACTTTATAGACTTTGCTTAATGCAATTATCTATTGCTTGCAACTTAATACTGGAGTTGGTTCGGATGATAACCTGAAGGTCGATTATTAGTCATCAATGCAGTTGGATTGCGGTCTATCTATAATGTTGTAATGCCCAATCAAATCTCATAGGAGTCAAGATGATTAGTATATGCATGTATGCTTTCTCGATGTTTGGCAATTGCCCCGCTATAATTTGTTCACCCAACAGTCATCCATCTTAAGGAGAATCACCACTAGTGAACTATGGACCCCGGTCCATTCTTTTACCATCAATATACAATCTACTATTTACTATTTTCTATTTACTTTCTGCAAGTAATTACTATCTTCCACACAATATGTTTAATCCTTTGTTTTCAGCAAAACAAAGTGAGATTGACAACCTCACTGTAAGTTGGGGGAAAAGTTCTATGGTTGTGTTGTGCAGGATTCCAAGTTGGAAACAACACCTTGGAGTTGTTTCCTTGATCCTACTGGTTCGATAACCTTGGTTTCATAACTGACAGAAAACTTGTTGCTGTGCTCATCATACCTTCCTCTTGGGGTTCCCCAACGATCTCTACATATTGAGCAAGCAAGACTTTTTCTGGCGCCGTTGCCGGGGAGTCAAGGACATCTTCACAAGGGGAGTACCTCATAACCAATCTCTTTACTTTGTTCATTTTGTTTTGCTTAGTTTATTTCTGCTTTGTTTGCTTGTTTCTTTTATCAAGAACACACAAAAAATCAGTTGTACTAGTTTGCTTTCTTTATTAAAAAACACAAAAAATAACTACTCTTGAAAACACTAAGTAGTGTGACTTCACTAGCACCAACAACAATGATTTCATGTGCACACCTATTGCTCCACATGTTCCTCAAGATACTTTCTTTGAAATTAAACCTGCTTTACTCAATCTTGTTATGAGAGAACAATTTTCTGGTATTGGTACTGAAGATGCTGCTGCTCATCTTAATAACTTTGTTGAACTTTGTGAGATGCAGAAACATAGGGATATAGATGGGGATATTATTAAGCTTAAATTGTTTCCTTTATCTTTGAGAGGAAAAGCTAAAGAATGGTTGCAATCCCTAACTAGAAATAGTATTGATTCTTGGACTAAATGCAAAGATGCTTTTATTGGAAAATACTATCCTCCTACTAAGATTATATCTATGAGAAGTGAAATAATGAAATTCAAAACAATCTGATAATGAACATGTTGCTCAAGCTTGGGAAAGAATGAAATCTTTGGTAAAGAATTGTCCCACTCATGGACTGACTTCTTGGATGATTATCCAAACCTTTTATGCAGGACTAAATTATTCTTCAAGAAATCTACTGGATTCTGCTGCTGGAGGTACCTTTATGACCATTAATTTGGGTGCTGCAACAAAGCTTCTGGATAATATGATGGTTAACTATTCTGAATGGCACACTGAGAGAGCTCCTCAAGGTAAGAAGGTAAATTATGTTGAGGAAACCTCCTCCTTGAGTGATAAAATTGATGTTATTATGTCTATTATTGTTAATGGGAAAGCTCCTATTGATCCAAATCATGTTCCCTTAGCCTCTTTGGTTGCTCAAGAAGAGCAAGTTGATGTGAACTTTATTAGAAATAATAATTTTAGCAACAATGCCTACAGGAATAATTTTGGTAATAATAACTATAGGCCATATCCTCCCAATAATGGTAATTCTTATGGAAATTCCTACAACAATAATAGAAGTGCACCCTCTGAACTTGAAGTTATGCTTAAAGATTTTATTAGTAAACAAATTGCTTTCAATAACCTATTGAAGAAAAACTCTCTAATGCTGAAAGAAATATAGCATCACTATCTGAAGCACAATCTTCTTTGAATAAAATGGCTGCTAAACCTGAAACTATTGAAAATCCCTTTGCTGATACTAATGCCATACAACTTAGAATTGATGAAAATGTTAGACTGTTAGCTGAATTGCATGCTAAGTGGGAGAGAGAGGATGAAATTGCTAGAAATATTATTATTTCTACTATCACTACCACTAATGTTGAAGCTAGTAAACCCAATGGAACCTTTTCTAATAAAAATGCTGAAATTCTTCGAAATATGGGAAACAATAGCTCTACTACTTTAGATGATAAATATGATTTTGATCTTGATGGTTGTAATATCTCTGAAGTAATTATGTTCCTACAAAAGCTTGCTAAAAGTCCTAATGGTAGTGATATGAATATGGCCTTTACAAAACACATTACTGATGCTCTCATAAAAAATAAAGAAGAAAAGATGAAACATAAAGCTTCTATTCCTATGAAATTAGAAGATGGTTGGGAACCCATCATTAATATGAAAGTGAATGATTTTGATCTCAAAGCTTTATGTGATCTTGATAGTAGTGTTTCTATTATGCCTAGAAAGATTTATGAAATGCTTGATTTACCATCATTAGAGGATTGTTATTTAAATGTCCAACTTGATGATAATGCTAAAAAGAAACTCATGGGGAGTATTAATGATGTTCTTATTATGGTTAACAATGCCTATGTCCCCATTGATTTCTATGTTTTGGATGTTGAATGCAATGCTTCTTGTCCTATTACTTTGGGAAGACATTTTCTTAGAACTGTTGGTGCCATTATTGATATGAAAGAAGGCACCATTAAATATCAACTCCCACTCAAGATAGGTATAGAACACATCCCTAAGAAGAGAGATAAGATTCCGTTTTCCTCTCCTATTAAAACAAAATTTTCTCTTAATGCTTCTTCATTTGAGAATACTTGATTCTTTTCTTGCTTCTTATGCCTAGCTCAAAGGCGTTAAAGAAAAGCACTTATTGGGAGATAACCCAAATTTCGTTAGGAGTCTTTTGTTGAGTGTTGGAAGTTATTACTTCCGTAATAACCTCTCCTTATCCTTTTTCTGTGGTTTTTGTGCCAAGAGTAACCTCTAATGAGAGAGAAGTAAGATTTGGGAAAGTTGTTGTCCTGAAACAGATTTTTGTGCTTTGCTGTAAAAATTCGTGAAAAATCTCTGTACGTCGGTTTGAGCTGTAATTGTTTGTGCTTCTGCCCCAGGTTGTTATTCAACTTTCGTTAGCTCAACACTTTTCTATGTGAGCAACAGAAGGTCTTCAAAACAATTGGTTTTTACCTGCTTGTCTGTTTTGACAGATTGCTGCCATTATTTGCATTTGCCTCTTAATCTCTTTCTCTTTGAGTTCTGTTTGATCATTTGAACTTTTTAAAGGAAGTGCTATAGTAGCTTGTGTTTTAAAGGAAGTTTTACTTGTATTGAAACTGAACCAAAAGACTTATTATCTCGAGTACACTAATGTTGCTAATGAAGATTGTGTGAAGTTTTGTATGAAGAAAATTTAAAAGTGTAGGGAAGAGTAATGGAATAAAATGAAGAATGGACAAAACCTCAAGCTTGGGGATGCCACCCCGTGTCACCCCAAGAAATATTCAAGAGGTACAAGCGTCAAAGCTTGGGGATGCCCAAGGCATCTTCTTCTTCATCAATAAAAATTGCAGGTTTCTTCCAAACATTTCATCTTTATTGTTTCATGCATAGTTGTGTTGTTCTTGGAGCGTCTTCGTTTTGTTCTTAGTTTTTGTTTGCTTAGTTTGCTTAGTTTTCTTGAATAAATTGGTTGGACCCCCGCATTAATACATTAGTTTTCAAATAATATTGGTTTGGATTAAAAAAGAGTAGGAAAAGTTCATGCTTAAGTGGTATAAAAGGAGTTTGTTTTGACTGTGACTTAGACTTTATCATGTCATGCTTGATATTGTTTTGGCTTTATGCTTAGTGATTATTTTTGTAGCATTGCATGTTATAAACAATTGAGATTGCTTAATGTTCCTTGAAAGAATCATGCGTTGTTTTAGCATATAAAAGCATAATATTGTGGTATTCTCCTTTAATGCTTTATTTGGGTTGACTTGGCGCATGATCACACCATGTTAAGACTATACCAAGTCACCATAGCATCTATGATCATTTAGTTTTCGACTTGTAATATCACTTTATGCTTTAATTCATAAAGTTTTGTCGCTTTGCATGATTATGGCCAGTATTGCTCTCTTAGTTGGTCGCTCCCAGTATTTTTCTAGCCTCCATACCAAGTATGAGTTCCACTCATGCATCCAACTCCAAATAAAACCAAGTTATTCCAAAGAGTCCACCATACCTACCTATGAGCATTTGCTATTCCAAGTATATTCATGTTTTTATCTACCTTATGAATTAAACTTGTTATGTGAAAATTAGTGATTAAAGCTCTCACGAACTGGATGGCACACTTTAGTTTTCGTGCCCCTAATAAACTTGAACCATTGTGTCATCTATGTTGTATATATTAGCACTTATACGTTGGGATTAGCAGAACCATGCTGTCATAGGGAACGCTTTCAACATTGCACTTGTACATTGTACCTAGTTGATATCATGCTCTTTTGTTTATGGATGTCATCGGTGTGAAATGAAAGAGGAGCTTGTAAGTCCATGGAGTTATGTATGTGTGTTAGAGAAACGCCTGGGCCGCTAGCCTAAGCCATGCCTAATCATGGTGGAAACTTGCAGCATCACCATAGTGAGCAATCTATGAAGCATTCTTCTTATAAAAAAGATATAGAGATTGAGAAAAAGAAAAAAAAAGATGAGAAAAGAGGAAAGAGAGAAAAAAGCACCATTTTCCCATGGTAAATAAGAAGATTGCTGAGATGCTCATTGTCTGCTTGCCTTGTCATTTTGATTATGGGATAGCTCCTGTATCATGTGCAAGGAGTACCCCGTTGGCGGTTCTCTATGATACACATATACTTACAATGACAAGAACTTACCGGTAACTAAACTTGAGTAGCATGAGGAGCGGCCCTCCTATTCAAGGGACATGAGATTGCCAACTTATACTTTGTCAAGCATATACTCCATAGTTTGTTCACTTTAACCTTAATCACTTCAAGATGCTTATGATAGGGCAATGAGAGTAGAAAGCTAATAAGTACCATAATTTTTGGAAGCTCTTTATGAGACTTGAATCCCTGCTTTCTTCTATGAAGGTCTTTCTTTTACTTTTATGTTGAGTCTCCATCTTCTATCTTTATGCACCTATTGAGAGAGCATATTGGCCATTCTTAGTTTAATGTGTATTGTCCCAAGACTTGTTGATTGATTCATAACTTTGATATTGATTGTTCTTAAACTATTTGTATCTAGTCACCCTTATGAACTTTGAAGGTGTCCTACGCATTTATGTTTTGCTACACTATGAGGGAAAAGCTGAATACCATTCTTATTATGTTTTCTATATGTGAAACAAACAAACGTCTTTCAAAGCATTGTTATTCATGAATCTTTTGTTTGTACCTTTTCATGTTACCACATAGTTGCTATGTCTTATTGTTAGAACTATATATTTCATGCTATGTTAAAGTACTATGATCCCAGCTTTCAATGTTCTAGAAATACTTTGATCAAGATTATGATGGTGCATGTCACCTCAAAAATTATTCTTTTCTTTTTTATCACTTACCTACTCGAGGACGAGAAGGAGTTAAGCTTGGGGATGTTGATATGTTGCAAACGTATCTATAATTTTTGATGTTCCATGCTTGTTTTATATCTATTTTCTTATGTTTTGTCCACAATTTGGAGTATTTTTATACACTTTCTGGGACTAACCTATTAACAAGATGCCACAGTGCCAGTTGCCTGTTTTCTGCTGTTTTTGGTTCCAGAAATGCTAGAAAATGAATATTCTCGAAATTGGATGGGACAAAAGCCAAAGTCAATATTTCACCGAGGGGAACATGGAGCCATAAGATGAGACGGAGAAGGGCCTCTAGGGGGCCACACTCCCTGACCGCGTGGCCTGGGCTGGCCCGTGCCTTGGGGGGTGCAGCCGCCTCGGGCACCCCCTCAGCCTCCCCTTTCGCCTATAAGAAGCATCCGATGCAGAAACCCTAAGTACCCGATCAAAATTCCACGAAAGAGTCTGTAACCGCCGCCATCTCCATCCCTAGATCAGGGGGATCTAAAGCTCTTCCCGACTCCCTGTCGGAGGGGAGAGATCACCCTAGAGGCCTTCTTCATCACCATGCCTGCCTCCGGTGTGATGCGTGAGTAGTTCATCCCTGGACTACGGGTCCATGTAGTAGCTAGATGGTTGGTTCTTATCCTTTGTGCTACCATGTTTAGATCTTGTTAGCTCATGATCAAGATCATCTATTTGTAATTCTGCATGTTGTGTTTGCGGGGATCCGATGGATATTGAGATGCTATTTCAGATTGATTATTGATTCTACCATGTCTTTGTTATTTTTGATCTTGCATGCTTTCCGTTGTTAGTAGCTATCTTGGCTGAGTAGATGCTAGCAACTCCAAGAGGGAGTATTTATGCTCGATAGTGGGTTAATCTGGGGAAGTGAAAGAAATCTCTAAGGTACTAGATGTGCTGTTGCTACTAGGGAGAAAACAACAATCCTTTGTTTATAGAACAATTGTATTGTTTACTTTACATAGTTTGCTTAATACAATTATCTGTTGCTTGCAACTTAATACTGGAGGGGGTTCGGATGATAACCTGAAGGTGGATTATTAGTCATAGATGTAGTTGGATTACGGTCTATACACTACAAGAAAAGTTTCCTTTCGCAACAAATTGGCCCGATGGTCGTCGTAGAAGGCGCATCTTCCGCGACGAAATTCTCGGCTCGGTCGTGGCCAATGGAAAACTTTTTTTTCCGGGTTCACGGCCCTCTACTTCGACGGATCTGCTAAAAACATGGAGGAAGCTCGGCCAGCGCGTGGAAGAAGCAAGATTTTCGTTTCCTCACGCGATGTTGACTCGTCGAAATCTTTTGAGGCGTGTGGGTCCTAGACGTCAGTGTCTCTAGCGGACCATACTTTTTGGTCACGCCTCCCGGATTTGAACTCGATAACGTAGCTCGAGGCGTCTGCCGTTTTGTCAGGCTGCTAGGTCCCACATGTCAGCCTCTCATTAGAAGGATCGTGTGTATGATGGAATTTTTTCCTTCACTCGTGCTACCCTGTTCCGAAGTTGATAGCGCTGCTCGATGCATCTACCATCTAATCAACCTCCTGGGACCCACATGTCATCATCTCGTTAGAAGAAACGTGTGTATGATGGAATTTTTTCCTTTGCTGGCGCTACCCTGTTCCGAGTTGATAGCACTGCTCGACACATCTACCATTTAACCAACCTCCTGAACCGCACATGTCATCCTCTCATTAGAAGAAACGTGTTTATGATGGATTTTTTTCCTTGGCTCGCGCTACCCCGTTTCGACTTGATAGCGCTGCTCGATAGATCTATCGTTTAACCAACCTCCTGAGCCCCACATGTCATCCTCTCATTAGAAAAAACGTGTGTATGATGATTTTTTTTCCTTCGCTCGCGCTACCCTGTTCCGAACTTGATAGCGATGTTCGATGCATCTACCGTTTAATCACGACGCTGGGACCCACATGTCATCCTCTCATTAGAAGAAACGTGTGTATGATGGATTTTTTACCCTCTGTCGCGCCTTCGTGTTCCGAACTTGATAGCATTTCTCGTTGCTTCAACCGTTTATACAGGCTGGTGGGCCCGACATGTTAGCCTCACATTAGAAGAATCATGGGTACGATGGAATTTTTTTCTTCACTAGCGCTACCCTGTTCTGAACTAGATAGCGTTGCTCGACGAATCTGTCATTTGCTCACGTTGCTGGGTCCCCCATTTCAGCCTCTCATTAAAAGAAACATGTACATGCTGAACTTTTTTCTCGCTTGCGCCTCCCTGTTTCGAACTGGCTACATTGCTCGATGCAGCATATGTATAAGGTCGCGCTACTGGGTCCAACATATCAGCCTCTCTGTAAATGAAATGTGCGTATGATGGACTTTTTTTGGCCATGTCCGCTATTTTGACCTTGGGAACTTGCTGGGTCCCAGATGTCAACCACCTCTATGCAGGAAACGTGTCTATGTTGGGTCCTAGCTGACAGCCTCTATTTGAAAGAAACGTGTGTATGTTGGACT
The DNA here is from genome assembly GCA_023614405.1 of Avena insularis. Lineage (NCBI taxonomy): Eukaryota > Viridiplantae > Streptophyta > Magnoliopsida > Poales > Poaceae > Avena > Avena insularis. The sequence continues at coordinate 328,485,901 of CM042690.1, read as the reverse complement.
GTTTTTTCGGGTCCTAGGTGTCAGCCTCAGAGTACAAAAAATGCTCATAAAGGCCGAATTAAAAAGATTCTGGGCTAAACTCGGGGCGGATGCCCTATTCCTCATTACTTATTGGGCTATGCTTGGGGCTGATAGGCTAATTTCATGGGCTATGCTTGGGCCTGTTGGATCCGACATGTCAGCTTCTTTGTAAGTGCAACTTGTGTATGATGGACTTTTTTTCGGCTGTGTCCGCTGTTTTCACCGTGGTAACCGTGTATGGTCTTACTACTGGGGCCCTAATGTCAGCCTCTCTGGCATGTTCTGGCTTGTGGGTCCCCGATACAGCCTTGTATGTTATGTCTAGTGGGTCCCCGATGCGAGCCTCTCTGTACAAGTATTTAAACTTTTGTTTCGAACCCACCCTCAAAACAAACTCCAAGGATGCTACATGCTGGTGGGTCCATGATGTCAGCCTCTCCGTAATGCGATATTGCTAGAAGAAAACATTGTAAATCCAAGATACGATTCGAACAAAAGACCTTCAAATCAAATAAAGGTAAATTGAGTGTGTTTCCACTACAACAAAAATATTTATAGAATAAATATCATTAAACTTTTATTAGTACTACAATTTATGTATTAGTCTTCTTAAAAATATTTTGGGTGTCGTGGCGCCCCGCAAAACCACTACTAGAAAATCGTGTTGTTTTTGTGCATTGCATCATCATGACCGCATGCTCATGTCATCATGCCACATTGCATTTGAGCATCATCATCATGCATGGTTTTAGTCTAAACTATTTTCGAAATGCCTAGTTTTGTTTTCTAAATATTCCCGTCTTTATTCAAATCAAAACCCGGGTCTCCGGATTATTTTGTTTTATGCCTTGGTCTCAAAAGCCCCGTTTTAAATAATAAAATATTTTAAATTATTTTTGGGAGGCAGCCAGCCAGGCCCGAAAGCCTAGCCGGCCACCTCCAGATAAAAATCCTATCTACCCCAGAGAAACACCCAAACCTTTTCTACCAGATACCCTACCCCTTTTTCCTACCCAGCCCCTCCACCTCATCCCCTCCAATCCCATGTCGCCACCTCACCCTGGCCCAATCTTGCAGCCAACCACGGCGCGCCACGTCACCCCTGGGCCCCACCCCGCCAGCGGACACACCCGCCGCGCCCGCACCAGCCCCCGCTCCCGCCCACCTGGGCACGCCAACCCGTGCCGCCTGTCCCCACCCCCTTTTCCCGCCCATGCCAACCACCTGCTGACCCCACTCCCCTACCCCACCTGGACCCAACCCAACCACCCCGTCCCAAGTCCCAACCCTGGCCCCACCACGAGCGAGCCCGCACGGCACCCTCTCATTTCCCTCATGCAATCCCTCACCATCCTCTCTCTCCCCGTCGCCAAGGACGCCACCCAGCCCTCTGTCTCTGCTAGGGGCCCGCGTCCCCTTTGACCGCCTTGGACGCGGAACCCGCCGCCTCTTCCTCACCGGTGCCTGGACCGCCACCCTCTGCAAGCTCCTCGCCGCCGCTCTCTGCAAGCTCCCCGTCTCCACCGACGCCACCGTGGCCTGCGCCACCGGCCATCGCCCCGGAGCCGAGCGCCTCCTCCGCAGCAAGCCCCGCGACCCTGGCCGCCGCCTTCCCCCTCCGGCGCCCTCTGCAGCATCACCCATGCGTGCCGGCCACCACCGCCCCGAGTCCTCTGCGCCAGCGCGTTCGCCGGCCCGGCCCCCTCTCGGTGCTCTCCTCCGGCCATCGACCGCGACCGCGCCCCTCGCCGCCAACCACTCCTGCCCTCCTCCTCTGCATCGAGCCGTGATGCCCCTGCGCATGGCGCTCTCTCCCTGGCCGTCGTGGTTGCACAGAGGACTCCCACCGAGCCGCCCTTGCGCCAGCGCTCGCCATGGTCGCTGTCGCATCTCCTCCGAGCATTAGCGCTCACTGCGTCTTCGTCGTCGTCCTGTACGGCCGCGACCACCTCTGCTCCGGTCTTCCGCCTCGCCTCCGCCAGCGGGCCCCTCTTGGCCGCGCCCGTCCCCGGCCTGGCTCGCGCCCTCCCCACCGGCAGCGTGACCCCGCAGCGCCGTCATGCGTCTCCCGTGAACCTGCAGGCGTTTTGGTCCTTTTTGTCCTCTATAGCATCCTTTGGTGTGGGGTTGTTGGTGATGTTGTAGAGTTTCTTGTGTCCGTGCCGATGCCCCGATGGTTCGACAAGCACAAGTGGACGTCAAGATCTTCTATACCAATATGATTCGTCAAGATCTTCTCTTCGGTGTCGAGATCCCGCGGCTGGAAAGTTCCTCGCCGCCTGCCAAGACCGACGTGATCTCAAGATCGACATCCAGGCGGACAAACCCCAAGAACCACGCCGAGATGTCGAGGTCTACCTCATGGACCCGAAGGCCCGCGCCCGGAGTCCGAAGCTCGAGACCGATCCCCGAACCCTCGGAACCCTAAGATCGCCATCCGATGTGTGACCCTCTTTTCCGTGACCTATATTTTATAAATGATATTACTTGTTGCATATAAAATTGTCATCCTTGCATACATGTTGTGGGTTTGGGGGCATTAAGACGATTCACCTTATAATTAAATATGGAGTCCATATGCCGACAAATCTAGTCTTATATGGGCTCTATTTAAATTTGTGTAGCAAACCGGTGCTATCTTTTGCCATGTTAAGACAACATTTAAATTGTGGGGTATCTAAACAACTTGAACCACTTAAATATTTGCCGGGACCCCGGTTCCGTTAATATGGCCTAAATGCATCGCACCTTTGCCATGTCATACATCATACATGCATCATGCCCGATTTTCTACCGTAGTATTAAATAGTGTATCCGGTGTTTGTTCTAGTGGTTGCTTCTTCGCGGATTAGGCCGATGAGTTGATGCGAGTATCGACAAGTTCTTCGGATATGATCCTTCGGCAGTGTTTTCAGGCGAGCATCTCCCCCTTTCTACCTATCTTACTTTTATAGTATTTATTCCCCCTGTTGATCTATTGCTATCTATGTTGCGATGCTCTAGTTTTCGTAACCGTGGTATCCCTTGCAGCCTTATATTGCCTTGGACACATCCTATTACCTGTTGATTGGTAGATAGTTGGACTTGCGCGTCGTAGTCGCTTGCTCAAGTGCTATTGCGTGTCGTCAAGTACCTCAGTTGTTGGAGTGTTGCCGCATGTTTACTGTTGGAGATGATCATGGCTTTAATTACTGTTTAATAACTAAAATCGAAAGTAGGTAAATGTAGAGGCACCGGTGGGTAATAGACAATATTTGGTTTTAACGCTCCTTTGGTGTCCGTGGGACCCGAGTTCTTGACACCTGTTAGAGATCGGCGCTAACCACGTGGGGTGTGTGGCACCCCATCGGCTTACTACCTGATTTCAAAGTATTGTACCAGGGGCCACAAGTAGTTTGGGGCTTTATTACTATCCTGTACTTATGCCATGCTTTACTGCTTTATTTAAGATTGTGCGTGGAGCACCTGTACTGTTTAGGATTGCGGAGTGTTTTCGCGGTATCGACAAGCCCAGTCACACTTTCGGGTTCCCAATCGTTTACAGCCACTGACGCAAACCCTGAGTCCGTCTCGGAGACCGGCCGACTTCGTTGCGGGTAGCTTAGTGGGGTGGCCCCCATGTACTTGCTTTGGGTCTGGGAAACGTCATGACTTAGGCCCCGCCGACATACCGATGGGTGTATGTTAACTGATCTGGCAAAAAGGGTCGAAGTGCGTGTGGATACTTTGGTGCACCCCTGCAGGGTTAAATCTTTTCGAAAACCCGTGTCCGCGGTTATGGATGACTTGGAGCACAGTTCTCGATCATAGACAACTATAACTAAAGTTTACTGTTATAATTTGACTTGTATCCGATATGACTAGTAATCAGCTCCACTACAACGGAATGGCTAATTAAAAGTACCAACAACTGCTGGGTTTGGGATATCTCATGCTAATTGTATCTGACTAGTAAGTGTTGCAACTACAACGGAATGGTTAACTAAAAGTGCCCACTTCTTATTATATCAGGATGACTATCTAAACCTGACTAGTAATTGATGCAACGATAACTGAATAACTAAAACTGCCAATGGTGTGAGTTCCTCGGTTGACTTCCTTGTTTGGTCTCGAGGGGGAAATACCAGGATGGGTATGCTTGGTGGTAGTATCAGGTTGGTTCCGAATAGGTCTTTCTTACCCCTCTCTGATAGCCGCTATTTGTATCGAGTATCTATAGGTTGTTTAGTGCATGCCGCGCTGCCGCTTCAGTCCACCATACCTATGTAGGCGAGGACCGCCGAATTCTAGTCTCGCCGTGTACTGGCCTCAGTACTGACCGCTCTCTCTTTTTCCTTTGCCCTTTGTCGACACCCCTTTTGTTTAAGCAGGTTTTGAGATCGACGTCGTTAGCAGGGTTACCCTTCCGGCTTGGCCTGGGCAGGGTTATGGACGCCATTGGTTATTCTTCAGGGCTCTTAGCTCAATTTGCATCTTGTCCGTAGTCGGACGCTCTATCGTTTCCAAGGTGATTCGGATCTTTGTATTATATATCTGTATTCTTCACTCATGGAGTCGTTGATGTATATATCTGTTCTGTGGGTCCCATCGAGGGCTGTTGTGTAATGTTATTACTTCGTTTTCCACCCGCACGAAAGTGCCTGGTGGGCGTCCTTGAATCGTTCCTATGCGGGTTTGGCGGAAAAGGCTAAAACTTGCATAGGGCCGATTTGAGGGTGTTACAGGTGTCTATGTTTATCTCTTTTAAAATATAAAAGGGCGGCACTCCTGGCATCTCAATTTATAAAATGCCAAATAATGGAGTATTTTCTTAAAAACATGGGTAGGCACATTTTGTTTGAGAGGTGGGGGCAATGCCCAAAAGGCCGAATTAAAAAGAGTTTGGCTATTCTACATAGGCTGCTCTACATAGGTTATACTCCGTAGGGCAGGCTCCATGGGCTTCATTCTCAAATTTTAGTGGGTTGTTCTCAGCAGTCTCCTGACCCATAAAAGGCCGAATTAATATGTTCTCGGCTATGCACCATGGGCTCCTTTCTCAAATTTCACTAGGCTGTGGTCAGCAGTCCCCTGACCCCGAAAAGACCGAATAAAAATGTTCTGGGCTAAAGAGGGGCCGAATGAGCTACAGAGTACTAGATGTCTTCTCCTGGTTAATAAAAATTGCATTGTGATGTGCTCGGCCGGATTCAAAACAATACAGACAATGAAATACAAATAGCAGTATAGAGAGAACCAGTTTTTGTTTCAGCTCTAAAAACCTTGTCGCGTGATCAGTTTGTCATTTTCACCAATAACACTCAACCATTGAGGCAAGCAAAACTAATGATCAAGTCTGCTTTGAGTACCTTAATTCTCACATCAATGCCTGTGTGACCCCCATATGCAATCCAAAATGCCCAAGTCTCATCTAGATTGTGACACGGCCATGTACAAGGGCGACGAGCACTCGTCTGTTTCACATTCAGCAGCACATGACAGATTCAACAGCAATTTAAAGTGACCGATTCAACGGTGGCAGAAAATATACAAAAGAATTGATAGATTCAGCAATGCCGACATTGAAATTCAATGGATGTACAGTAATGTGGCAAAGCCAAGTTTCAAAAGGAATGCGTGACCATGTATTTTCTCCACTCGATCTGAATAAGTCCAAGTACATAGGTATTACTACAAAATAGATTAACAGTAGCTGAACTCCATACAAAATACTTAGTAGAAGTGTAGAACTACAAGCTTACACTAAGCTAGGAACCACTACATGTCCCATCATACGTACTCGAAGAAACGAGAATGCTTCAGCGTGTCAAAGTGCTGGCCGGGCTACACCCTTGATTTCCTGCCTAGGACACATCTCTCATTTCATTGTTGCCTGTCGGCTTCTAGGTCAGCAACATACATGTAAAATTCATATGACAAACCAGGAAGTTTGGGATCCTTAATTTTGGCAATTCCAATTACGAAGGGAATCTGCCACCAACATAAACTAGCTAATTAGTACAACATTACATACACTCACAGTAGGATCATCACAAGAGGATTAAGATGTGATATCTCATCGGTGAATCTTGTCCGACTATAGGTTCAGTAGTATGCTCGTAAAGACGCGGCTTGGACAGAAAAGACATGAGCACTTCCTGCGTATCGTGGCCGGCGATGGCCTAATCGTTGTCTCGGGTGACCTCTTTACTACAACCTGATTGAAACTAGCGAACAAGACCAATGAGCAAAACCTCACCTCGTACCGTGGCGATTCACACACCGCTGACCTGACCGGCCTAATGGACAGGAGCAAGTCCGTGTTATGCCCGTCAATTTGGGCGACGAACAGCTTGCCCTCCTTCTCGATGTCGATGACCTCAGCTCTGAGCAAGCCCGGTGCACGAACCGGCACAGACGGGTCCCATTTTTTGGGGCTGTATCTGGGCACTGTCATCGAGTGGGTAGATATGAGGTGCTCCACGAACACTTACTTGATGCTGGTGAACTCGCATCCTGGCTCCGTGCAGACACACCGGTGGTAGTTGCACGCGATCTTGTGGTCGTAGACGTCCTTGTAGGAGACCAAAGTCCAGCAGATGTCGTTGGGGCATATACTACCTTTTCCGCCAGCGACTTAGCGGTACAGCTCCTTGGAGCATGCGGCTAGCCAGACGGTGCTAGTAGTGTCCAGACGCTTAGGTATTTCATTGAACACGTCGTCCCCGACATTTGTCCAGACATTGTTTAGCCGGTTGTGCCTCGAATCGAAAGCCATCACATCCGAATGATTGGGGGCAAGGGTGGATCTATATATGACTGTTGGGCTTATTTGGAGGAGAGGGGTGGAAACCTGGAAGGATTGATATAGCAGGTGAGATGGCGAGAAAAATGTGTGAAGTGCGTGCTAGAGAAGATCCAAATGCAGCCTCTCGGAGTTGGGAATGGCTCTTAAGGAGGGGGTTTTGTCGTGCTCCTACGGCTGTCTTCTGCCGGGCGTACTGCATCGAGCACACCGACTAGAGTTATTGAGTAGGGAGTACTACTATAGGTACTCTAGACTGGCACACTGCCATGGAGTGTTCTCTCATCACATCTTAGTTATTAGAACTGAGAGATGACTTATTTACTGCTTCCATTTTATACTACTCCCTCCAGTTCATATTCTAATGGCCTCAACTTTGTCTAGATTCACATCAGTTAGACAGAGTAGCTGTAAGTTGAGTCACTTACGTTTTTCGGTACTTCATAGTACGTACCAAAATACCAAGATGCTGAACCTTATATGAACTTTCTAGAAAGGTACCCCTTTGGAAAGATTGGCAAGCCTGCTAAAATTGATGAAACTTCTAGAAATGCAAGAACCCACGGCCTAAATTGCATCATGATTGGTGAAATAATGACAGGTTCCTAGTTCATATTCAGCAGCATTTCAAAGTGACTGATTCAGCAATACAGACTCTGAAATTCAATAGAAGGACATCGAGAATCAATTCTTATTTCAGCACTAAAAACCTTGGTGCGGGATTAGTCGCTTTTCTCCGAACACACTCGATCATCGGAGCAAGCAAAACTGACCATCAAGCCTGCTTTTTTGTGCATACTTTCTACTCACATCAATGACTATGTGACCCACATATGCAAACCAAAATGCCCCAAGCCTCATCTAGATTGTGACAAGGCCATGTTTCAAAAGAACAGTAAGACCATCTACTGCCCTTGATCTAAAAAAGTATCAGTACGTCAGTATTAGTTCTACAAGATAGTTTAGTACTGTAATAAAAATGACAGAACATTTGACAGATTCACTACCATTTGAAAGATTCAGCAGCACTGAATAAAACAGAAAAATATCAATAGATTCCAAACACATAATCAGCGGCACTTGACAGATTCAACAACATTTCAAAGTGACCGATTTAGCAGTACAGATAATGACCAAAAGTATTGATAGATTTAACAATACAGACACTGAAATCCAATAGATGTAGCAAGGCCATAATTCAAAAGGACAGAGAGAACATATTCTGGCCATGTTCCAAAAGAAGAGCAAGACCATCTACTGGTCTTGATCTAAACAAGTACCAATACATCACTATTAGTTCTAAAAAAAATTAGTAATAGCAACAACAGAACGTTCGACAGATTCAATGGCACTAGAAAGATTCAGCATTACTCAATAAGACAGAAAAATATCATCAGATTCCCAGTTCATAATAAGCGGCACTTGACAGATTTAGCACCATTTCAAAGTGACCGATTTAGCAGTACAGATAATGACCAAAGGAATTGACAGATTCAGCAATGCATACATTGAAATTCGGTAGATGTAGCAAGGCCATGATTAAAAAGGAAAGAGAGACCTTATTCTGCACTAGATCCGTCGGTCTGAACAAGTACCAGTACATAGGTATTACTCCTACTACAAAATAGATTAGCAGTAATAGAACTCCATACAAAATACTCAGAACTACCTTAAGCTAGGAACCACATGTCCCAAAATGGTAAGAAAAATCTGGTCGAGGAGTACATGTGTTCAAGTTAGGATCATCACAAGAAGATAAAGATGGGTTAATTGCTAAGAAATAGGTATGCAGAAGTGGGACAAATGGGACAGGCGGGATCCTTAATTTTAGACCCCTAGACTAACTCTAAACTAAGTGGGAGAAGTGGGAGAAGTAGGATTTAACAAATCTCACTTATCCCGCTTATCCCACTTAGTTTAGAGTTAGTTTAGAAGTCTCCCACATATCCCACCTCTGCATCTATAGTAATAATCTTGTCGATACAAAGCTTGTATTCCACGGTGAACTCCGATGGTCGATTCCGACGTCGAGCGACCAGATTAGACCGACAAACCACCAAAGAGCAAGTGGCTTTAGAATTCGCATAGAATACCTTCTCACACAAGCCATTTAGATGTGCAGAGCTCAACTTCACCATGAACTATGGCGACACGCGCGCCGCCGGCCTGATGCACACGACATATATCAAGATGATATCGTCGCGCCCGTCGAATAGCACGCAGAACACCGCGTCATCGAGCCCGATTAGCCCGATATCTACATTATGTTAACCCGGTGCCAGCACCGGCTTAGAGATGTACCTGCCTTTCCTACCATAGTGTAAAATGCACAACCTCATGGCGTGGGCTTCTCTAAGGTGGGAGTGGAGCACAAACGGAATTGCGGCGAACTCGTAGCCAGGCACCACGCAGTTCCATTGGACTGCATCAGCGAGCATTGAACATGAAGACATATTTAGCTGGACAACCCATACCAATTGGGTCTGTCACCAACATAAAGTAATTAATTAGTACGACATTACATATATTCATATTAGGATCATCACAAGAAGATTTATATGTGTTAACTCACTCTTGGTTGATATTCTTGTAATCTAGGGGAATTCCGACAACATCTTGAGAAGCTCGTAGGTAACGCCTCGGTTTTGATAGGTATGACATAAGCCCTTTCAGCGCGACTTCAGCCAATGAAAGCCTGCTCGTCTGCTTAGATGTCGCTGCCATTTCGACCGAATGGAGCTTATTCCATGACAGGAGCAACCATAACATCACCTTGTACCGCGGCAATTCGCACGCCACCGACCTGACGTACCTGACAGATAGGAAGATGTTCGTGGTGTACCCTCCAATTAGGGCGACAAACTCTGTGCCCTCTTTCCTGATGCCGATGATCTCCGGTGCGTGCACCCGGTTAGTCAGGTACCAGTACTTGTTGGAGTAGGTCACTTGGGGCAAATAGTACATCTTTTGGGAAAGTTTCAAGTGGTCAAAGAGCTCGTGCAAAGTCAATGGCCGGTTGACGAACTCACATCCTCGTTCCATGCAGGCTGCGCACGGGGCGTAGCAACACTGGATCTTGTGCTGGTAGACGTCATTGTAGGAGACCAATGAACAACAGCGGTTGTTGAGGCACCTTCTACCTTTTCCACCGGCGACCTGGTGGTACAGCTCCTTGGAGCATGCAGCCAGCCTAACGGCGTTGATAGTGTCCAGACGCATAGTGATTTCACTGAAGACGTCGTCGCCGACCTTGCTACAGCCGTAGTGTCGTGGGTTGCACCTCGAATCCGCCATCCCGTCCGAACAGATTGGGGGCGAGGGTGGATCGATGTAGAGTTGTTGGTAGTTTTTGGAGGAGGGGGCTGGTGGCCTGGAGGGAGTGATGCAGCGTGCAAGATGGGGAGTAAAATGTGTGAAGCACGCGCCTGAGATGCGGCCAGGCGGTGTTGGCGAGTGGGGATAAACTAAACGGAGATGGGGAAGATAGGATGGCTCTATGAAAGAGGTTTTTTCTTTTCTTATGATGTAAGAAGCGGCTGCATCGAGGACGCCGGCTAAGCGTGAATGCATGTAAAATGCGCCTCTGTGCAATAAATTAAACATGTCACTTCCTAGCGCAGTACTTTCTCGTCACGTCAACTTCTATTTTCATACTAGTATTAGGGCATCACCTATGGTGGCAGAATTTGTCTATAAGCTGGGAGGTTTTAACAAAAAGCTTTCGATGTACTACTGAATACCTGGTTAGCGTAAAAAGTATTTGGAAAATTTTAAGAGCAATCTATCTATCGTGCTTACTTGTAGTTAAAATTTGACACGGTCGGTGGGGGTATAGTTTACATCGAAGACCTCAAAAAAGAGAAAATTACATAGAGGTAAGCATGTGATAGATAGATCTACTTCTTGACAACTTAACAAAATAATATTAGGTCAAACTTGAGATAGAAGTAAGCGTGCGATAGATAGATCTTGGATTAGTTGTCTTGTCGAAGGTAGATGGGTGCATCTTCTTTTAGTAAACGATGTTCTAGGTGTGAGTTTCCAACTATCAGGAAAGAACATTCTCAATTTTCCCATGTTTTGCGAATTTTAAAACTTCCTAGCTAACTCTGCTGACTTGAATGAGACTCTATGCCAATTTATCGAAATTAGGTAAAATTTGAACTACAAGTAAATTATAGATTGCTTTTGAATTTTTACGAAAAAGCTTTCGATGGTTTTCGATGTACTAAATTCCTGGTTAGAGCTTCAAAAGTTTGTTGGGACATTTTAAGAGGAATCTATCTATCACGCTTACTAGTAGTTAAAATTTGATATGGACGGTGGGAGAAAGTATGATTTGCATCGAAGACCTAAAACAATTTACATAGAGGTCCATAAACTTAGCATAAAGGGCTCTAAAGTTAAGCAAGGAAAAGCATTCTGGTCCTTCTCGAGAGAGAAACTTACCCATATACCCTTCGTACTAGTGTGTACTTGCTTCACACACACAAAAAAACGCTCCTCACACTTTCGAACGAGCGTGCTGGGGTGTGCTTGGTGCTTTCTCTTCGCATGGTGTGAAATATAATGACAAGGCAGGTTGACGCACGTCGGCAGCAGCATGTTGTGGACGATGGAGAGGTCAGTCGGTCGGGGTGTGTGTGGATGGTGATGAGGCAGTGTGAAGGAGAGAAAAAACACAACTTGTTTTGCATGCATATCTTATCTTACCACTATATAGTGTACGAATAACTTTGAAACTTGATCGTTGGATCAAGACTCGCGAATCCCAACGTTTCTAGCCGTTGGATCTTCTTTTCCATTATAGTTTCTAGAAGAATCTATTGATAGTCTTCGACATAATCAATGCTATGCACAAACTTCAAAACAAACGTTCTCCATCATACTAGAAGATTCTCCCTTGTTTCTCTAGACCATGTTATCAAAAATTCATGTGTTAGGTAGCTAAATAATCATTGATTTCTACATGATGATACAAAGTACAAGGACCAAATATACACCTATACTTTATAGATGTTGATCAATTTTTTTTTGTGCTTTACCAATTATAATTGTATATAGTGATGATGATATGTCATACGTCTACTATCCGAGTCTCACGTCCAACTTACTAGTAGCTAATAATCATTGACTTCTACATGATATTACCACTATATAGTGTAGAAACAACTTTGAATATTGACCGTTGGATCAAGACTCGCGACCCAACATTTCCGGCCGATGGATCTTATTTTCCATTCTAGCACCTTGAAGATTCTATTGATAGTCTTGATTACAAACCACTATATTTTGTACGAATAACTTTGAATGTTGACCGTTGGATAAAGACTCGCGAATCCTAGCTTTTCGAGCCATTGGATATTCTTTTCCATCCTATCATCTAGAAGATTCTATTCAAAGTCTTCGGCATAATGAATGCTATGCACAACCTAGAAACACACTTCTCCATCATACTAGAATCTTCTCCCTTGTTTCTCTAGACCATGTTATCAAAAATTTCATGTGTTAGGTAGCTAATAACCTTTTACTTCTACATGATGATACAAAGTACAAGGACCAAATATATACACCCATACTTTATAGATGTTGATCAAATTTATATTTTTTTGTGCTTTACCAATTTATAGATGTTGATCAAATTCCTGGTTAACTCCTTTCTAATTAAGATTTTTCATCTTGAAAATTTAATGAAAATTTAGCTCAAACTTGAGCTACAAGTAAGCGCGATAGATTTTTCTTTAATTAAATGTCTCTTTGGAGGTAGATGGATGCATCTTCTTCTAGTAATCAGTACCACCCGTGTGAGTTTCCAACTATCAGGAAAGAACATTCTCAATTTTCCGAGTGATGATGAGATTAGTGCACAAAGAACTTTGAATGTTGACCGTTGGGTCAAGACTCGTGAATCCCAGCATTTCTAGCCGTTGGATCTTCTTTTCCGTTCTAGCATCTAGAAGATTCTATTGATAGTCTTGAACACAATGAATGCACTATGCATAAACTTCTCCAAACACACTTCTCGATCATACTAGAATCTTCTCCCTCGTTTCTCTAGACCATGTTACCAAAAATTTCAAGTGTTAGGTAGCTAATAGTCTTTGACGTCTACACATGATGATACAAAGTACAAGGACCAACTATACACCCATACTTTATATAGTAGATGTTAATCAAATTTATAATTTTTTGTGCTTTACCAATTACAATTTTATATAGTGATGATATGTCATATGATTTACTATCTAAGCCTAATTAAGGTGTGCTTTTTTACACAATGCGGGAGTAGTATATTTCTATGCTTAGACATATGGTCACCTCTATCCACGCGATGTACATGCTGAGAGAATAAAACGTTGGCAGGGGAAGAGGGCAGCAGCGAAGAGAAGTTGAAGGCGGTTCCATGTCAGAGCAAAGTTATGATGGGTTTTTGACACGAGGTACTCCTGCGGCCTTACAATGTACACTCTACTAGTAGTAAATTTCAAGACCTATGCACACAAAACAAATCATGTGTTTTCTCTCTCCTTCCCTATGCTCCATCTCTCCTCCCCTTTCCCCTCGTGCACCGGTCCGACTGATCTCTCTCCCCTCGTCCACAACATGGCGCTGTGCACATGTGCCTTGGTACGGCGGCTCTGTGTCTCTGGCCTGTTCAGCAGCTGCGTGTTGGTGTGGAGTAGGGACGAGGCAGAGTACATAAGAAGGAAACCAGTTTGGTCATTGGCGGCACAACAATTCAAACTTTTCCGGTTTTCGAAATTTTCACTTGCTTCCCAAACATCGGGAGGGAAGGTTATCCAAAAGATCGGCCAAACATCAGGAGGGAAGGTAATTTTGAACCAGTTTTGAACATTGATCACATTGAATAAACTAAAAACAAAAAAACAAAAGTTTTACTCATGATGTCCTATCATGTCTTGTGGACCACGTGCCATGGAAACTTTAATCATGGGATTAGATAAGTTTTAGAAAAGTAGCTTCACAATATTGTCCTACCATGTGTATGGACACTATCGAGTTTATTTCAACCCGAACGACCAAGGTCATCTATAGGTAAATTGTAGGTCTCTTTGAAAGTTTTACGAAAAAGCTCTTGTAGGTACCCATCGGGGGGAAGGGTCAATTAATATATATCAGAAACCACCAAGAGTTTTGACGACAGGTTCATCTTCTTGCTAAGATTTTGCATCCTAACTATTTAATGAAATTAGGTTAAACTTTGCTCACTGTTTCATGAAATTAGGTCAAACTTTGCTAACCGATTAACTTTGAACATTGACTGTTGGATCAAGACTAGCAAATCAAAACATTGCCGACCTCTTGATCTTCTTTTCCATTCTTAGCATCTAGAAAGATTCTACTGATGTCTTTAGCACGATGAACACTAGTATGCACAAACCTCAAAACACACAGTACTTCATTATTACTCGGTCTTGTGCCAAATGCACGGACTTGGATGGAATTTTCATTTTTTTATGAGTTCCTTGATGTAACTTGTGCTTCCACCGACCACTCGAGCACCTCACTCTTACGAGACCTACCATTAGATCGGTCATTCGTAGTACTTCTTATCTTTATCTTGTCTCTTATCTCTTACAATACCATATATACCACCACTACATAGTGTAGGGATTAACTTATTTTGAACATTGAACGTTGGATCTCAAGACTGGTAAATCCAAACATTCCTAACCGTTGGATCTTCTTTTCCATTCTTAGCATCTATAACGATTCTATTGATAGTCTTTAGAATGATGAACACTAGTATGCGCAAACCTCAAAACACACAGTACTTCATTACTCGGTTTCAGGGTCCTTGTGATAAATGCATGGACTTGGATGCAATTTTAATTTTTTATGAGGTCCTTGATGTAAATTGTAATTCTACCCACCGTGTTAACTCTCAAGCACCTCGCTCTTATGAGACCTACCATAAGATCGGCCATTCACAGTACTTCTTATCTTATCTTTTATCTTGTCTCATATGTCTTACAATACCATACCACTACATAGTGTAGGGATTAACTTTGAACATATTAACCGTTGGATCAAGACTAGCAAATCCAAACATTGCTAACCGTTATATCTTTTTTCCATTCTTAGCATCGAGAAAGATTCGATCTATTGATAGTCTTTAGCATGATGAATGCTAGTATGCGCAAACCTAAAAACACATAGTACTTCATTGCTCAGTGTTAGGGTCCTTGTGCTAAAATCAATGGACTTGGATGCAATTTTCATTTTTTATGAGGTTCTTGATGTAACTTGTACTTCCACCGACCGTGTTAACTCTCAACCACCTCGCTCCTACGAGATCTACCAATAGATCATCCATTCGTAGTACTTCTTATCTTACCTTTATCTTGTCTCTTATCTCTTACAATACCATGCATACCACCACTAAATAGTGTAGGGATTAACTTATTTGAACATCGACCATTGGATCAACACTGGCAAATCCAAACATTGCTAACCATTGGATCTTCTTTTCCATTCTAGCATCTAGGTCTGTACTCCCTCGCTCCATCCCAAAACATAAGGCACCTAAGGATTGGTCAAAAGTCAAACCTTACTAACTTTGACCAAATATTTAGAAAAAAATATCTACATCTACAATATTGAATGGACATATTAAGAAAATATACTTTATGGTGAATCTATTGATATTAATTAGTACTCTAAATTTTTATATTTTTGTGTATAATCATGGTCAAACTTAAAAAATGTTGAATTTGACTAATCCTTAGGCGCCTTATATTTTTGCGGAGGGAGTACTATTCAACACGAATCTAGTTGCTCTGAACCATTGGATCTAACAACCCAAGGGTCATGATTAGTGTTATGGATCCAATTCAAAACTGCTCCACTATAGTAGTATAGGTAGAGAGAATACAGTCTACTGTGCTATGAAATTTTGGGGGTGGTGATATGATGGTTCTAGAACATGCATAGTGGAGTTTGCTCTAGGTACTATTCAACACGAATCTAGCTTCTCTAAACCATTGGATCCAACAGCCCAATGGTCAGGATTGGTGCTATGGATCCAATTCAAAACTGCTCCACTATAGTAGTAGAGATAGAGATATCTTATCTTATCTTACGACTATATAGTGTGCGAATAACTTTGAATATTGACCGTTGGATCAAGACTCGTGAATCCCAACATTTCTAGCCGTTGGATCTTCTTTTCCATTCTAGCATCTAGAAGATTCTATTGATAGTCTTCTGCATAAGGAATGTTATGCACAAACCTCAAAACACACTTCTCCATCATACTAGAATCTTCTCCCTCGTAGCTAATAATCATTGACTTCTACATGATCTTATATTATCTTATCTTACCACTATATAGTGTACGAATAACTTTGAATGTTGATCGTTGGATCAAGACTCACGAATCCCAGCATTTCTAGCCGTTGGATCTTATTTTTCGTTCTAGCATCTAGAAGATTCTATTGATAGTCTTCGGCATAATGAATGCTATGCACAAACCTCAAAACACACATCTTCGTCATACTAGAAGCTTCTCCCTTGTTTCTCTAGACCATGTTATCAAAAAAAATCATGTGTTAGGTAGCTAATAATCTTTGACTTCTATATGATGATACAAAGTACAAGGACCAAATGTACACCCATACTTTATAGATGTTGATCAAATTTATAATTTTTTGTGCTTTACCAATTATAATTGTATATAGTGATGATATGTCATACGTCTACTATCTGAGTCTCACGTGCAACTTACTAGTAGCTAATAATCGTTGACTTTTACATGATCTTGCCACTATATAGTGTACAAACAACTTTGAATATTGACCGTTGGATCAAGATTCGTGAATCCCAACATTTCCAGTCGCTGGATCTTCTTTTGCATTCTAGCATCTTGAAGATTCTATTGATAGTCTTCATTACAAACCACTATATAGTGTACGAATAACTTTGAATGTTGACCATTGGATCAAGACTCGCGAGTCCCAGCATTTCTAGCCATTGGATCTTCTTTTCCATTCTAGCATCTAGAAGATTGTATTGATAGTCTTGAACACAATGAATGCACTATGCATAAACTTCTCCAAACACACTTCTCGATCATACTAGAATCTTCTCCCTCGTTTCTCTAGACCATGTTACCAAAAATTTCAAGTGTTAGGTAGCTAATAGTCTTTGACGTCTACACATGATGATACAAAGTACAAGGACCAAATATACACCCATACTTTATATAGTAGATGTTAATCAAATTTATAATTTTTTGTGCTTTACCAATTACAATTTTATATAGTGATGATATGTCATATGATTTACTATCTAAGCCTAATTAAGGTGTGCTTTTTTACACAATGCGGGAGTAGTATATTTCTATGCTTAGACATATGGTCACCTCTATCCACGCGCTGTACATGCTGAGAGAATAAAACGTTGGCAGGGGAAGAGGGCAGCAGCGAAGAGAAGTTGAAGGTGGTTCCATGTTAGAGCAAAGTTATGATGGATTTATGACATGAGCTACTCCTTCGGCCTTACAGTGTACACTCTACTACTAGTAAATTTTAGGACCTATGCACGCAAAACAACTCGTGTGTTTTCTCTCTCCTTCCCTATGCTCCATCTCTCCTCCCCTTTCCCCTCACGCACCGGTCCGACTGATCTCTCTCCCCTCGTCCACAGTGTGGCGCTATGCACGTGTGCCTTGGTACGGCGGCTCTGTGTCTCTGGCGTGTTCGATAGCCGCGCGTTGTTGTGGAGTAGGGACGGGGAGGAGTACATAGGAAGGAAACCACGTTGGTCCTTGGTGGCAAAAAAATTCAAACTTTTCTGGTTTTCAAAATTTTCACTTGCTTCCCAAACATCAGGAGGGAAGGTTATCCAAAAGATCGGCCAAACATCATCTGGGAAGGCCATTTTGAACCAGTTTTGAACGTTGATCACATTGAATCAATGAAAAACCAAAAACAAAAGTTTTACTCATGATGTCCTATCATGTCTTGTGCACCATGTGCCATGAAAACTATAATCATGGGATTAGATAAGTTTTGGAAAAATATCTTCACAATATTGTCCTACCATATGTATGGACACTATCGGGTTTATTTCAACTCGTATGACCAAGGTCATCTACAGGTAAATTGTAGGTTGCTTTGAAAGTTTTACGAAAAAGCTCTTGGAGGTACCCATCAGGGGGAATTAATATATATCAGAAACCACCGAGAGTTTTGACGAGAGGTTCATCTTCTTGCTAAGATTTTGCATCCTAACTATTTAATGAAATTAGGTCAAACTTTGCTCACTGTTTCATGAAATTAGGTCAAACTTTGCTAACCGATTAACTTTGAACATTGACCATTGGATAAAGACTAGCAAATCAAAACATTGCCAACCTCTTGATCTTATTTTCCATTCTTAGCATCTAGAAAGATTCTATTGATAGTCTTTAGCACGATGAACACTAGTATGCGCAAACCTCAAAACACACAGTACTTCATTATTACTCGGTCTTGTGCCAAATGCACGTACTTGGATGGAATTTTCATTTTTTACGAGGTCCTTGGTGTAACTTGTACTTCCACCGACCACTCGAGCACCTCGCTCTTACGAGAGCTACCATTAGATTGTCCATTCGCAGTACTTCTTATCTTATCTTATCTCTTGCAATACCATATATAGCACCACTACATAGTGTAGGGATTAACTTATTTTGAACATTGACCGTTGGATCTCAAGACTGGCAAATCCAAACATTGTTAACCGTTGGATCTTCTTTTCCATTCTTAGCATCTATAAAGATTCTATTGATAGTCTTTAGCATGATGAACACTAGTATGCACAAACCTCAAAACACACAGTACTTCATTACTCATTTTCATGGTCCTTGTGATAAGTGCATGGACTTGGATGCAATTTTCATTTTTTATGAGGTCATTGATGTAAATTGTAATTCTACCCACCATGTTAACTCTCAAGCACCTCGCTCTTACGATACCTACCATAAGATCGACCATTCGTAGTACTTCTTATCTTATCTTTTATCTTGTCTCATATCTCTTACAATACCATACCACTACATAGTGTAGGGATTAACTTTGAACATATTAACGATTGGATCAAGACTAGCAAATCCAAACATTGCTAACTGTTGGATCTTTTTTCCATTCTTAGCATCAAGAAAGATTCGATCTATTGATAGTCTTTAGCATGGTGAATGCTAGTATGCGTAAACCTAAAAACACAAACTCCATTGCTCAGTTTTCAGGGTCCATGTGCTAATAAATGCATGGACTTGGGTACAATTTTCATTTTTATGAGGTCCTTGATGTAACTTGTACTTCCACTGACTGTGTTAACTCTCAATCACATCTCTCCTACCAGACCTAGCATTTGATAGCCATGCGCAGTACTTCTTATCTTCTCTTTATCATGTCTTGTCTCTTACAATACAATAAACCAATGCGTAGTGTACGGATTAACTTTGAACATTGACCATTGGATCAAGACTAGCAAATCAAAACATTGCCAACCTCTTGATCTACTTTTCCATTCTTAGCATCTAGAAAGATTCTACTTTAGCACGATGAACGCTACTATGCGCAAACCTAAAAACACAAACTCCATTGCTCACTTTTCAGGGTCCCTGTGCTAATAAATGCAAGGACTTGGGTGCAATTTTCATTTTTATGAGTCCTTGATGTAACTTGTACTTCCACCAACCGTGTTAACTCTCAAGAACCTCTCTCCTATGAGACCTACCATTTGATAGCCATTCGCAGTACTTCTTGTCTTCTCTTTATCGGGTCTTATCTCTTACAATCCAATAAACCATTGTATAGTGTACGGATTAACTTTGAGCATTGACTGTTGGATCAAGACTAGCAAATCCAAACATTGCCAACCTCTTGATCTTCATTTCCATTCTTAGCATCTAGAAAGATTCTACTTTAGCACGATGAACGCTACTATGCGTAAACTGAAAAACACAAACTCCATTACTCAGTTTTCAGGGTCCTTGTGCTAATAAATGCTTGAACTTGGATGCAATTTTCATTTTTATGAGGTCCTTGATGTAACTTGTACTTCCATTGACCGTATTAACTCTCAAACACCTCTCTCCTATGAGACCTACCATTTGGTAGGTCATTCGCAGTACTTCTTATCTTCTCTTTATCGTGTCTTATCTCTTACAATAAAATAAATCACTGCATAGTGTATCGATTAACTTTGAACATTGACTGTCTAATCAAGTCTAGCAAATCCAAACATTACCAAACGCAAGATCTTCTTTTCCATTGTTAGCATCTAGAAAGATTCCACTCCCTCGGACCCAAATTAGTTGACTTAGATTTGTCTAGATTCGAATGTATCTAGACTTGTTTTAGTGTTAGATACGTCTGAATCTAGATAAAACTAAGTCAACTAATTTGGGTTGGAGGGAGTACTTTAGCACGACAAACGCTAGTATGCGTAAACATCAAAACACAAACTCCATTGCACAGTTTTCAAGGTCTCCAATAAATGCGTCGACTTGGACGCAATTTTTATTTTTATGAGGTCCATAATGTAACGTGTACTTCCACCGACCATGTTAACTCTCAAGCACCTCTCTCCTACGAGACCTACCATTTGATAGGCCATTCGCAGTACTTCTTATCTTCTCTTTATCGTGTATTATCTCTTACAATACAATAAACCACTTCATAGTGTACGAATTAACTTTGAACATTGACCGTTGGATCAAGAGTAGAAAATCCAAACATTGCCAACCGCTGGATCTTCTTTTCCATTCTTAGCATCTAGAAAGATTCTACTGATAGTTTTTATCATGATGAACGCTAGTATATGCGCAAACCTCAAAACACACACTTCATTGCTCTTAGTTTCAGGGTCTTTGTGCTAATAAATGCATGGACTTGGATGCAATAATTATCATTTTCATGAGGTCCTTGATGTAACTTGTACTTCCACCGACCGTGTTAAATCTCAAGCACCTCACTCCTACAAGACCTACCATTAGATCGGCCATTCGTAATACTTCTTATCTTATATGTATCTTCTCTTATCTCTTACAATATCATACCTTCACTATAGAGTGTACAAACCATTGACCGTTTGATCAAGACTGGCAAATCCAAACATTGCTAACAACCATTGGATCTTATTTTCTATTCTTAGCATATAGAAAGATTCTACTGAAAGTCTTTAGTAGGATGAACGCTAGTATGCGCAAACCTCAAAACACACACTTCATTGCTCAGTTTCAGGGTCCTTGTGCTAAATGCATGGACTTGGATGTAATTTTTTTATTTTTTACGAGATCCTTGATGTAACCTGTACTTCCATCGATGGTGTTAACTCTCGAGCACCTCACTCCTACGAGACCGAAAGTTAGATCAGCCATTCACAGTACTTCTTATCTTATCTTTATCTTGTCCCTTATCTCTCACAATACCATATATACCACTGCATGGTGTACGGAACAATGAATGTTTGATCAAGACAGGCAAATCCAAACATTGCTAACCATTGGATCTTCTTTTCCATTCATAGCATCTAGAAAAATTCTTCTTTAGCACGATGAACGCTAGTATGCGCAAACCTCAAAACACACACTTCATTGCTATGTTTCAGGGTCCTTGTGCTAAATGCATGGACTTGGATGCAATTTTCATTTTTTATGAGGTCCACTTGTACTTGCTTAACAAAGAAAATCAGCGTGGTGCTCACTCATGCAGCCTTACAGTGTGCTACTCCTCCTCTATGCAAGGAAAATAAATTGTATACTACTCTCTCCTTTGCTGCATCACACCCATCCTCTAGCTGATATCTCCCTCGTCCATAGTGTGGCACTGCGCACGTGTGCCATGGTACTACGACGGCTCTGTTTCTATCTTTTTTTTCATAACTTTGCTCTGACATCGAACCGCTTTCAACACCTCTTCGCTGTAGCCCTCTCGGGCTGCCTTCTCTAACCCCATAATCTCTTCTACAGTAGTTTGTAATAACCTTTGCTGCAGTCCTCTTGGGATGCCTTCTCTCGGGCTACCTACGTGTATATATTTATATATACATACCAAGTACAATGTCCCTTCTCTAGTGTTGTGAGTGTTGATCCTTGTAATAACCTTTCATGCGATGTTTGGGACGAAGCAAGTGAAAAAATCGAAACCCGAAAAGTTTGATCCGCGGCTACTTTTTTCCACCGCCCCAACCCAATGCCCAAAGTGGTTACTTCATATGCACACCAATACAACATAGCTGATGAACACACGATAGATAGACACATAGCCGTCGTACCAACGTTAGAGTTGAAAGCAGCATCCCGCAGAAGTTCCGCTTACAGTTCATTTTGAAGTAGTCCTATAGAAACTTCAAAATGAACTAGAGGTAGGACTTTCGCGGGATCCCGGTCGCAACCCTAACCATGGCACATGTGCTGAGCGCCACCCTCCGGTCGAGGGAGAGATCAACTAGCAGGTGTGCGCGGGGGTGCCGAGAAGATACATACTTGATTACATTGTGTAAAATTTGACCCAATAAATAGAGTAACTAATACACTTGATTAATTTGCGTAAAATTAGTACTCGTACTGTTGGAGGTAGAGTAAAGCTTTCCAATAATGCTAATTTTCTACCAACATTTTTTATACTATATATTTAGAGTAAATCTTGGTCAAAGAAAAAACACCCAAAACGAGGACGCTTTATTATTCCTCGGGACGGAGGTAGAGTAATACTCCTACCTACTACTCCTACCTACTACTCCTACTTCACGCTCCTACTTATGCAAACAGTAGTACTACAGTAGGACTAGTAAATAAATAATATGTTTAGTCAAACCGACGTGATGAGACTATAATGCGCCAGGAGGTGACATGGGTAATTTATTACAAGAAAAGAAAAAACCTCTTTCAAAGAGCCATTGCATCTTCCCCATCTCCGTTTACTTTATCCACACTCGCTGACGCCGCCTGGCCGCATTTGGGATCCTCTCCACCGTGCTGATCACACATTTTCCTCGCCATCTTGCCCAGTGCATCTCTCCTTCCAGACCACCACCCCTCTCCTCCAAAAAAACCCAAACAGTTCTATATAGATCCGCCCTCGCTCCCAATCCTCCTCGACATGATGGCGGATCGTCTATATAAAATTTGGAGAGGTTCGAGGTAGAGCCGGCGGTGCAGCGGCTTTAACAAGGCCAGCGACGATGTCGTCAACCAAATTGCTGAGCTTCTCGACGCTAAAAGCACCGTCTGGCTGGCTGCATGCTCCAAGGAGCTACACCGCCAAGTCATTGGTAGAGAAGGTTACAGCTGCCCGAACTACAACTGCCCGGAAGTGGTCTCCTTCAACAAACTCTATGGCCACATGATCTCCTGCATCCACAGCCCGTTTATCTGCACAGAGCCAGGATGCAACTAGGTCAGCAACAAATTAACGTTGTATCTGCACCTCAAATCCACCCACTCGATCGAGGTGCCCACAGTCCTCTACAACGTCAAACAATGGGACCCATCTAAGCCGGTGTCTGCAGGGTGCTCGTGGAGAACAAATGTCATCGGCATCAGGAAGACAGGCATGTTGTTCATCGGCCAGATTGACGGGCACAGCACGGAGATTATCCTGTCCGTCAGCCATGTAAGGTCCATGGCATAGGAATTGGAGGACTACGAGGTGAGGATATCATCATTGGTCGATTGTCGTGGGTTCTATCCGCTCGAGTTTGATACTGAGCCAAAGATTGGGCAACCAACGGCCAAAGCCACGCTGGAGGGGCTCAACTATTACCTGTCGGTAGCGGGGATTTATTGTCAAGCTCCTCAATCGTTGGTCGGATTTCCTCATGGAGTTCCAATGTTGGATCGACGATGACATCAACCCATTATGAGATATCACATCTTAATATTTTCCTGATGATCATAATATTAATGTATATGTAATTTTCTAGTCCCTCTGTTCTAATATTAAATACTTTATTTATTTTAGTGGCAGATTCCTTTCGCAATCGGAGTGGTGGAAATGGCTGGAAAGGTCCATGAATTTTACATCTATCTTGCTAAGGGTGAACAGGCAAAAGCCTATTATGAGGATCCAGAGATGATGGTAAACCGAGAGAAGCGTGCCCGGCGGGAATGTAAGCGCTACCCGGCCACGACCTGGACACGCTGAATCGTTGGCATACAGATCTTCTGGTGATTCCGACCTCTCTCTTTCTATCATGCATGCTTGGAGTATATGATGGGACATGTAATCGTTTCGAGCTAGATTAAGGTTCTACTAAGAGTAGTTTTATACTTCTACCGAGTATTTTGTATGGAGTTCTGCAACTGCTAATATATTTTGTAATAATTCATATGTACTGGGAATTGTTCAGATCGAGTGCAGAATATGGCATGTACTACTAAATCTTTCAAAAGCTACCAAATCTCTCAAATGTGCTGATGTTGTTATTATTAAAGTATTTTGTAGAACTAATACTCTTGTACTGGTACTTGTTTTGATCAATGGCAGTAGATTGTTTTGCTTTTCTTTTGAAACATGGCCTTCTCAATCTAGATGAGGCATGGGCTTCTTGGGTTGCATATATATTGGTCACACATGCATTGATGTAAGAACGAGGTATGCACACAAATGCAGACTTAATCATCAGTCTTGCTTGCTCCAATGATGGAGTGTGTTCAGAGAAATAGGGCAAACTCATCCCTTGCCTATTAAAAAAATAAAAACAGGCCCAATGTTGAGACTCGCACTGGAAATATTTCATACTGCGCCAAGATGCACCCATATACCAAATTAATGTGGGAACAGTAAATTAACTATGATGTCGATATGGCCATGACCTTTTCTGGTCATCAGGGTTGAAACCTAATAATATTCATACATGGTGGGAAAATATGGCGTGGCTGGTTTCTAGAAGCTGTCAAATCCCATGGTTATCAGTTTCCTAGCAAGCTGTACACGTGACATGATAGGATGCCATGCGTAAATATTTGTTTTTCTGTTTTTCTTTATTACATGCGATTGTTTCAAAACATGTTCAAAATTGTCAAGATACAAATGCTTAGCAGGAGGTCGAATTTGTCGAAACTCTCGATTGTTTTCGATATATTAACTACCTGATGCGTACCACCAAAAGCTTTTTATAGAACTTTGATAGAAATCTACCACTTTCTAGAGCTTCTAGTTCAAATATGACATGATTTTGTTAATAGAGACATAAAGTCATTTGAGTGGTCCGAGTTAGCTCGGAAACTTTGAAAACTCATAAAACATGGGAATCGTACATAAAACATTGTCCACTATATCTGGAAACTTGGCTTGTGCCATTCAAAACCATGTTCTCTGTACTTTCTATGCATAATATATTCATGGTGTTAGAGGCCAACAATAATGGGATCTTCTATATGCTAGACATGACATAATCAAATGTACTGAAAGAGATCCAATGGTCAACAATACTGGGTTTTGCCAATCTATATCCAACTGCTGATGTTCGAAGTTATTCGTACACTATATAGTGGTATGGAAATTGTGAAGCAACATCGTCATTTTTGTTTTGAAAAGAAATGTCAAGACTATGTAGTGGTATGGAAATTGTGTCACGTGCCTTTTACTAGTATGGATATGGATGATCAGTTGATGTGACTCTCGGCTTTAATTTCCTGGACAGATAGGTTAAGGTCTACTACCTTTTTCTATTACTAGATGGACGCTAGCCAAATTCAAAATCTGAATCGAGCAGCAAAATCAGCCACTAACCTTGAAGCATTTCCCGCCCCACCGATTCAAAACCTTTGGACCAAAATCTCCCACCGGATAGTACCATTTTTCTATTATTATTAGCTGGACGCGAGCCAAATTCAAATCTCAATCGAGCGGCAATATCACACACCGACCTTGAAGCATTTCACGCCCCTCTGTTTCAAAAACTTTTGTCTTTAAATTTCCTGTTCTACCCATTGTTTAGACGACAGATGGGCATGCTAAAATCAGTACCTTGGGGGCACGATCGTAATTATATTTCTATTCACCTATACTATGGTCCTGATTCGCACAGTTTTTCCCCTGGCCCTCCAAAAATCCCAAGCTCCTTTGTCGCCTCCACGGACACTGCACGCACCGGCTTGATCTCTGGTCTCATTCGCCACTACAGAGCCGCTTTACCGACGCTCACCCACCGGATCTAGTTCACCGAGTCTCTCTGCCACTTCACCGGAGCTGCGGTGTCGTTCACCATGCCGATGGCGTCATCGACCGCCCAAGATCTGCTTCCTCACTACCGATGGCGTCATCGACCGCCCAAGCACTACTTCCTTGCCGCCGAAAGCTACCCAACTGTACTAGATCCGCTTCACCGGTGTCCACCTGACGTGATCTAGTTCAAGGAGTTCCATGTCCACCGCTCCAGACCAGCTGCACGGCCATCGCCGTTCCCTGCACCGGATCTGCCTCAGCGACGCTCTCGTCCACCGTGTTCAAGCCAACATCGACCGCCCAAGATCTGCTTCCCCGACGCCAACAGCCACCGGAACCGCAGCACCCTCGGTGACCTGGACGTCACTCGCACGGTACCGATGATGCTTAGACGCCTCTTCGACCAAGGTTAACCTAATCTCCTACCCGTTTTTGTTTTGTCAGCAGTATAGGAGGTTTAAGCCTATCGCAGTGAACTGCATTTTTGTAATCGTGCTAGTACATACAAGTCACTGGGCACGCCTGTTCTTCGTGCTAGTACATGCAAGGTCATTAGACATGTTGGTTTGCATTCGCTGCACTACAAATTTCAAGTCATGCACATGTATGTTGTTTTGTCATGCACATGTTCTTAGCTACTCCATACAACAGTAATTGCCTGCTACCATGTAATTCTTGTAGAATCTATAGTCAGTGGAAAATATTAGTGTGGGTTCCATGCTCTATAGTTGCTGAATCTATCCGGTTCGTCCTGAGATCAGTTCCTGCTATTTTTTCCTCCTTGTCATCGTTCTCCTATCCTGTAGTAGCCATTTAAACTCTTTGTACTAATTCGATTATAATTTTGTTTTTTCCATAATGCCATCTGGCTCTTCAAAAGCTGCATAACTAACTATTTCCTTTTTCTTGCATAGAGCTCAAAATGGAACAATGAACATGTTGGTTTGCATAGCCTATTCTACAGGTTCACAGGGGATGCCATTACTTCCTTACCTGGTGCTGGTTCGTCCTAAGCAACGGCATAAATATCCTCTACTATGTAGTTCACTCGTGGTTTGCATTTCTTCTCTAGAATTTCTCTTATGATGCCATTATAATTTCTATATGGTTGATTTTTATCTATGACAGTAACTACTTGCCATTGTGTAGCTCACTACAAATTCTGAGTCACCCAACGACTCTATGCATTCCTGGAGATGCCACAGCTTCCATATATATATGCTGAAATTCTAAGAAACACTTTTTTTGATTGTTCATTTCATTCTAGGCACACTTGTCTAATGCTTGTTTGTCTGTTCTCTGAGTTCACAGCACGCCATTATATCTTGCATCTGGTTCTAGGTCTGGTTCGTCCTAAGTCATGACATAACTATCCTCTACAATATATACTTCATCCGTGGTTTGCATTCTTGCTCTACAGGTTCTTGTATGATGCGGTTATAATTTCTATCTGATTCATTCTTCGCTATGACAGTAACTGCATGCCATTTTGTGGCTCAGCGCAAATTCCGAGTAACCCAATGTCTCTTGCATTTAGGGTATAGAACTGCTTCCATATATATTTGTTCAAAAGGACCTGGCCAGTTTATATCTGCTGAAATTCTAAGCCACACACACACATTTTTTTGATTGCTCGTTTCACGGTAGTCACACTTGTTTAATGCGTGCTTGCTTGTCATGTTTGTTTGACGTGTTGGTCAATAATTGAACCATTGACCAGTTGGTCAATACTTGATTACTCCAGTTCATAGCTCCTGTCATATTAGTCAAATGAGTAGTTTGTCTTGTTTGATGTATTAACTTGTTATTACTTTGTTTCAGACTACAATTATTGCTAGCCCTACCAAAAAGGGGGCTGCAAGATCATGTCTCCTCCAATGTAGCTATCACACTCAATGGAAGATGCAGGTGATCGATTGAGAAAGAAAATTGAGGACTCTGCTATCAACTTGATTGTCAACTCAAATGCCGATTTTCTTTCCCCTGAGTTGATAATATGTAATAAATTTAAGAAGTTTGCAGCTGATGTAATATCTAGGTAACTCATGTAGGCATTTAGTTGACGTTGTCCACACATTATGGTAGTTGTTACGGTAACTACGCCAGGCAGGTCGATTAGGGAACAGTACCATGTTGTATTCAGCTGATAACGAACAGTAAAAAATACTGGATTATTATGCATGTTTTATGATATTGTCATGGGCTTCAGAACTAACGAAACTGCAAAAGGCCGTAAACGTAACGGGCCGATGCGCATGTGGTAACAGGCCTAACGGGCCGTAACAGAAATAGGCCATTAGTGAAGCAGGCCATAACAGTAGCAGGCCAGAATAGAAACAGCCCATTACAGTAACAGGCAAGAAACTGCACAAATCGTAAAATAGTAGGCGGTCGACGATGGGATGCGATAACCGTGATGGGATGACCACATGCCTTATGTTTACAGGAGCGACTTGGCGCAGGCTGCTAATGGGCCGCATAGTGTTGGACCAACATGGGCCTTATGTAGGCCGAAACATAATCAGGCCTGAAAGTTCACGGGCCGCTGTTTGCTGCATTTTTGGGCCCATTTCAAACAGTACAGGACAAAACAGTAACGGGCCATCTTCTTATTGGGCTCCCCTTATGGGCCGGCCCAGTTAGTATTTAGCAGGCCTTGGCTGGGCAAGGCTTCTGCCACGGTTTCTATGGCCATTAACGGCGGTAACGGGCCGCTAATGGCGGCTGCCACCTGGCAGTTTGCATGACATCAGCAGTCAGCGCGGCTGGCGAATAGATCTACGACGGAACAAGGTTTCATGGCTAGAGGGTAGGATCCGCCACGGTCGAAAAAAAATCGTGATTAATTCATTTGTGACGGGGCTTTTACCACGAAGGCCATCCGTCGCGGAAGACTCTTTGGCCACGAAAAACAGGCCTTCAACCACGAAAATCATCCGTTGTAAAAGCCAACTTTTCTTGTAGTGATGTATAATGTTGTAATGCCCAATCAAATCTCATAGGAGTCAAGATGATTAGTATATGCATGTATGCTTTCTTGATGTTTTTCAATTGCCCCGCTGTAATTTGTTCACCCAACATGTCATCTATCTTAAGGAGAATCACCACTAGTGAACTATGGACCCTGATCCATTCTTTTACCATCAATCTACAATCTACTATTTACTGTATTCTATTTACTTTCTACAAGCAATTACTATCTTCCACACAATATGTTTAATCCTTTGTTTTCAGCAAAACCGGTGAGATTGACAACCTCACTGTAAGTTGGGGCAAAGTCCTGTGGTTGTGTTGTGCAGGATTCCAAGTTGGAAACAACACCTTGGAGGTGTTTCCTTGCTCCTACTGGTTCGATAACCTTGGTTTCATAACTGAGGGAAACTTGTTGTTGTGCTCATCATACCTTCCTCTTGGGGTTCCCCAACAAGCTCTACATATTGAGCAAGCACTTTACATGGGATGTTTCCTCGTAAGTATTGCGTGTCCTTTTTTAATTCTTGTTGATGGTAACTTTTTGGAGTTCTTGTTTTGCTTTTATAGTGGTGATGAGGGGAAAGTTCCTCCAATGTCCCCATATGTACTTCTGTTGCCCCTCCTCCGGTTAAATCTCCTGAACCATGAACAAATCCCAAGGAAACGCACGCGTCTCCTGTGGATAAAATTATCAAAAAGGATGTTGCCACTTCGCCAAAGCCGCCGCCATAGAAAATAATAAAACTTGCGGGCAAGGGTGTGGTGATATCCGAGAACCCCATCAAGGTTGACATGTAGGACATAAGTATTTCTTTCAATACTATAGTTGTGGCTTCATCTTTGCTCTTATTTTTCTGACTTTCTGCTTTTTGTATTTGATAGCCTTTGATGCGTGATATGGTCGATATGGCCTCTCTATTTATCAAGATCTGCAACGAAGCTGAAAAATTGAAAAGTTTGTTTCCTTTACCCCTAAGAAATTTGTATTTTTTCTTTTACTTCTATTAAATTTTATGTCCTCTTTCAATTGTCTAGCCGCTACCAAATAATACGGGGTTATCCAAGACAAGACGATAATGTGTGTCGACGATTTAGAGGCCAAACTGCGGGTCACTGAGAAAGCTCTTGATGAGGCCTAGCAGAAGGCCAAGGCTGGTGCCGAAGAGAAGGAAAAACAAACCGTTGCTTTTGCTAAACAAGATGAAAATCTTCTGAAGCGCTTGGAAACCCTCAACACTTCTTTGACTCATGAGTTTTCTTGTCTTCAAGATACTTTGTGTCTTGTTTTCTGATGTTTTCCTTTGGTTCTTGGACTTATGAATTTCTGTATTGCAGAGCTTACTTGTCAGAACTTGGTGCTAGACGAGGATAAGAGGGTTGACCCTTTTCGGATGCTGATGGAACTTTAGAAGCCAACAATGTTTGTGGGCACAATCTTCTAATCCGCTCACGCCGTGCCTTGAAAAATCTTCATGACGATATTTTTCCCTTCAAGGAGGTGCCGACGGATTTGAACGATCTTGTCACTGTTTTCAGTCCTGATCTGAACCCGCTGGTAGGCTATAGCGTGCGCTGTCGAAGAGCAGCGCCTAGACCTCCATGGCTCTAATAATGGCGCATGGCGAGAAGGTCGACTGGTAGAAGGTTAGCTCTTCTATTCTAGTCACCCCCAATGGCCAGGCAGTGGACTTGAAACCTTTCATTAAGAAGGCCAAGAAGTACTCTCGTCTGCTCCTAGGCATAGGTACAGGTCCTGCAAAATCTGCTACTCACTCTTCGGCTGGCGCTCCTTCGGCGAGTGCTGTCCCAAGCATTCCTCCTTCGGCTGACGCTCCATCTGGTAGTGCCACTATGTCTGCGGAGAAAACCACCCCGTAGTTTTCATCTGTAGTCATAGGGGTCTTTTATTCTGCTTCTATAATGAACTTATCTCCTTTTGTTTAATTCCTCCTTTTGCTGAGAAAGATCTATTGCATTGTTTATTGTGTGTGAATTTCCCTTCATGTACTGAAGGTCCTGTATTTTTCGTCTTCTCAGCTAAATACTCTGTGATTCGATGACCCCATCTGCGCCCACTCAGGCTTTGGATGCTCCCCCATCTTCATCTAGGGTGTTTATATCCGAGACTGTCGTTGTTCGTGTGATCAATCTGCCATTGTATGCAAAAAAGATTGATCAGGTGAAGTGGCTCGAGGGAAATCTTTAGGTTGTTCAAGCAATGGTAGACGTGTCCCAGTAAAAAATGTGCAAGGCTCTAGATCGTGAAGCATATTTCTTGGAGGAAATTTCCAGGGCGAGCAAAAAGATGTTATGTAAGTGTTCCCCAATGCTTCCGAGCTTTTCATTCTTATTTTTTGAGGATTGATCTCCTTTGTTTTTTCTAGGTATTTGACTATACGAGAGGGAGGAAAACTAGCATCTGTGCAGTTGAATGAATGCTCTGGTGGCCTCCTCTCAAGGTACTTATACTGATTTAAGGACTGATCACGGACGTGCGTATGCGGTGGCCTTGTTGCAGGATCATTTGTCGGAGGTGGAGCAGTTCGTCGAGTGCTGCAGTAGATACTTGGCTATTGTGTATAATGTCATGTTTCCCCAGGATCCTCAGCCTCAGAGCCTGGCTGATTTGATGGCAGAAATTTGGTAGGGTGAAAGGATTCGCCATTTTGTGAAGCTATAGCTCGTGGTGGGTGCTAGACTTGCACTTTCTTGGGTGCACGTTCATCATCCTCTGTTGGATTTAGATGTCGTGTCTCTAGGACTGCCTCCCCTCCTGGCGGTGGTTTGGTTACTATGGCGCCTCATTATGCAGCTGCTCATAGGCCGCCTATCAGGATTGTCCGGAGGTGCCTAGAAGAAGACGAAGATTTCTTCCTGAATTTCGCCATCTGATTTTTTTCTTCATGTGCATTGTATATGTTTGTATTCATTGAGTAATGTATGTTGCCTTTGTTTTTAGCAAAAATGTCGTAAATATATATGACATTTTGTTTATCACACGAGACCATTTCGTTTTCCTGTCGCCTCGAAGCTTAGTCAGCTATTTTAGGTCAAAAAGCGCCTTATGCTGGAGATGAAGATTTTGATGTAGTATGCTTTGGCGAAGCCCCCTAGTATCAGGTGGGTTGATGACTAGTCATCGGCTAATATAGGCCCTAAATATCGGGTTGATGAAGAGAACAGCAGAAAGCTTTGAGACCCATTTTTGGGAACTTATCTTTATTTATCATCGATTCGTAGAGGAAACATATTTGGCGTGCTCACCTGGCCATTGGACTTGTTATATATAAATGCGTCAAAATAAAAAGAACATCTAAAATCTACAGCTTCCATCTTGAGGTACTCTATTGTTGTGTTTTTGCGTTCTTGTGGGTTTAAGGGGGTTTTAACCTTTTGACTAGAGGCACAGCTTCTGCATGGCGGACTAGAGAGAAAGGGGCGTAGTTTGCTGGATTGCTTTGGATTGGAAAGTCAATGGACACGCGGTGTGCAACACCTTTCTTTGGAATGACTATTGGGTTAGACACCCATGTTGCTTTTGTTATCCCTGTGATATGCCACGAACTGGTGAGGCGAGGAACATGTTGTCCAGTGGCCCTTATTTGTCGGTTGGACAGTTCATTGTATGTTTTGCTTAATTTGGTTGAGTGCTTGTCGGGTTCTTTAGGGATTTCTTGTGCATTGATCGAATCCACAAGAATCTCCCTATTCACAAGGGGGAAACCGACAAGCGCGCCTTCCTACGCGGGACCAATGTTGGAGGCCAGATAGGTTGTCTTTGCGTTTGCATAATGCACCTAATTTTCTGGAGCCTGTTCACTAGGGACATGTCCTTCGTGCAATAGTTCTGCATCTGCAATTTTCAGCTGGCCAAATCCTGCTTCCATCCAGAAATATTCTGATATTTTGTTGAACCCTCGGTCGCAGTTATCTAAATGAGTGAAGCTTCCTCTTACGGTTATGATCCCATTGGGGGCTGGCATTTTTAGTACCACAGATCTGTAGTGGGGTACTGCCATGAACCTAGCAAAAGATGGTCGTCCTAGGATCGCCTGGTGTTGTGATGGCCAGTCCATGACTTCGAAATCGAGTTTTTCGCACCTGAAGTTGTTCCTTGATCTGAAGAATACGTCAAGATAGACTTTGCCTAATGGAATCTCAGCATTGCTCGGAACTATCCCGTGGAAAGTTGTGTCCGTAGGTGCTAGGTTTGTCAGGGACCAATTCATTGGCCATAGAGTTTTGGCATAAATGAGATTGATGCTCCTCCCTGCATCCAAGAAAACCTTGCTCATATCGAACCTGCCAATTTGCACTTCTACTATTAAGGCTGACTGACCTGGTCGCGGCACCCGAAGCGGGTGATCAGCTCTGATGAACGTGATTTCTTGCTCTGACCAGTGGAGGTATTCAGGTGTAGGTGGTGGCGTTGTTACTGCCATATTTACTTGTCTTGCAATCAGCTTCTGTGTCCTGTTAGATGGTCGTCCTTTCTGAATCATCGACATTGCACCCTTGGACCTGGGGTACTCATCTTCTTGGTTTGGTGTGTTTTGCGGCTGCCCTGCTGGTGGATGTACTGGCGGCGGTGGTGGTGCGCCACTAGCTAAAGCACCAGGTGGAGTGGCGTATCCTCGGCTTGCTGCTTTTGTTACCTTTGCATTACAAACTTCCTGCATTTTTAAAATTGTTCAGCAATCTTTCATGAAATGGTTTGATTGCCTTTTGCCTATTGAATCGATGTAGAAGTGCATATTGCAGGGTCCCTCCAACATTTGCATTGTAGAAATTGGTGGTTCCCGAGCTCTTGGCTGATATCGCTATGGTGGTTGGCTTCCTGCAACGTCGTCTTTGTTCCTGTGGTGCCGCTATTGTAATCGTCATTTCTTCAATTGTCCCCTCCTGAGAAACCGGCTGTGACATAGCTTGGTCCGCTCTATCCATCATTGTTTTATCGTCTTATGTCGTTGTTGCACTGTCCCTGTCTTCTTTGGGTGAACGGGCTCGCTTATTATGTACCGCATCTTCTCCATCAGCACAGTGATTTTCCATATCCATCAGTTGTGAAATTGTTTTGGGCTTGACCCATCCCATCTCTTCTATGAACTCTGGTTGGAAAAGACCATCGTTGAAGGCATCAATTTCCCTTTCTTTGGATATGGCCTCAGCCGAATTTTTTATGATGTTCCACCGCTGGATGAAGGCTCGTATTGGTTCTCCAGATTGCCTCTTGCACACTCGCAATTTTTGCAAAGATGTAGATCGCTTGAATGTGGAGTGGAAATTTCAGATGAACTAATATTCAAGATCGTTCCAGCTGCTGACAGAATATTCTGGTAACTGTCTTAGCTATGACCGGGCGGCACCGGTTAAGCAGCTGCAAGCTCTACAATGCAATGGCCTTGGAGCCACCCTGTAGTGTTATGGGGTATCCCGGTGGGTGGCCCGATCTTCACAGATCTCGTGGTCAAATCGATGGGAAAGCAAGAGGAAAGGGAGAAGATAGCAGAAGCGGATGCACACCTCGTGAAGAACACGATGAACACATGCAAAACTGACACGATACAAGGCCGATTGCTCCCACCGGTGGCCACCGGTCCGATAGAATCCTCGCAGGGAAAGATCGGTCAACGTGCTCCATCGATCCCACGCGGAGAGGGAAGAACACCTTGGAGTGGGTCTTAACGTCTTGGCAAAGGGACACCGATGCCAAGGCCTTGTACAATGAGGGAGGCGCGATGGAAACTCCAATGAGGTGGTGACGATAATCGATCCCCTTTGCTAGAAGGGGATGAGGCAAAACTAGAGATTCCACAAAGGGGGTTGTCTTTAGTCTATCATATATTCCTAGGGTTACATGAGGATGTGGGGGCACTATATATAGGCCAGCCACTAGTTCAAGGGTACTTTAGGAATAAAAGGGGAAAGTCTAGGCGGACTAAGGGGTACATGGGCCAAATGCCCAGCTGGCGACACGCAGGCCCATACGCTCAGGTCAGAGACTCCGATGTGGAACGGAGATTCCGGTAGGTCTCTGGTCCGTCTCCGGAGGGGCCTTCTGGCTGTCCTCAAGCTCGATCTAGGGGTCGGTTCAGAGATGGGCCAAAGACTCCTGGGTAAGCAGGCTAGAGACTCCGGTGTCTTCAGGTCAGAGACTCTGGTGAGGCCAGAGACTCCAGTGTGGCCTGAGACTCCGGTGTGGCCGGACACTCCTGCGCTCCAACTGCTTATTCTTCCGTCTTCTCTTCCAACCCTCTGTCTTGTCGTGCTTGGTGCTCCAGGCTTCCTCCCATGCCTCCATACTTGTTGGTGTGAACCTATCATTGATATGGGACGGACTATGAAGTAGTATACCATTCAAGAGGGTAGGAAGTGGGTTCGCATAGAGGAACGGATTCACCTTTGGAGTCCATGACGACTTGGCATAAGTTGGAGAACATGATGTGGTAACGACCGAAGGTCGGGCTACGTCATCTCCCCTCCCTTCAAAAAGAGTCGTCCTCGACTCTACATGCTCATCACAAAGTAGAATATGTCGAGAGACCTTCTTGATCCTAGGGTTCACCATATAGTCGTCCTCGGGAAGATTGAAATGACAACACCTCAATGTTCCTTCACCTTCCGTGGAGCCTAGAAAGCTCACAACAAAAGCGAACCAACACTAGAAGCATAGCCAATTCATGAAGATTATAGCATGAGTACTCAAGTAGAGTGAAGTCACCCTATGTTGTAGAGATAACTCGTTGAAGGGTAGCCCTAGGTAACTCTCTTTGATTCGTCTTGTCAACTCTTTGTCCATAGAGTTTGACACGCAAGTAATTGTACCTTCACACAACAAAGACCAAGCAACATATGTTTGTGTGTGATAGAGGAGCATGTCATGTGTGGCATGTCCATTCTTGTTCACAACACTATTAGCACAACTCAAGTATAGCAAACGAAATGCATATGCAAGGTCAAAGTCCATGACAATTGTTTGAACTTCATCCAAATGTGGGAACTCAAAAACTCCATAAAACATCTTAGTGTGGCACTCAAAGCAATTGACTAAGATATTGATCAACATATTTGATGCAAAGCTAGGAGAATTCGGCAAAAATACAAGAGGAAGAACATCCAAAAGAACATCATTATGTGGGCAAACCAACCATTGGAAAGAGAAATTATTCGACGTGTTGGATGCCACACACAAATCATCAAACTCAAAGATCATGGGAGTATGCATATCGCAAGCGGAAGCAAAAACAACATGTTTACAAACAAACCATATGAAAGAGAAGGTGGTCCTTATGTTTGTTGCAACAACTATACGAGAGACTTGGAATCTCTCATGACAATACATGCTCATAATGGCATTATGGTTGCACACAAAACATCGGAAAGAGAAATTGTTCAACATTTTTGTTGCAACACACAAATCATCAATATCCAATAGCAATGAAACATGATTGTCACAAGGTGAAAGAATACCATTAACATGCTTGCAAGCTAACCATAGGACAGAGCAATTTGCCAACATGAAAGATGCAAAGCATGCAAAAGGTATCAGAGCTGGGTTCAATCTTGAACTCACTTGGGGGATGCTCTCTAGAGCTCTTTTTGTCAACTCGTGCTCAACCGAGGTTGACATTCTTGTGTGGGTACCTACACACATCATAGATAAAAGGAAGAACATGTGTGCATGGTAGAGAAATACGTCATCCATCATGACGTATCTCTTCTTGTGCACATCACCATTAGTGTCAATCAAGTGTAACATAGGTGCAGGGTGAGTTTGCAAGTGGGGAACATGCTTATCATGGCATTTATCAAAATCTCAAAAATTTGAGAAAGCTATGGGGGCCATCTCAATAGAAAACATATTATCATTATTATTGCAAGCAAAACAAGTGAAAGAGCAATTATTCAACTTATTGCCAGCAACGGGAGAAATTGTAAAACACTCATGACGAAGCATGGTTCAAGGGGTACCATTTGTAACATCATTGTAAGCAAAACATTGGAAAGAGAAATTGTTCAACAAAGTGCAAGCAATGATATCATCAACGTAACATTTAGAGCATATCATGTCTATGGAAATATCATGACAATAAAAGGATTCCACATGGTCATCATGATGCATAGCAAAATCAACACATGGGAATAAGAGTGGAACATATGTCATGTCACATGTATCATCCATAGCATGCAAGTCATCACAAATAATCATGTCCACTAGTGGGATCATGGCATCATCAACACCCTTATTTTTACCTTGTTCATAACTCTCATATGAAGTGGGTGTTGTGGTAGTATTGGTCTCCATGTGGGCGACTTCTTCATCATGTATGGGGATGGCATCATCTTCATCCACCAATTACATCTTCTTGGTTGGAGGCATCATCATCTCCAAGCTTGGTGCTTCTTGATCCATGGAACCTACCAAATCATGAGAAAACACACTAGAGGTAGAGGGTAATTTGTTAGAAATCAAAGTGGTCTCACATGACCTATCAACTACCACTCTCAACTCACTTGGTGTATCACTCATGCCCTCCAAATGGAAACACTCAATATCACGTATGGTGGAGTCGCTCATCTCACTCTTGCTTTCACTCAAGTGGGCTAAGTGGCTCTCATACTCACATGAGATTGGTACCACATCATCACTCAAGCACATAGGGATAGGCTCGGTTCTCTCAACTTCATGCACCTCCTTTGGTGATGGGGAAGTCCCATGCTCACCATTCTTGACCTTGTCGTCGCCATCTTTCACCTTGGCTTGTGTAGTCCTCTTGATGTACTCGTCCAACTTTGTGAAGTAGATGTCTTCGTCTTCCTCATCTACGAAGTTGCATGCATCATCTCGGACGTCAAGTCTTGGCGTTGAAACTTGATGGCGTGAAGGAGAGCTTGCTCTTGGTGCCATTTTGGTGGTGGCACGAGTAGTTGAAGGTGCCTTATGATGCTGGCGACGGAGGTCATTGGCGTGCCTTGCCAAAGGTTGATGTAGATGGCGCACTTGGTCATCCACATGACGCTCGCGATGATGCTTCTTGTCCTTGGCACTCTTCTTGGTGAGGCATTGTTATGAGCTCAAAGCATCATTAGTCTTGGCCATCATTCTCATGGTTTTGGCGAAGTCGTTGTCCATGTCGCGCTTGAAGTTGTCCATTAGATGGTGGACGTTGGTGCTCTCGAGGTGGAGGCTCCCTCTTGGTCGATGCGACTTGAGGAGCTTGTCGTTGTCGTTCTTCAAGTCATCCATGCTTGGTGAGTTATTGTTGTTGTAGAACTCCATATCACCCAAGCATGTGGAGACATTGTCGGTGTAGTGCTCCATGTACTCCATGCATGAGGAGCCATTATCAATGTAGATCTCCAAGTCCTCCATGCTTGAGGAGCCATAGTTGATGACGTGCTCCATGTCTTCCATGCATGTGGAGTTGTCATAGGTGCAATGCTCCGGGTCCTCAAAGCATGCGGAGCCATTGTTGGTGTAGTCCTCCATCATGTCCTCTATACTTGTGGAGTCATAGTCATGGTGGCTCATCATGGATTCTTCATAGATATCATCCTCGGTTCCGGAGTCCCTAGACATGATTCACAAGACCAAGTGGTGTATATGGAAGTGGTAGGGGGTTAGGGATGCAACACCAAACCTTAC
This sequence comes from Avena insularis, assembly GCA_023614405.1. Lineage (NCBI taxonomy): Eukaryota > Viridiplantae > Streptophyta > Magnoliopsida > Poales > Poaceae > Avena > Avena insularis. The sequence continues at coordinate 328,447,296 of CM042690.1, read as the reverse complement.
TTTACCTTGGAAGATAGTATCGTGCAAGTGGAAACACTTGAGTGCAATCAAAACCAAGCAAAATGAAGTTCATGCGGAACACCAAAACCAACTAACAACTAAACACACACACACACACACACACACACAAAGCTTATGGTGGATAGGTATGGAAGGTGGCGTGTCCAAAAACAATCCGAAATCAAGATATTGTAATGGCAAGTAAAGAACCACGATGATCACAAAGCAAAACAAGTCAATCCACAAGATAGGAATTATGTACAAGGAAACACACAGTGGGATAAATGGGACTTGTGCGACGGAGAAAGTGAGCTAAGAACCAAATGATTACCTAGCGAAGACTATAAGCTCGTGTCGCACAAGTGCAAGGAGAGACGCTAGTTCGATTGCAATAAATTGGTGGGCTACAAGATATGCACAATAAGTACCACCTATTTGATGTTCATCGAGCTTGCGCTTCCTATTCTATGAGGCACTTGTTTCTTTCTTTCTTTCTTTTTCTTATTTTTCTTTTTCTATTTTTTCACTTTTATTTTCTTTTTCACTTTCCCCTTCCTTGTGCCAACAACTATACAAGATAACTATATGAGATAGCATGCTCACAACTTTTGCTCGGAATTCTACAAGTATCAAATGAGCATAGCCCAAGCAATCATAGGAGGAACTAGTCTCAATAGGTGTTTGTTGATCGCAAAGATAGTGTAGCTCACAAAGGAAAGCAAGTGGGGAGAAGTCGCAGAATTTGTATACCTTTCTTCACTGATCTTCACCCTTTATTGGTGGATTCCACCTTGCTCACGGAATGTGGATGGAGTATATAGCATAAACCACGGATATGATGATGTAGAGCTCCTTCTCTTCTTCAAAACGAGATAAAGAACACAAAAATCCTAGTTCGTATGCAAAAGTTATGCTCAAAACCATGAAGCAGATTTTTCTATCAGCAGGTGGGGCGGAAACTCCGGTCTGGAGGTTTGGAAAGTCCGGTCTAGGGGCCGGAAACTCCGGTCTGGGCCGGAATCTCCGGTCTGGGGGCCGGAATCTCCGGTCTGGGGACCAAATCTCCGGTCCGGAGGTTCCAGGACACGAACGGGACGAGTTTTGGGTGGAAAAACTCGAACCAAAACCTCAAATTAGTGGGGGAAATCAAGGAATTAGGCCAAGGGAACACAGGGGAAGGTAGATCAACAAGTTTAGCAAGTAATCCACGCAGCAAAACCTACCAAAACGCACTCAAATCACAGATCGATCCAAAACACGAAATTGGGGCTATTTTTGGTGGAATTTTTGAAATTATGGGGAAAAGACCAAATCAATGAGAAATATGTGGCAACCAAAAACTGCTGATACCAGATGTTATAGGGTAACCCAGTGGGTGGCCCGATATTCACGAATCTCGTTTTCAAATCGATGGGAAAGTGAGGGGAAAGGGATAAGATAGCGGAAGCGGACGCACACCTCGCGAAGAACACATGCAAAACTCACACGATACAAGGCCTATTGCTCCCGCCGGTGGCCACTGGTCCGATAGAATCCTCGTAGGGAATGATTGGTCAACATGCTCTCTCGATCCCACACGGAGAGGGAAGAAAACCTTGGAGAGGGTCTTGACGTCTTGGCAGAGGGAGACCGATGCCAAGGCCTTGTACAACAAGGGAGGTGCGATGCAAACTCCAACGAGGTGCTGACGCTAGTCGATGCCCTTTGGTAGAAGGGGATGAGGCAAAACTAGAGATTCCACAAAGGGGGTTGTCTTTAGTCAATCATCTATGCCTAGGGTTACATGAGGGGGTGGGGGCACTATATATAGGCCAGCCACTAGTTCAAGGGTACTTTAGGAATATAAGGGGAAAGTCTGGGCGGACTAAGGGGTACATGGGCCAAAGGCCCAGCTGGCGGTGAGCAGGCCCATACGCTCAGGCCAGAGACTCTGGTGTGGTGGTTAGGAGACTTTGGTGTGGACCAGAGATTCCGGTAGGTCTCTGGTCCATCTCCGGAGGGGACTTCTGGCTGTCCTCGAGCTCGATCTGGGGTTCGGTCTGGAGATAGGCCGGAGACTCCGGGGTAAGCAGGCCGGAGACTCCGGTGTCTTCAGGCCGGAGACTCCGGTGCTCCAGTTGCTGCTTCTTCCGTCTTCTCTTCCAAGCCTCCGTCTTGTCGTGCTTGGTGCTCCAGGCTTCCTCCCATGCCTCTGTACTTGTTGGTGTGAACCTATCATTGATATGGGACGGAGTATGAAGTAGTATATCATTCAAGAGGGTAGGAATTGGTTTCACGTAGAGGAACAGATTCACCTTTGGAGTCCATGACGACTTGGCATAAGTTGGGGACCATGATGTGGTAACGACCGAAGGTCGGGCTACATCATGTAGTTTGACGGTTGCCAAATAATCTGCCGACCAAGCTTCAGGTTCTTGGAGGCCATCATACTTCTGACGATCATGAGGGAGTTTGAAGTCCTTGGGTACTGGTGGTTTGCGAACCCGTCGGGTAAAGAAACACGATCCACATATTTCATACTCGTGCTCGGTTTCGCCATCTGATGAGTGCATATTTGCATCATGTTTTACATTATTATTCTTCATTGTAGATGTAGGATCTTGGTATTTTACGGTGCTCGCGCGCACATTTTATGTCTGTTTTCACCAGGATGAGGACAGATGATGGATCCAATGGATACAATTCTTGGAGCAGTTGTACTGTGGAGAGAAGGAGTCAAAAACAACGTAAATAAATTATTTGGGAAATATTAATAATGCTAGAAGGAAACCAGAAGCGAACAAGGGAGGCAGAAGGTTCAACGACCAACTATACGACGGGAGCAAATTTTCCGGCCGTATAGCTCCGGTCATATAGTTGGTGTCGCCTCCACCTCGTCAAATAGTTTCACCCGGTGCAATTGGTTCGAGGAGACGACATACAGAACACCCAGAAATCGCAGAAACCTCACCTCTAGAAGGCATATGGAGGGGGAACTCATCCACAAGGGATCCATCTTCGCCCTGCGTAGATCCGGGAGGCTAAGGCATCGATCTTCATCATGCACCGTTGCATCACCACCATCTCCATCCATCCCATCTACAACTTGTCTAGATCTTGTGGTAATTCCTATACTGATTGTGGATTTATACAAGTACTATTCATCTATGATTGTTTCCATTACCATTCCCATGATGTTGATTGCCTCCATGTCTTAGTAGATCATTAGTTCTTTGGGAGATGGAGAAACCCTAGTATGAGATTGATATAAGATAAAGCCTATTATGATATTCATCGCTGTGACAATGTGTTAGATTCTCTACATCTTGATGTTGAGAATCAATATTTGCCTCTCGTGGGGATTTGATTGAGGGAACTACTTGTGGTAGACGGAGGCGTGCTAGCACTTACAGTTACTATAAAGTTGTTGGCACCCCTTACCTATCAACTTCGGAAACCGAGGAAACTGACAGAACACTATCCATGCCATGGGATACGTCCTACGGGATTATGTCCCTTAATAGCGCAGTAATTCGATTGATGTTGATTGCTGACTGCTATGGTTATGAGGATGATGTGAGCAGCGGTTGCTGCCTATTCATCCAAATACGGAGTTCCTCCCACACATACATAGTTGAGAATGTTCATGACGATAATCTTTATCTTAAATCTTTACAATACTAGTGGTGTATCCACTACTCCTTGAGAACGCTTTTTCCCTACTGCAGTTCCAATCTTTCTTACATATGCGATACTTACTTTCTGTATGAAGTTATTTTGCTTTACTTTATTATTGCTCTTATATGCAAAACCCAAAAACACCTTTTTACACAATACTCGCATTTTATCTTGTTACTTAGAACTTTATCTAGCATTTCTATCGCAATATTTATTTCAAGAATTATTAGACTTCAGACTCTTGTTCCATGTGGGATCGGTATCTTTATTTCGAAACTAGCTACAAATGATCTGTGCACTTGCAATCATCAAGCTATTTTCTGGCACCGCTGTCGGGGAGCTAAGCGCTATAGGTCTTTTAGTTTTTGCTTATTTATTTTTGTCTTGCTAAATTTTGTTTTGAGTTACAGGTTTCCACCAACATGATGGAGTTTGAGAATATGACCAGTGCTAACCCACTCAACCACTTTGGGAATCCCTATGATATTTATAAAAGAGACAACTCCAATGAGAAGACAAGGGGCTTTGAAATAAATCCTCTACTACTTAGTATTCTACATAAGAAGAAATTTTACTAGAGATGGAGAAGATCCTGATGCATATGAGCATATTGCATGTTTTAAAGATATATGTGGAACTTTTCTATTGATGGGATATACCGCTGATGAGGTCAAAGCAGTATAGGAAAAGAAGGAAGACAAAAGCATGCCAGCAGTCACAGAACACCTGAAAGAAAACAAAGATGAAGAGGTAACCACGGAAGCAATTATGGCTATGTGCTCACACTTTAACATAGTTCAACTTGATGAATAAACTTCCGTATTGGTTTAAGGTAAAATAAAGGTAAAAGATGTGGGTAAGCCTATTCTTCCCTGCATATTTAAAGAAACCACTCATTACGGTTTATGTGATCTTGGCACCAAAGTTAATGTTATATCTTATGATTTCTACCTAGAAATAAAAGAAGAAATATAATTGGCTACAATTGAAAATACTGATATAACAATAATGTTAGCCAATAAAAACCTTAGAATTCCAATGGGAGTAGTTGACATTGCAACTGTCACAATTGGCAACAAAAACTTTCCTATCGATTTTGTAGTTTTTGATATGCCAGCTGACACTCTTTGCCCAATTGTATTTGGAAGGAACTTTTTGGGTGATATAGGTGCCTATGTTAATTTCAAGAAGGAGATTGTGTCTCTTAAGCTTGGGGGAATGGAAAATAAATTCCATTTTTCCAAATTTAAAGACATACCTCCACAAATACAAGAAGAAGAGGAAGAGAGAACTATTGAGGAAATGGCGGCTCTTTTCTTCGGGAATCAACAAGAAGAAATAAATGAAGATCCAAATTATGAAGAAATAGTTATGGAGGACAAATCCCTAGAAGAACTAGAAGATGAATTCGATTCACTTCCCATTTTGGGACCTCCAACCGACGAGGCTTTTGAAGAGCCAGAAAAGAGAGGGGATGAGGAATTACCACCCCTAGAGTTGAAGACTCTACTAGATAATCTCAAATACAGGTTTTTAGATAATACGAATAAATTCCCTGTTATTATTAGTGCTAAACTTTTAGGAGAAGAAGAATAAGAACTCATGAGGATACTTAAGGAGCATCGCCAAGCCTTTGGGTACTAAATGGATGACTTGAAAGGCATTAGTCCCATGATAGCCATCCATCGAATATTCATGGAAGAAGGTGCAAAACCAGTTGCAGAATTTAATAGAAGATTAAAGCCTGAAATGAAAGAAGTGGTAAGAAAAGAAATTGTACGCCTACTGGATGCAGGTATAATTTATCCTGTTAAAGAGAGTGATTGGGTAAGTCTTGTTCATTGTGTCCCTAAGAAGGGCGATTTTACTGCTGTTCCTAATGAAAACAATGAATTAATACCTACTAGAACTATTGTTGGGCACAGGATGTGCATAGACTTCAGGAAATTAAATAAAGAAACTAGGAAAGATCACTATACATTATCGTTCATAGATCAAACTTTAGAAAGGTTAGCAAACCATACTCATTTTTGTTACTTGAACGGATAATCTGGTTTCTCTCAAATAGCTATTCATCCGGATGACCAACTTAAAACAACTTTCATAAGTCCTTATGGTTTACATGCTTACCGATGTATGCCTTTTGGTCTATGTAATGCTCCAGCTACTTTGCAACGATGTATGACTGCTATTTTTGCGGATTTCATAGAACTTACAATGGAAGTATTTATGGATGACTTTTCTGTCTATGGAACTTCATTTACTAGCTGCTTGGATAATCTCAAGAGAGTTTTGCAGCATTGTGAAGAAACTAATCTTGTTCTAAACTAGGAGAAGTGCCACTTTATGGTCAAAGAAGGTATAGTCCTCGGACACAGGGTATCAGGTAAGGGAATTGAAGTTGATAGAGCTAAGGTTGAAGCAGTAGAGATAATGCCGCAACCTAGGGATATTAAAGGCATAAGAAGTTTTCTTGGTCATGTGGGTTTTTACAGAAGGTTCATTAGAAATTTCTCTAGGATATCTAAACCTTTGACTAACCTCTTGCAAAAGGGAATGAGATTTAATTTTGATGATAAGTGTCTTAAACCTATGATAAACTTAAAAATTCTTTAACTCGTGCTCCCACCATTAAACCACCTATCTCGGATACAACCTTTGACTTAATATGTGAAGCTATCGATGATGTTGTAGGAGTAACTCTTGGTCAACATATTGGTCGTAGATTTAATATTATACATCATGCTAGTAGAACTCTCAATGGTTCTCAAAAGAATTACCCTAAGGAAGAAAAGGAACTTTTTGCTGTATTTTTCTCGTGTGATAAATTTCGTTCTTATATAGTTGATGCAAAGGTGAGAATTCACACGGATTGTGATGGCTTAAAAGAACTCCTTGAAGGAAAGACCATAAGCCAAGGCTGATCCGTTGGATTCTTTCACTTCAAGAATTTGAGTTGCAGATTATGCAGAGGCAAGAAATAAAAATGTTAGATGCAGTGTCTATGTTTGCCCAGGAAGACACCAATCTTATTGAGAGGAACTTTAGTCCTGGTGATTTTCATTTACGGGAATTATTTAATGAACTAAAGGCAATTCCTCCATGAGAGAAGGAGTCCCTGTTGTGGGAGGAACTTTTCATCCCCGATTAAGAAAATGGTAAGTGCAAGGTAAGTGTTCTTACCCAAATAAGTGATTTTTTTTCACAATTTTTACTCTTGAAAATTCTGCCTTTGAAATCCTTGTGTTTTTCTGAAGTTTTAGAGGGGTTTTACCAACTATACGGGTGGAGCTATATGACCAGAGAGGGAGCTCCCGCCGTACAGGTGGTCGTTAAACTCTTTGTATCATCCTTGTGAAATTGTTTTCGATATCTCAGCCTATACGGTAGCAACTATACGATCGGAGCAAAAATTACGACCGTATAATTGGTCATTGAACTCTCAGATCATTTTGCTTTTTGGTGTCTGTATCTATACGATCACAACTATACGACCGGAGTAAAAATTCCGGCCGTATAGTTGGTCGTTAAACTCTCAGACACTTTTGATTTTCGGTGTTTGTATCTATATGGTCGCAACTATACGACCGGAGCAAAAATTTCGGCCATATAGTTGGTCGTTAAACTCTCAGACACTTTTTCGTTCGATTTTTCTTTTATATCTATCTAAAAAAGGTTCTGAGTCATGATTTAATCGACCTGGACTCGAGATATTTGGAAATATCTGCTTGAAACAAACTATACGGCCGGACCTATACGGGTCGCGCCCATATAGTTGGTCGTTATGCGGTAGGACTCTTCCAAATCCGAGATTTCTTTCCCTATTTCGTTTGGATTCTTTTCTTGGACGAAAGTTCGGTGTTTCTCGCGAGTTTTACCGACCTCTGAGCCCCCTTATATACTGCCATTGTCTCTCTCTCTAATCGCAATCTACAGGAACCAATCTAGAAATGCGGTATCCCGTCCCAGGCCGTGGAAAACCCATGGGGCTCATTGCTCCTTCCAGGGACCAATCTAGCAGCCCGTCCATGGAGGACGATGACGAGGAGGTGGAGAGGTTTAGCCTGAGGTACAAGGAGTATGTCAAGCCAAGCTACTTCAACGATGATTCTGAAGATGACGCGGTTGACGTCTACATCCACCAAGACATCTATGATCCACCGGATATCAATTAGGCGGCAATGAAGAAAGCTCAACAAGAGAGAGAAGATCACACGCCACATGGAAAAGGGCGTGTGGAGACGGTCAAGTTCATCACCACAGATCCAAGGCCGCACAAGCGTAAGGAATTATCTAATATTGGTGCAGGTTCTAGCAAGGAAGGGGAGGTTCCACTCTCGAGCCAACCATTGGTGCTCATATGAAGGTTAAGCCTCAAGAAGAGTGGAGGTACGGTTTCCAGTTCCCCGGTCCATCAATTATGGATGAGGAAGAAGAAGTTGTCCCTAGGACCAAGGATCATGTGCGGGAACTAGAGATATATCAGAAGCAGGAGCTACTCCATCGCGTCGAAGTCCGTCACCGTCTCAATGAGATGGAGAAGCAGGAAGACCTCCTTCCATTGGTGACCAAGCTCGCAGATAGAGTGGACACTCTGCAATCTGATCTACATAGGTGGTACAGCCGCATAACTACTCTGTAGGGGATGAACAAGAAGCTATGCACCGCGGTGTTACATGCCATGGAACCACAGTGATCTACAACAATCACGGTATCAAATAATCGCAAGGGATTATTTGATCCCGCCTGGCTTGATTTCAAGCTTGGGGAGATCTTTAAGACCTTGTAATCTATCTTATAAGTTTATATCACTATTTTTGCATTAGTTCAAACTACAAATAAAGTTTTCATCATTAGAATTCCCTTTAGGAATAGTCGATCCCTTTTATGAAATTCTGAGTTTATTATTATATATGGAGCAATATTGAGTTTGTGTTTGCTTTATTGATATATGAATGGCTTGAGTATGATTTTACTTGTACTTTATGATAACAATAGGAGTCTTCCACACCATTGGTATTAATGGAACACATAAAGATAATTTGGTCAATATGCTATAAGTCTACGGTTTGATTCACAAATAAAAATTATCTATACAATTAAGTTGAAAAAGAAACCTTGAACAAAGGAAAAGGAAAGTGTTATCCAAATAGAGTCAGAACAAGTCAAGGTAGAATCTCGAAGTCATAAGAATGCTTCATATACAGTTGGAATTTGATAATTGAGATCGTTGAACTTTGAATTCCTACATAAGGTGGAATATATGGCTAGCTCCTTTGCACAGCACTTAAAACAAAAGTGTGAGCATATATGCAAAAGAAAAGAAAAAGAAAGAGGAAAAAGAGCGAATGTGCAAAGAGCAAATAGGCATATACCACTGTATTGTAGTATGACAAAGAGACACTTTTGAGATTTTGAATACCAAGTGAATACGTTGACCCTAAAACACTTGGGACTACCTCGTTAACTCATTCGGTTAAACCGGATACTTTTACATTATGTTGAGATTCATCTTTTATGAATTGTTGATAACTAAGGTGTGGAAGCCTTCTAATACTATTCAGATGGTTCAAGTAAGGTACTATTCATGAACTTATTCCACTGTATCATACATGATAAACACATACTGCAATTGCCTCATTTATTTTATCGACTCTTCTTCATGAATATGAGGATCACATCCATTAAGCTAAAAACTTGCTCGGGACGAGCAAGAGTCTAAGCTTGGGGAAGTTGATGAGTGCAAATTTGCATCATGTTTTACATTATTATTTTGCATTGTAGATGTAGGATCTTGGTATTTTACGGCGCTCACACGCACATTTTATGTATGTTTTCACCAGGATTAGGAAAAATGATGGATCCAATGGATACAATTCTTGGAGCAGTTGTACTATGGATAAAAGGAGTCAAAAACAACGTAAATCGCTTATTTGGGAAATATTAATAATACCAGAAGAAAACCAGAAGCGAATAAGGGAGGCAGAAGGTTCAACAACCAACTATACGGTGGGAGCAAATTTTCTGGCCGTATAGCTCCGGCCATATAGTTGGCGTCGCCTCCTCCTCATCAAATAGTTTCACCCCGTGCAATTGGTTTGAGGAGAAGACATACAGAACACCTAGAAATCGCAGAAACCTCACCTCTAGAAGGCATTCTGGAAGGGGAACTCATCCACAAGGGATCCATCTTCGCCCTGCACAGATCCGGGAGGCTAAGGCATTGATCTTCATCATCCACCTCTACATCACCACCCTCTCCATCCATCCCATCTACATCTTGTCTAGATCTTGTTGTAATTCCTATACTCGTTGTGGATTTATACAAGTACTATTCATCTATGATTGTTTCCATTACCATTGCCATGCTGTTGATTGCCTCCATGTCTGAGTAGATCATTAGTTCTTGGGGAGATGGAGAAATCCTAGTATGAGATTGAAATAAGATAAAGTCTATTATGATATTCATCGCTGTGACCATGTGTTAGATTCTCTACATCTTGATGTTGAGAGAAGTCGCCTGCTGACTCGTGTATTAACAAGCTCGTTGGGGAACCCCAAGAGGAAGGTATGGTGAGCACATCAGTAAGTTTCCCTCAGTTATGAAACCAAGGTTATCAATCCAATAGGAGCAAGGAAACACCCCAAAGGTGTAGCTAGCTGAACGTTGGCAGGGCGCACTACCGGTGCCAGCAGCAACATGGAGACCTGCACAACACAACCATAGAACTCTGTCCCCAACTTGGGATGAGGATGTCAATCTCACCGGTTTTGCTGAAAACAAAGGATTAAACGTATCGGATGGAAGGAAGTAATAGTTTCAGAAAGTAAACACAAAGAAGTAAACAGTTGATTGTAGATTGAAAAAAAAGAAAGGACCGGGGTCCATAGTTCACTAGAGGTGTCTCTCCTTAAGATAGATAACATGTTGGGTGAACAAATTACACTAGGGAAATTGACAAACATCGAGAAAGCATACAAGCATATACTAATCATCTTGACTCCTTTGAGATTCGATTGGGCATTACAACATTATACATAGACCTCCATCCAACTGCATCTATGAACCGGGGTCCATAGTTCACTAGAGGTTATCATCCGAAAGATAATTGCATTCCGAATTCCGTGTAAAGTAAACAATACGATTGTTCTATGAACAAAGGATTGTTGTTTTCTCCCTAGTAGCAACAGCACATCTAGTACCTTAGAGATTTTTGTCACTTCCCCAGATTACCAGAGGCATGAACCCACTATCAAGCATAAATACTAACTCTTGGAGTTGCTAGCATCTACTTGGCCAAGATAGCTACTAACAACGGAAAGAATGCAAGATCACAAATAACAAAGACATAATAGAATCAATAATCAATCTGAAATAGCATCTCAATATCCATCGGATCCCCGCAAACACAACATGCAGAATTACAAATAGATGATCTTGATCATGAACAGAGCTCACAAGATCTAGACATGATAGCAGAAAGGAGGATAACCAGCCATCTAGCTACTACATGGACCCATAGTCCAGAGATGAACTACTCACGCATCACACCGGAGGCTTGCATAATGATGAAGAAGGCCTGTAGGCTGAATTCCCCTCTCCGGCAGGGTGCCGGGAAGAGCTTCAGATCCCTCCCGATCTAGGGATGGAGATGATGCCGGCTATAGAATCTTTTGTGGATTTTTGATCAGGTACCTAGGGTTTCCGTATCAGAGGCAATATATAGGCAGAAGGAGAGGCCGAGGGGGTGCCTGGGGCGGCCAGACCACCCCCTGGAGCGGACCAGGCCTGGTCGCGCGGCCAGGTGGTGTGGCTAGACCCCAGCCCCTCTCCGTCTCGTATTCTAGCTCCAGATGTCCCTCAGTAAAATAATGACTTTGGCTTTTGTCCCGTCCAATTCCGAGAATATTCATTTAGTGACTTTCCTGGAACCAAAAATAGCAGAAAACAGACAGCTGGCACTGTGGCTCTTGTTAATAGGTTGGTCCAAGAAATCATATGAAAAGTATGCCAAAGTGTGGACAAAACATAAGAAAGTAGATAAAACGAAGCATGGAACATCAAAAATTATCGATACATTTGCAATGTATCAACATCCCCAAGGTTAACTCCTGCTTGTCCTCGAGTAGGTAAGTGATAAAAAGAAATAATAATTTTTGAGGTGACATGCACCATCATAAACTTGATCAAAATATTTGTAAAACATTCAAGGCTGGGATCATAGTACTTCAATCATAACATGAAAGACAAAGTTCTAGCAATAAGACAAAGAAACTATGATGCAAGATGAAAAGGCACAAACAAAAGATTCATGAATAACAATGCTTTGCAAGACGTTTGTTTGTTTCACATAAAGAAAACATAGCATAGTGGCATTCAGCTTGTCCCTCATAGAGTAGCAAACATAAATGCATAGGACACCTTCAAAGTTTATAAGAGTGACTAGATACAAATAGTTTAAAACAAGCAATATCAAAGCTATGCATCAATCAATAAGTCTTGGGACAATGCACAGAACTAAGAATGGCCACTATGCTCTCAAAGTAGGTGCATAAAGATAGAAGGTGGAGACTCAACATAAAAGTAAAAGAAAGGACTTCATAGAAGGAAGTAGGGATTCAAGTCTCATAAAGAGCTTCCAAAAATTATGGTACTTAATAGCTTTCAGCTCTCATTGCCCCTATCATAAGAATCTTGAAGCGATTAAGGTTAAAGTGAACAAACTATGGTGTATATGCTTGACAAAGTATAAGTTGGAAATCTCATGTCCCTTGAATACAAGGGCCGCTCCTCATGCTACTCAAGTTTAGTCACCGGTAAGTTCTTGTCATTGTAAGTACATGTTTATCATAGAGAACCGCCAACGGGGTACCCCTTGCCCGATGATACGGAAGAATCCCCATATCAACATTACAAGGCAAGCATACAACGAGCATCTCAGCAATCTTCTTATTTACCATGGGAATATGGTGCTTTTTTCTCTCTTTCCTCTTTTCATAATCTCTCTTTTTTTTTCTTTTTCTTTTTTTTCTCAATATCAGACTCTTTTTTTTATAAGAAGAATGCTTCATAGACAGCTCATTATGGTTACGCTGCAGGTTTCCACCATGTCAGTATGGATTAGACCAGCGGCCCAGGTGTTTCTCTAACACATATACATAACTCCATGGACTTAAAAGCTCCCCTTTCATTTCACACCGACGGCATCCATAGACAAAAGAGCAGGATATCAACTAGGTACAAAGTACAAGTGCAATGTTGAAAGCGTTCCCCATGACAGCATCGTTCTGCTAATCCCCAAGAAATAAGTGCAAGCATATACAACATAGACAACACAATGGTTCAAGTTTATTAAGGGCAAGAAAAGGAAAGTGTGCCATCAAGTTCGTGAGAGCTTTAATCACTAGTTTTCTCATAACAAGTTTAATTTGGAAGGTAGATAAAAACATGAATATACCTGGAATAGCATATGCTAGTAGGTAGGTATGGTGGACTCTTTGGAATAACTTGGTTCAGGGAGTTGGATGCATGAGTGGAACTCATACTTGGTTGTGGAGGCTAGCAAAAGACTGGGAGCGACAAACTAAGAGAGCAATAATGGCCATAATCATGCAGAGCGACAAAACATCATTGATCAAAGCATAAAGTGATACTACAAGTTGAAAACTAAAGGATCATAAAGGCTATGGTGACTTGGGATAGTCATAACATGGTGTGAGCATGCGCCAAGTCAACCCAAATAAAGCATCAAAGGAGAATACCACAATACTATCCTTTAATATGCTAAAACAACGCATGATTCTTCAAAGGCACATTAAGCAATCTCAATTGTTTATAACAAGTCATGCTATAGCAAAGAATACTAAGCATAAATCCAAAACAATATCAAGCATGGCATGACAAAGCATAGGCCATAGTCAAAAACAAGCTCTCTTTACCACTTAAGCATTAACTTTCCTACTCTTTTTCCAAACCAAACCAAACTATTTGAAAACCAATGTATGAAAGAGGGGGTCCAAACAATTTATTCAGCAAACTAAGCAAACAAAGCAAACGAAAAACCAAAGCGAAAACAAAAAATAAGATGCTCCAAGAACAACACAACTGTGCATGAAACAATAAAAATGAAGCGTTTGGAATAAACCTGAGATTTTTATTGATGAAGAAGGGGATGCCTTGGGCATCCCCAAGCTTTGACGCTTGTACTTCTTCGATACTTCTTAGGGTGACACGCGTGGCATCCCCAATCTTGAGCTTTAGTCCATCCTTCATCTCATTACTCATTCCTTCCATACACCTGAAATTTTTCCTTCATACAAAACTTCACACAATCTTTATTAGCAACATTAGTGCACTCAAGATAATAAGTCTTTAAGTTCAGTTCTAACACCAATAAAACTTCCACTAAAACACAAGATACTGTAGCACTTCCCTCAAAAAGTTCAATTCCCCAAAAGAACTCAAAAAGAAACCAACAAGAAGCAAATGCAGAAAATGACAGAAATCTGTCAAAACAGACCAGCAGGTAAAGACGAATTTTTTTGAAGACCTTATGTTCCTCAAATCAAAACATGTTGAACTAACGAAAGTTATATAATAACTTGGGGCATAAGCAAAAAACTTCACGCCTCAAAAGGATGTACAGAGATTGTACACGATTTTTTACGGTCAAGCATAGAAATCTGTTTCGGGACAGCAACTTTCCCAATCATTACTTCTCTCTCATTAGAGGTTACTCTTGGCACAAAAAGCAAATAAAAACGATAAGGAGCAGTTATTACATAGGTAATAACTTCCAAGAATCATCTAAAACTTTTGGGTTATCTCCCAATAAGTACTTTTCTTTAACGCCTTTAAGTTAGGCATTAGAAGCAAGAAAAAGAATCAAGTGTTCTTAAATGAAGAAGCATTAAGAGGAAATTTTGTTTTCATAGGAGAGGCAAAAAAATCTTCACTCTCTTCTTAGGGAAGTGTTCTATACCGTTCTTGAGTGGGAGTTGGTATTTAATGGTGCCTTCTTTCATATCAATAATGGCACCAACAGTTCTAAGAAAAGGTCTTCCCAAGGTAATAGGACAAGAAGCATTGCATTCAACATCCAAAACATAGAAATCAATGGGGACATAGGCATTGTTAACCATAATGAGAACATCATTAATACTCCCTATGATTTTCTTTCTAGCATTATCATCAAGTGGGACATTCAAATAACAATCTTCAAGTGGTGGCAAATCAAGCATATCATAAATCCTTCTAGGAATAATAGAAACACTACTATCAAGATCACATAAAGCTTTGAAATCAAAATCATTCACTTTCATATTAATGATGGGTTCCCAACAATCTTCTTGTTTTATAGGAATAGAAGCTTTATGTTTCATCTTTTCTTCTTTAATCTTTATCAGAGCATCAGTAATGTGTTTTGTAAAGGCCATGTTCATAGCACTAGCATTAGGACTTTTAGCAAGCTTTTGTAGAAACCATCAAGATCAAAATCATAGTTGTCATCTAAAGTAGTAGAGCTATTACTAGCCTCAACCCTAGTGGTAGTGATAGTAGAAACACTAATGTTTCTAGTAATTTTATCTTCTCTTTCCCACTTAGCATGCAATTCCGCAAATAGTCTAAAATTTTCATCAATTCTTACTTGTATGGCATTAGTAGCTGCAAAGGGATTATCATTAGTCTCAGGTTTAGCAGCCATTTTATTCAAAGAAGATTGAGCTTCAGCCAAAGATGCTATATTTCTTTCAGCATTAGAGAGTTTTTCCTCAATAGTTTTATTGAAAGCAGTTTGTTTACTAATAAAGTCTTTAAGCATAACTTCAAGTTCAGAGGGTGCACTCTTATTATTGTTGTAGGAATTTCCATAAGCATTACCATTGTTGGGAGGATATGGCTTATAATTGTTGTTACCAAAATTATTCCTATAGGCATTGTTGCTAAAATTATTATTTCTTATGAAGTTCACATCAACTTGCTCTTCTTGAGCAACCAAAGAGGCTAAGGGAACATTATTTGGATCAATATGAGCCTTCCCATTAACAAACATAGACATAATAACATCAATATTATCACTCAAGGAGGAGGTTTCCTTAACAGAATTTACCTTCTTACATTGTGGAGCGCTTTCAATATGCTATTCGGAGTAGTTAACCATCATATTATCCAGAAGCTTTGTTGCAGCACCCAAAGTAATGGTCATAAAGGTACCTCCAGCAGCAGAATCCAATAGGTTCCTTGAAGAATAGTTCAATCCTGCATAAAAATTTTGGATGATCATCCAAGCAGTCAGTCCATGAGTGGGACAATTCTTTACCAAAGATTTCATTCTTTCCCAAGCTTGAGCAACATGTTCATTATCAGATTGTTTAAACTTCATTATTTCACTTCTCATAGATATAATCTTAGCAGGAGGATAGTATTTTCCAATAAAAGTATCTTTGCATTTAGTGCAAGAATCAATACTATTCCTAGTTAAGGAATTCAACCATTCTTTAGCTTTCCTCTCAAAGAGAAAGGAAACAATTTGAGCTTAATAATATCTCCATCTATATCCCTGTGCTGTTGCATCTCACAAAGTTCAACAAAGTTATTTAGATGGGAAGCACCATGTTCATTACCAATACCAGAAAATTGTTCTCTCATAACAAGATTGAGTAAAGCAGGTTTTATCTCAAAGAAGGTAGCTTCAGGAACAGGTGAAGCAATAGGTGTGCTCATAAAATCATTGTTGTTGGTGCTAGTGAAGTCACACAACTTAGTGTTTTCAAGAGTAGTCATTTTTTTGTATTTTTAATAAAGAAAGCAAACTTGTAAAACTAAAAAAATTGTGTTTTTGAATAAGAAACAAGCAAACAAAACAAAAGTAAACTAAACAAAACAAAAATAACAAAGTAAAGAGATTGGTTATGAGGGACTCCCCTTGTGAATATGTCCTTAACTCCCTGGCAACAGCGCCAGAAAAATACTTGCTGACTCGTGTATTAACGAGCTCATTGGGGAACCCCAAAAGAGGAAGGTATGATGAGAACAGCAGTAAGTTTCCCTCAATTATGAAACCAAGGTTATCAATCCAGTAGGAGCAAGGAAACACCCCAAAGGTGTAGCTAGCTCAACGTTGGCAGCAGCAACGTGGAGACCTGCACAACACAGCCACAGAACTCTGTCCCCAACTTGCGATGAGGTTGTCAATCTCACCGGTTTTGCTGAAAACATAGGATTAAACGTATCGAATGGAAGGGAGTAATAGTTTGCAGAAAGTAAACACAAAGAAGTAAACAGTTGATTGTAGATTGAAAGTAAAAGAAAGGACCGGGGTCCATAGTTCACTAGAGGTGGCTCTCCTTAAGATAGATAACATGCTAGGTGAACAAATTACAGCGGGGAAATTGACAAACATCGAGAAAGCATACAAGCATATACTAATCATCTTGACTCCTTTGAGATTCGATTAGGCATTACAACATTATACATAGACCACCATCCAACTACATCTATGACTAATAATCCACCTTCAGGTTATCTTCCGAACCCCCTCCAGTATTAAGTTGCAAGCAATGGATAATTGCATTACGAACTGCGTGTAAAGTAAACAATACGATTATTCTATGAGCAAAGGATTGTTGTTTTCTCCCTAGTAGCAACAGCACATCTAGTACCTTAGAGCTTTCTGTCACTTCCCCAGATTACCAGAGGCATGAACCCACTATCGAGCATAAATACTAACTCTTGGAGTTGCTAGCATCTACTTGGCCAAGATAGCTACTAACAACGGAAAGCATGCAAGATCACAAATAACAAAGACATGATAGAATCAATAATCAATCTGAAATAGCATCTCAATATCCATCGAATCCCCGCAAAGACAACATGCAGAATTACAAATAGATGATCTTGATCATGAACGGAGCTCACAAGATCTAGACATGATAGCACAAAGGAGGAGAACCAGCCATCTAGCTACTACATGGACCCATAGTCCAGAGATGAACTACTCACGCATCACACCGGAGGCTTGCATGATGATGAAAAAGGCCTCCAGGGTGAATTCCCCTCTCCGGCAGGGTGCCGGGAAGAGCTTCAGATCCCTCCCGATCTAGGGATGGAGATGACGACGGCTATAGACTCTTTCATGGATTTTTGATCGGGTACCTAGGGTTTCCGTATCATAGGCAATATATAGGCGGAAGGAGAGGCCGAGGGGGTTCCTGGGGCGGCCAGACCACCCCCTAGCATGGGCCAGGCCTGGCCGCGCGGCCAGGTGGTGTGGCCGGGCCCCAGCCCCTCTCCGTCTCGTATTCTGGCTCTAGATGTCCCTCGGTAAAATAATGACTTTGGCTTTTGTCCCGTCCAATTTCGAGAATATTCATTTTCCGACTTTCCTAGAACCAAAAACATCAGAAAACAGGCAGCTAGCATTGTGGCTCTTGTTAATAGGTTAGTCCAAGAAATCATATGAAAAGTACTCGAAAGTATGGACAAAACATAAGAAAGTAGATAAAACCAAGCATGGAACATCAAAAATTATAGATACATTTGCAATGTATCATCGCCCTCTCAATATTTGCCCTCTCATGGGGACTTGATGGAGGGAACTACTTGTTGGTAGACGGAGGCATGCTAGCACTTACAGTGACTATAAAGCTGTTAGCACCCCTTACGTATCAACTTGGGAAACCAAGGAAACTCACAGAACACTATCCATGCCATGGGATACGTCCTACGGGATGATGTCACGTAATAGCGCAGTAATTCGATTGATGTCGATTGCTGACTGTTGTGGTAATGAGGATGATGTGAGCAGCGGTTGCTGCCTATTCATCTAAATACGGAGTTCCTCCCACACGTACATAGTTGAGAATGTTCATGATGATAATCTTTATCTTAAATCTTTAAAATACTAGTGGTGTATCCGCTACTCCCTGAGAACGCTTTTTCCCTACTAAAGTTCCAATCTTTCTTACATACTTTTTGTATTAAGTTATTTTGGTTTACTTTATTATTGCTCTTATACTCAAAACCCAAAAACACCTTTTTACACAATACTCGCATTTTATCTTGTTACTTAGAACTTTATCTAGCATTTCTATCACAATATTTATTTCAAGAATTATTAGACTTCAGACTCCTACTCCCTTTGGGATCGATATCTTTATTTCGAAACTAGCTACAAACGATATGTACACTTGCATTCATCACCGTCATAATATCTTTGGCTGCTACGATCTTCCCTGGATCTATTGATCCTGCACTGCGTAATGTCATCTCTTGCATCGTTTCGCGGCTCAAACCCCGAAAAGTGCACCCGATATAGCGATCGTGATCGTCGGGTGTGCCCCACCTGCCGAGGGCTGCTGCGATGGCATGGGGAGCTGTCGGGTTGTTGTGTGATTCCCTGTTTCGCTTGTGCAAGAGATGCTCCTACCATGCTGAGGTTCATCAGATCAGAGCGATGGAGAGCTGCACGAGGATCATCTTGTGCGGGTTGAGTTGTGATCAAATACGTTTGTGCAGCTACAATTGTGGCTTGGGCTGTTTTTGCTTTGATGTGTCCTATTGGATCTACGGACATAAATGATAAATCAAGATCTCGATTCAGTTCATTTCTTTTAGCTTCGGGGATATTTTGCAGCCGTGAGGTTCCTCTCCTTGGTGGTCCTCCTCCAGTTACACTTCCCGATCCTCGGGTAGAGCTTAGATGCGCCCGCCGAAGGCTGGATTCATCGACTAGCCCTTTTCTTTCGTCGAGTTGCCTCTGCATCCTAAGTACTCCCTCTGTCCCGTAAAGGATGTCGTGACTCATCCCTCTCCTAGTTCAAATTTAATTTTGCAAAAAACTCCCCAATACAGTTAAATCGTTTCACATTTAGCCGATTCAAAATCAAATCTTGTCTGTCCCCGCATTCCTCCGCTTCCTGCAGCTCCGGCGTCCTTGGCATCCGCCGCTGCCCCGTAGTCCCCGACGTCCGCCGCTCTGGTCGCTGCCGGAGGGATCCCATGTGGGTCGCATCACCTGGCCCTCCTCGCCGTCGGAGCCTCGGAGGGATCCCGCTGTCGGGGTCCTTCCTACGGGCCCAGGCAGCTTCTCCAGTGGCGCGAAGTCGCCTCCGCCGGCCGCGCGTGGGCGCTGCTCCAGCCCCACTCTGACGCCGATCTCGCCTCCCTCCCTCGGCCACCTTGTGCAGCTTCTCCGGCCGAAGCGCGCGAGTCGCCTCCGCCGGCCGTGCATGGGCGCTGCTCCGGAGCCCCCACTTCGACGCTGGCCTCACCTTCTTCCTCGACGTCCTACCTCCCATCTTTTGGCTACGGGCAGCACCTGCTCTGCTCTGTTGCACTACTGCATGAGAAGAACAACATTAGCTACAGAGGAGAAGCAGTAGATCGAGCCCAGGGGAGCTCCCGCCGTCTCCCTGTGTATCTAAAATGTATAGGACTAGTTCAGTCAACTTGATTTGTAATGTATAGGAGTATTTATGGATAAATAGGATACAGATTGAACCAAAACAGTGCAATTTGACAATGATCATCTAGTTTTTGAGAAATTTGACAATGAACATTATGCCCCTTATGGAAAAAAAACAAGACAAGATTCTGAACAGCACAAGTTCAGAACAACACATTAGAGATTCAGAGTTGCTGAAAAAGAATAAGGTCATGGTATGTTAGCGTCCACTCGGCCCAGCCCAACACTCAGCCTACGTTCTGGACGTTCATGCGCTCACAGCCCAACTATAATAAAAGAGCCCACTCCATTCCAAAAGCCCGGACTAAAAGGAGGAAGGAATCTTTCCCTTATAAGATGAGTGTGGCCTCCTTCCGTAGGCGAGGTGGGACTAAACTTCGTGTAGCCTCACCGGTCAATAACAGCTTAACATCCCATCCCCCTGAGAAGCCCCTTAGGAAGGCATGGCGATCGCTAGCTCTGATACCAGATGTTAGCGTCCACTTGGCCCAGCCCAACACTCAGCCTACGTTCTGGACGTTCATGCGCTCACGGCCCAACTATAATAAAAGAGCCCACTCCATCCCAAAAGCCCGGACTGAAAGGAGGAAATAATCTTTCCCTTATAAGGTGGGTGTGGCCTCCTTCCGTAGACGAGGTGGGACTAAACTTCGTGTAGCCTCACCGGTCAACAACATCCTAACATGGTACACCAATTAAAATTTATGTGCTAATTATAATGTAATGGTACAACAACCTGTGCTAATTTGCCAATGAAGGACACAACTAGCACTAGTCATTAAAATTCAAGTGTTTATACTCCTGACAGAATTCAAGTAAATTAAAAAAAACAGAAATCCTAAACATAGTGTTGCTTGTGTAAGATTGGCAAGTACTGCCCATGGATGGGAATGAGTTATCTGAATATCTGCAAGTAGAAATCCCAAACATAGTGCTGCTTGTGCTAATCTCACATCACACCTTTCAGCTCATAACTGAAACAAATTCTACTTTGAGCTAGTGTTTCAAAAACTAAACCAGACAAGTGTTTCAAAAACTTGCAATATCAGAGATGTGTGTACTTGTGTATGATGTGATCCTCGATAGCCTGCCCCTGCTCCTCCTCCAGACTTGCAAGTCTGCTACGTCGTTGTCCTCCCTGAACTGATATTGATATGATCAATATCAGAGATGTGTGTACTTGTGTATGATGTGATCAGCACAAATAGTGTAGTACCTGGAACTCAAATGCAGGCTAAACCTGAAACTTGTGTATGCTGTACAGTGCAGTACCTAGAACTCAAATACAAATCAAATGCAGTATTATACAGACAAATCAAAGATATTCAGAGAGAAAGTAGGCAGATTGCGTGTTCGCTCCTGTGTAACTGAATTCTAAAATGTATAGGAGTAGTTCAGTCAACTTGATTTGTAATGTGCAGGAATAGTTCAGTCAAATGCTCTGATTAAATTGATTTGTACAGTCAAATTGACTTTCCAAATTGAAAACAATAGAGAAGCAAAAGCAAGTACTCCCTGTAAGTATTTATGGATAAATAGAATAAGTACTCCTATTAAACCAAAGCATTGAAATACTCCATCCTTTTTAAATTGAAATTTGACAACGAGCATCATTCGTAAGATTTTGAAAATGAAAGCAAAAGCGAGTACTCCCTATAAGTAGATATGCCCTGTAGCTGTAAGTACTCCCTGTAAGTAGATATGCCCTGTAAGATGCAGATACAAAAGATAATCCCAGAGCAGTAAGGCAGGCAGAAGAAAGTGATCACACTCAACTGGAACATACCAAATAGAATTAGTTTCAAAATTAACATGAAATCTCTAACTTGGTCTAGCAGATTATGCATCACATGTGCTTAATTAATTCACATGTAACCATGGCTGAATTTTAAGTTTAAAGTTTCAAAATGAACACTGTGCAAGAAGCAGTAAAATGAAAGATATAAACATCACTAAAGCATTGTCAAGCATAGGAACCTCCCTCCTTTCTTAGAACTTGCATCCATTTCTAATTGAGACCCTCTTCTTGGGGAAGCTCTATCAAACCAAGAGCCGCTTCTTCAGGAAGATCATTCAAATTGAGACCCGCTTCTTCAGGAAGCTCGTCCAAACCGAGACCCGCTTCTTCAGGAAGCTCATCCAAACCGAGACCCGCTTCTTCGGAAAGCTCGTCCAAACCGAGACCCACTTCTTCTGGAAGATAAATTCGAGGGAACTCATCCTTGTAGGTGTTATGAAGGTCTGTACACATTCATGTAAAAGAGCGAGATTGTTTCAAGAACAACAAATATATGGTTTTTTTCAAGAACAAGAATGACATGGTTTATTTCGAGCATAGTAGCTTACCATGTAGCAAAGGTTCAGAGAATATGTCCTTTTGATGCATCCTGTTATATTTCCATATATGTTGTGCTTTATAGGGTACTTTCTTCCTCTTTTTAGACAGCTTACATAGATTTTCTCCGCTAATTTGTTTTATCATATACCTGTACAAATAAAAGATTAAATTTACTTCCATTGTGAATATTTAGCAAATTACAGGCATA
Organism: Avena insularis; assembly: GCA_023614405.1. Lineage (NCBI taxonomy): Eukaryota > Viridiplantae > Streptophyta > Magnoliopsida > Poales > Poaceae > Avena > Avena insularis. The sequence goes on along the minus strand of CM042690.1, from coordinate 328,424,627 downwards.
CTGGTGTCAAATTTCACTGCTGAAATTCTGTGATATCAAATTTCAGTTTAAAAATACAAGTATTTCAATTCAGTACTACTGACAGTTTAAGAATACAAGTGTGATGCACACAGAAACACTAAATCCTCCAAGATCATTGTTCCTTGCTACCATCACAACTGAATAAAGAAGGTACAATATCAGGTAGAATATTGCATGCAAGGATTAGTACAAGGATAGTGAAATGTTTATACATACAGGTGCCTTTGTTGAGATAATTCGTATGTCAAACAGTAGACATATTCTTGTTCAGCAACCATAGAAAAGATTAAATGTTCAATGTACAAATAGCACCTTTAAGTGGTGACAAATAGCATTTCAGTTTCTAACATTTTCTTCAGAAATAAATCAGAGAAAAACATAAAAAAACAGTGTTAAAAAACAGTGTTAAAAATCAGAGTACTAGCAAAAATCATTTGGCCTCCATGTACAATTGGTTCACTCAAAAATTAGAGTACTAGCAAAAATCTAGGTTGCATTACTTGTATCATGCCTTCGGGTTCTAAGAAAACCGGTATGTGGAAGTTCAATCAGGATTACTTAAATAGGATTCTATACTGATTGCCTCAAGGCACCAAGTAATACAAGTGACACTGTCAAATGTGCATAACAGGGGTATAACATGAGTATATTTTTAAGCTGGCGCCTCTTGGATAGAAATCGGACACTAGCACATACTGTACTGAAGCAGTATACGCAACTGTACTGAAATATGGAATGGAGTTTAGCTTCATCTTTGCTAGAACCATAGGTGAAGAAAGCGACATGCAGGTCAAGGAAACAGAGGCTACAGAGTTCCAACGTCACCTTCTGAACATCAAATTCAACAGATACAACTATATTGTGACTTTCTTTCTTTGTTTCACCAAGGGCAAACAAACAAGAACTCCAGATGAAGAAATGCTGCAATAAGTGAAAGAAATGGATCAAAGAAGGGCTAGAAAGTGTCAGGCTTAGTACTCCCAAGTTAATGTAGTCCTAGAGGGTTTTCTTTAGTCTGTACTTTATGTTGAATGTTTTCAAGGAACAGTTCCATGCAAGATTTCACGGTTACTGATTCCATGGTTCAAGTTTCTTTTTTCAATGTGAGTACTCAGTGCATGTCAGCACCAACTCAGCCTAATCTGAAAAATTCTTCAATGCCTTCAATAAAATTAGGAAAAATAAATTGTTTGAGGATTCACTTGATGGTTTCAGTGTGGGGATTTCTGAGTATGTATTGCTCTAGTTTACATAATCAAAGAACGGCTTCACTGAGAAATCCAGGAACCAGCTACTTGATACTCTAGCTTTTCTGTTACATTGCACATTAGAGCTCACACAGAGTTGATAAATGTCTACATCCCTCCTGGAAAACACTACACAACTGATTTGGTAGTGCATGGAGGAGGAGGGAGGCCTCACCGGCTACAGTGGCGGGTTGGGGAGGTCGACGGGAGCAGACGCATGTTGGAGTTGTGGCAGGTCGCGGACGGCAGCGGCAGGTCAGGCCGGCGAGCACGGACATGAGCATGGGCCTTCAACGCGGACGGGGCATGACGCGCAGCAGTAGACTAGTCTCCACCGTCCCCGCGGCTTGTTGAAGTAGGGGACGGCGCCACTGACTCGAGCTTCATCACGGCCGCGCCCGCCTCACCTGTTGCGTTGTCGCCGACCTCCAAATCCCCCAATATTCAATTTTTACTGGGTGGAGGCGTAGCGGCGTGGCTAGGGTTTGCAGATGTCGATGGAGCGAAGGGCGCGGGAGCATAGTAGGAGGAGGGATCCAGAGCTGCACGGCGGGGGCAAGGGGGTGGTGGCCAGTGAGGGAGCGGCGCCGTGTGCGGGCGAGGTTGTCAGGCGGCGACGAAAATGGAGAAGATGGGAAGGAGAAGACAAACACGGAGGACTACCGGTTCGGTCGGACATTTGTGAAGGGCTTTTGTGCAAAATGGACCGCACGACATCTTTTCTGGGACGGAGGGAGTAGATCCCTTTTCTGGTGATGGAGCAGGTATTGGTAGGCCAGTAGATCTTCGCGCGTGGCCTCAGCTGTCATTGGGACCGCACCCGAAATTGCTTCTCTTGCTTTTTGCCATGCTTCGGCTAGTAGCCGGAGAATTTGCCACTCGCCTCTTCGTGGTTCTCCTCCTCCTAGGATTATGCGGTTGTTTGTCAGGTCTCCTTCGTTTCCATGATTTCCTTTGTTTCCGCGATCTCTGTTTGGGGGGATAACTGCGGTGACCCAACATACCACTTCATGATGTAGTACACTATAGTAGTTGACATAACACCAATGAAACACCGTTCCACCAGTATTATATCCCTTGGAGTGGTACAACAGAAACATCACGGGTCCAAGACATGACTTTAGATTACCTATATCACATTACAAAAGATCAAGGAAACTTCCTCGGAATAGTGAGGAATATTATGCAGAAGAAAACCATAAAGAACAACTCGAAGTCTACCCTAGGAGTACTACTACTAAGATATATATATCTGGTTTGCCATTGCTGCTATAGCAATGTTCTACAGAAGTAGGTTCTAGTTTTCTAGGAATTTATTTCTATTCTACGCTTCAACTTGACCTCCATAGCTTCTGATGTGGTCATTGACTCCATTGAAGTCCACTTGGTATCTTTAACTCTTCAAAGTAGACCATTGCTTGGGAACACCATTGCTTGCTCCGAGATCTAGCAAGGGTTAAGAAGATATGGTTTAGTATGAGCGTACTCATCGAGTTCACTAAAAAGGAGTGTATGATGCACTATCTCTACGGCTACAGACCATATGTCATAGGCAATGCAGGTTTTCGTAAACATTTATTCAAAGGTTGCTTTTATTCTAAAAACTATGTCCGACAGCCTTGACAGGTTGAGCAGAACTTTCGTGGAGTTCCTTTCCTTCCGCGTTCGTAGCTCCTTCCCGGAACAAGGAGTAACATGTCACAGTTCTTACACTCTGTAGAGGTGCGTTGCTTTACCCATAAGAGACCTTAGCTTTGTTGCACAACCAAGTCATGAGCTTGTCCATACTTCCTTGGTATGGGGCCCAGTCTAGGATCCACGCCAGTACTGCCCTCTCCGTGACCCCGCATGAAGACACGATCCTCCAAGAAGGTATACCACGGTGATACGTCCACTTTGCATCACTATTCTATATCATAATTTACTGTTATTCATTGATATATTTCATATTAAGAGATGATACTTATATTATTTCATCTGTTTTTGCATGGTTGATGACTTTTGGAGGATGGACCGCTGAAGTCAGGATTCTGATGGAAAAGGCACTGTTTGGAGGTGAAATTCCCGAAGATCAGAAAATTCTAGAAAATACATGGAAAATCCTATTTTTTCAGAAGACGAAGGATGCCAGAAGGGGGAGTGGAGTTGGGACATAGGGGGCCCACACCACCCCCTGGCGCGGGCCACCCCTGGTCTTGCCACCAGGTGGTGTGGCCACCCTGGTCCACCTCTAGCTCTCCTCTTTGGCGTATATTATCCCCACGAAACCCTAAGCCTCGGGGAGCGACCACAGAAAGATTCTGCCGCCTCTGCAGGGCGGAAAACTACAGAGAGAGAAAGAGCTCTCCGGCAGGCAGAAATCTGCCGGGGAAATTCCTTCCCGGAGAGGGAGATCGTCGCCATCAACACCACCATCAAGCTGGACTTCATCGGGATCATCATCATCATCATATCCATCATCATCTCCACCAGCACCATCATCACCACTCTGTACCGCTGTAACAATTGGGTTGAATCTTGCATAGTTCTTAGGGGAAACTTTCTCGGTGTTGATTACTTGTTGTAGTTGAAGCTATTTAGTGGAACCATTGAATTATTTTTATGTTAAGATTGTTACTTATCATTATTTCATATCTGATCTTGATCCATATGATGTCTTGTGAGTAGTTCGTTTAGTTCTTGAGGACATGGGAGAAGTCATGTTGTTAGTAGTGGAATTGTGTTGAGAAAGATTCAATAGTTTGTTATTTAAGTTGTGGTGTTATTCTTCTAGTGGTGTCATGTGAACGTCAACTACATGACACTACACCTTTATGGGCCTAGGGGAATGCATTGTGTATTTGGCTACTAATCGTAGGGGTTACCGGAGTGACAGAAACCTAAACCCCCATTAGGAAACCTTTGCATAGGGGAGTGTAGGATTTCAGAGTTTAAAGTTGTGGTTAGGTTTTTATCTTAATTACTTTCTTGTACTTGCAGATGCTTGCAAGGGGTTTAATAACAAGTATGTATTAGTCCTAGGAAGGTCAGTACATTAGCACAGGTTCACCCACACAATACTTATCGAACTAAAGAAGATTAATCAACTATATGAAGCGAAAGCACTTGACGATATTCCCATGTGTCCTCGAGAACGTTCGGTCATCTTAAGTAATACAACCGGCTTGTCCTTTGCTAAAGAAAGGATTGGGCCACTTGCTGCAATTATTATTATTGTCTTTTATTTACTCGCACTTTATTTATCTACACTTTATTTACAGAGAATTCCTGCTCCAAGCCATTCATCAACACCTTCTGCTCCTCGTTGGGTTCGACACTCTTACTTATTGAAAATATTGTGATACACCCCCTATACTTGTGGGTCATCAAGACTATTTTCTGGCGCTGTTGCTGGGGAGTAAAGCGCTATTGGAGAGTGGAACTGGTAAAGGAAACTTCTATTGTGAGTATTGTTTACTTCTATTAGTTACTTTATTTCAATATGGATAATTCACTTAGTTTCTTATTTTGTAATGATACTACCACTGCTAAGGTAGTAGATGAACCTCCACCTGCTGAAAATGATACTTTTAAAATACCTACAAGAATTGTTGATCGTGTTATGGATAACTACTATTTTGGAGATGGAGTTGTCCATCCTGGTGATCATATGCTCTTTATACACGAATTATGCGGGTTGTTCAAGTGTGCAGGTATTACAACAGATCAAGTCAAGAATAAGTTATTCTCATTATCACTGAAAGGAATAGCTGAGGAATGGTATAAGCTACTGAAAAATGGTCAAGCTCTTGAATGGGAGGAAATTGTACCTCTCTTTTATTCTAAATTTTATCCGCTTAGTGAGATTCATAAAGATCGGAATCAAATATACAACTTTTGGCCTCTTGATGGAGAGAGTACAGCTCAAGCTTGGGGGAGATTGAAGTTACTAATGCTCAAATGTCCTATTCATGAGCTCCCCAACAATATTATTATCAATAACTTTTATGCAAGACTTTCTCTTCATGATAAGGATCTATCAGATGCTTCTTGTGCTGGATCATTTACACACATGGAAGAAGGAGATAAATGGGATCTTCTAGACTATATTCAAGACAATGTTGAAGCATGGGAGAATGATAGAGGAAGAAAGTCAGGTATAAATTATGATTATGACTGCATTAAATATTTTATGGGAACTGATGACTTTTGAAATATTAGTAATGCTTATGGTCTAGACTCTAAAGCTATTGCAACTTATTTTAAGGCTTTTGCTTCCTATATTGAAATTCCTAAAAAAAAATGGAATAAGTATCATGAGCCATATATAGATATTGTTACTAGTGTTCCTGCAAGAAATACCAAAGTTTATACTAGTAATCATGTTTTACATGAACCTTACATTGAGAAAATGCCTTTCCCAGTTAAGATAAAGGAACATTCTATGATATCTAGTATGGTTAATGAAAGTACAAATAAAGCTGTTGAACCTGATGAACAAATAGCTGATGAACCTGTAGTAGCAAATGTGAAAGACTTTGTCACTAAATATGTAGAAGATGGACACACTATCCTCTGTAAGGATACTTCTAATATTGTTTCATAAAGTAGTGTTATGAGAGCTAGTATCCATGTGTTTTCAGTTAGAATGTGTGATCATGGCTACAATGGTTCATGTGATAGTTATATCGTTAAATTTATGCATGATACTGAAAGTTATTATGAGAGAGGGAAGACTATTCTTATGCATCTAAATAATGTCAAGTTTCCTCGCTTTATGCTGAAAGTCTTTATGTTGCACTTGTTTTTCCTTCCTATGCTAGCAGCCTCTGGTTTCAACAATTTATTTTCTTACAAGACTCCCTTGCATAGTGTCGTGGAAATGGCCACGGCAGTCGCTGCAATAGGCAGCGATTGATTGAATCGGGGGCAAGAGCTGGCGGCCATCTGCGGTGCGAGATGGGGGCGGATGCACATGGATTTATCTAGGTTCGGCCCCCCGGAGGGTAAAGTCCTACTCCTACTAGATTGGATTAGTAGAAAGCGAGTTACAATGGCGGCGAGCTCGGCGTCTAAGCAGCGAGTCGCTTGAAGGGGTGTATGATGGAACGTAAGTCCTCAGGACACCCTAGGGAGGTTTATATATGAGGCACCTCGCTAGGGTTTACAATTTACAACCGAACAAGATATGGATTCAGAGGCTTTGACCTAATCTGACTGGGCTTTGAGTATGCTTCTGGGCCTCCAGTCTCCAGTCGCCAGGCCTTCTCCTTAGTCGCATTCCAGTCGCCGTCCTGTAGGCCCAATCGTGAAACCTTTGGCCCAATCGGAACAACCTGCCGGGCATACCCCATTCGGCATATCCCCATCAGTAGTCCCCGAGGCCATCGTTGATTCAGATGCAGGTGTCTTTTTTGCAGTCGGAGTAGGTGAGTCCAATTTGGATGACCAGTCAAATCGGCGGTGGACTCCACCGAAACCAAGGAAATTTTCCGCATGTCCCCAGTCGCTGCTTTGGCAAATGCTACCGCTGTCAAGTCGCTGCTTCGGCGAGTGGACAGGGGTTAGTTGCAAGAGAGTCGAATGGGGGAGTTGGACCGTCAATTTGGTCAAATCTATCCGTTGGATATTCCAACGGTAACTTCGTCGTAATTACCGCGGGTAATGGCTACCTCGAGTTTGGCGGGTAGGACCTCCTTATAAGGGGAGTAACCGATCAGTTCTGCAGATCCTTTCCTGCATTCTTCATTCTCGCGCACCCATTTCTTCTGTCTTTCCTCGATCCAATCCCTTCACACCGAGCGACCCCACGTCCTTCCTAATGGCGCCTCCAAAAGGTTCATGGGGGAAATCCAAGTGCACCACGGCTCAGCTCAAGTCCTTCGAGGACGCTGGGGTCCTCCGTAAGGGGAACTGGTGGATCCCTACGCCTTCTGAGATCAAGCTAAAACCGAGGCCCGGCAAGTTCATCTGCTTCCCCAGTCACCTAGAGAGGGGTTTGGGGTTCCCCACTTCACTATTCTTTCGGCGTTTTTGTGTGTACTACGCAATCAAGCCGTCGGATCTTCGTCCGCACAACATCGATCAGCTGGCGATCTTTGTTGCCTTCTGCGAATGCTATCTTGGCTGCAGGCCGTACTTCCCGCTGTGGTTGGAGCTTTTCCACGGCCGCATTGGGCGCAAGGCATCCGGAGGCCTGATGTTGGCGGCCGGCAGCGTCACGTTCCAATTGAAGCCGAAGGCCAACTTCATCAAGCTCCTGCTGCCGAAGAAGGCTGCGAGCGAGTGGAAGAGGAGCTGGTTCTACGTGAAGGAGTCCACTCCCTCCGGTGAAGTAGCGCTTCCCGAGTTCATCACAGAAAGGAGTGAACCTCGCCGGCTGGCGGCGAACAAGCTCCCCAAAGACCAGAGGACGGTCATCGTGGAGATGATGGAACAGATCCAGAGGCTAAAGGACTAGGGGCTGTCCTTGATCAACCTCTACAACTACTGGCTCGGGCGGCGTCTGGTCCCGCTAGTGGCTCGGCCGCATTGGATGTATGAGTACAGCGGGAAGCATGACCCCTCCTGAAACAGCAAAGAGTCGTGGGAGGCGGAAGACTACAAGGCCACCCTGAAGAAGATCACCGACGCGGAATTCACAACCACATCAGTTGGGCTCGCCCCGTATGTTCCCGTGAAAAACGAAGCCCCCACAGTAAGTTTCCTTCCTCAAATTTCTTTTTAGTCGCAATGTCTACGGTGCAATTTGCAGTCGTATCGTCTGATACTTATTTGTGGTTGTTCTCAGTTGTTCCAGGTGCTGGAGGGTTGGCTCCCTCCACTCGATGAAGAGGTCCCCCGAGAGCTCGAAGAGGCCTCCAAAGGAGATTCCTCCGAAGGCGACGAGAAAGAGGGGGAGGTTCCTCCCTAGCACCTATGGCCTGCAAGACTCTTATGCAGAAGCAGCGCGAGTTCGAGGCGAGTCGTAGCCTCGAAGAACACGAAGGAGGCGACGAGATCGTGCAGGAGCACACTTCTCGGTGCACGGCCATGCTGGCAAAACCTGCACGCAAACCGAAGTCACTAGCAAAGAAGTCGGCATCGCCGTCCAGGTCGGTGGTGGTGTTTGAGTCAGATGACGAATCAGATGATGACACCCCCAAAATTTTGTAGGGTTTCGTAGCATGGAAAACAAAAAATTTCTACTGCATACAAACAAACAAGCCAAGATCTATCTACTAGATTGTAGCAACGAGTCGATGGAATAACTCACCCTCGAAGATTCCAAAGTGTTTAACGAGAGCAGATTCTCGTGGGTGATGTAGTCGTACTCTTTCCGATCTCAAGATTGCGTAGACGATCCTTCCCAGGCAGCGTTCCGGCAGCGCGCCTCTGATCGGTCACACGTTCGGTACTCGACGAAGACCTTCCTCTCCCTTGTTCCAGCAGGCAGCGGAGGTTGTAGCACTCTCCTCGTGATTCCGGCAGCACAACGGCGTGGTACCGAAAGTAGAGGGGAGTTCTCGTAGGGCTTCGCCTTAAGCCGGAGCGAGTATGGTGGAGTATGAGAGGGCTCCTCGGCGATCTAGGTTTTAGATACACCAAGGAGGAGGTGCTAGAGCCGGCGGCTAGGGTTTGGGGCACCCCAAGTCGGCGGCTAGGGCAACCCTGGGAGGTGGCGGCAGCAGCAGGAGGTGGTGGCGCCAATCTAGGGTTTTGGAGGAGAGGTACTTGTGTGCTAGGAGGGAGCCCTGCCCCTCCTTATATAGGTGGAGGGGCTGGCCGGCCAAGGGGAGGGAGTGGATTCCCTCCCCAACTCGTCTTGGGTGGGGCGCCGGCTTGGGGAGGAGGGAATCCCTCCCCAACTCGGTTTCCACTTCTCCTCCTCTTTCCAAAAATTGCCGTTTGACTTTCAAACTAGCCGTTTGACTTTTCAATTTAGGATTTAAATAAACCCTTTATTTTGGACAGCAAAGACACCTAGTACATGATGCAATCATTCCAACTTACAATGACACATTCATGTACCCTTCCCCTTCCCGGAGTGCCGGACATTCCGGAACCTTCTAGAATGTTCCCGATGAAAACATCGGAACCATTCCCCAACTCCGAAACGGGACTTTCCTTATATGAATCTTATTCTCCGGACCATTCCGGATCTCCTCGTGATATCCCGAATCCCATTCGAGACTCCGAACAACATTCGGACTCTTTCTCATCATTCCATAACTACTCAAACAACGTCGAATCCTTAAGTGTGTCTCCCTACGGTTCGTGAATTATGCGGACATGATCGAGACACTTATCCGACCAATAACCAATAGAAGAATCTGGAAATTCATATGGCTCCCACATATTTCTACGATTACTTTGCGATCGAATGAACCACTTACATACGATATCAATTTCCCTTTGTCTCACGATAGTTTACTTATCCGAGGTTATGATCGTCGGTATCTCTGCATACCTAGTTCAACCTCGTTACTGATAAGTACTCTTTTCTCGTTACCGTGATATGTGATCCCTTGTGAGCCAGTCACATGATTGCAAGCTAATTGGATGACATTTCACCGAGAGGGCCCAGAGTATATCTATCCGTCATATGGATGGACAAATCCCACTCTTGATCCATGTGTTTCAACCAATACTTTCTAAACACTCAATGACACCTTTATAGCCACCCAGTTACGGTGTGGTGTTTGATGTCATCAAAGCATCCATCCGGCAAAGGTGATATGCATGATCTCATGGTCGAAGGAATCAGATAACTATGTATCAGAAAGCATATAGCAATTGAACTATTAAAATGACTTGATCTTTATGCTACGCTTATCTATAGGAGTATGTCCACCATATCATTCTCCTAACGATATGATCTTGTTGTTAATAACATCTCAATGTTCATGATAGGGAAACCACAATCATCTATTAACCAACAAGCTAGTATTATACAGAGGCTTTACTAGGGACTTCAAATTAGGTTTACAAATCACACAAGTATTAATGTTTCCTTGTTAATACTATTATAGCATGAATGTAAACATTTATCATAAACACAAAGATATAATAATAACTATATTTATTATTGCCTCTAGGGCATATCTCCAACAAACATAGCCTGAGAGACTTGATACCTCTTAGTCTTTGCCTGATCCTAGAACATACTTTTGAGGCTTTCGATCATATCGTAGGCCTCAACATTCTCAAACTACTGCTGCAAGTCTGGTTCCATGTGAGCAAGCATAAGACATCTAATCTCCATAGACTCATCACAAGTCCTATGGTAGGCATTGGTGGCTACGACACTCGCATTCTCATTCGACTCATCTAGAAGTGGGTTGTCTAGGACATGGTCCCTCTTTTCTTGCTTGAGAACAATTCTCAGATTAATGTTTCCTTATTAATACTATTAGGTTCCCTCTTTTCTTTTCTAGGGACTTCAAATTAGGTTTACAAATCACACAAGTATTAATGTTTCCTTGTTAATACTATTATAGCATGAATGTAAACATTTATCATAAACACAAATATATAATAATAACTATATTTATTATTGCCTCTAGGGCATATCTCCAACAGTCTCCTACTTGCACTAGAGTCATCTAATCTAGATTACATGGTAATATACCGAACACCCATGGCAGTTTGGTGATGGTCATGTTTTGCCCTCGGGAGAGGTTTAGTCAACGGATCCGCCACATTCAGATCTGTGTGTACTTTTTAAATCTTTATATCCCCATCTTAGATATGTTCTCGAATAGCGTGAAAACGTAGCTTGATGTGCTTCAGCTTCTTGTGTGACCTTGGTTCTTTCGCATTGGCTATGGCGCCCATGTTATCACAGTAGATAGACATTGGGTCCAGCGCACTAGGAACCACACCCAGCTCTGTAATGAACTCTTTCATCCATATCGCTTCTTGTGAAGCCTCCGAAGCAGCCATGTATTCCGATTCAGTTGAAGATCTCGCCACAACGCTTTGCTTTGCACTCCTCCAGCTAACTGCTGAACCATTCAAAATAAATACGTATACAGATTGTGATTTAGAATCATCCGGATCGGTGTTCCAACTAGCATCGGTGTAACCATTAACAACGAGTTGTTCATCACCTCCATAAGAAAGAACCATATCCTTAGTTCTTCTCAAGTACTTAAGGATGTTTTTGACCGTTGTCCAATGATCCACTCCTGGATCACTTTGATATCTGCTAGTCAAACTAACAACATATGCAATGTCGGGTCTAGTACATAGCATGGCATACATTAGAGATCCTATGGCTGAGGCATAGGGAGTCTTACTCATCCTTTCTCTATCTTCTGCCGATGTCGGACTTTGAGTTTTACTCAAGGTCGTATTGGGCAACATGGGCAAGAACCCTTTCTTGCTATCTTCCATTCCAAACCTCTTTAGAACTTTGTCCAAATATGTACTTTGTGACAACGATATTTGGCATTTTGATCTATCTCTATAAATCTTTATGCCTAATATGTAAGCTGCTTCGCCAAGATCCTTCATTGAAAAACTATTATTCAAATATTCTTTGACACTATTAAGAAGGTCTACATCATTCCCAATCAACAATATGTCATCCACATATAGTATTAAGAATGCTACAGAGCTCCCACTCACTTTCTTGTAAATACAAGCTTCTCCATAAGTTTGTATTAAAACCAAAACTTTTGATTACCTTATCAAAACGTTGATTCCAACTTAGGGATGCTTGCTTCAATCCATAGATGGACCGTTGAAGTTTGCATACCTTGTTAGCATCTTTAGGATCGACAAAACCTTTGGGTTGCATCATATACAACTCTTCATCAATGTCACCATTGAGGAATGCTGTTTTGACATCCATCTGCCATATCTCATAATCGTAATATGCAGCGATTGCTAACATAATCCTTACAGACTTTAGCTTCGCTACTGGTGAGAAAGTCTCATCGTAGTCAACTCCTTGAATTTGTTGAAACCCTTTTGCGACAAGTCGAGCTTTATAGATAGTTACATTACCATCAGCATCTGTTTTCTTCTTGAAGATCCATTTGTTCTCGATAGCCTTCCGGCCATCCGGTAAGTCCACCAAAGTCCATACTTGGTTTTCATACATGGATCCAATCTCGGATTTCATGGCTTCCTGCCATTTATTGGAATCTGGGCTCATCGCTTCCTCATATGTCTCAGGGTCATCGGTGTTGTCCACCAACATGACACTCATAACGGGATCATACCAATCTGGAGTGGTACGAGTTCTCGTTGACCTGCGAGGCTCTGTAGCAACTTCGACCGAAGTTTCATGATCATCATCATTAGCTTCCTCTCTAATTGGTGCAGGCACCATAGGAACTTCTTCCGGCGCTGCGCTACTCGCAATTTCGAGAGAAGGTTCGACAACCTCGTCGAGTTCTACTTTCCTTCCAGTCAATTCTTTCGAGAGAAATTCCTTCTCTAGAAAGGATCCATTCTTGGCAACGAAGATTTTGCCCTCGGATCTATGATAGAAAGTATACCCAATAGTTTCCTTCGGGTATCCTATGAAGACGCATTTTTCCGCTTTGGGTTCAAGCTTGTCCGGCTGTAACTTCTTTACATAGGCTTCGCATCCCCAAACTTTAAGGAACGACAATTTAGGTTTCTTCCCAAACCATAATTCATACGGTGTCGTTTTAACGGATTTAGACGGTGCCCTATTTAAAGTGAATGCGGCTGTTTCTAATGCATAACCCCAAAATGATAGCGGCAAATCTGTAAGTGACATCATAGAACGAACCATATCTAAGAGAGTTCGATTACGACGTTTAGACACACCATTACGCTGTGGTGTTCCCGGCGGTGTCAATTGTGAAAGTATTCCACATTTCTTCAAATGCTCGCCAAACTCGTAACTTAGATATTCACCTCCACGATCAGAACGTAGAAATTTAATCTTCTTGTTACGTTGATTCTCTACCTCACTTTGAAACTCCTTAAACTTCTCAAAAGTTTCGGACTTATGTTTCATGAAATAGATATACCAATATCTACTCAAGTCATCCGTGAAGGTAAGAACATAACGATAACCACCACGCGATGCTACACTCATTGGACCACACACATCGGTATGTATGATTTCCAATAAGTCCGTAGCTCGCTCCATCATACCAGAAAATGGAGTCTTAGTCATTTTACCCATCAGACATGCTTCGCATCTTTCAAGTGATTCAAAATCAAGTGATTCAAGAAGTCCATCGGAATGGAGTTTCTTCATACGCTTCACTCCAATGTGACCAAGACGATTACCACATATAGGTCGAGTTATCGCTTGATTTCAAACGTTTAGCTTCAATGTTATTAATATGTGTATTTCCACCATCGAGATTCAACAAGAATAGACCATCTATCAAAGGTGCATGTGCATAAAACATATTACTCATATAAATCGAACAACCATTATTCTCGGATTTAAAAAAGTAACCGTCTCGCAATAAACAAGATCCCGATATAATGTTCATGCTCAACACAGGCACCAAATAACAATTATTTAAGTATAAAACTAATCCCGATGGTAGATGAAGGGGTAGCGTGCCGACCGCGATCACATCAACCTTTGATCCGTTTCCCACGCGCATCGTCACCTTGTTCTTCACTAGCTTCCGCTTATTCTGCGCTCTGTTTGAAGTTACAAATATGAGCAACCGAACCAGTATCAAATACCCAGGCACTACTACGAATACTAGTGAGATACACATCAATAACATGTATATCAGATATACCTTTCTTCTTGATGTTGCCGTTCTTCAAATCTGCCAAGTACTTTGGGCAATTCTGCTCAAAGGACCTTCTCCTTTGCGGTAAAGCACTCAAGATCGTGCTTGGGTCCAGCCTTGGTCTTCTTCGTCGGCGTGGTAACTTTCTTACCACCCTTCTTGAAGTGTCCCTTCTGCTTAGACTTGCCTTTCTTGAATTTGGTGGTCTTATTGACCAACAACACTTGGTGCTCTTTCTTGATCTCCACTTCTGTAGATTTTAACATAGCAAATAGTTCTGGTAACTGCTTGTTCATGTTCTGCATGTTGTAGTTCATCACAAAGTTCTTGTAACTTGGTGGTAGTGATTGGAGGACACGGTAAATCCCCAAAGCATTAGGAATCACTATACCCAAGCTTTGAAGTTTGTTTGCGTGCCCAGACATCTTAAGCACATGCTCACTGACGGAGCTGCCCTCTTCCATCTTGCAGTTAAAGAACTTTTCAGAAGCCTCATAACTCTTAATCGCCGCGTGAGTCTCAAAGATCAATTCGAGATCACGGATAATATCATGTGGGTCTGAATTCTCAAACCTTTTCTGAAGCTCCGATTCTAAACCATACAAGATAGCACACTGAACTATGGAGTACTGATTCTTCCGAGCAAGGTAAACATTCTTTACTTCATCGGTAGCATCAGCTGCAGGTGGGTCACCCAGCGGTGCATCTAGCACATAGGTCAAATTACCAGCTGTGAGGACAATCCTCAAATTGCGGAACCAATCCGCGAAGTTGCTTCCATTGTTTTTCAACTTTTCTTTCTCTAGGAACGCATTAAAATTGATGGTAGGGGCTGCCATTGATCTACAACATATTTTTAATAGTTTAGACTAAGTTTATGACAAATTGAGTTCAAATTAATAATAAAGTTTAATCTAGGTGAACTCCCACTCAAAACAACATCCCTCACATTGTTTTAGTGATCACACAAACCAAATCCACTATATCAAAACCGATCATCACGAGAGTTGATATAGTTTCAAAGGCGAACAATCGACATGTTCATCATATCTACTATATGATTCATGTTTTACCTTTCGGTGATTCGTGTTCCTGAGACCATGTCTGTACATGCTAGGCTCGTCAAGATCAAACCTTAGCTACCGCATAAGCAAATCTGGCTTGCTTACGTTGTATTCACTCGCGGAATCTAACACACCCGATCATCACGTGGTGCTTCGAAACAATAAGCTTTGGCAACGGTGCATACTATGGGTGAACACTTTAGAACTTGAAATTTATGTGCATGAGGGATCATCTTATAATGCTACCGTCGTCTACTAAGCAATACAAGATGCATAAAGGATTAACATCACATGCAATTCATAATATGTGATATGATATGGCCTTTCTTCTTTGTGCTTCCGATCTCCATCTTCAAGCACGAACATGATCTCCATCATCATCGGTATAGCATCAAGGTCAATGACGCTTCTTCATGGTTGTCGTCCACCGGCTTCAACTATTACAACTACTTTGAATAGACACGCGGGTCTTAATATAAATTAAAGACAACCATATGGCTCCTGCCGGTTGCCAACTTACAATAAGGAACATTGCATACATCAAATATAATCACAATCATGGCCATATCACATCATCAGACACCCTGCAAAACAAAGTTAGACGCCTCTACTTTCTTTGCATATTTTACGTGGTTTGGGGCTTTCAATAAGTGTCGTTCTAACTTACGAACAAGAACCACAACATTGATACTAGTATTGTTAATCACCCGCTGTAAATTGGATCTCCACTATGCTAGGAGAAACAGGCACCCGCAAAGCCACTTATGCAATACGAGTTGCATGTCAAGCGTGGAGCAAGTCTCATGAACGATGTCATGTAAGGTTAGCCCGGGCCGCTTCATCCCAACATCCCGCAAGATGCAAAGTACACAAGAAGCAATCGACAATAAAAGCATCAATGCCCACAATGACCATTGTGTTCTACTCGTGCAACAGATCTACATATAGACACGGCTCTGATACCACTGTAGGGTTTCGTAGCATGGAAAACAAAAAATTTCTACCGCATACAAACAAACAAGCCAAGATCTATCTACTAGATTGTAGCAACGAGTCAATGGAATAACTCACCCTCGAAGATTCCAAAGTGTTTAACGAGAGCAGATTCTCGTGGGTGATGTAGTCGTACTCTTTCCAATCTCAAGATCGTGTAGACGATCCTTCCGGCCAGCGTTAAGCGGCGCTCCCTGATCGGTCACACGTTCGGTTACTCGACGATGACCTTCCTCTCCTTGTTCCAGCAGGCAGTGCGGAGGTTGTAGCACTCTCCTCGTGATTCCGGCAGACAATGGCGTGGTACCTAAGTAGAGGGAGTTCTCGCAGGGCTTCACTTAGCCGGAGCGAGTATGGTGGAGTATGAGAGGGCTCCTCGGCGATCTAGGTTTTAGATACACCAAGGAGGAGGTGCTAGAGCCGGCGGCTAGGGTTTGGGGCACCCCAAGTCGGCGGCTAGGGCAACCCTGGGAGGTGGCGGCAGCAGGAGGTGGTGGCGCCAATCTAGGGTTTTGGAGGAGAGGTACTTGTGTGCTGGGAGGGAGCCTGCCCTCCTTATATAGGTGGAGGGGCTGGCCGGCCAAGGGAGAGTGGAGTCCCTCCCCAACTCGGCTTGGGTGGGCGCCCGGCTTGGGAGGAGGAATCCTCCCCAACTCTTTCCACTTCTCCTCTTTCCAAAAATTGTCGTTTGACTTTCAAACTAGCCGTTTGACTTTTCAATTTAGGATTTAAATAAACCCTTTATTTTGGACAGCAAAGACACCTAGTACATGATGCAATCATTCCAACTTACAATGACACATTCATGTACCCTTCCCCCCGGAGGTCTTGACATTCGAACCTTCTAGAATGTTCCCGATGAAACATCTAACCATTCCCCAACTCCAAACGGACTTTCCTTATATGAATCTTATTCTCCGGACCATTCCGGATCTCCTCGTGATATCCCGAATCCCATTCGAGACTCCGAACAACATTCGGACTCTTTCTCATCATTCCATAACTACTCAAACAACGTCGAATCCTTAAGTGTGTCTCCCTATGGTTCGTGAATTATGCGGACATGATCGAGACACTTATCCGACCAATAACCAATAGAGGAATCTGGAAATTCATATGGCTCCCACATATTTCTACGATTACTTTGCGATCGAATGAACCACTTACATACGATATCAATTTCCCTTTGTCTCACGATAGTTTACTTATCCGAGGTTATGATCGTCGGTATCTCTGCATACCTATTTCAACCTCGTTACTGATAAGTACTCTTTTCTCGTTCCCGTGATATGTGATCCCTTGTGAGCCAGTCACATGCTTGCAAGCTAATTGGATGACATTTCACCGAGAGGTCCCAGAGTATATCTATCCGTCATATGGATGGACAAATCCCACTCTTGATCCATGTGTTTCAACCAATACTTTCTGAACACTCAATGACACCTTTATAGCCACCCAGTTACGGTGTGGTGTTTGATGTCATCAAAGCATCCATCCGGCAAAGGTGATATGCATGATCTCATGGTCGAAGGAATTAGATAACTATGTATCAGAAAGCATATAGCAATTGAACTATTAAAATGACTTGATCTTTATGCTACGCTTATCTATAGGAGTATGTCCACCATATCATTCTCCTAACGATATGATCTTGTTGTTAATAACATCTCAATGTTCATGATAGGGAAACCACAATCATCTATTAACCAACAAGCTAGTATTATACAGAGGCTTTACTAGGGACTTCAAATTAAGTTTACAAATCACACAAGTATTAATGTTTCCTTGTTAATACTATTATAGCATGAATGTAAACATTTATCATAAACACAAAGACATAATAATAACTATATTTATTATTGCCTCTAGGGCATATCTCCAACAAATTTTGCACAAGATCCCGGAGGGCGCGACTCCAATGATGGGGTTGGAGGCTGAGGACACCGAAGCGGTGGTAGAAGTTCCTCTGGCGGTGATTGCGCCAACAGCTTCAACATCGCTAGAACAGGAGGCGGCCAAGGCCGCGGCTTCAAAGTCGCCACAACCTTCAGGAGCGGCTGCGTCTTTGGATCCGGAGATTCCAGCGACCGTGGCTTCGTCATCAAGGAAGCTCGCGGTGTCGTGGGCTTCAGATGTCTTCGAAAGAGGTCTCACGCGCAAGCTGGTGCCGGAATTAGACAAGCCGCCACATCAGCACCCGGTTGCGTGTTCTCCCGGTCACCAAGTAAGCTTCGAATTTTTCCTTCCAAATCGTGTTCCGTTTTTGTGTTATCTCTATGCTGACTTTGTAGGTTTGGCAGGTCTGGCGTCAAGAAGATTGGTCGCCCTTCGGTGGTGAAGATTCCATCAGTCGCCACCACAGGAGAGGTCGATCTCCCCAAGAAGAGGAAGCCTGCTGAAGACGCCGCGCCTGCGAAGGGCGCGAAGAAGCGGTGGGGCGGTGCTGACGATGTTGTGGCAATGGATAATGCCAAGGAGGGTGATCTTGCTACGAGCGTCGAAGAGGTGGCGGTTACCCGATCGGAGCCAGCCATGGGCACTCCGACAACGGAACTGTCGGCTCCGACGACCAGTGCCCCGGCTAGAGCGTCAGCGACGTTTTCGCGCTTCATGGCGAAGGGGTTTCCGGGCGTGGCGGACAACCAGTCTCCACAGAGCCCAGAGATTGTTGACGAAGACGTTGGGTCTCGTCGCGGGCGTACCTCCTTCATGGTCCCTTCGACAGACAGCGGAGAACTTCACAAGATGCTTGACGCCGCCATTCAGGTGCGTCCAGTCCCCGAGTGTCTAGTCACTGAATTTCAGCGGCTAGGCAGTGAGTTTCTTCTAGTCTCTAGTCCCCGAGTTCCTGGTCGCTGAATTTCAGCGGTTAGGAACTGAATTTCTTCTAGTCGCCAGTCCCCGAGTTCCTGGTCGCTGGATTTTAGCGGCTAGGAACTGAGTTTCTGTTTTTGTAAGTGCTAACTTTTTGTTGTTCTTGCATGGCTTGCAGAGGGAGTCGACATATCGACAGGCCGCAAAGGAGCATCTGGAGCGGGATCTGCGCGTGGCATAGGAGGCAAACCGGCGACTCCAGGAGACTGTTGGTGAGTACTTGATACATTTTCAGCTGCGAGCTGTTGGTGTTCCGTAGTGTTGATAGTCTCTTTTTCCCTATTCAGATGGTCTTTCGGCTGCGATTGCCAAGGCCCGAGAAGGATATGTCCCAATTGCCGAGCTGGACGTGGCGAATGGGCGTATCGACTCACTAGTCAAGGAATTGGAGGAGGCGAAGGCGGCCTCGACTTCTTCTGAGGATAGGGCAAAGGCTATGGTCGCTGCGGCTAAAGAGGAGCGGAAGGCCGCGGACTCGATCATCCTAGGGCTGCAAAGTGATAACGCCGCCCTGGAGAAGCACGTCACCGAGAACTGCCGGAAGCTCCTTGGTGAGTCGCTGTTTCTTTTTTGCTTAACGTGGGTGGTGAGTCCCCGAGTGGGGGAATCCGTAGTTTCACTGATGTCTGAAGTTGTAGTGGTGATAGGGCAAAGCGACCCGGTGGTGCAGACCTTCAACGCCTCGCAGTGCATGGCTGCTGTGGTGAACGCGGCCACTGCCTCGGCGTTGTGCGTCCAGGCAGTTCTTCAAGGAATGTCCCCCACCGAGGTTATTCCTAGGGGACTGACTAAATTGTGGCGCTATCTGGAGGAGGTACCCAGTGTCATGGAATGGATGGCGCGCTCAGCTTTCAAGCACGGGGCCACCACGGCATTGAGTCTGGGGCTTGCTCACTTCCCCGATGACTTCGACCTCGATGACATCACCAGCGGCTATCCTTCGATGACTGGTATGGTGGAGATGTCGGAGGTACTGAAGTTGATCGTCAAGGCCGCCCCCTTCGCTGATCGGGTGTTGGCGATGGGGGACCTTCTGCCATACCAAGAGACGATGGTGGCGCCAGGTGACCCCGAGCCAGAGCATCGTGATCTGAAGTCAGAGTAGCCCTTCCGGTCGGCACTGTCGAAGTCATTGTCGACCTACCCGACGAACCCGTGGCAGCCATTCATTCGTGTCAAGGGTGGTGTGGACGCTTCATCATCGGGGCCTGCGAAATAGACAGCTTTTCTGGGCGACTTGTAAGATATGCCAAGTGGCGACTGCTTGTAAAATGAACAATATTTTGTATGAGAGTAAGAGGAGTAAATAGACTCGCAATGCACGCTTGATTTTGTGTTGTGTTTAATTTTTGTGTAAGCGAGTCCCCGAGGGCGTGCGCCCTTTAATGGGGTATAACTCGTTTGTATACGTGTGTGTTTGCTTTGGTTTTTGTTCTTTGTCTTTTGCGTTTTATGAAAGGGGCGAGTCCCCGAGCACGAGTGGGATTATTGGTAGGCGAGTCCCCGAGCGCAGTACTTGCGAGTTGTTGATGCGTTATTCGTAACGTGTCTCCTCCCCTGGTTCGGAGAACCAGTCGCTGGGCGAGTCCAAGGCAGCTCTCTTACTTGGTGTGTTCCCGAGCCGCGTGAGGGTTGAGTCCCCGTGCGTGGTACTTAACCATTCAAGTCTCTTTTCACGAGGATGGGAGGGACGGTCGCTGTGAGAAGCGCATACCGGTCGTCTTGGCCCGGTGGGCCAGTCGAGCTAGGTGACTCCGATGGTGTCTACGGGTTGGCGTGTTCGTGGACGGCACAAGGCCCGAATATTTTCGGTGCCCTTGGGCCACACTACTTAGCCATGCCGGTCACTCGACCAAGGGTTGACTTCCGTAGGTAGCATATTGCTAATTGTACGAGTGTGAGTGGTACAAGGATATGCCGAGTAGACACAATTTGTGTGATCCGAATGAATTTCATTATATGTCATCTGAGTACAAGTTTGAGTTCTATGTATAGAACTTTCTGAGGAGGTTTACATTCCACGGTCTCCTCACCTCGAGCTGGCCATCGCCTCGTATGTCGATGAGGTAGTAGGCATCGTTGCCAAGGACTCGCACTATAGCGAATGGCCCCTCCCATGGGGGATTGTTTGTGCATGCCCTTCTTGTCCTGGGCTAGTCGTAGGACCAAATCGCCCTCCTGGAAGGTGCGTGTCCAGACTCGGCGGCTGTGGTAGCGGCGGAGCCCCTGTTGGTAGATAGCGGTGCGAGAGCGAGCCAGGTCGCGTGCCTCGTCGATCTGGTCGATGATGTCTTGGCGGGCGATCTCGTTTGTCGCCTCGATGCAGTTGGCGAATCGAGGTGAATCGTGCTCCAGGTCGGTTGGCATTACGGCTTCAGCGCCATACACCATGAGGAATGGTGTGAACCCCGTGGAGCGGTTGACGGAGGTGCGAATCCCCCATAATATAGAGGGGAGCTCTTTGACCCAGCATCCTGGGGTGCGCTCGAGGGGCACCTGGAGTCGCGGCTTGAGCTCGTGGAGGACGCCCTGGTTGGCGCATTCTGCTTGGCCGTTCGACTCCGGGTGAGCGATTGAGGCGAGGTTGAGTCGTATGCCGTGCTCTTCGCAGAATTCTGCCATGGCCCCCTTGGCGAAGTTGGTACCGTTGTCCGTTATGATGCTGTGCGGGTATCCATACCGGTAGATGAGCTCACGTAAGAATTTAGTGGCCGTCTTGCCGTCGCACTTTTTGATTGGCTTGGCCTCAACCCATTTGGTGAACTTGTCGACTGCGACCAGGAGGTGGGTGAAGCCGGATGGGGCCTTCTTGAATGGGTAGACCATGTCCATGCCCCATACAGCGAATGGCCATGTGATGGGCATGGTCTTGAGTGCCGAACCAGGGAGGTGCGTCTAGTTGGCGTACTTCTGGCATCCGACGCATCATTGGACGATGTTGGTGGCGTTGGCATGCGCTGTGAGCCAGTAAAAACCATGCCGCATGGCCTTGGCGACCAGCAACTTGGCACTGACGTTATGGCCGCAGTCGCCGGCGTGAATGTCCTGGAGGATCTTGCGGCCTTCTTCTGGCTGTACGCAGCGCTGGAACACACTAGTCCCACTGCGTTTGTGGAGCTCGCCGTTGATGATGACGAAGGATTTACAGCGGCGCACGATCATTCGCGCCTCCGTCTCGTTGCTTGGGAGGATCTTGTGCTCGAGGAAGGCGACATAACATGTCGTCCAATCGCTGGGCTCCATGATCATGGCGACTAGGGACGGCTCGGGTTGTAGTGGTATCCCGATGTCGATCTCCTTCGGTGGGAAAACTGAAGGTTTGTGGATGATGTCGAGGAAGACGCCTGTGGGTGGCATTTGTCGAGCCAATCCGATGCGGGAAAGGGCATCTTCCTCCTCATTCTTGCGTCTATCGATCCATTCGACTGAATAGCCATCAAAGTGTCCTCCCAGCTGGTCTACCGCTTGGCGGTGTGCTATCAACATTGGAGAGACGGCGTCGCAGGTTCCGGCGACCTGGCTGGCGACTAGGTCGGAGTCACTGTAGCACTGTAGGCGGTTTATGTTCATCTCCTTGGCGGCCCGCATGCCGTGGAGGAGGGCCTCGTATTCTGCCATGTTGTTGGTGTAGGGCTTGAAGTTGAGGTGGAGCACGTAGCGAAGCTTATCTCCCTTAGGGGAGGTCAGGATGACCCCGGCCACTGCGCCATCGGCGTTCTTGGACCCGTCGAAATGGAGCGACCAGTAGTGGAGGTATGGTAGCTTCACCGGCTGCTGTGCTTCTTCCCAGTCTGTGAGGAAGTCAGCCAGGCCTTGCGACTTGATCGCTTTGCGGGGCTCGTATTTGACATTGTGGATGCTGATTTCGACGGCGCACTTGGCAACTTGCCCGGTCGCCTCGCGGTTGCTTATTATGTCTTGCAATGGTGCGGAGGAGACGACCATGATAGGGTGCTCATGGAAGTAATGTGGGAGTCGCCGTTGAGCTCGGAATACCGCGTATACCAGTTTTTGGTACTGCGGGTAGCACTGTCTTGAGTTCGTCAAGACTTCGCTGATGTAGTAGACGGGGCGCTGTATGGGGTGTTCCTTGCCCTCCTCTGGACGTTCGACGACCATCACGGCGCTGACGACTCGAGTGGAGGCCACCACATAGACTAGCATTGGCTCTTTGTCGACTGGGGCGGCGAGGAGTGGTGCCGCGAGTAGCACTTCTTTGAGCGCTTTGAGTGTGTCGTCCGCCTCCGCGTCCCATTGGAACGTGGGGTTCTTGCGCATTAGGCGGTAGAGGGGCATTGCCTTCTCGCCGAGCCGGGGGATGAAGCGGCTGAGAGCCGCGACTCACCCGGCCAACTTCTGGACGTCGCGCGGGCACTCGGGTTTCCCGAGTCGTGCAATGGTGTCGATCTTGGTGGGGTTGGCCTCGATGCCTCGCTTGGAGACCACGTATCCCAGGAGCTGTCCGGTTGGGACGCGGAAGGTGCATTTTCCTGGGTTTAGCTTGATGTTGTACCTCCATAGGTTTGCGAAGGTTTTGGCCAGGTCGGCGAGCAGGTCATCCTGGCGGGTGGACTTTACCACCACGTCGTCAATGTAGACGTGAATGTTGCGGCCAATTTGGCTCGCAAGGCACTCCTGCATGCACCTTTGGTACGTGGCGCCAGCGTTCTTGAGGCCGAGCGTCATGGCCGTGTAGCAGAAGGTGCCGAATGGCGTGATGAACGTCGTCTTCTCCTCATCCTCTACCGCCATTTCAATCTGGTTGTACCCATAGTACGCGTCGAGGAAGCACAGCGACTCCAATCCCGCGGTTGCATCGATGATCTGGTCGATGCGCGGTAGGACGAACTCCTCCTTCAGGCAGGCGCTATTGAGGTTGGTGTAGTCGATACACATTCTCCACGTGTTGTTCTTTTTCAGAACCAGGACTGGGTTTGCCAGCCACTTGGAATATTTTATTGGCCGAATGAAGCCTGCGGCTAACAGGCGTTGCACTTCTTCGGCGATTGCTCGGCGGCACTCTTCATTGAAGGGCCTTAGCGACTGCTTTACTAGTCGCACTTTGGGGTCGGCGTTTAGTTTGTGCTCAGCGAGTTCCCTCGGGACACCTGGCATGTCAGAAGGTTTCCATGCGAAGATGTCACGGTTCTCACAGAGGAACCCGATGAGCGTGCTTTCCTATGCGGGGCTCATGTGTGCCCCAATGGTGACCGTCTGGCTGGAGTCACCCGGGACGAGCTCGACGATGCGGGTATGCGTGGTCACCTCGAATGTGGAGTTCGCGGCGGTTGGCTTCTTTAGGATGGTGGGGTCGTCCTTGTTAATGTTGCCCACGTATTTCGCAAGCTCCTCCGCGTGATCAGTCTCCACGGTGATGATGGTGTCGGCGAGCTCAGCGCCTTTGTCCTCGCATTCCACGGCCATATCAGGGTCGCCATGGACGGTGATGATGCTGCTCGGCCCTGGAAGCTTCATCATGTTGTATGTGTAGTGGGGGGTCGCCATGAATTTGGCGAACGTTTGGCGTCCCAGGACACAGTGGTAGGGGCTGCCGAAGTTCACCAGCTCGAATACGATCCTCTCCGTGCGGTAATTTACCGGTGTGCCAAAGGTGACTTGCAGCGTCACTTTTCCGATCGGATACGCCTTCCGACCGGGGACGATTCCGTGGAAGGTTGTCAGGGTCGGCTCGATTACTGCTTCTGGGAGCTAGAGCCTCTTGAACGTTTCCAGGTACATGATGTTGATGGAGCTCGCGCTGTCCATCAGTGTCTTGGGCAGCCAGTAGTCAGCCACCTTGGGCCTGACCACCAGAGTGACTCGCCCTGGGTATTCGATCCTGGGCGCCTGATCCTGGCGACTCCAGGTGATGCTCTGTTCGGACCAGTTGAGGAAGCGAGGGATGTCAACTTGGGTCACCGTGTTAACGGTGACTGCGCGGGCGAGGACCTTCTTCTCACGTTTGGTGCCGAGCCCGATGAAGGTGTGTAGCGAGCCGACGGTGTTGCCGAAGCCGCCGGCGTTTCCGTTGTCCCGAGGCAGGTTCTTGTTGAGGTCCTCCCTTGCTCGCCTTGCCTTTTCAATCTCTTTGAGAGAATGACAGTCCACGGTGGTGTGGGTGGCGGGTTTCCCCTCCCTGCTGTGGTAGATGCAGGGCTGGTTGAGCAGGGCAGCAGGGTCGAATTTTGGCCTCACTGTGTTCTTGGCGCGGTAATTTCCGATGTCGCGGTAGTTTCCTCTGTCGTGGCGGTAGTTCTTGGAGTCGCGTTGGCCGTAGCCGGCGTTGGCGATAAAGTCGACTCGCCCATCCGTGTGGCGCTTGCCGGTGATGTGAGTGTTGCTATAGCGCATGTCGCGCTGTCGTCCGCTGTCGTGGCCGTTGGTGCGGCGTCTTCCTCCTAACTCGTCGTCGGAGTCCTGGTTCGGGTCTTCCTCCGCGTAGTGCTTGGCGATCTCGAGGAGGTCGAGGATGTTGTCGAGCATCCGGTAGAACCTCCTGATCTTGGCGACTAGGGGTTCGTATCGGCACGCGTTCTTGAAGCAATGTATCGTCGTGTCCGGGTGGATACCGGAGGCGTTGATCCATAGTTCCTGCCACCTTTGGATCCAGTGGCGGGTGGAATCACGTTGACCCTGGATGCATCGCTCTAGGTCCTCGATGGTGGTGGCGCGGGTGTAGGAACCCTCGAAGTGCCTGACAAAGGCATCCCGCATTTCCTCCCAGGAGTCGATGTTGTCGGCGGCGAGAGTGTTGATCCATTGCCGGGTCGCACCCTCCATCATCAGGGGGAGGTAGCGAGCGGCTAGCAGGTCGGTGTGGCTGGCGATTCCCATCGCCATGAGGTATGTGTCCAGCCAGACCGCTGGATCGTACGTTGGGTCGTACTTTTCGATCTGCTTGGGCGCCTTGAAGTTGGCGGGGTACTTTTCCCCTCGGATCATAGGTCCGAAGCATTGGGGGCCAACTCGGCTGAGTGAGCCCCTAGGTTCGGGGTCACCGCGGTTACTGAGGGTGTGCCTCAAGTCGTTGGGATGGCGCGCCCGCTAAGCCTGGTTGTTGACAATGTGCGTGCGGGCGTCGATGGGCTGCCCGTTGGTAGCAACCGTGTTGTTCACCGGTCATGGCTCGTGGGTGGAGAGCACGGGGTTGGCGGCCCGTGGCTGTGTCGCCAGGGGCTGCGGTGGTGGGAAGGTGATGGCATTTGTGACGGTGGGGTGACCGCTTAAGGCCGCCCTGCTTGCCAAGGAGCGGGAATACATCCGCCCCCGCAGGTCGACTGCCGCGGCTTACTACTCGATGGCCCTGGCGAGTAGGGCCTTGGCATAATGGATCTGCAGCGCGCCCTCTCCCTGGACATTGAGGTTGGCGACTGCCGCGTCGGCTGCAACAACATTGTCCATCGGGGTGGAGTAAAGTGGGAGTCCATTAGCGTCGCGGGCCTGTGGCGAGATTATGATTCATGGCTGGTCCGGTGGGGGTGCACGACCGATGGGTGGTGGCGGGGGCCCAGTCGTCGGGGCGCCAGGTGGTGGTCGATTGCTGCCGCCTGGTGGTGCGTTCTCGCAGTATTCGTGTTGCGTCGCACGTGCGGGGTCGCTCTCGTCGTTGAAGTTTTGGACGCGACCTTGAACGTTGGCGTTCAGGCGGGTCCTGATGCGGCGCTAGTGGTAGAGCAAGAGTTCCTGCGCCGTCACCCGCTCGAGGCGGAATTTCTCGTGCTCGGCTATCTCCTTGCACGTCGCCTCCTCCAGTCACTAGCGGGCTTCCTCCACCTCTGTGGCCGTGGCGGTTGGCGGGATCGGTGTGGAGAACGGATCTGGTGGGGCGGCCGTGCTGCCCGCCATGTAGATCGCGTTGAAGCGATTGGATATGACACGGAAGTCCTTGGGAGACTCCGAGCCGGAATCGAAATCGAAGATCCCGAGGATGGAGGAGTCCTCGAAGTCCTCAGGGTTGGAGACCCGCGTGATGGGGTCCTCCCGTGATGCCGCGGTGATAGATCCGTAGACCGAGTCAGGGGTCGCGGAGTCGGCATCATCATTTAGGGCCGCATCGTCCATGGCGGTGTTGGTCTCGGCCGCGTTGCTGGCGAACGAGTCGTACTCGGTGACGAGGCTCCTGATGGAGCGGACCTGCTCCTTTGAGAGCAGATCGCGGTGCGGCGGCGATCTGCCAACGATCACCGTCGCCGCTAGGTCGACCGCGCCAGTGAAGCCGACGGAGAGGTTGATGGAGCCGACCGACATTATCGCGCTATGGGTGATCGGGCGCGACGCCGGGATGTAGCTGCTGGGCAGGATCTGTAGGATCCCGCCGATGGCGATCATGCGGCCGGTGGTGATCGGCCGATCGATCAGCGAGTAGGGTCTCGCCGCAGAACTTAGGCCAGTCCGGCTGGGCCCCACGGTGGTCGGCACTGTCATGGAAATGGCTACGGCAATCACTACAGTAGGCAGCGATTGATTGAACCGGGGGGGCGAACCTGGATAAATCCATGTGCATCCACCCCCATCTCACACTGCAGATGGCCGCCAGCTCTCGCCCCCGATTCAATCAATCGCTGCCTACTACAGCGACTGCCGTGGCCATTTCCACGACACATAGGAAGTGGTTAGACTTAAACATGTCTATTTCTTCTTCTTGATGCTCTCTTTTACTTTAATTCATATTCTTATGTCAGCATCATTGAAATTATCATGCTCATCTTAATGGCTATAAAGAAAGAGCTTTTTGGGAGACAACCCAATATACTTTTGCTTTTAGTTTGTTTTTGTTTATTTGAGTCTTGGAAGTTATTGCTTCTGCAATAACCTCTCCTTATCCTTTTTGTTTAGTTTTTGTGTCAAGATCAACCTCTAATGAGAGAGAAGTAAGATTTGGGAAAGTTGCTCTCCCGAAACAGATTTTTGTGCTTCGCTGTAAAAACTTGTGAAAAATCTCTGTACGTCGGATTGAGCTGTAATTTTTTGTCCTTCTGCCCCAAGTTTTTATTTAACTTTCATTAGTTTTGCACTTTTTGATTTGAGCAAAAGAAGATTTTTGAAAAAATTTATCTTTACCTGTTAGTCTGTTTTGACAGATTTTCGCTACTCTTGCATTTGCTTCTTAAATCGATTTCCTTTTTGAATTCCTTTTGGGCTTTCAGAAGGAGTTCTTTCAGTAGCTTATGTTTTGATGGATTTCAGTTGAAATTGAACTTAAAAGGTTTATTATCTTGCATGCACTGATGTTGCTAATGAGAATTGTGTGAAGTTTCGTGTGAAAGAAATTTCCAGGTTGTAGGAGAAAATGGTGTAATAAGATGGTGAATGGTTAAAAGAGTCAAACAATATGTTTAAAAGGATGAAGATATTGATGTTATTCACGCGGTGATTTCGTAAGAATTTATCAAAGACCAACTTTAGAGACCTGCAGAGTCTGTTTTTGAATAGGTAACAGTTCTGGTAAGAAAAGGTCCACGAAAAAATTGTCAATTTATATTTTTGCAGTTTTTATCTAACATGGAAAGCAATGAGTCGAAAGAGGGACGGAAACGGAGCTCGGGTAGCTCACACCACCCCGTGGCGCGGGCCCACCTGGTCGTGCCACCAGAGGGTGTGGCCGCCCCGGAGCCCGTCTCCGACCCGTTTTCTCCCAGTACCTTCCTTTTGTTGTAAAAATTCGTAATATATAATCCACCGGATCCCCCGTGGTTCGTATATCATGTTTTAGTTTCGATCTTTTCTATTTAGATGTCGTTCCAAGGTTCGTTTTCGGAGGACTATGAGCTACGACGCCGGTGCGAGCTCCATCGCAACCTTGAGCAAAGGACCTTCGTAGGATGGGTAGAAGAAGAAAAGATCATAGCTAGGCACAAAGACATGGATCGGAGCATCGAGGAGGAAGTGAAGGGCAAGTCAGCAGGCATGACAGGACAAAAGATGATACCTCCAGTTCTAAACGTTAATTCCTGCCCTGCAGCAATGGAAGCTCTACGGGCCACTGATGAGTTTTGTGATAAGTACCGAGTCCTGAGGAGGAAGGTGGAGATACTACAAGAAGAGAATAATAGGCTTCGCAAGATCATGGAAGATTTTCTCACTCCGATCAAGAGGACACCACCACCACCGAAGGAGTAATTCATCATCAGGTTTTGGCATCCCCTTGGTTTGTTCCAAGCTTGGGGGAGTGCCGTGGTATCACATCACTATCTTTTATCTTTTTTACCTTTTTAATAGAGTCATATCATGAATAGAGAAGTTATCATATAGGATGGTTTGCATTATGGAAGTGTCTCCCCTCTCGTTAGATATCTATGTATCCCTTGGTGTGAGTTGCCGTTATGGAATATTAATGAGAAGTTCTATCATTTACTCTTCTGCATATTTTATTTTAGTTTTCAATTACTATTATATGATTGATCTTTTTGTTAGTATTGGTATCACTTTGGGATCATTAAGTAAATTTAGTTGGTTTTGGCAAACCTGGCTCGGTCAGTAGCAACACTATTATGAGAATTGAATAAAAAGATAAAAGTACTCTTAAGAAATATAATTTCATCATCTTTCTTGAGTTGCTCATAAGCTTAGTATTTTCTAGTTAAGATCTTTTGTGCTTCCAAGGAAGATTGCATGTTTGTTTTTATCACTTGTATGTTTGTTTGTTTCCTTCAACTCTTATGCTTGCTACCCAGCCTTGCTAGCCAAAAAACCTGTACTGAGAGGGAATACTTCTCATGCATCCAATCCTTAAACTAAAACCTATGCCATTCGTGTCCACCATACCTACATATTAGCACTATTGCTATTCCAAGTAAATTCATGTTTTATCTACCTTCTAAATTAAACTTGTTATGTGAAAATTAGTGATTAAAGCTCTCACAAACTTGAAGGCGCACTTTACTTTTCTTGCACCTAATAAACTTCAACCATTGTGTCGTCTAAGTTGTATATGCTTGCACTTATACATTGGGGATTAGCAGAACCATGTTGTCATGGGGAACGCTTTCAACATTGCACTTGTACATTGTACCCAGTTGATATCATGCTCTTTTGTTTATGGATGTCGTCGGTGTGAAATGAAAGGGGAGCTTGTAAGTCCATGGAGTTATGTATGTGTGTTAGAGAAACGCTTGGGCCGCTAGCCTAAGCCATGCCTAATCATGGTGGAAACTTGCAGCATCACCATAGTGAGCAATCTATGAAGCATTATTCTTATAAAAAAGAGATAGAGATTGAGAAAAAGAAAAAGAAAAAAAGAGATGAGAAAAGAGGAAAGAGAGAAAAAAGCACCATTTTCCCATGGTAAATAAGAAGATTGTTGAGATGCTCATTGTATGCTTGCCTTGTCATTTTGATTATGGGATAGCTCCTATATCATGTGCAAGGGGTACCCCGTTGGCAGTTCTCTATGATACACATGTACTTACTATGACAAGAACTTACCGGTAACTAAACTTGAGTAGCATGAGGAGCAGCCCTCGTATTCAAGAGACATGAGATTGCCAACTTATACTTTGTCAAACATATACTCCATAGTTTGTTCACTTTAACCTTAATCACCTAAAGATGCTTATGATAGGGGCAATTCGAGCTCAAAGCTAATAAGTACCATAATTTTATGGAAGCTCTTTATGAAACTTGAGATCCATGCTTCCCTCTACGAAGGGCCTATCTTTTACTTTGTAGTTGAGTCAGTAAACCTATTCCTTTCTATCTCAGTAAGTATTTTGAGTTATTGTGTTTCATTCATTCATATGATAATTTATTCAATCATGTTGCTTATCTTCCTTGTTTTGCACATTGCTCTTATCTTAGTGAATATTACTTTGAAAGCTATCATTGAAAATCCCTTTATGATTTAACTCCTACAATTTGTTAACTATTCTTTGACCAAGAGCAAAGTTTGCCATTAGCAATTATGATTTACTTTATATATCTTTATTGTGTTTCCTTTACTTATTGCAAGTTAAGTTATATAATAGTGAGTTGTCTTCTATTATGATTTATGTATTGATGAATGTGATACTTCTTGTCCGTATTCTTTTATCGACTCTTCACTCCATAAACCACCGTCATGTTTATTGAGCTCGGTTTTCGCTTGGGGACAAGCGAAGTCTAAGCTTGGGGGAGATGATACGTCCATTTTGCATCACTATTCTATATCATAATTTACTGGTATTCATTGATATATTACATATTAAGAGATGATACTTATGTTATTTCATCTGTTTTTGCATGGTTGATGACTTTTGGAGGATGGACCGCTGAAGTCAGGATTCTGATGGAAAAGGCACTGTTTGGAGGCAAAATTCGCGAAGATCAGAAAATTCCAAAAAATACATGGAAAATCCTATTTTTCCAGAAGACGAAGGATGCCAGAAGGGGGAGCAGAGTTGGGCCACAGGGGGCCCACACCACCCCCTCGCGCGGGCCACCCCTGGCCGCGCCACCAGGTGGTGTGGCCACCCTGGCCCACCTCCAGCTCTCATCTTTCGGTATATTAGCCCCATGAAACCCTAAGCCTCGAGGAGCGACCACAGAAATATTATGCCGCCTCTGCGGGGCAGAAAACTGCAGAAAGAGAAAGAGCTCTCCGACAGGTAGAAATCTGCCGAGGAAATTCCTTCCCGGATAGGGAGATCGTCGCCATCAACACCACCATCAAGCTGGACTTCATCGGGATCATCATCATCATCTCCGTCATCATATCCACCAGCACCATCATCACCACTCTGTACCATTGTAACAATTGGGTTGAATCTTGCATCATTCTTATGGGAAACTTTCCCGGTGTTGATTATTTGTTGTAGTTGATGCTATTGAGTGGAACCATTGAATTATTGTTATGTTTGGATTGTTACTTATCATTATTTCATCGCTAGTCTTGATCCATGTGATGTCTTGTGAGTAGTTCGTTTAGTTCTTGAGGACATGGGAGGTTGACCGAATCAAGGTCAAGATAACTACTGTGATTCCAACATTGGGAGAATCGTGGATATGTAGGGAATAGAGAAATTCCACCTGAAGGGGTCATGTTGTTAGTAGTGGAATTGTGTTGAGAAAGATTCAATAGTTTGTTATTTAATTTATGGTGTTATTCTTCTAGTGGTGTCATGTGAACGTCGACTACATGACACTTCACCTTTATGGGCCTAGGGGAATGCATTGTGTACTTGGCTACTAATCGTAGGGGTTGCCGGAGTGACAGAAACCTAAACCTCCGTTAAGAAACCTTTGCACAAGGGAGTGTAGGATCTCAGAGTTTAAAGCTGTGATTAGGTTTTTATCTTAATTACTTTCTGTACTTGCGGATGCTTGCAAGGGGTTTAATCACAAGTATGTATTAGTACTAGGAAGGTCAGTACATTAGCACAGGTTCACCCACACAACACTTATCGAACTAAAGAAGATTAATCAACTATATGAATTGAAAGCACTTTACGATATTCCCATGTGTCCTCGAGAACGTTTGGTCATCTTAAGTAATACAACCGGCTTGTCCTTTGCTAAAGAAAGGATTGGGCTACTTGCTGCAATTATTATTATTGTCTTTTATTTACTCGCACTTTATTTATCTGCATTATCAAAAACCCCTAAAAATCCGTTTGCTAAGTATTTATAGAGAATTCCTGCTCCAAGCCACTCGTCAACACCTTCTGCTCCTCGTTGGGTTCGACACTCTTACTTATCGAAAATACTGTGATACACCCCCTATACTTGTGGGTCATCACACGGTTACACTCCTTTCCAGGAGATATAACTGGTAGCCTCTCAAATACTCTGTAAGCAGCTCTTCTCGGCAACCACCATCAGATATGGTGAACCTCCACCAAGGCAGCAATGGAAAGATAATCTAGACACCAATATCGCGGGGCACTGAGGGGTCCCACCCATGTGCTGGATTCTCCACGAGAAATCTACAGCTTCACGATAAGGTCATCCGTCCATGCGAAAGGGAGAAGATACAGCTGACTTTCCCGTCCCATTCCAAGTCTTATGGTTAACACGTAATATACGACACTAGAATCACTGGCGACATTGGTTGTTAAGTCCTAGATATTATGTTCCTTTACCACTGGAACTGTATCAGTAGATTATTACCATTTGGTAATTAATCCGTAATCATATTATTATGAAAATAGTGTTTTCTGACCTTTTTGAAATGCAGGTGATGACAATATTTGAGTTACAAGTATTTGATAGAAAATAACCAAAGGACATGAGCAAGTGTAAACTTGCCTTTTGTGATTGTGAGATTATGCACTCACGGTCTTCAAGATTGTTAGGAAGCTTGTGGTGATATCTTTAGAATGTATTCCACTTTTATACCAGCTTCACGCTTGTGTTTCTTGTTAAGGCTTGTGAGAGTGTGTGAAACAATATGTAAATATAATAAGTAGCATACAATACTAAAGCACTCGAATAGGGCATGGTATCTAAAAGATTTCTTAAGAAAGATTATTAATCAATTAGAGCCTTTATAGAAATGCCTAAAGATTACTTTTAATGTTTCTTAAAAGAATAACTTTTGAGGAAAAGATTACTTTACAAACTAAAGCATTTAATCTTGAATCTAACCCTTTAAGGTTTTCTTATTAATTATCAGTATTAAAGAAGAGAACAATTACCACATTTGAATAGCTATTCCACTAGCAAGTGGAGACTTATCTAACTTTAATATGAGAGGACACTACATGTTGTTCAATTTATAACTTTTTATGAAGGTGAAACAAAAGTATTATGTCTTTATGGAAGTGGTGTTCTCTTGATTTCATAAGTAAATGAACTCATTTACTTATTATAGAATTAATACTTATTTCCATAAACATGGGAACGGCATCATGTTAAATACTTAAAAACTTTGTAACTTTTTAAGTGAATTCCCAAACTTGTATAAGAATTGGTACTCAAATCTTGATGATTTTATAACTAATAAAATCTTTTTGGAGAGTAAGATTTACTTAATTTTTAAATGGTGGTTTTAGTAAGTACAACTTAAGATAGTTAGACCTATCTTGACTTCACTTAAATATCAAATATTGTTGAATAAAGCAATTATAACTATTTCATCTACATTTCTTATTGTGTACAAAAATATTCATAATTATAGGAAGGATTTTCTTCATTAGGGATTATTCATGAAATTAGGGTTTGACGAATTTATTTCATGTATATAAAGATTTTATAAAAATGTGATTATTTTCACCATGGTAAGTGTGATGGTTAAGATTTAAGATGGTTAATGATATATACAGAACTCTATTCATACTTAGCCTCCACCATTATATTTAATGGTTTAAATTTTAGGGTTCTTAAAGTTTGGAATTTCCTTTATTCAAGTTCCACTAAAATGTTATTCATAATCATCCTACTACTTTCAAAATAGGCATGTATCATTTCTTACATTAGTTGTGCACTACTTTCTTAAGTGTGGTTAATGTTTTGATAGATGTTTACTATGTAATAGTGAACAACCATTATCATTCATGTGGCACAAGTGATCTCAATGCCCAGTAATATTTACTTAAGGTTTCTAATACCACACTTACTATGGACCCCTAGAGGATACACTACCCTCAAGTTTATTAGGGAATGTTTCTAGGGATCAAGGTTCAAGGATTTCTCCTAACTTTATAATCTGGAATGTTATCTCAACTTAGAGTGAGCTATAAAGTTTACTTCTTAATGTGGCCTTGATGGTATATGATACTAGGTATTTATTAGGGTTTAAGATAATCAAGTGGACAAGGCTTCCATCAATACACTCTCAACTTACATCCTACTTATCTCTTAGACATTTCATTTGACTAAGCGATACTATCCATTGGCTGCCTAAAAATAGGAGTTGGTTTAACTACCCTCTTTATTCAAGGGTTTTAAACAAAGAGGTAGACATGGATTTAGTCATGGCTTGATATGATTTTGGTTAAGGCTTTTAAAGAATTCCAATCCTCACACTTCACTAAGCTTGGGTCATAGTTAAAGAATTCCTTTCCTAAATATACTATATATATCTCTCTTGTCTTATTCCTAAAGATCACATCTTCCTGAATAATTCAATCATCTGACTCCACCATATCCATCCTCATATGATGACATGGGCATGCCACTTTAGCAATAATCATTCTCCATTATTACTCTAGTATGAAACTTCCATTTCTTAACTACCTCTAATGAATCCATAAATGTAGCTACTTCTAACTCCATCCATTAACTCCTTTAAATCCATCTTGCAACTACTTCCGAGGCTTGCAATATTATAGTTCTCTCTATATCACATGTGATAACAATCCTTTGGAATAGGTATGGTACTACTCCCTATAATACAAGTTTATTATTGTATTATCTTAGTTACACTACTATGCTTCTAACTACTCCATACAACTCATATTATGTACTTCATCAAACTCTAGCTTGACTTCTCATAATCAAGCTAGATAATTCATCCTACTAAGGCTTTGCCTAATTTGGTATACTCACAACACTTGTTCAACACCTAGTCATCTATTATCCAATTACTTGATAATAATGACAACCAACCTTTGATCATACAAAGCTTAGGCTTCTAATTGTCTAATCAAGATCTATCATCAACTAAGTAATAGGTTTTTACTAGTCTCCTTATAGGACTTATCTTGTTAAGGAAGCTTACTCCATATTTATATCTACTGGCTTAACAATATTATCATTGGATACTCTAATACTACTAGCTTTCTCATAGCTTCATGATCACTAGCTTAACTCTTGGGTTTAGATGCTTCTTCTAGTTAACTCATGAGTGAGTTATCTCCTCCAACATCAGATGGTTTGATATCCACTAAGGATCTCATTCCATTGATGATGGTACACTCTACCATATCTAGTTCCTCCTCCTTATTAATTTACTTAAGGTCTTTGGAAGCTCAACACAATAGGTCAAAGGATAAGAGTCAATAAGTTCTAGGTCAGGAATTGATCACTCAATATTGATGATCAATATCCACTAGGACTTGGTTAATTAGGAATTTCATCATTTTAATACGACAATAAAGACATGTGACGAATGGTCTTGGCTTGACTTCCTTTTCTACTCTATCTGTGATAAGAGTTAATGTTTAGTGTTTAAGAACTACCATGATACTCATGGTAGGAACAACTATGGCAAGCAAGTGTTTCAAGATTTAGTTATTGAGGTTTCTTTACTTGGAGTTATATACTTGATTGATTATTAAAGATTTGTGGTAGATAATACCTTGATATCATCTTTAGAATATTAAGTATTCATCCTTGAGTTATTGTATGGAATACCATGTAATTATGTCTAGAAGATCAAGTACTCCTTATTAAACAGTGTGTTGTAACTTAGTTTTATTACATTTGATTTACCCTTAGATCAAATTATATTTCCCAAAGATAAGGTTTTAGCAAAGGTCGCACTAAAACTTATCGCAATCAATTTGATGATCTACTTCACTTCCACCAAGTTAAGAGAAGCTTCAATCACTTTGACAAGTTTTATTTAAAAGCGCGAAAATTATCCAAATTTTCTATGCATGAATGCAATGCACACACCTGATCTCAGCTTATTTCTAAGATCTAATGCTGGGATGTTACAGACTCTCCCCTTAAAATAAACTTCGTCCCGAAGTTCATACTCTCTTATGTTTCGGAATAAGGTCTTGACTTGTATTAAGCACGACATTTATTAATTCCATTGTGATCATAATTGGGGATAATTGTGGTATTCCGTCTCTAAATCTTTTTCCTTGAATTCTCTTCATACTTGACAATAACCACTGTCGTTTCCTATATGTAGTATAGCTCCTTCTACTTTTTGGGTTATGTCTTCATAGTCCTACTTAGGATTGGTTTTGGACACATTTAGTCCATTCCAATCAGGTTTTACTGACTATATTGGAGTCTTTATCCCTCTTTAAGGTCAACTTATGAGTTGTTTCTTTCAGAACTAGTCCACTAGGTTTAATCAATTATACTTCCTTCTATCTTTCATCCGGACATACTCTTGAGAATACTATTTATACAGATGACTTCTTATAACCTTATAAGAATAAGGCTTCACCTCATCATGACTTAGTACTTCTTGTCCAACCTTTAGTCAGAAAGTTCGATCACAACACTTAAGTGTTTATTGTTTACTCTCCCCCTTGGGGTTTCCTAATGGTCTCTAAACTACATGTATAATACCCATTAACCCAATAGTTAGGATATCGGTCTCCGTCTAGCTTATACTTTACCTCTGGAAGGTCTCACAAGGAAACATATGGTACACCCACCCATTTGTGATTACTAGTATGAATTCCCCGATTTCTTAAATGCATGTACAAAGCATCTTATACAACTAATAATGTCTTGACTAGCCACTTGCTTCATTGCGATTGACTTGAGTCATGGTCTCATACTTCCGTTTTCCTGAAGATGTACCTTCTTCAATTACACCCTCCTTTGAAGATAATCTAGTGGATGTTAGGTTTCCTCCTATGGATGTTCCATATTTCTCCCGATGTTCTGGACAACATGATTTCTTGTGTCCTATAATTCCACACTTGTTACACTTTCCTAGAAATGCTCTTGCATTTCTATTCATTGGAGTAGGATGGATGTTTGGACTAGATGGTAGCCCAATTATTGGTCCTATTCCTCCTGTTAACCACCCACGAGTTAACGGTCGGTTTAGTCAATTCATCATCATGTGTCCAGGTTCTCCACATTGGTAACATAATATCTTAGGGATTGGGCACTCCTTAATAATGTGGCCCCTGATTCCACAATTGTGACATATCTTCTTTGTCATGTACATCATATGTGGATCCGGACAATTCTCTATCATATGTCCTCGGACCTGACATGTTGTGGTCTGTTTTTGAACTTTCTTCCTCTTTCCTTCAGGTACAACAATCTCATCACCTTCTAATATATGTGCACTATCCAATAATTCTTGGAACTCCTTTGTATGCACAATCCTAAGCTGCATCTTCATAACTGCTTGTAGTCCTTTCATGAACTTCCTTTGTCGTTTCTCCTCCATGTTTACTTCCGCACTAATGTACTTGGATAAACGACTAAACTCTCGTACATGTTTCAAAACTGGAAGATTATTCATTTCTAAGGTTTCATCATCCTTCCTTTTCCCATTATTCCGATGAACAAAATCTTCACGAAACTTCTTTTTGAACTCAGCCCAGGTACTAACACCTTCTCCCAATGTTGTGAACCTTGACTTCTCCCAATACATGTGTAACATCCCAATTTCAGCAACCCTAATTAGTTTTCCAGAATGCAAAAATCAGGGGGAACAAAAACGTTTTATTCTTTAGTGATGAAGTGTTTGCCTATTGTTTGACTATGATTATGATTGTGTATTAGGTGATATACTCCTTACCTTAACACCAGTTGACAAAAGCTACTTCCCAAAACTGTCTTGGCTTAATTTCCATATTCTCAAATGTTCTGGCATTTCAAAACCTAAGCCAAGAAGCCTTTGCAAACCAACTATTTTAGTAGCTTCTATTGATCAAACATGGAGAGCTATAGAATATTATCTCCTTATGTTTTCAAGACAGAACCTTCAACTACTCTTCTCTCTAGGTTTCCCAAAACCTCTTTTTAAAGCTTTTCAATTATACTCTTGGTAGAGATACCAAGGACTCTCATCTTATTCAAACTCCAACCTTTTAAAAATACCCAACCTTCCCTCAAGCCAGGCTTGATGGTAACCCTAGTAGTAGGTTTGCTTGGTTTGTAAGATGAGTTTCCTTGATCTGCTCCTTGATTTGTCTGCTTAGGAGATAGTATGAGCTACCCTAGGATCTCATCACTAGGATCAAGATGTTTCCAAATTACCACACCCTAGGAAAGAATACAAAGCTGGATCCGATCTCTAACTACTAGGTGATCATCTAAAACCCTTAACCAGACCCCTTCTGAAGTGATCCCTTCTAGAAGCTTCCAAGTCAATGAAGACCAATATCAAGAAAGGATCCTTCCTACTAAATCTACACTTCAACATAATCCACTTGATGATGCTTTGGTACCTTGCAACCCATCAAGATCATCACCACCCACATTCTAGTCAAAAAATCCTAAATCTGCCTAATTTGGCTAAGTCTGGAATCTGTTTCAACATCACCTTTTTGAATGCCTCCCTTTCTCAACCCTTGTGAATTTTTGGAAATGCAATTGAACCATCTTGTAAACCATCCTAAGTACTACCAAGGACCACTCTTGCCCTTGGTTAGGTCATTATCCAACCCACTTGTTCTTGATGGTTTTGCATGCAAGAAATTAACCTTTCCTGCAAATTTTATCATCATGCCTACTTTGACAGAAGCTCACACCATCATCCAACCCTCTATGGACCAACTCTTTACATGGTTGTATTCTACTCCTTTTGGTCTATCATTACCTACTTCACTTGTTCCAATTGGATCCTTGTGCTTCTTAAACCCACAAGGTTTTGAAGGCCAGTTGATAATCTGCTTTGGCAGGCTTATTTTATTCAAACTTTGAAATCTATTATTGGTGAACTCAAGCAAGATAAATATCAAACCTCTATACCATGTTGATTTACATTACTTGGTCTATCCATCCATATATCCCATGCTCCAAAGGGAGATCTGATCTCCAAGATCCCACAAGATCTTGGTGGCATGAAAACGATCTTACCCAAGATCCTTAAATCTCTAGTTTTCACTAAAATAAACTTGGATTCTCCAATCCCAAGGTTGAAAATGCTTGTTACACCTTGTATACATCATCTACCTTCATCATCAAGATTTATCAAATATTATCCATAATTATTATGGACCAAATCTATTTAATTCCTTTAATAGACAAAATCCCCAAAACTTCATCCACAATGGAAAGTTTGGTTTTTGCCAAAACACTTCCTCAAATTTTGGCTCAATCGAGATCCATATGTCATACCCTAACTTCCAACTGAAGGGTTTTATTATTTCTTTTTGCCTATTCTCTTAAATGGCAGAAATGGAATAATAAATGTTTTAAATACTTTTAATCCTCAATAGATCTCGGGAAAATTCTCCTAAGTGTGTATTCAAATTTGGTACCACCTCACATCAAAATACAACAAGGTCCAATGTAAAAATACCAAATGAGCTCCAATACTTCAATTCTGCAGTTTTTGAATAAATGGATTTTAGTGGACTTCTAATCTTCTGAAAAATCCCAAATAAATCCTAGAGATGCATCCTAACCTTACCCATCTACCAGCATCCTTATCTCAATTGGTCAAGATCAAAAATCAAGAAATAAACCTTGATCATCCCTTATGGCAGATTTGAACATTTAGCCTTTTTTATCAAAACCCAAACCAAACCCTCTCTCCAACCTTACCAAGCAAGCTTGTACAGCACCCACCCCTCCTCTGGTTGACCATCACTGTAGCCCGACCACTGTAGCTTCCCCCTCCCTTGTATCTTGTGTTTGGAAGAGGAGTAGAGAGAAGAGAGACAACCAGAAGATGTCAAAAACTCTTCAAAGCTTGCCACAGCAACAACCCTCCCTCTCTCTGACATGCAGCCAGACCAGATACCACCCTCCCCGTCCACAACATACTCTCCTCTGGTTTCCCTCCTCCCTCACATGCTCAATGGACCAAGTCCATGATGGACCACTCCCTCCCGGTTAAATAGGCCAGAGGCCACCCCGTGCCTCCCCTGCCCCTCATTTGCTTCATATCCCTTCTTCTTACCACCCAGGCACACCCTCCCCCTCTCCAATGCCCTGTGCTTCTCCAGAGAGAGAGAAAAGAGCCTCGAGCTCCTTCTCGACAGCGAGCTAAGCTCCCTCTCCTCACCCCCTCTCTCTGTATGTCGCACTCGCGCACTCCTCTCGTCCTCCTGATGCTAATGGGGCCCTTTGCGCTTACATGCAGCAGCCTCTAGAGCAACGTCGGCAAGCCCCGAAGGTCGGCGCCATCGGGATCCTCTCGCAAGCGTCCTCCCTGGTGCGAGTGCCCCGTGCCGCCCATCCCCAGGCTCGCAGGCATTGACCGCATCGCCTCGTCGCTTCCTCGTCGGCCCTCCGGCACCTAGATGAGCTCCTGGACCCCCGCTGCCGCGACCTAGGGTTCGGTCTCCCCTGTTCCCGGCCAGAGGTAAACGACGGCCCTGCGCTGTCGATTCGATTCTAATCGAATGGCCCACGGCGCCCGATACCGCTTTGTCGGCTCCTATCTCTGGCGGCCGGACCCCACCTGGAGGGATCGAATCTGCCTCCTGTGCATGCGCAGCCCAGGTGGGCCGAATTCCCCCGGCGCGGCTCAACTCCCTGCTGGATCCGGCCCGACTACCCGCCCCCCTGTTATTTTCCTTTATCAATTCCCGATCCAGAATATTGACCTCAGGTTTAAATGATTTTAAAATTGGAAAATATCAGGTTATGCCCATATCTAAATTTACCCATGTAGCCACCTGTTTTGCCAATCATGTTGTACCAAAAGTTTGGCCTAATACCACCAGTATCTTTTCTGTAGATTTATTTACCAAAATGTACCATTTCTAGTCAATACATTCCTGAGTGAGATACACATCTCCAACAGGGATGAAACCAAGTTCCATTGATAGCATAACTATAGGCCTACTATCTAGACCTTGTCCCTTGCCAAGGTGAACAATAGTTTATCCTTAGCAAAAATAGCAAAAACAGCTCTGATCTAACTTTAGAAAATTCCCTAGACCAAACCATCAGTTGTTTTGACCTCATTCCAACTCTCTATGTTGTTGTAGACTAAGTACTACCGAAATCCAGGAGACCAAGATTTATTGAGCTTCTCGGGATTTCTAATGAATTAAACATTTCTGTCCATAGTGTTATCACTAGATAAATCATCACAGTTGTTCCACAACTCCAAAAAGGTTAATTCAAATCTCTACAGAAAGATATTCTAAATACCTACCAGTTGTCCTTGGAATCAAATCAAAATCTTCAATAGATTAAATCTGGTGAAAAAGACAAATTTCATGCAGAACTGACTTTGGGAATTTCCTGAGGGCATTCGGCTAATTATTTTGGAGTGATTACAACTCTCAGCTATTAAGTACTTGAAACTCTACCTGGCCATCCAAGGAAATAATTTTTGGAGCTACAGAACTTTTTCTGGTGAATTACTTCCTAAAACTAGAGCTTTTATCACTAGAATATTCCTAAGAAATTAAAAAGAAGTGATAAAATAGTGAAACCACTTTTGCTGGTTTCATTTTATCAACACCTATCTATTGGTACCATTTTTACACAATGGTATCATACATAATAGGTCCTTGGTCCAAAACCCCTTCTTAGGAGTTCCTCGGCTATAAACCCTAAGGGATGTTCAGCCCCTTCTCCAAGGCCATCTCAATCTCCTAAATCCAATCCTCTCTAAAAATACTAAACCTTAATTGGAGATTGTTCAAGTGCTTGCTATATGTTTTCCCACTTGTATGCCTTATGTTGATTGTGCCATTTTGTTTGCTTGCATGTGCTACCTTATGATGACGATAGTGCGATATTATCGGGGACGAGAAGATGTGGTTATTATTGGATTATTATGGTATTCTAAGAAGAAGTCCAGGGACAATTATGCCACATTGCTGATCACAGGCAAGCCACCTTCTTGCTCATAAGCCTTGTCCTACTATTTTACTTATGCATGTTTTATCAACTGCTTATCAAGAATGCACTGTTTTACTATATGTTGATGAATATATGGTAGTGGTTTGGCTCCTCCGAACTATTACACTTTTGGTACTACTAAGTACAAACCCCTTGATGACACCTACTGGCCCCTAGTAGAATAGATGGTGCATATCACCATAACCCTCTGGAGACCCTGTTTTAGCCAAAGCAAAACTAGAGGATGGGAAGACCCCCAAAAAGGTTTTACCAAATGTTTTATGATAAAACCTTGGTGAGGTGGGACCTCCCAAGAGATGTTGAGAAAGAAAAACGTTTTGTTTTACAAAAATGCTGAAGGAAAGCTGGAGGAAAAAGGTTTATGAAAACGCACCCGGTTCTTTGCAGTTTTGCTAGAACAATTAACCCGTGCAACCACATTACTCTAGAATGGGACAGGGCTAGATTTGATGTTTGTCTATTCTGGTATAAGCTGCCTCACAACTACTACAGGGGGTCGCGATCCCTGGAGGCTGGGCCTTCTCCCGTAAAGGTCCATGTGGGACATCGACCTGGAGAAGGAACGAACTGTCTGCGGGCAGCCAGGCGTTACTATGAGCCCCTCATTGAAAGCCCCCACTGTGTGAAGTGTAAAATGCGCTCCGGTTGGTCCTCAGTACCCGACGTCCTGGTTTTGAGGAGAACAACACTCATACGGTAGGCACTTATATTGGAGTGGGCCTCCGGAGAGTCTTGATCGGTTACTCGACCCACAATCGATGTAGATCAGGGTAGTGTACCTAGATGGTGTGGGGAAAGTGTGTAACCTCTGCAGAGTGTACATCTATTCGAATAGCCGTGTCCGTGATCATGGACGGTTGGGAAGATTGTTGTAGAGCGGTGCTGGTTTTGTTTTCAAAAAGGATTTCGGAAAAGAAATGGCTTTGGAAATGTTTTGACCATGGGATGGTCGTAAAGGAGAAAGGTTTTGACCATGGGATGGTCAGAAGGAGGAGAAAGGAGTTTGGTCGTGGGACGACCTGAAGACGGGAAAAAATGGGTACCCTAATCCTAGTGTTTACAAAACTTTTCAAAAGGTTTCCAAAAAGGCTTTACAAAAGTTTTTAACAAAGATATGGAGATGCCATATCTACAAGAGAAACTATTTTAGAAAAGAACCCCGCTTGGAGCCCTCCTACTACCACAGCCATATTGCATATCTCCTTCTTTTTACTACTCTCTTAAGGTGGTTTGTGAGTACATTCAAAGTACTCATTGGCATTGTCCTGGCTATTAACTTGGTCAGATATCGAGAAGAAGGTGAAGTGGACGACTATGCGAGCTAGGACGTTCTCCCAGTCAGTTGCCTATAGGTTAAGGCATGGCTCGGGCTCTACGCTTAATGAAGTTTTGCTGATGATTGATCGATGTAGCCATAATGGCAAATACGGTATGGCAGGTATTCGTTATGTATTGGATGTTTACTTTGATACCTGTCTGTTATGTGCCATGACTAACTGATCATGGGATCGTGGTTTTATGCATAACAGGGATTCTTGGAGGATTAATCCGGGGCCCCACAGACTTGGTATCAGAGCCATCCTGACTGTAGAAGAACCTTAGTTAGCATGGTCGTTAGACAGGAACCTTATTTTGAAAACCCCAACTTTCGAAAACTAATTCCTCAAAACATTTCGAAAGATTCTACTTCTTATCTCATTCTAGTTTAAAGGATTTCGAAACATGGTTTCCTCTATCCCTCATCCAAATTTCAAACCTACGGATTTCAAATAACTAGGACCTAGAACCCGGTGAAGACGTCGAGGACGAGATGAAGAGAAGCAACTACCAGCAAACACAAGGAGACTACAAGATCGCCCTACCAGCGGAATCCTCATAATCCGAAGAAATCAAGTACTACACTATCGAGAAGCCTCCGATGACATGATGAAGGCTTCATTCGCAAGACAATGACCTAGACCTCAACCCCGTGATCTCTAGGATCAATAAGTCCTAAGACTAGGATTCCCCTTTACCGCGAGTAGTTAACTCCTTGGTCCCTAGCGTTGACTGTGTTTGCTTTCCTAAGTGCATCCTGTGTTTCTTGATGTGTGATGGTTGCCAAGGACATGGCGATCCTCTTCGCTTTGTTCGCCTTGTATGTTGTGCTGGTTTGCTTTGACCTCAGTAAAACGTTTTTCGAGGATCGATACCCCACCAAGTATTTCAGGCACCCCTATCAGTTGTCGCTAACGATAACCTAGACTAACCTCGCGAGCATATGAGAGGAAAAGCATCGCCAGAACCAGGAGCTCGATCCCGTCAAGTTAGAACCACTAGAAGCCTTCACCTCAGCAGGATGACATACCTCGTCCAACTCACCTCTCAAGACTCGTCGATGGCACAACACTCCCCTGTTCATCAGTTTACTACCA
This sequence comes from Avena insularis, assembly GCA_023614405.1. Lineage (NCBI taxonomy): Eukaryota > Viridiplantae > Streptophyta > Magnoliopsida > Poales > Poaceae > Avena > Avena insularis. The sequence goes on along the minus strand of CM042690.1, from coordinate 328,379,697 downwards.
CAAGAATCCCGTGAAGCCGGAAGTCAATCACCGAAGGATCCTCACTATCCGCAAGGAACCACAAGACTTACCTACAAAGACAATAAGTGAAGACCCAACTACACTGACCTTTGGTATATTAGACCTTCCAACCACCTCAGGAGACTAAGTATTTTAGTCGACCCTAGCCAAACCAACGGGAAGTCCCTCACCAAAAGGCCAGAATACTCCAAAAATCCCGAAGACGAGGATGCATGAAGACAACGAGTCCACTCCTCCCTCCAGCAGAAGCAACGCAAGAGATCCAAGTGAAGACCTCTTCTTCGACGCTAGTTGCATCAACCATGACTAAAGACTAGCCCGGAGAGTCATAAACCGATAGCTTGCCCTGCTCTAACTCCATAAAGCTTCGTTAGGAAACCACCCCCACCAAGGTTTGTGAGAATAGGGCGTCACTCGAAGACTCCAATCAAGACCTAGAAAGAAGGAAACTTTCCGCTAACCGCCGGGCAGCACCCCCAGACAGAAGATTCGCACCACCCCTAAAGAAACTTAGTGAAGCTCCAAGTGCGTCTTTCCACTCAATCCTCAGAAGACTATCTACCCGAGGATACTTCAGAAAGACCGCCAGATTTGACGCCTTCTCACCAAACAACAACCCATGAGACTCCAACGACTCCCATAGGCCAAGTACGAATACGAGTAGTATATATAAGCCCCATAAGACATAGCTTCGTGGACACCATCTGAAGATTCTACAACTCCAAGAAGAAAGGGATGTGCTATCCCCGAGCTGTCCTAGTCTAATCCTAAGGGGGAAAGACTAAGTGTTTCCACAAAAAAATAGAGTAACTCTTCACCAGAAGCAAACTCAAGAGTTTCAACCCCAATGTCGTTATAGGATACGCTACGACCCTAAGGAATAGTTGTGGACCCTTAGAGCGAAGTACTCCCAACCGTATATTCTATCCTCCGACGAGTACTCTATGAAGTTCAGAATCGAGGTAGCCTGCCTATCCTAAGCCCTCAAGGTATCAAGCCCCGAAGGAATATAAGATCATTCCTCGCAATCAAGGTTGGACTCTACTCAGCTCTCCGTGCATCATGGAAGACTGAAGCTCAACTTCATCGACAGAGTAGCCACCTTCAAAGACGGAGTCCGTAAGATAGGACGCGTAAGACACCTGGTATCAACTCGACTCAAAATCCCCTAACCCCACTCTCCTGAATCTCGGGACGAGATTCTTTTAAGGGGGAAAGGTCTGTAACATCCCAATTTCAGCAACCCTGATTAGTTTTCCAGAATGCAAAAATCAGGGGGAACAAAAAAAAATTCTTGTTTCGTGATGAAGTGTTTGCCTGTTGTTTGACTATGATTATGATTATGATTGTGTATTAGGTGATATACTCCTTACCATAACACCAGTTGACAAAAGCTACTTCCTAAAACTGTCTTAGCTTAATTTCCATATTCTCAAATGTTCTGGCATTTCAAAACCTGAGCCAAGAAGCCTTTGCAAACCAACTATTTTAGTAGCTTCTATTGATCAAACATGGAGAGCTATAGAATATTATCTCCTTATGTTTTCAAGACAGAACCTTCAACTACCCCTCTCTCTAGGTTTCCCAAAACCTCTTTTTAAAGCTTTTGAATTATACTCTTGGTAGAGATACCAAGGACTCACATCTTATTCAAACTCCAACCTTTTAAAAATACCCAACCTTCCCTCAAGCCAGGCTTGATGGTAACCCTAGTAGTAGGATTGCTTGGTTTGTAAGATGAGTTGCCTTGATCTGCTCCTTGATTTGTCTGCTTAGGAGATAGTATGAGCTACCCTAGGAGCTCATCACTAGGATCAAGATGTTTCCAAATCACCACACCCTAGGCAAGAATACAAAGCTGGATCCGATCTCTAACTACTAGGTGATCATCTAAAACCCTTAACCAGACCCCTTCTGAAGTGATCCCTTCTAGAAGCTTCCAAGTCAATGAAGACCAATATAAAGAAAGGATCCTTCCTACTAAATCTACACTTCAACATAATCCACTTGATGATGCTTTGGTACCTTGCAACCCATCAAGATCATCACCACCCACATTCTAGTCAAAAAAACCTAAATCTGCCTAATTTGGCTAAGTCTGGAATCTGTTTCAACATCACCTTTTTGAATGCCTCCCTTTCTCAACCCTTGTGCATTTTTGGAAATGCACTTGAACCATATTTTAAACCATCCTAAGGACTACCAAGGACCACTCTTGCCCTTGGTTAGGTCATTATCCAACCCACTTGTTCTTGATGGTTTTTCATGCAAGAAACCTTTCCTGCAAATCTTATCATCATGCCTACTTTGACAGAAGCTCACACCATCATCCAACCCTCTAAGGACCAACTCTTTACATGGTTGTGTTCTACTCCTTTAGGTCTATCATTACCTACTTCACTTGTTCCAATTGGATCCTTGTGCTTCTTAAACCCCACAAGGTTTTGAAGGCTAGCTGATAATCTACTTTGGCAGGCTTATTTTATTCAAAGTTTGAAATCAATTCTTGGTGAACACAAGCAAGATCAATCTCAAAACTCTATACCATGTTGATGTACATTACTTGGTCTATCCATCCATCTATACCATGCCCCAAAGGGAGATCTGAGCTCCAAGATCCCACAAGATCTTGGTGGCATGAAAACAATCTTACCCAAGATCCTTAAATCTCTAGTTTTCACTAAAATCAACTTGGATTCTCCAATCCCACTGTTGCAAAAGCTTTTTACACCTTGTCTACATAATCTACTTTGATCATCAAGGTTTATCAAATATTATCCATAATTATTATGGACCAAATCTATTTAATTCCTTTAATAGACAAAATCCCCAAAACTTCATCCACAATGGAAAGTTTGGTTTTTGCCAAAACACTTCCTCAACTTTTGGCTGAATAGAGGTCCATATGTCATACCCTAACTCCCAACTTCAAAAATAAATATTTTTGAAGGGTTTTATTATTTCTTTTTGCCTAATCTCTTAAATGGCAGAAATGGAATAATAAATGTTTTAAATACTTTTAATCCTCAATAAATCTCGGGAAAATTCTCCTAAGTGTGTATCCACATTTGGGACCACCTCACATAAAAATCCAACAAGGTCCGATCTAAAAATACCAAATGAGCTCCAATACTTCAATTTTGCAGTTTTTGAATAAATGGATTTTTGCGGACTTCTAATCTTCTAAAAAATCCCAAATAAATCCTAGAGATGCATCCTAACCTTACCCATCTACCAGCATCCTTATCTCAATTGGTCAAGATCAAAAATCAAGAAATAAACCTTGATCATCCCTTATGGCAAATTTGAACATTTAGCCTTTTTGTATCAAAAAGCAAACCAAACCCTCTCTCCAACCTTACCAAGCAAGCTTGTATAGCACCCACCACTCCTCTGGTCGACCATCACTGTATCCCGACCACTGTAGCTTCCCCCTCCCTTGTCTCTTGTGTTTGGAATAGGAGTACAGAGAAGAGAGACAACCACAAGATGTCAAAATCTCTTCAAAGCTTGCCACAGTAGCAACCCTCCCTCTCTCTGACCTGTAGCCCGACCAGATAGCACCCTCCCCATCCACAACATCCTCTCCCCCTAGTTTCCCTCCTTCCTCACATGCTCAATGGACCAAGTCCATGATGGACTACTCCCTCCCGGTTAAATAGGCCAGAGGCCACCCCGTGCCTCCCCTGCCCCTCATTTGCTTCATATCCCTTCTTCTTACCACCCAGGCACACCCTCCCCCTCTCCAATGCCCTGTGCTTCTCCAGAGAGAGAGAAAAGAGCCTCGGGCTCCTTCTCGACAGCGAGCTAAGCTCCCTCTCCTCACCCCCTCTCTCTGTATGTCGCACTCGCGCACTCCTCTCGTCCTCCTGATGCTAATGGGGCCCTTTGCGCTTACATGCAGCAGCCTCTAGAGCAACGTCGGCGAGCCCCGAAGGTCGGAGCCATCGGGATCCTCTTGCAAGCTTCCTCCCTGGTGCGAGTGCCCCGTGCCGCCCATCCCCAGGCTCGCAGGCGTTGACCGTATCGCCTCGTCACTTCCTCGTCGGCCCTCCCATACCCAGGTGAGCTCCTAGACCCCCGCCGTCGTGACCTAGGGTTCGGTCTCCCCTGTTCCCGGCTAGAGGTAAACGACGGCCCTGCACTGTCGATTCGATTCTAATCGAATGGCCCGCAGTGCCCGATACAGCTTCGCTGGCTCCTGTCTCTGGCGGCCGGACCCCACCTGGCGGGTTCGAATCCGTCTCCCGCGCGTGCGCCGCCCAGGTGGGCCGAATTCCCCCGGCGCGGCCCAACTCCCTGCTGGATCCGGCCTAGATACCCCCCCCTGTTATTTTCCTTTATCAATTCCCGATCCAGAATATTGACCTAGGGTTTAAATGATTTTAAAATTGGAAAATATCAGGTTATGCCCATATCTAAATTTACCCATGTATCCACCTGTTTTGCCAATCATGTTGTACCAAAAGTTTGGCCTAATACCACCAATATCTTTTCTGTAGATTTATTTACCAAAATGTACCATTTCCAATAAATAAATTCCTAAGTGAGATACAAATCTCCAACAGGGATGAAACCAAGTTCCACTGATACCATAACTATAGGCCTACCATCTAGACCTTGTCCCTTGCCAAGGTGAACAGCAGTTTATCCTTAGCAAAAATAGCAAAAACTCTATGTCTTGTTGTACACTAAGTTCTACCAAAATCCAGGAGACCAAGATTTATTGAGCTTCTGAGGATTTCTAATGAATTAAACATTTATGTCCATAGTGTTATCACTAGATAAATCATCATAGTAGTTCCACAACTCTAAATAAGTTAATTGAAATCTCTACAGAAATATATTCTAAATACATAACAGGTGTCCTTGGTATCAAATCAAAAGCTTCTGTAGATTAAATCTGGTGAAAAAGACAAATTGCATGCAGAACTGACTTTGGGAATTTCCTGAGGGCATTATGGTAATTATTTTGGAGTGATTCCAACACTCAGCTATTAAGTACTTCAAACTCTACCTGACCATCCAAGGAAATAATTTTTGGAGCTCCAGAACTTTTTCTAGTGAATTACTTCCTAAAACTAGAGATTTTATCACTAGAATATTCCTAAGAAATTAAAGAAAAGTGATAAAATAGTGAAACCACTTTTGTTGGTTTCATTTTATCAACACCTATCTGTTGGTACCATTTTTAAACAATGGTATCATACAGAATAGGTCCTTGGTCCAAAACCCCTTCTTAGGAGTTCCTCGGCTATAAACCCTAAGGGATGCTCATCCCCTTCTCCAAGGCCATCTCAATCTCCTAAATCCAATCCTCTCTAAAACTAGTAAACCTTAATTGGAGATTGTTCAAGTGCTTGCTGTATGTTTGCCCACTTGTATGCCTTATGTTGATTGTGCCATTTTGTTTGCTTGCATGTGCTACCTTATGACGACGATAGTGCGATATTATCGGGGACGAGAAGATGTGGTTATTATTGGATTATTATGGTATTCTAAGAAGAAGTCTAGGGAAAATTATGCCACATTGCTGATCACAGGCAAGCCACCTTCTTGCTCATAAGCGTTGTCCTACTATTTTACTTATGCATGTTTTATCTACTACTTAACAAGAATGCACTGTTTTACTATATGTTGATGAATATATGGTAGTGGTTTGGCTCCTCCGGACTATTACACTTTTGGTACTACTAAGTTCAAACCCCTTGATGACACCTACTGGCCCCTAGTAGAATAGATGGTGCATATCACCATAACCCTCTGGAGACCCTGTTTTAGCGAAAGAAAAACTAGAGGATGGGAAGACCCCCAAAAAGGTTTTACCAAATGTTTTATGATAAAACCTTGGTGAGGTGGGACCTCCCAAGAGATGTTGGGAAAGAAAAAGGTTTTATTTTACAAAAATGCTGAAGGAAAGCTAGAGGAAAAAGGTTTATGAAAATGCACCCGGTTCTTTGCAATTTTGCTAGAACAATTAACCCGTGCAACCACATTACTCTGGAATGGGACAGGGCTGGATTTGATGTTTGTTTATTCTGGTATAAGCTACCTCACAACTACTACAGGGGGTCGCGATCCCCGGAGGTTGGGCCTTCTCCCGTAAAGGTCCATGTGGGACATTGACCTGGAGAAGGAATGAACTGTCTGTGGGCAGCCAGGCGTTACTATGAGCCCCTCATTGAAAGCGCCCACTGTGTGAAATGTAAAATGCGCTTTGGTTGGTCCTCGATACCTAGCTTCCCGGTTTTGAGGGGAACAACACTCATAGGATAGGCACTTATATTGGAGTGGGCCTCCGGAGAGTCTTGATCGGTTACTCGACCCACGATCGGTGTAGATCAGGGTAGTGTACCCAGATGGTGTGGGGAAAGTGTGCAACCTCTGCAGAGTGTAAATCTATTCGAATAGCTGTGTCCGTGGTCATGGATGGTTGGGAAGGTTGCCGTAGAGCGGTGCTGGTTTTGTTTTCAAAAAGGATTTCGGAAAAGAAATGGCTTTGGAAATGTTTTGACCATGGGATGGTCGTAAAGGAGAAAGGTTTTGACCATGGGATGGTCGGAAGGAGGAGAAAGGACTTTGTTCGTGGGACGACCTGAAGACGGGATCAAATGGGTACCCCAATCCTAGTGTTTATAAAACTTTTCAAAAGGTTTCCAAAAAGGCTTTACAAAAGTTTTTAACAAATATATGGAGATGCCATATCTACAAGATAAACTATTTTAGAAAAGAACCCCGCTTGGAGCCCTCCTACTACCACAGCCATATTGCATATCTCCTTGTTTTTACTACTCTCTTAAGGTGGTTTGCGAGTACATTCAAAGTACTCATTGGCATTGTCCCTGGCTATTAACTTGGTCAGGTATCGAGAAGAAGGTGAAGTGTACGACTATGCGAGCAAGGACGTTCTCCCAGTCAGTTGCATGTAGGTTAAGGCATGGCTCGGGCTCTACGCTTAATGAAGTTCCACTGATGATTGATCGATGTAGCCATAATGGCAAATAAGGTATGATAGGTATTCGTTATGTATTGGATGTTTACTTTGATACTTGTTTGTAATGTGCCACGACTAACTGATCATGGGATCGTGGTTGTATGCATAACAGGGATTCTCGGAGGATTAATCTAGGGGCCCCACAACATGACTGCGGTTCCGGTCAATAGATAAGTTGCATACCACACCTTTTCTTCATCCTTACATCCCAAACTTTTAAGCTTCCGAGATGTATCCATTAACTAATTTTCTGCCTCCAAAGGTTCTTCTACCATGGAAAAACTCCAAGGCTTGGTTTGTAAGAACTTCACTAGTTTAACCCTTGGATGTAATTCCTCGGGTTGCTTCTCTTGCATTTTTTTAAAGTCTCCTGATAGAATTGATTCTGCCTCTCTATTTCAGCCTTTCTTCCGTCTTCCATACCCTTCATATACTGAAGAACTCCTTCGTTGGTGATTAAATGCGGCATTTGAATTTCTCCTTCCTTTGGAATTGCCTTGCTAACCTCCTTTTTTTGTTTCAGCATCATCTCATAAGCCTTCATCTTCCCATCATTAGAGTGATAATTCGCCTCTCCCTCACGCGAACCCATTTTCCCCTCTAGACATGTACATCAAGTAAGAACTCCATGAAACATCATGTGTATGCCCATAAAGTTCCACTTCATGCATATACCTAGTCACACAACAAAATCCAATAAAATCCAACAAATCGCAAATATTATGGCTAGCAAACATACATCAGAAACCTGTAGAAACAGTACTTTGAGTAAAACATCTCTTGTACTCAGGATTTGATGTTATACACTACAATTTTTGATACATATTAGTATATGGATCTCTATCGTTGTATACTATATATGCAGATCATAATTGTCTTTGCCTCCTTAATTAGACCACTTGCCCATTTGCAAAGGGATAACTTTGGGCAAAAATGATCCATCTCTAACAATAGTTTGGGTAATTCCCTCTATAACTTGTTATTACATAATTATCCTTGACGTAATCCTTGATATCATCCTTACATTTCTTCTCTTGGTTTATAATCTTATCTTCTCTAAGTACTTCTACATTATAACCACGGTAATTCTCAAGCTTTAACAAGCTTCATAATCTATATAGATTGACTTATACTACAAGAATATTGTCTTTTGGGCCTTACCACTATGGATTTGGCATACTCCATGGGGTTAAGTAAGCATAACCTATTGGTTAACTCTTGATAAGGTTTTATTCTTCATGTAATAGCTTTCAAACATGTATTACTTCCCCTAAAATACATGTTGTTAAAGGGTTTGAGGTGTACTTCCTTGATATTTCCCACCATCATAAAGATAATAGTGGAGTTTTACTTCTTTACATGGCTTCTCCTTGTAAGATAACACCATGATTACTCCCTTATGGGGTACTCTGGCTTGGTGATATAATACTTTGATCTAATTATGGGTATAGGATAATCTAGTAAAAAGGATATTAGCTACTTAGAGAGGTACGATATCGGTAACTTGACCTAGAAATATTAGACAAGTAACTATTCCATAAACTATGATAAGATTATTCTCAAGTGAATAACTATCACACTTACAAGAAGTTGTGGTGTAGATAAGATGGCTTCCTAAAGTCACTATCAAACCTACAGATCTCCTAAAAGGGTTTTAATCCTAAGGTCAAAGTGTTTGCTCTGATACCAGCTACAGTGACCCAGCATACCACTTCATGATGTAGTACACTATAGTCTTTGACATAACACCAATGAAACACCATTCCACCAGTATTATATCCCTCAGAGTGGTACAACAGAAACATCACGGGTCCAAGACATGACTTTAGATTACCTACATCACATTACAAAAGATCAAGGAAACTTCCTCGAAATAGTGAGGGATATTATGCAAAAGAAAACCAGAAAGAACAACTCGAAGTCTACCCTAGGAGTACTACTACTAAGATATATATATCTGGTTTGCCATTGTTGCTATAGCAATGTTCTACAGAAGTAGGTTCTAGTTTTCTAGGAATTTATTTCTATTCTACGCTTCAACTTGACCTCCATAGCTTCTGATGTGGTCATTGACTCCATTGAACTCCACTTGGTATCTTTAACTCTTCAAAGTAGACCATTGCTTGGGAGCACCATAGCTTGCTCCGAGATCTAGCAAGGGTTAAGAAGATATGGTTGAGTACGAGCATACTCAGCAAGTTCACTAAAAAGGAGTGTATGATGCACTATCTATATAGCCACAGACCATAGGTCGTAGGCAATGTAGGTTTTCGTAAACATTTCGTCAAAGGTTGCTTTTATTCTGAAAACTATGTCCGACAACCTTCACAGTATGACCAGAACTTTCGTGGAGTTCCTTTCCTACCGTGTTCGTAGCTCCTTCTCGGAACAGGGAGTAACATGTCACAGTTCTTACACTCTGCAGAAGTGCGGTGCTTTACCCATAAGAGACCTTAGATTTGTTGCACAACCAAGTCATGAGCTTGTCCATACTTCCTTGGTATGGGGGCCAGTCTAAGATCCAAGCCAGTACTGCCCTCTCCATTACCCCGCATGAAGACACGATCCTCCAAGAAGGTATACCACGGTTACACTCCTTTCCGGGAGATATAACTGGTAGCCTCTCGAAGACTCTATAAGTAGCTCTACCTGGTAGCCACCATCAGATATGGTGAACCTCCACCAAGGCAGTTGTGCATAGATAATCTAGACACCAATATCGCGGGGCACTGAGGGGTCCCTCCCATGTTCTAGATTCTCCATACTCCAAGACAGCAATATGCAATTATGCATAAATAATGTAATGCAATTAGACAAACGCGAATCCCTGGGATAATCGTCTATAATCTAGGGTTTAGAAGCTTGTGGTGATATCTTTAGAATGTATTCCACTTTTATCCAAGCTTCACACTTGTGTTTCTTGTTAAGGTTTGTGAGAGTGTGTGAAACAATATGTAAATATAACAAATATCATACAATACTAAAGCACTCGATGGGGCATGGTATCTAAAAGATTTCTTAAGCAAGATTATTAATCAATTAGAGCCTTTATAGAAATGCCTAAAGATTACTTTTAATGTTTCTTAAAAGAATAACTTTTGAGGAAAAGATTACTTTACAAAGTAAAAGCATTTAATCTTGAATCTAACCCTTTAAGGTTTTCTTATTAATTATTAGTATTAAAGAAGAGAATAATTACCACATTTGAATAGCTATTCCACTGACAAGTGGAGACTTATCTAACTTTAATATGAGAGGACACTACATGTTGTTCAATTTATAACTTTTTATGAAGGTGAAACAAAAGTATTATGTCTTTATGGAAGTGGTGTTCTCTTGATTTCATAAGTAAATGAACTTATTTACTTATTATAGAATTAATACTTATTTCCATAAACATGGGAATGGCATCATGTTAGATACTTGAAAACTTTGTTTAACTTATTAAGTGAATACCCAAACTTGTAAAAGAATTAGTACTCAAATCTTGATGATATTATAACTAATAAAATATTTTTGGAGAGTAAGATTTACTTAATTTTTAAATGGTGGTTTTAGTAAGTACAACTTAAAATAGTTAGACCTATCCTGACTGCACTTAAATATCAATGGAACTTGTTATTACACTTTTAAATTTTAAATAATGATAAAGGCAATGGTAAGTCTTTATATATTTTTAATGAATTAAAATAAATGAAAAGGGTTTAAATAAGATTTATTAGACCATTATATTTTATTTTACTTCAATTATGAAAAATGATATTTTAAAGAATAGATTTTATTTTTGTGATCATTTTTGGTATATTATATGTATTTTTATGATTCTTAATTAATAAGATATGATTTTTATAAGTTTGATCATTTTATAAATACTAAATAAATAATAAATACTTAGTTAAGTATCACAAAAATGTACAAAATAAGTTTGTAAATGTATATTTTGTTTTTCTAAGCATTTTGATATATTATACTTATTTTTATGAATTTTAAATAATAAAATATATTTATTTAAGATTTATCTCTAATAGGTTATTTACTAGTAATAATTATTAGCCTATTTAAGTTGGAGAATAAAATATGAAAATAGGTTTATATTACAAAGTTTGTTTTTCTAAACATTTTGATATATAATATGTATTTTTTTGAATTATAAAACACAAGATATTGAATTTATAAGATTTCTTATTTCTTAGAATTTCTGAAAAACAATTTAAAAGGAATTAATGTGCCACGCTGACATCACCTAGTCTGATTAAAACTTTGTTACCGCTTCAGACTATAGCCCTAGTCAATGACAAATGGGCCCTAGGCCATGTCACATGCCACCGAGGCAACTTTGACTGGTTTTGACCCCGAGCTGATGCGTGAATGACATCAGCGTGACGTCATACCGGTGTCGGCGCTATAGTTCGATGACGGTGGCGACGCAGGGGATTGCGTGGGACTACGTAAGTGGGAGTGTTGGAAAGAGGACGTCAAGGCGAAGCTAACTATGAGTGCGCCGCTAGGTTTTGGTCTCCGAAAGTGCACCTGCAATGTGCTTCTTCGGCGGCATGGTCAGACTCACGTGGGCAGGGAGATTAGGCCAGTAATTGACCGAGAGAAAAGGTGTTGGAGCACTAGGAACTCACCCTAGTTGTAGTGGCAATGTCGTTAAGGTCTGGCTTGGCCGGAGACGAGTGTCTGGACTAGGATTCTGGAGAACACCGGCGGAAGGGAACAGAGAAATCTCAATGATTTCGAGCTCCCCTTGCTTCAATGCTACCACTCTAGTAACAAGGACAGCGAGGGGCTTCTTCCAAGCTATACCGTGCTTCTTGGGGTGGACTCCACATGTAGCTAGCCAGAGACCTGTGAGTTAGGGTTTCGGTGATAGAGAGAAATTTGAGATAGAGCTTGCGAGGGGGAAAGTGAGTGGATGACAATCTGACAGGAAGGCCTCAGGATGACCTTATCCCTCTCCTAGCAAAGGCAGCGAGGATCTTGGCGTGGCGATGATAGTGTTGCCGCCAGTGAGCTTCTTCGCCCGTCGTACGCGAGGTGGACGATGGAGATAAAGGCGATGAAATGGTATTTGGGTTGGGCTGGTACTGAGCCATTGCAGAGTAAGCGGGAAATTGATGCTGCTACTCTAGGCGACGAATTAGAGGATAGAGAATGGGCCGTGGGCCTACGCCTGGCTGCCCCCTTTTCTTTTTCTTAATTCTATTTCTATTTTCTACTTTTACAGTTCAAGTTCAAATATGAATTATTTAGGGATTTAAATATCCAAAGATTTTGTAGGTCACGAATATTGTTGTATAAAGCAATTATAACTATTTCCTCTACATTTCTTATTGTGTACAAAAATATTCATAACTATATGAAGGGTTCTCTTCATTAGGGAATATTCATGAAATTAGGGTTTTAGGAATTTACTTCATGTATATAAAGATTTTATAAAAATGTGATTATTTTCACCATGGTAAGAGTAATGGTTAAGATTTAAGATGGTTAATGATATATATAGAACTCTATTCATACTTAGCCTCCACCATTATATTTAATGGTTTAAATTTTAGGGTTCTTAAAGTTTTAAATTTCCTTTATTCAAGTTCCACTAAAATGTTATTCATAAGCATCCTACTACTTTCAAAATAGGCATGTATTATTTCTTACATTAGTTGTGCACTACTTTCTTAAGTGTGGTTAATGTTTTGATAGAAGTTTACTATATAATGGTGAACAACAATTATCATTCATGTGGCATAAGTGATCTCAGTGCCCAGTAATATTTACTTAAGGTTTATAATACCACACTTACTATGGACCCTTAGAGGATACACTACCCTCAAGTTTATTAGTGAATGTTGCTAGGGATCAAGGTTCAAGTATTGCTCCTAACTTTATAATCTGGAATGTTATCTCAACTTAGAGTGATCTACAAAGATTACTTCTTAATGAGGCCTTGATGGTATATGAGACTAGGTCTTTATTAGGGTTTAAGACAATCAAGTGGACAATGCTTCCATCAATACACTCTCAACTTACTCCTACTTATCTCTTAGACATTTCATTGACTAAGATATACAATCCATTGGCTGCCTAAAAATAGGAGTTGGTTTAACTACCCTCTTTATTCAAGGGTTTTAAACAAAGAGGTAGACATGGATTTAGTCATGGCTTGATATGATTTTGTTGAAGGCTTTTAAAGAATTCCAATCCTCACACTTCACTAAGCTTGGGTCGTAGTTAAAGAATTCATTTCCTATATATACTCTATATATCTCTCTTATCTTATTCCCAAAGATCACATCTTCCTGAATAAGTCAATCATCTGACTCCACCATATCCATCCTCGTATGATGACATGGGCATGCCACTTTAGCAATAATCATTCTCCATTATTACTCTAATATGAAACTTCCATTTCTTAACTACCTCTAATGAATCCATCAATGTAGCTACTTCTAACTCCATCCATTAACTCCTTTAAATCCACCTTGTAACTACTTCTGAGGCTTGCAAGATTATAGTTCTCTCTATATCACATGTGATAACAATCCTGTGGAATAGGTATGGTACTACTCCCTATAATACAAGTTTGTTCCTGTATTAGCTTAGTTACACTACTATGCTTCCAACTACTCCATACAACTCATATTATATACTTCATCAAACTCTAGCTTGACTTCTCATAATCAAGCTAGATGATTCAGCCTACTAAGGCTTTGCCTAATTTGGTATACACACAACACTTCTTCAACTCCTAGTCATCTATTCTCCAATGACTTGAGAATAATGACCACCAACCTTTGATCATACAAAGCTTAGGCTTCTAATTGTCTGATCAAGATCTATCATCAACTAAGTAACAGGTTTTTACTAGTCTCCTTATAGGACTTATCTTGTTAAGGAAGCTTACTCCATATTTATATCTACTTGGCTTAACAAGATTATCATTGGATACTCTAATACTACTAGCTTTCTCATAGCTTCATGATCACTAGCTTAACTCTTGGGTTTAGATGCTTCTTCTAGTTAACTCATGAGTGAGTTATCTCCTCCAACATCAGATGGTTTGATCTCCACTAAGGATCTCATTCCATTGATGATGGTACACTCTACCATATCTAGTTCCTCCTCCTTATTAATTAAGTTAAGGTCTTTGGAAGGTCAACACAATAGGTCAAAGGATAAGAGTCAATAAGTTCTAGGTCAGGAATTGATCACTCAATATTGATGATCAATGGCCACTAGGACTTGGTTAAGTAGGAATGTCATTGTTTTAATACGACAATAAAGACATGCAACGAATGGTCTTGGCTTGACTTCCTTTTCTACTCTATCTATGATAAGAGTTAATGTTTAGTGTTTAAGTACTACCATGATACTCATGGTAGGAACAACTATGGCAAGCAAGTGTTTCAAGATTTAGTTATTGAGGTTTCTTTACTTGGAGTTATATACTTGATTGAGTATTCGAGGTTTGTGGTAGATAATACCTTGATATCATCTTTAGAATATTAAGTATTCATCCTTGAGTTATTGTATGGAATACCATGTAATGATCTCTAGAAGATCAAGTACTCCTTATTAAGCAGTGTATTGTAACTTAGTTTTATTACATTTGATCTACCCTTAGATCAAATTATATTTCCCAAATATAAGGTTTTAGCAAAGGTCGCGCTGAAACTTATCGCAATCAACTTGATGATCTACTTCAGTTCCACCAAGTTAAGAGAAGCTTCAATCACTTTGACAAGTTTTATTTAAAAGCACGAAAATTATCCAAATTTTATATGCATGAATGCAATGCACACGCCTGATCTCCGCTTATTTCTAAGCTCTAATGCTGGGATGTTACAATAACCTCGGGTAGGGTTAAGCCGGGGTATAAAGGCGAGGTTTGCCGAGGTACAATGAGGTCAAAGCAGGTGCTGGCCGACATACCTTAAGGCAGGCCAAGTTACGGTCGACCCGGCCTAGGTGGTGTTCACCCAGCGCTACCTTGGCCGACATAAAGCGTATGTCGGCGCCACCAAGTTACATGTTTGCAGGTACCCTCAAGGCCGACTTAGCTAGGCACGAGCTGAGTTACTAGTTAGCTTATAGGAGAAGAGAGGCATCTTCCATGGTCAGCACTTTTCTCTCTCCACTTTAGAGAGCGCAGAAGACAGAGAGGAGGACTAGTGAGTACAGGCCGACAAAGGTGACATCGCATGACCGTTCTTGGTTGGGTGACACAACACCATAGAGGCTTACGCCAGGGGATTAGAGAGGCTTACGCCATGGGCTATAGGCGGCTTACGAAGGGAAAAAGGAGAGCACCACTTTGCTATTTCGGGAGGGGCCTATTCCTAGAATATTCCCTCGATGTATGCCCTAATTGTAACCTGGCCACCCCTTTATAAGGTGCGCCAGGACCTCTAGAGGAGGGGGTCGATCATTTTGGCTAAGGGAAGAACCCTAGGGAGACGGGTGAGTAGAGATGAGCTTCATCTTCCTCCTCCCCACGAACATCTCAAGGAGCAACTGTAGCCACCATTGGTCTTGATAAGACAACTCATCTATGTGTGGAATCACCACACTATCCCTCCCTGGATACCTCTTTCACACTTTGGACCCATCTTTAGCCTATCCATGGCATCTTCCACGACACCACCACGACAGTTGGCGCCAACCGTGGGGCCAACAGCAGCGCTAGCTGGAGTGAAGATCCGGACATGAAGCATCATCGCCACCGGGGAACGCATCATCTCCGAGATTGTTCAGCGCTTTGGAGCGCTAGACTACGTCAGCTACAATGCTCGTAGGTTCGGCAGCCTCCCTCCACCACACAATAGGATCTTCATCAACGTTGACACCCACAAGATCTACATCGGTGTCGACGAGTCCTGTGTTTACCTGTTGCATGTTGTCGAATAAGGAGAGCCACCCCTTAGCGCGGCTCACGGTCCGTGTATAACTCGCCACGCTGGCTGCATTGAGGTCATGACGAATGCGCCTGACGCAGGAGCAAGCAAAGACCCGACAGAAGACCCGGAGACAACACCGAAGGTACCTAGGAAAAGTGGTCCTCCACTAGAGAGGCCAGAGAATGTGTTATAGTAGGAAAAAGAGAGCTTAGATACTCCCATAGCACCTATAGTAGATTCGTCCCAGGCACAAGTCGAGCTAGAGGAAACCCGGCCGAAAATGTTAGCAGGGGCAAGAAATTAGCAGCGCTTCAGTAGTCCTTGAACATCACGCTATGGGAATATGCAAATGCAAACAGGATTAGTCCCACCCGTATGGACGGTGTGAAGATTAGGGGTAGAAACCTCATCAGTGAGATAGGCAAGGAGTATGTACCTAGGCTGGGGTATTCAGCTACCCTTGTAACAGCAGGGCTGCCGAGGTATAGCACCCCTGCTAAGAATCTCTGGGCTGCAGATGCAGTAGCGTCCAAGTTAGAGGGTCTGACCGGCGAAGCCCGGGAGAGGCAACGGGAAAGAGTTAATCACCTGGTAAAAGTTGCTAACAAATATAATGAGGAATTTACCAAGGCAAACCCGGCAGGAGCAGGAGGTTCCCATGTTGTTCATTTAGCAGGGGGCACTCCAGCAAAATCGGCTGGGGCGGCATCATCCCCTCACACGGGCCCAATAAGCGAAGAGGTAGTGACCTCGACAAGAAAAAATAAGCAGATGGTCCCATATGACCCGGCAAGGGTAGGGAAATGGAAGGCAGTACCATGTGAGGAAGATCGTGATAGTGCCAGCCGAGGTGAAGGTGGACGAGCTAACCATAGCCAAGGCCATGCAAATCAGGGAAACACTAGGCACGGTAATGCCGGACAACATAACTCGGCAGGAGCTAGATAAAATCCACCTCGACAACATCAGCAATAGTACATACCTCAGCAAGAGCAAAGTTCTGGCGTAGCTATGCGACAACAATATGTTCATCTCGGTCAAGATAGGTACAATGATGGTTATTCAGCAATGGCGGATGCCGGGTTTCCTAGGCCGGATCACCATGTGATAGGGTCGAGGATGGGAAACATGAACCTGCAGCGAGATGATGCAAGGTTGAAGTTGGACCGGATTTATAGGTCAGAAATGATAGAGGGACAAGGTCCTCCGAGTCCAGCATGCTTTGGACCTCGGATTATGAGAGAACCTCCTGTGCCGAACTTCCAGTTGGCTAGAGGGACAAAGACATGTGACAGATGTACCAAGACGGAGGATTGGTTGATTGATTATGCCACCGCGGTAAACATTTCCACGGGCAACTTGAGATGGGTTGTGAGATATGTACCTCAGATGCTAGAAGGGCCAGCAAGGGTCTGGCTAAACAATTTGCCGCCTGGAAGTATCAACTGTTAGATAGATTTTGAGGAGATGTTTATTAGTAACTTCACGAGCACGTATAAGAGGCCGTATAGGCCACAAACTCTCGTAATGTGCAAGAAAAGGCCAAATGAGACAGACCGGGAGTTCTTAACTCGATGGTGCAATGTGCGCAATTCATGCGAGGGGGTGATTGAGTCACAAGCTATTGCTTGGTTTGCACAAGGATGTAGGTATGCCAGTATATTGTGGAAAAGGATGCAAAGGGATATGCCAACTACATTGGCTGAAATAATCAGGATTGCTAACTCGTATGTGTTGGGTGATCCAACTCGATCTCAGCTTATGGCAAGCGAATCAAACGAGGAGTATTACCCTCGGGACGGAGTCGGGTCATCCCGGCTAAATGATTTCCAGGGTAAGAGGAGAGATGAGCGGTCGGATTAGAAATATGGTTCGCAACAAGTTGCAGCAGTGGCTCAATATCAACCCGGAGCTGGGAATAGTCAGCACCAAAAGAGTGGAGGACAACAGTGGACTCCAAGAAATGATGGCAAGAAAACTTGGACGCTAGAAGAAAAGAAGCAGTGGCAAGAAAAGAAAGACATACCGAGGTATACGTATGAGGATATGCTGGATCAAGCATGCAAGTTTCACACGCCAAACCCAAGTAACCCAACAAATCATATGACTCGGTAGTGTGAGTGGATGAGGAAAGTAGAGAAAAGTAGCACGGGGAATGCTCAGGCACCTCGGTAGCAGTAGCTCACTAGGGAAAATGGGCAGCAATTGATGTTACCTCCACCCCCGCCGAGGTATCAAAATCACGACAAAAGGGATGCAGTGCACCAGGTGGACAACTAGAACCAGCAGAACCAAAGATACCCCAGCAATGACAGGAGAAATGAGTACAGGGAACATCATCAAGCGTACTATGTATTCACCACGGAAGAAACTGATAGGCAGAGTGTGAGGCGCTGACATATGGAAGTCAATGCACTTATGCCAGATGTGCCGAGGTACATGCCTTGGTCTGATCAAGAAATTACATGGAGTATCAATGATCACCCCAGGCTCATGCCGAGTCCTGGATCATATGCTTTGGTGCTTGACCCAAATTTCATCGGGCCAAACATCAATGTGAAATTTTCCAAGGTGTTGATTGAAAATGGTAGCAGTATTAATATACTATATAAGGACACCATGCACAAGATGGGAGTATCAGAGAACATGCTTCAGGAAACTAAGACCACCTTCCATGGCATTGTGCCAGGTTTATCCTATGAGCCGATAGGCAAGGTCTGGATTGATGTGTTATTCGGCACAAGAGATGACTACCGAACTGAGAACACGGAGTTCAAGGTAGTGGATTTGGATAGCGCTTATCATGCGTTACTCAGCAGACCGGCTCTATCAAAATTCATGGAAAGTGACCATATCAGCTACTTAAAGATTAAGATGCCAGGGCCAAATGGGGTAATCACCATAATAGGGGACTTCAGGCGTTCCATGAAGTGTGCCTCAGCCAGATCAAATTTGGCCGAGTCACTCGTGATAGCTCAAGAGAAGAGGAGGATCCAGGAGGTTGCGGCATTAGCTCAGTCCGCACAGCTGAATATGCTAGCTCTAAGTAACCCGCATGGAAGTGTCTCATTTCAGTCGACAAAATATACCAAGAAGGTGCCCATTGATGATCAGTTCCCGGAGTGCACCATAACTATTGGTGCTGGGCTTGTCAACAAATAGAAAAGCGAGCTCATCAACTTCCTTCATGAGAATTGCGATATCTTTGCTTGGTCCATGCATGATCTTGCAAGGTGTTCCGAGGGAGTTGGCCGAGCACTCTTTGCATGTAAGACCCGGAGCAAAGCCTATGAAACAACCTCTCTGCCGCTTCGCCAAAGATAGGATAAAATTCATTGGTGATGAGATAGCCGGCTCCTTGTAGCCAGGTTTATCATGGAAGTGCTCTATCTGGATTGCCTATCTAATCCAGTGCTTGTGAAAAGAAGAAATATGATCTGAATGTAGCAGTGGTATGGCGTATGTGTAGTGATTTAATCGACATGAATAAGGCGTGCCCAAAAGATCCATTTCCACTTCCGAAGATAGATCAGGTCCTTGAGTAAACCGTTGGGTGTGAGTTGTTACAATTTGTAGATGCGTATTCTGGTTTTGACCAGATACCACTTAACCCGGATGATCAAATAAAGACTGCTTTCACTACCCCATATGGGGCTTATTGCTATCGCACCATGCCATTTGGCTTACGTAATGCAGGACCAATATATCAGAGGTGTATGCAAAAATGTTTACATGGTCAAATTGGCAAAAATGTCTAGGTATATGTAGATGATGTTGTGATAAAAACAAAGGAAAGTAAAACACTCCTAGATGATATCCGACAGACATTCATGAACTTAAGAAGGTTCCGAATGAAGCTTAACCCGGAAAAATGCACATTTGGTGTCCCGGCCGGAAAGTTACTCGGTTTCCTCATGTCCAGCTGAGGTATCGAAGAAACCCCAACTAAAATCTGAGCTATAGAGCGAACGGAGCTTCCGAAGTGTATTAATGATGTTCAGAAGTTCATTAGTTCCCTGGCATCGTTAAGTTGGTTTGTATGTCGGCTAGGAGAAAAGGCATTGCCTCTCTATCAGCTAATGCAAAAATCAGATAAATTCATATGGACACCGCAAGATGATATCGCATTTCATGAACTAAAAAAGATGTTAGCCTCTGCACCAATGTTAGCCTCACCACTATCCAAAGAGACGATGTTGCTCTATATAGCAGCGACCAACCGAGTCGTAAGTGTCATGGTAGTGGTGGAGTGAGACAAGGAAGGTAAGTCGGTGCAGAGGCCAGTATATTACCTAAGCAAGGTATTAACCATTTCAAAGCAGAACTATCCTCATTATCAGAAGATGCCATATGTTGTGTATATGGCGGCCAAGAAGCTGAAACATTATTTTGAGGAACACCCAGTGAAGGTGATATGTGAAGCTCCCATATCCGAAATAATGAGCAACAAAGATGCAAGTGGTCGGATCACAAAATGGACAATTGAGTTAGCCCCTTATGCTGCCACAATATGATAGAAGAGACACGATCAAGTCTCAAGCAGTAGCTGATTTTTTCGTGGATTGGGTCAAAATGTAGTACAAGTCACCTTTGCCGGACTCGAACTACAGGAGAATGCACTTTGATGGATCAAAATTGAAGGACGGGCTAGGGGTCGGGGTAGTCCTTACCTCGCCAAGAAAGATCAGTTGCGATATGTGCTTCCGATTCATTTTCGAGCATCAAACAATGTGGCCGAGTATGAGGCGCTCGTGCACGGACTAAAAGTGGCAAAAGAAGTTGGGATACGTCAGATACAATGCTTCGGAGATTTGGATCTAGTGGTGCAGCAAGTGTCTGGTCATTGGGATGCCTTAGATGCAAACATGGCTCTTTATAGATTTCATATACAGAAAATATGTGGGTACTTTGAGGGATGTGAGTTCCATCATGTACCTCGAGTTGAAAATGAAGCAGCCGATGTTTTATCTAAAATAGGCTCATCTCGGTAGGCCATCCCGCCAGGAGTTGCTTTGGAACATCTGAGAAAACCATCTATTACCCCTTCACTAGAATCCGAGTCAAATTATATACCCGTAAACCCCAGATCAAGAGCTGCTCCAATGGACATTGACTGGGGGAACACCTCGGTAAACCCGGGGACTACCTCGGCAAACCCAGGGGCTGCCTTGGCAGACCCGGGGACTGTTCATCTTGATCTGGCAGAGGTTATGTCGGTAGATCCAATTGAAATTGACGAAGTAATTTTCCCAGCTTGTATTGTACCAACATGGGCCCGACAAATATTTGAGTTCTTAAAAGATGGAACTTTGCCAAGTGATAAGATAATCTCAAGCCAAGTGCAGAGGAGAGCAAAGGATTATATTATAATCAATGCCGAGCTATAGAAGAGAAGTGTCACAAGTGTTTTGCAGTGATGTGTTGACCCAGAAGCAGGGCTGGACATCCTCTGAGATATCCATCAGGGGGAATGTGGGCACCATGCCTCGTCTAGAGCCTTAGTGGCAAAAGCTTTTCAGCATGGGTTTTACTAGCCAAGTGCCTTGCAGCAAGCCAAAGAGCATGTCAGGAAATGTAATGGCTATCAAAGGTATATAGCAAGACACATCTACCAATGTTCGAACTTAAAACTATACCAATGACTTGGCTATTTGTAGTATGGTGTTTGGATATGGTTTGACTGTTTAAGTCGGCCAAGGGGAATATGACACATATCTTAGTCATGGTGGACAAGTTTACAAAATGGATTGAAGTAAAGACAATAAGTAAGTGTGATGGAGCTACTGCCGTTACATTCCTCAAAGATATCATCCTGGGATATGGCTATCCACACAGTATCATAACAGATAATGGAAAAAATTTCGCCGAACGAGCATTTGCCTAGTTCTGCCGAGATAAGAGGATCCTGCTAGATGTCGCATTAGTGGCCCACCCCACATCGAACAGGCAAGTGGAAAGATCCAACGGACTGGTACTGTCCAGGATAAAACCCTGGCTCATTGAGCTGCTACAAAGATCAGCAGGCTGCTGGATTGAGGAACTTCCAGCGGTATCGTGGAGCTTAAGAACAACTCTGAATCGATCAACAGCCTATACGCCATTCTTTCTGGTATATGGGGTTGAAGCTATATTACTAGCCGACATAGAGCATGATTCTCCCAGAGTCACCCAATATAGAGAAGCTGAAGTGCAAGAAGCCCATCAAAATGATGTTGATCTGCTAGAAGAAGCGAGAGAATTGGCATTGTCCAGATTCACCATATATCAGCAAAATCTTCGACGCTATCACAGCCGGAAACTAAACCCACGAGTCTTCCAGGAAGGGGATCTGGTACTTTGGCTAGTGCAGCGCACTGCCGGCATGCATAAGCTTTTCCCCCATGGGAAGGGCCATTCATTATAAGCAAATAACTGCACAATGATGCGTATTACCTCATTGATGCACAACCATAGGAGAAGAACAAGGTGGACAGGTCCGGCAAGGAATCAAAGTGGCCATGGAACGTAGATCTACTTCATCTGTTTTACACTTAGTAAAAGTGTATGTATCTTGAACTCTCATATGTCATCATGTATGTCGGCAATGAGCTTATCAATGAAACTTGGGCACCCCAAGAAGAAAAAACATAAGCGGTAGCAAAATAACACATTGTTTCATACACCTGCACCCGACATACCAGGGATTTAACAAATTTTCAAGTTTTGTTACTCAAGGAGCCGCAACGGCTGAACCATCCGTAGCAGGAGGATGCAAGTTGACATCAGCGCAGGCAGCCTCAGCTTCAGCTTCATCGTCCAGGTTAGCCTTGGTATCCTCGACATCATTGACATAATCCGAACCCTCCTAGTCATCATCCATGTCGCCTTCAACATACTCATCGTCAACGGCCTCGAGGAAACTCGTCCCCTTGTTCCATTCATGACAATGAGCATAATGGATAAGATCATAGGCGCGAGCTCGGCGCTGGGCGATGCTGGTCGAATCATTGGTCCACCTAGATCCGGTGCGCAGGCGACCAAGTACATTAAGATCGACACCTTCATACCAAGACAACACAAAGGATAGGGCTGTATCAGCTCCAGCATAGGCAGCGGACTCTCGCCACAAATTGAGTTACATGCTGGTATCCTAGAGTTTCTTGATTAGCACGGCAACTCCCTCTGGATCAGTTTCACCCGGCCACAAAATATGAAAAGCGTGGATGGCAGCACCGAGGAGCCCCACCCAAAGACCTTCATGGGGCCGAGGCAGGCCGCAAGACCAGCCAAGGACTCGTCAATGGTAGTTTCATCCTAGATAGGGCCAGCTTAAGCCTTTTTTTCCCGAAGCTTGCGAATGGCAACGTTGGAGCGGGCCTTGGACTAGGGGAAATACACTAAAAGTACAAATAGAAAACAACTCAAAAAACGCAAAGAGAAGAGTAACCTCGGCAATAAGAAGCAAACTCGAAGCAAAAAGCTTACGAGCTATGAGGCCGTGAATCCGGGTTAGTTGGGCCAGCCAAGCTGCCTGGTTCTTCCAGAATTCCTCAAGGGTGGTATTCAGTGACTCAACTTTGGCTTCACATTCTTGGAGAAGTCCTTTGCTCTTATCAAGATGGCCCGTGAGCTGAACCTTGGCATCGGAGAACTCCTGGTCTAGTTTCTCAAGCTCAGTCTTATGGAGCTGTTGGATTTTCTCATTCTCGGCATGAAGCCGGAGGATCTCATCGTCCTTCTCCTTCAGCTGGGCCTGATGTTGCCCTGGTTGTTTGAGAAAATGGAGCATCATGTTAGGCAGAGCCATACTATCTTGAAGAGACACTACAATGATTTTCGACCCGACAGATCCGAGGTATAATTACCTGCCGAGTCAAAATGAAAAAGGACAAAGGATAAGAAGCAAAGGAAAACTACCTTTCAGCTCGGCTAGCTTCTTCCTTAGTGCCTTGATCTCAGCTTCCACATCAGCTGTGAAATCTGAGTCACAAGTTAATTCGACAAGCCAAAGATGAAGGGAAGTGAAAGTGAAAATATGAAGGAAAGAACTTCACCTTTCTTCTTCAGCTCAGGCAGCGGGGCCTTATGCTTTGCAGAAAGCTCTTTGTTGGAGTCCAGAATCCGCTGGAACTAGCCGGTGCGACGGTTGGTGGTGATCTAAAAAGGAAAATGTTAGTTCAAGAATAATAAGGACAATTATAAGTTACTTAAGACCCGGGACAAGTGGAACTTAACCCGGCTCTAGGTGACTCAGTATTTGAAGTTACTCAGACCTGGGCCAAGTGGAACTTAACCCAGCTCTAGGTGAGTGAATATTTGAAGTTACTTAGACCTAGGCCAAGTGGAACTTAACCCGACTGTAGATGAGTGAATATTTGAAGTTACTCAGACTCAGGCCAAGTGGAACTTAAACCGGCTCTAGGTGAGTGAATGTTTGAAGTTACTCAGACCTGGGCCAAGTGGAACTTAACCCGGCTCTAGGTGAGTGAATATTTGAAAATATTCAGATCCAGGTCAAGTGGAACTTAACCTTGCTATAGGTGAATGTATGTTAGAAACTACTCAAGGATTTGTCCAAATGATTTTACTTCGGAGTTGGGAACAAGTTACGGAAACATAACAGAAGCTAATTGCTGAAGAGCATCCGGTCGGGTAACATGTTACCCTCCCGGAGGATCGGGGACTAGAGGATATATCTACAACTACTTACACGTGTGAAAAGAGATGATTGAGAAATTTACCTCCATCATTTTCCCGGCAAAGGCAATGTCTTTTCTAGCAATGTTCATCTGCACGCCAATCTCCGCAGGACCAGACTGCACCGGGTTACCAGAGCTGACCTCAACATACTCAGTCTTGTTCCAGTTATCGCCGTTCTAGTTTTCAGGCGGTCTGAGCTATGGCCAGGCTTATATGCAGAGCAAGCTGCTTATCAAAGGAATAGCTAGAAGCAGCGCTACCCTGTTGCATCATGGATGCAAGGGTGCGCTGCCCAGACCCGGTCGTTGATCCTTTGGGTGCATCCTTTGTCGCATCAGCAGCCTTTTTGGCCTTGGTCATCTCGGCAAGCCTCTGGGCCTTGGTTGTAGGCTTGCCTTGTTGCTGCAAAGCTGAAGGTTGAGCTTCGTCCGCCGAGGATGTCGCATGAGACTTGGGTTGAGGGCTTGGCTAAGTTTGGTCTTCTCGCCGAGTTTGGGTAGACTCGGACGAGGCGGGAGGTGCTTGTGGTTAAGAACTTTAAGTTGGTGAAGGTTGAGGCTTAGGTTGAACTTGGGTCAGTGTCGGAGTCACTGGGACCTCGGAAGAAACTTTCTCGGTGCCGATGTTGCAGGCACCATCAATGTCTTATTGCTGCGAAGCAGAAGAGGCACTTGGCTGCTCCGTCATAACTACGTCCTCGGGGGCACCTCCTCCCTCCATGCCGACATTACCCTCCTCCTCCCGAGGTGGACTAACGTTCAGTTCAGCGGTAGAGCTTTCCCGAACGGGGCTCAGAACGGGAGCATCGTCATGGTGCGGAGAAGGTGGATTCTGGTGAAGAGGAGAGGCTATGCTGGGGCCGCTCTAGGAGATGTCCTTGGGAGCCCTGCCAAGTCAAACAGAAACAAGTATCAAGTTAGGAAACAAAGAGAGAAACAAGAAATACCTATAAGAAGAGCTACGCAACTCAAAGAACAAGAAAGGAAAGAGAAGCTTACTTAGAAGCAGTAGGTGGATCCTTGGGATTTGGAGTTCTCTGGATGGTAGTCTTGACAGTGGGTTTGGTGCCGACCTTGTTGGAGGACTTCTTGTATCGTTTCCTGGTCCAGGGTGGCTTAGAAGGAGGAGCCAAAGTAGCAGATCATTTCTTCACAGGGGTAGGGGTTGGTTCACCCACAGCAAGAGGAGGATTGGTGTGGACCTGACCAACCGGGTTAGTTGGAGTTCGATCAGCCGTAAAAGGGTAAGAAATAGGCATCAAATCAAATACCTCAAGAACTTCACAATCATCATCATCTTCGTCATCATCCGGCCAAACCCTTAAGACAGAAGTCTTACCAGAGGGTCGACTGGAGCTAGAGTCCATAGTAGACATGAACGCCTCGGAATCCGGCTCCTTCGAATCCGAGGTATCCCGATTCTTGCCCCACTAGAGGGTTGGAGTCGGGGTGTCCTCTATAGTTTGCTAAAGGAATTTCTGGAAAGGATAAGGCAAAAAGTCAAAAAGGTGATACATGCCGATATAAAGCATAATAGGGAAAAAGGATCCCAGAAGAGACATACCGCGGGAGCTGGCCTATCTCGGCTAAAGTGCTCTAGCCCCCACTCCCAATCCTCGGTCAATGGCGCCTTTAAGATAGACTTAACCCGACAAGAGATCTGGTAGTCAGAGAGTTCAAAGTATGAAACTCAGTTAGGGTCAAGATGCCCGCTCATACGGCAGTTTTATGAGTGTGTTTCTATAGCGGGAAGATTTGGCTCTAGATGAAAGTGAGCATCAGATCATCGCCAGTCATCCCTTCTAGCTTCAAATCAATGATGCACTTCTCAATCAGATTGATAATGGTGTTGGACTTCTTCAGGATTCGGCCCCATCGAGTTCTGTCAAGAACGCCAAGAGAAAAAGGAGGCATCCAAATCTTGTCCTCCGAGGTACTATTCTTCACATAGAAGAACCTCTTGGCCCACCCTTTATAGGACTCCAAGCTGGCAACCCGTACCGAGTCTCGCCGAGGTGAGATTGAAGTCGCCCCGCATTGGGTGAGAGATTTGTTGGCAGGGCGGAGGTCCTTATTCGAAACAACATTGGCTCAGAATCTGAAGAACTTGAACCATATATGAATGGAGGGCGACAGGCCAAGGTACCCCTCGATGCTAGAAACGAAAGCAAAGAGAGATGCGATGGCGTTTGCAGGAAGATGATGAGGTTGAAGAACGAAGGTGGTGAGGAAATCATGGAATAAGTTGTTGACAGGAAGGTCGAAGCCATGCTGGAAGTGGGAAAGAAAAACCACAAACTCATTGGGCTCGGGAGTGGGGACAAGTTCTTTGTCATCGAGGCAGCAGCTGACTCCGACGGGAGTGCGACGGGTCCGGATGAGCCAGTCAAGGTCATCTTGGCAAACCCAGGAGACATCCCAGGCACCGCGCTCATGGGCGGCGCCGCCCTCTTTGTGCTCCTCGATGGCGGTGATATCCTGCGGCATCTCTAGATCTTCCTCCTCATAGACGCAGTCAGAAGCGGGGGATAAAGGCCTAGATTGACGTGTCCACGTGGCTACAGCAAACGGTAGCGCAACGGCAGAGCGAGCGAGAACGGAGCACGGCAGCGGCGGTGCTATCACTAAGCGGAAGCAACGGTGGCGGCAGCGGTGCGAGGAAGAAGAAGAGGCATAGGTGAGCGGGTGAAAGTGCTAAGGGAGACCCCCGCTCCCCTATTTAACCACACCCCTAGTAGGGGTAGTGGGATCACAAGGTGCGGCAGGCCACGCGGTGTGGTCATGTATTCACCGGAGGAGCCAATCAGCGACAGGCCACATGGGAGCTTACACATCACAGCGGATCGTGTGATGCGACATGGCGTTGTGGTTATCAAAGGGGCACCCACGATGTGATGGATGCGCAGTAACTCCTGACAGCATGCACAGTAACTGGCGCATGCCCTTAAGATGAGGCAAAGTAATGATTACCTGCCATGCAGGATGCAAGGAAGTGTACATGAGAAGGAAAGCATCTAAGTGGGTAACCCGTATGCAAGATTAAGACCCGGCCAACTAAGCATACCTCGGAAAGAGCCAAAAAGGTCCAAATAAACATCAAGTCCACAAAGTAAATAGCCGAGTTAAGTTCGGAACCTGCCGACATAGAAGCACTTCGGCAAGAAGAACTAAGAATCTGATGGGTTGAACCTGCTGTGGCCTTATCAGCTGAAGTTTCTAAGCCCGCGCCACCTTTGAGGACTAATGTTGGGGGGATAACCCTGGGTAGGGTCAACCCGGGGTATAAAGGCAAGGTTTGTCGAGGTACAATGAGGTCAAAGCAGGTGCTGGATGACATACCTTATGGCAGGCCGAGTTACGGTCGACCCGGCCTAGGTGGTCACCTAGCACTACCTTGGCTGACATAAAGTGTATGTCGGTACCACCAAGTTACTTATTCGCAGGTACCCTCAAAGGCCGACTTAGCCAGGCACGAGCCGGGTTACTAGTTGGCTTACAGGAGAAGGAAGGCATCTTCCATGGTTAGCGCTTTTGTCTCTCCACTGTAGAGAGAGCGCAGAAGACAAAGAGGAGGACCAGAGAGTACGGGCCGACAAAGGTGACGTCACATGACCGTTCTTGGTCGGGTAACATAGCACCGCAGAGGCTTACGCCAGGGGCACAGAGAGGCTTACGCCATGGGCTCTGGGCGGCTTACAAAGGGAAAAAGGAGAGCAGCGCTTTGCTATTTCAGGAGGGGCATATTCCTAGAATATGCCCTCCACGTATGCCCTAATTGTAACCTGGCCACCCCTTTATAAGGTGCACCGGGACCTCTAGAGGAGGGGGTCGATCATTTTGGATAAGGGAAGAACCCTAGAGAGGGGTGAGTAAAGAAGAACTTCATCTTCCTCCTCCCCACGAACAGCTCAAGGAGCAACTGTAGCCACCATTGGTCTTGATAAGACTGAAGGAAATATGCCCTGAGAGGCAATAATAAAGTTGTTATTATGTATTCCTTGTATATGATAGATGTTTATTTTACATGCTATAATTGTATTGATAGGAAACATCAATACATGTGTGTTTAATAAACAAAAAGGGTTCCTAGTCATGCCTCTCTTATAGACTAGCTTGTTGATTAACAGGATGATCAAGGTTCCCTGATCATGGACATTGGATGTTGTTAATAACAAGGTCACACCATTGGTGGAATGATGTGATGAACATTCATCCGAAGTATAGCATTATGATCAAGTCATTGTGTTTATATTTCTATAACATCATACGAAGTAATCTTTATCCTTAGACCATGAGATCATGTTAATTGCTAACACCGGAAGAGTATCTTGATAACATCAAACGTCACACCGTAACAGGGTGACTATAAAGATGGGTTCAGTGCTACAAAGGTGTTATGTTGAGGCTCATGGATCAAGAGTGGAATTTGTCAATCCAAATGACAGATAGATATACTTTGGGCCCTCTCGGTGATATCACATTAGGATAGCTTGCAAGCAAGTGATGTGATCACTAGAATGTTATATCACGGGAACGAGAAAAGAGTGCATGTCGGTAACGAGATCAAACTAGGTATGGAGATACCGATGATCGAATCTCGGACATGTAATATATCGAGAGACAAAGGGATTTAGTTACAAGTATTAAAGGTTCTCATGATCACAGGAGTCATCGTTGAATGTGTAGGAGTCAGTACGGATCTCGTGTCCATTGCTGATTATTGATCGGAGAAGGGTCTCGATCATGTCTGCATTATTCGCAAACCATAGGGTGGAACACTTAAGAGTTACCGGACACCATTTTGGAGCACATATGTTTCAGACGAAAGAATTGCAAAGCGCAGGAATTGTTTCAATAGAAACCGGAAATTGTTTCGGGTGAAATTGCAGAAGATGGTTCTGCATGTGATATTGAAATATTGCAAGGGGCTATATGTGAATGTTTGTTAATTAAAGTAATTAACAAAATTCTGAATAAATTTAATAAAAATAGTTTTATTAAATGAGAGAGCATTAAATTTGGAGAAATTTAATGCATTTAAAATGGAGACTTTAAAAGGGAATGTGAAGAGGCATTTTAATGTGGAGGGGTTACCACCACATGAATGGGGGAGGTGAGGGTTCACCCCCCATGCGCCGGCCATGGGGAGGGGCACCCCCCTCCTCCTATAAAGGCCAACCATTCCTCCTTCATCCACACCTCCTTGTGAAGGATCTCTCTCCCCTCTAGAATTATTCCCCATGGTCTCGGATTAGCGAGATACATGTTCCAGTGGCATTTCATCTGGAAGGAGTTCTTTGCCGCTGGATCGCTGGAGCGAGGAGGTGGAGGTTGTCCGGTGGCTTGAACGTGTGTGCGAGTGCGGATGCGCTGCTGAGTTGCGGCGCTCGGACTTCCTCACGATCTTGAGATCGGCAAGTGTACGACTACATCAACCACGAGTTCCTACTCGTTAACAAAGCTCGTTGTCTTCGAGGGTAAGTTCTCCATGGATGTATGTCCACCCGTTGCTCTGTATCTAGTAGATAGATCTTGGCGTGTAGTTCTCATCGTAGGAAAGTTTTTGTTTTCTATGCTGCGGACCCAACAAAGACAACTCATCTGTGTGTGGAATCACCACACTATCCCTACCTGGATACCTCTAGCATAGTTTGGCCCATCTTTAGCCTATCCATGACATCTATCGTGATACCACCACGACAATCTCTTGCATTGTCAGCTGACATAATATCATCGGGGTTAAGGATAGGGTTACTGTTAGAGTCACGCTGAGTTGAGGCGTCCCCGATGATCACACACACTTGGTGATGAGTTATGTATGAACTAGTGACGTCTTTATCGGATCCGAGGGGGAGACTATCTAGGGGATCAGCGAAATCCAGTAGTTTCTATTCTGGACATATTTCAGCCATCTTGATTCCGAAGTCGATACTTTTACCGCTTTCTTCGGGTTCTGGGTTTGTTGGGCTTGATCCACATGGTGGAGTTAGCTGAGAGTCTGATCTGAGGGAGAGATCGTTGTAAAGGCCATCAAGATCCCCTAGATCTGCTGTGTTTTTAGTGTTTTCTTCATGTTTCTCCGGCTGGAGTGTGGCCTCTCCGGATGATCCAACACATGATGCGGGTATCACCTTAGGCACAACTTTTTCAACCAACGGAATTGGAGCCGAGAGGCATGGTTCTTCGGGTTCCTCCACCCGAAAGTGGAAACTTCCAATGATGAGATCAGATCCGCCATTGAAATCGGCAAGGACCAAGATAGGGGTGGGTGGGCATGGATCTGCTTCCGTCAGATTGTTGCTTGCAGAAAAGGGGTCTGCCGAATCCATGGCTCCAGCGTTCAGGTTTCCCACAGACGGCTCTAATTTATGAGGGGTAACCTCGGCAATGCCCATGGTTATGGACTTAGGGTTTCGAGGAAAATAGAACGTTGGGGATTTCATCGGATTTCAGACAAACAAGGGAGTCAAAGTCATATAATTATTGATGGACAGTTCTATTATAGATTTCTTGGGGGTTGTTTGGTACCTCTCCAC
Source organism: Avena insularis (assembly GCA_023614405.1). NCBI lineage: Eukaryota > Viridiplantae > Streptophyta > Magnoliopsida > Poales > Poaceae > Avena > Avena insularis. The sequence continues at coordinate 328,348,571 of CM042690.1, read as the reverse complement.
TGGCTCCTCCCAGCCTATATATAATAAGTTGGGTCTCGGGATATATATAGATATACTACATCCGTAATCCGGATCAAAGGTATCAGAATGCAAAGCTTGTTTTGTTTAAATAGAAAGCCCTTATGCAAATAGAAATCATCAACTCCTTTGTCAACGAAGCACTTTGCAAAAATTGGTCCAAAGAATGGCTCGGACGAATACAAAGTTTTGATTTCATCAAGACCCAACATGTTCACTTCAAGTCGAGTAAGAAGGCTTGTGTGCTTGTGAGACAAAGAATCCGCAACTACATTATCTTTGCCCATCTTATACTTGACAAGGTAAGGAAAGGACTCCATGAAATCAACCCACTTAGTTGGTCCAAAAGCGTGTTTTAGTTTATTTTGTTTTATTTCTATTTGAGTAAGACCACCACTTTGATATGTATTATGGGAGAGCTACTGGAGGTTTGGTTTAAGTAAAGTTGGATGCTATTAAAAAGTTGGGATTGGGATGTTGAAGTTGATATTTAAAAATATTACACATAGTTGCATGGTTCATATGCTTTGAATGAGTATCAATTTGCAAATGCATTGTGTAGAGTTAACTTTTTTTCATGTTTTGATGCTTGCTATTAGTTTACATTGTTTGACATGGACTGATTAGAACAATGGACTCTTATGCATGCATGTATATGGTCAACTTTCTCCCTCTTGCTAGCCCAAAAATAAAACCAACAAGTTAAAACTTGTTATCCAGCTCCTTTGAACCAAGTTTTCTAGAGTGTCCACCAAACCTACCTATTGGCATGATTGCTATTCCAAGTATGTTTCTGATGTTTTATTGATTTATCTAGCTTCCAAATTAAGATGATTATGGTTATGTTTGCTATGAGAAAATTGGTTAGTAAAGCTCTCACAAACTTGATGGCACGCTTTTATTTCTTGCACATAATAATTTGAACCATTGTGATTATCTTATGAAGTAGTGTGATTGACAAATTATGAGTTGGGAGTTATCATAACCATGCTTTCATGGGGCACGTTTTCAACATTGCACTTATTCATGTTTAGTTAATATCATGTTCTTTTGTTATGGATGCCTATCATTGTGAAATAAGTTGGAAACTTTATGAGCTCATGGAGTTTGTATATGTGTGAGAGAAACGCCTGGGTCGCTAACCCAAGCCATGCATCATTCATGGTAGAAATTTACATCATCCCATGGTGGGCATTCTATGAAGCATCTTCAATAAAAAGCTATTCCAATAGTAAATAAAAAGAATTGCTAAGATGCCCATTGTCTGTTTGTGTTGTCATTTTGGTATGGGAAACCTCCCATACCATGGGGCAAGAGGTACCCCGTTTGGCGTTCTCGATGATACATGTATGCTTACAATGACAAGAACTTTCTTAGGGTCCTAAGTTGAGTAGCATGTGATGTAGGTATCGTATTCAAGGGGCATGAGGCATTCAACTTATACTTTGTCAAGCATATAACTCATACTTGCCATCACACTAACCTTAACCACTCAAGATGCTTATGATAGGGGCAATGAGGGCTCAAAGCTAATGAATACCATAGTTCAAACATGATCATAAGAGGAAGAGTTTGGAAGCTATATGAAACTTATTCATGATTAATCTCTGCTTATTATCTATCATTCCAAAGTGTCCACTTTTATATTTAGAATTGAGAAGAAAACTCTATGACCACTATAGGATGTTTTTACTTTACTTTTGCTTTTAAATTTTGCATTCATTTGGCCCATAGCTCTTTCTTCTATGTTACACTTTGTGAATTGCTATTGATCATCCTTTCATGGTATATGAGATATCACTTCATTATCTATCTTGCATATTGTTATTCTTTTAAAGAATGAATCGTTTGAATTTGTGTAGCAATAGTAATTAGTCTTGATATCCAAAATAGTATTAAAGTACAAAGTCCATGTTAGTTTTATCACCTTCATACTCGAGAATGAGTATAGGTCAAGCTTGGGGATGCTGAAGCATGAAAATGCATCCATGAACTTTGCACTTTATTACTTGACATTCCAGCATATTTGCATCATATATGAGGTATATTCATGTTTTATAATGATATTTGGGAATAATTCAGACTTCCCATATTGTTTTGGAATTAACCCTGTTGAAGCAGAAAACCCCTATTTCAATGTTTTTGACTTTCTAGTACCCAAACGATGTCCAATTAACCTGAAACTTCACGGGACCCAGTATTTATTAGAACGAAGAACATTGGGCCAAAGATCCGCGAGAAAAGAAGAACGAGGAGGAAACGAGCCTAGCACATGCGACCAAGGGGCTGGCCGCGGCTGGTATGCTTGCTTGCCCCTCGAGTCTCCGATGTCGTCGATTCTTTCTCCTAGGCGAAGGTTCTGACCTAAAATCACGTATAAAAAAGGTCTCCCGACAATTCTCGGAAGGGAGCATCATGAAGAGAAACACGAAAATGAGAGAGGCGGAGGCGAAGATTGGAGGGGAAAACTTGGTGGTATTTGATGTGATCTCCACCTCATCCAACGACTCCAACACCTTCACCATAATGAAGGGGGAGTAGTCCACCCCTGGACTATGGGTTTTGTGGTGATAGCTATTGTATCTCTCTCTCATGATCTCTATTGTATTAAAACCATATGAGCTACATAACATGATTACGGTCATATTTGTATTACCTATGTGGTGGATCTTTATATAGTTGATATTTGAGATTACAATTAATTAGTATTGGAAGTATATTAATAGATGCATATTATGTACCCCGTTCTTGTTTACTTGTTTTGATTAAACTTGTATATGGGAGCGTGTGTGGGGGAACATGTGCATTAATTGGAGCAATAAGGGCGATCTTGCGGGTATGATAGTAAAACTTGTGAATTACTTGGGTGTTTACCTTACTTAGTTGCCTCACTAGGGATAAAGAAAATACCATTCTTAGACTAGATCAAGTATGTTCTTATTTTAACTTCATGTCATACAACTTAATGCTATACTCTGAAATTGATCTTAATACTAGATTGCTTGGAGACCCTCCCTTTCTAGTGGAGTATAAGTGAATTGTTAGTAAAATAACATATCTATGTTAGGACGTGATGCCCATATGAATTGCTATCTATACTTTAACATGTTGCACCAATATTATGTCAACTAGAGTGTCTCGTGTCCACCACAACTCAAAGAGAAAGTGTATAAGCAATACCATGAACCCCGGTCCATTTTAAACCATAATAAAAAACTATCCAACACATCTACATCACTTTTTATTTTCAGTACTAATTTAATTCGAAAATACAAAAACATTTATCATACTTGCAAACACCAACCAAAACCCAAAAACATCATATTCCATTGCATTTACCACCATTACATATTTACTTTACTATTGCATTGCATTTTACTTTTATCGTATTTTATTTCAGTTTTTCTTACATACGCCTTGTGCTTGACAACCAATTAGTGAGGTTGAGGGCACAAAACAATATACAACTATTTTATAGGTTGCTTGGCTAAGAACAAAGAGGATCATTCTTTTACACACAGCTCCCCGAGAGTTTGATATTTAAACCCTCGAGTTTCCCTCGTGGGGAAGACTTCCATTCACTACATCACTCTCCACTTAGAGTCTCAATCATTGAGGTGCAGCGAGAAGCTCCTAGGACAACTGTCAGGAAGTTTTCTAGCGCTCGCATCAGTAAGAAACTATACGAATGATAACGATGTGGGACTGTTCAACACTAATACTATCTCGTACATGTAGTCAAAAGTCATTAGAAAACGATTGCTCCACCGTAGATGTGTTGTCATAGATTAGAAATTTAGAAGGAACACACAACCTGAGTAATTCTCTTAGACTGGCCCAAATAGAAGGAAACATGAAAAGCGAAGCAAGCAGCCCAGCCGAACTGGGACAGACAAAGCCCAGAACAACTGCACGCGAGAGCCCCGTTGCCTAGCTAGCCGGACCTATACGTACCCTGCTCCAACACCAGTGTTGCCATGCTTGATGGCCACTCGTCCAGTCCCTTCTCGCTTGCTTGCACACAGCAACCAACCGCCGGCTGAGCCCAGCATTGACCTCCTATGTTCCCTCTCTATTTTTGTAGTCGGCATTCCATCTCCCTCTTCCTAGCCGGCATCGCCGCTCGCGCGCGACATGTATCAAGGCTCCACCTTGTGCTCATCCACTCCCTGTCAGACAGTTACCTGTCATGGTAGCTCGTCCTGTGGCATGACTCCATGGGAAAAAATTACATGAATCATTTAATCGGATCCAATTTCAGAAATAAGGACAGAAAAACTGCGTGTCCACTCCTCGTCGGTGGCCACCACAGAAATAGAGATCTAGGACCTTCCCTCCACTGTCAGTTCCTTGTCCCAGAGCACCTCATGGATTCCCTTCGAGCAAGTCCAGGTGGCGTAGGTGAAGCACGCTCCTACGCTCTAGTCTGCCTGGCCGAGCCGCACCCCGGCCTGCATCGCCGTGAGTGCCCCGTGCAGGACGCGGGGGGAGAGGAGGAGGGGCGACCTTAGGGGACGACGGGCCGAAGCGTCGTACGGGAGATGGACGGCGGCGGTGCATGATGTATGATCCTTTGAACTCTCTCTTCAGCAGGCGGGCGGGCACGCATGCACGAGCAGGCACTCTGGCTCGAGCGAAGGCCTAGATGGTGGCCACCCGGTACCGCCCCATCTCCTGCAATGCGTACTGGACACCAATCACCGGAGCACCTCGAACAGGGACTTGGCAGCGGGAGGATTGGAACGCGGGGTCAGGGAGTTCTAGGGTTGTCGCGGTCTAGTGCTACCGGCTGGAGGGACACAGAGGTTGCCGGCAGACGGCGACCGGAGACTAAGTGGTGGTGGCCAACTGTAATTCTACTCGGGAGGATAGAGCAGGTTGGTTCGGTTGGTGATTTGAGAAAAAAAGAGCAAAACAGTACCGTGGTATTACGCTGTATTATGAGATTCAATGGGAGGGAAAATCCGTCTAAACAAGTGTTGGACCAAGGAAATGCTCCTTTTTTATTATTAGGTATAGATTACATGCTATATATAACTACAACTATGTCCATTATGTATGATTACTAGTTCTAATTCATTTTCAGAAGGACTTCGCACAGCTAGTAGTTTTAGTAGGACTAGCCACATGCCCGTGTGTTGCAACGGGAGAGCAATTGTAGGTAACTTTTTTTAAGATATACTAAAAAAATATCATGTAAGATATTACAAAATAATATTTTGAAACAGTTAGAAATAAATAATAAAATTGCAAAAAAATACTAATAAATTTCACCTGATTCTCGCCCGTCATTGTAGTAGTTAAGACAGCTGTCTAGACCTCTCTGTTCCTTGATATAATGTTCGTACAAGCTAACGCATCATCCTAATTCAGGCGACGGGTCATCACGCAGGTTTTGGGTCCAACAAACGATGCCGCTTCTTGTTTATTTCCAAGGCTGCTCCTTGATATTCCAGGCAACTTGTCAATGTATATAAACCAGTAAGAAACTATATGAATGGTAATGTTGTGGACTATTCAACACTAATATTATATTATACGTGTAATCAAAAGTCACTAGAAAATGATTTGCTCCACCGTAGATGTGTTGTCATCGATTAGAAATTTAGAAGGAACACACAACCTAAGTAATTCTCTTAGACCGGTCCAAATAGAAGAAAACAGGAAAAGCAAAGTAAGCAGCCCAGCCGAACTAGGACAGACAAAGCCCAGCCCAGTTGCACGCGAGAGCCTCATTCCCTAGCTAGTCGGACCTACACATACCCTGCTCCAACACCAGCGCCGCCATGCTCGCTGGCCGCTCGTCCAGTGCCTTCTCTCTTGCTTGCACGCAGCGGCCAACCGCCGGCTGAGCCTAGCATTACCCTCCTATGTTCCCTCTCCCTTTTTCGCAGTCGGCATTCCCTCTCCCTCTTCCTAGCCGGCATCGCCGCTCGTGCACGACATGGCTCAAGGATCCACCTCGCGCTCATCCACGCCATGTCAGACGGAGTTACCCTGTCGTGGTAGCTCGTCTCGTGGCATGACTCCATGTAAAAACTTACTTGAATCATTTAATCGGATCCAATTTTAGAAAAAAAGGACAGAAAAATTGTGTGTCCACTCCTCGTCGGTGGCCACCACATAAATAGAGATCTAGGACCTTCCCTCCACTGTCAGTTCCTCATACCAAAGCACCTCGCGGCTTCCCTTCCAGCAAGTCAAGGTGGCACAGGTGAAGCACAGTCCTATGCTCTAGTCTGCCTGGCGAGCCACACCCCGGCCTGCATCACTGTAAGTGTCCCGTGCAGGACGTGGGGAAGAGGAGGAGGGACGACCTTAGGGGATGGTGGGCCGAAGCGTCATAAGGGAGATGGACAGCGGTAGTGCGTGTTGTACGATCCTTGGAACTCTCTCTTCAGTGGGCTCTCTGGCGCGGGCGAAGGCGTAGATGGTGACCACCCCGTGCCGCCCCATCTCCTGCAGCACGTACTGGACACCAATCACCGGAGCACCTTGAACAAGGAAGAGAGGGTGATACCCTTAGGACGTGTATGGGAGTATGCATAGTCGGCCACATATCATTTTCCTTCGGGACTAAAGTGAGGGTGATACCCTTAGGACTTGTATGGGAGTATGTCCAGTGTTACTTTTGTGACTACAAGCATTGGCTTATAACCTGCATGGTCAAAGGGGGAATAAGGAGAGATTCACTAAGATTATTACGATATCCATGGGAAAACCTTTAATTGTGGTGGTCTATATGAAAGATTGCTCTCAGGCATCACAGTGGTTATTTAGAGATGACCTCATTACCTGATTCAAGAAAGCGACTATCCCACGAGTCTTATAGTGAACATCTTATTATTGAGCTCTCTCTACACATGCCATGAAGAAATACATAGATTATACTAATTATACATAATTCTCACATGCTAGTGGTGAATCCTACTCCTTGAGAACCCCTCAATCACATCACACCACACTACATAAACACTCTTTTGCTTTAGTTTACTTTTTTATTTACTTTGTCACTAGTCTTTAAACCTCACTTGTTCATTGCCATTCTAGCAACTTATAGTGTAGACTATTTCCATACACCATTTTGGGTGTGAACATGGCCTCACTGACAACGTGGCTGCGGGGTTGTGTTGTTGCCATTTGCAAAGCTTCCATGTTGCCATACGCTAGTGCTTGCTCCATCGTGATACAAGTACCACGATTCCACTCGCCCTTCCCATTTGCTAATTTAGAGAGGTAGCTATCGACGTGTGTCATAACCAAGTAAGGGATCTCTAGGGAGATCCTACTTGACAGAAATTTGGGGGAAAATAAGATTTGTTTGTCAGTGTTTGGCTAGCTAATAATTCTTGGTTCGATCTATCTTTTTAATGTTAATAGCCAGCTAGCAGTTATAGTTAGTGCGAATAGTAAAGAGACATGTAGCTCACCCCATATCCTAACACTTCTTCCTGGGTAGGAGGATCCACCATTCTCCGTGCTGCTCAGTTCATCCGGCGGTGGAGGCGGGCTAGATCCTCGCAATAGCGGGCACAACATGCGGCCTTAGAGATCGGGATCAGCGAGTGGGCGCAGCAACTTGGCACCGGAAGGCAAGTATTTCGAAGGATCATTCTAGGTGATGGGTGGATTTCACCACCGTCGGGGCTAGGGTTCATGCGAAGGAGGGAGTGAATTTGTGAATTTGGTCAACGCACTAAGGCGTTGATTTCCTCGTTTTTCCTACGTGGTTTCCGTGTTGGTGCTTGCGTCACGGATAGAGAACTGACATGGGGGTCCTGACCGTCTCCTTCACGGGACAGTTAACATAATTTTTGAATTAGCTAGGGGTGGGATGTGTTTGCCTCGAAATAGGCCCTCTCGATATTTGGCAGCCCAACTTTGTGAAACGCGGCAATTATAGGCAACTCGGACCCTGCTATGCATTGGTGTCTCAACTTTGGGACCACAAAGTAACAATCCCGAAGGACGGACACTCTAGGGTCATCTCCAGGATAGACTCCGGGGTGGCTCCAAGAGCTCTTGGAAGTTGGGCCGGAGTCCTTGTGGCATGCCGGGGCGTGTCTTTGAGGTTCTCGATATAGGGTACGGAGTCTTGGTCGAAGACCTTCGGGTGACGGGCCGGGGACTCCGGTGTCTAGGGGCGGAGACTCTAGGATTGAGGGCCGGAGACTCCGGTCCTTCTATACCAGCTACACCATCTTCTCGTCTAGCTCCTGGTTCCTCTTCTGTGGTGGCTTATCGATGAGTCGGGGCTTCGTACCTGAGTATGCACAGTGTAGTGTATGCAGTAGCAAGCCATTCAATGGGGTATCAAACTCACATGTTGAAAGGAGTGAGTTAACCTTATCACGGAGGAGCTTTGGCTCGAGCGCAAGTCATGAGGCCACTTGGGGGACTGGTGATGTGGATCTAGGGATGTTCGTAGGACAAGCTGTATCAATTCGGCTCGTACTAGCACACAAGATGGATTAGTAGACAGTGTATATATAATATAATAATCAAGAACAAATCTTGAATGCAGAGATTGTTTTTACTAAACCGACACATGTGATATTGCATTGCTCTATGCATGTAGCTTCTTTGATCCGAAATAATCCAGGCCTGTCGCGAGATTGATCAATTGATAGGGCATGACATTAAGAAAAAAATTATGTGTGTTACCACTTCTAGTAACCTTTGAATGAAAAATTGGTTTCGAACTTGGAAAGAACAAAGACAAAGATGGATTATTTTTACAACCATCTATTCGGAAACCAAATATGATTTCCTTCCTTTAAGCCGCAAACAGAATAATGAAGAAATGCGGTGTAAAAAATGCCAATTATCTGGAGTTATATGTTGAGTCAGAAGTAGGCAATCGAAACATATCTGATATGCACGCAACTCCACAAGAAAAATATAATTATATATACTTGGATTTTGGCAATCACCCTAAGAGAAAATATTACACCAGGAGAATCTATATGTCATTCGCAATCCAACGATGCTATAGAAACAAGGGATACATATCATGTCTAGACTTAATCTACCTGGACAAAACATGTTTCACTGCAAAGGAGGTGTCACCACGATTGAGCTCCAAAACCAGCCACATATGTTAGAAGATAAAACGAAAAGAATGATGCACGCTAGCCATCCATCAATAAATTTGAGGTTTGAGTTTGTCACCCACCCGCGCCTCCTAACCCTCTAGTCGCTAAGGAATATAAAAAATGATCATTCTCCTCATAAATATATAAGAAAGTTCAAGTAATGCAAAACCGAAGTGGATGGAAGTCGTGTGAGTTAAACCTGCTATTAAAGCTCCCATATCATCTTTTTATCATATAAGTGACATCTGAATGAATCCATCAAATAGAAAAACCATACTTGTTAGAAATAATGGGCTAAAACATTAGACCCATGTGTGATTTCAGATTTTCTCTAAATCTTAAAACCCATGTGTATGGAAGCTCATGCGTGATTTGGCCCAATTTGGTGGCAGCTCACATGTGAGTGGAGTATGAGCTAAAGTTTAGTCCCACATGGAAAGTTGAAGAAGAGTTACATCATATTATAAGGTGGAGTGTTTCACCACTTTGTAAATGAGTGAGAAAAGAAGTGATACACGTGTGCTCCTCCTCCGACGATGCGTGTACGCGCCGCGGGTTGCGAGAATCTCGCCGAGCCAAGCTTTATTTTTGATGCTTGGGAAAACTGGTGCGGTCTTGATAGACATGTCAATAGTTAGTAGATTTGGGTCGCTCCCGGATCAAGGGCTATCTATACTCGACCCGAACATACACAACGTGGGCTTGGTCCACGATGTGCCCTGTGCGGGTTTCCTGACCCGCTCTATATAAGCGCGCGTGCAACTTCCACCATGGACACACCAAAAACCAATCTAGGGTTTTTCCTCCTCTCTGCTTGCGCCACCACCATAGTCTACTCCATACCGCTTGTCGGCATGCACCAGCGGACGTGAGAGCAGGTCTCCGGAACCACTCGTCTTTGTGATCATGTACGGGAGAGGGCGAATAAGATTTTTGGAAAGAGCTCCACATGACTGCTCAAGTTCGTCATCATGGCTCATCTTCCTAGGCATCAAGAGCATCCACGTGCTCGACGTATTCTACGCCGACTTCTTCCATAGGCTACAACAACCTCTGCACCAACGACGACTTCATCTGCAATCGATCGGTACGTATATCGTGATCCGATCTTTGGCTATTCTATGGATGTTCTTGTAGTTGCACTGCTGCTGTTCATGTTGATTAATACATCTTGTATGTTAGAGTTTCACATGTTCGTAGTTGGTGTACTCATGATTTATATATTGGAATTAATTGTGGAAATTCTGCCTAATAATCCAATAATCCAAAAACCTTATTATAGGCAATTTTCTGAGTTAAACATGAAACACTTGGACGATGCGATGGAGCCGGATAAGTTTACCGGTATTTATTTTAAGAGGTGGCAGTATAAGACCATGATGTGGCTGCCAGCTCTGAAAGTATTCGAGACCAGTGAGGGTTTACCTGAAGAAACTATATCTGACGAGGCTTAGAACAAGTTCAAGGAAACAAATCTTGCCTTTGTGGGATGCGTTCTGAGTGTTCTTGATAATAAGTTGTTTGATGTGTACATGCACATCAAAGATGGAAAAGAGCTCTAGGACGCACTAAATGCTAAGTTTAGTGTAGCAGATGCTGGCAGTGAACTGTACACCATGGAGAACTTTCATGATTACAGGATGGTTAACAACCATTCTGTAGTCGAACAAGCTCATGAGATATAGTGCTTTATCAAGGAGCTTGAAATCCTTAAGTCTATCTTACCCGACAAGTTTGTGATGGGTGCATTATTGCAAAGTTGCCTTCTTCATAGAGGAACTTCGCCACAACTCTCAAGCATAAGAGACAAGAGATATCGGTTGAAAACCTGATAGTGTCTCTTGATGTTGAGGAGAAGGCTCGGGCTAAGGACATTGCTGAGAAAGGAGGCGAGGGTCCGTCTAGTGCCAACATGGTACAGAAGAAGACCTTCGACAAGAATAAAGGAAACTATAAGCCCTCCTTCAACAAGCCTGAAAAGACTACAACCTTCAAGAAGAAGAAGAAGCCGAACAAGGCTAAGCTGGGTTGCTATACCTGTGCAGAGCTCGGCCACTTTTCTAAGGACTGCCCAGAACATGTAAATCGCAAAGGGAAAAATGGGAAGACTGTCAACATTGTGACCGCTAGCAACACAGATGGGTATGGTAATTTATTTACTGTTCTTTCGGTGTTTCAATCAACATGTTGGTGGATTGATACGGGTGATAATGTTCATGTGTGTGTTGACATATCTATGTTCACTTCTTAAGAGGTTGCTCGGGATTCCTCCATCCTAATAGGGAATGGATCACATGCTTCTGTTCGTGGTGTTGGCACGGTGGATCTGAAGTTTACTTCTAGAAAGATCATGCAGCTGAGGAACGTGCAGCATGACCCTACTATGAACAAGAATCTCGTTAGCAGTTCCCTTCTATGCAGAGATGGGTTTAAGATTATCTTATAGTCTAATAAAGTCATTGTTTCAAAACATGGAAAAATTATTGGTAAAGGTTATGAGTTTGGAGGCTTGTTTCGTTTCTCTCTTTTAGAGTTTAGTAATAAATCCATGAATTATATTTGTGACGGTGTTAATGATGATACCAGTGTTTGGAATTCTCGTTTATGTCACATTAATTTTGGTTTGATGTCTCGGATGTCTAGCATGAGTTTAGTTTCGAATTTCACTATTGCCAAAGGTTTTAAGTGCCATAGTTGTGTGCAATCAAAGCAACCTCGAAAGCCTCACAAGGCTGCCGAGGAGAAAAACTTGGCACCTCTAGAACTCATCATTCTGATCTATGCGAGATGAATGGTGTGTTGACAAAAGGTGAAAAGAGATATTTCATGACATTGATTGATGATGCGATTAGATACTGCTATGTTTATCTGTTGCATACTAAAGATGAAGCTTTAGACTACTTTAAAATTTATAAAGCCAAAGTTGGAAATCAACTAGAGAGAAAGATCAAACGTCTTAGGCCGTACAATGGTGGTGAATATTTTCCCAAAATCTTTGATGAATTATGTGAGGAACATGGCATTATTTATGAGAGGACGCCTCCCTACTCGCCTCAATCAAACAAGGTTGCCGAGAGGAAAAACCACATGTAGACTGACTTGGTGAATTCCATGTTAGACACTGTGGGTTTATCAAAGGCATGGTGTGAGAGGCTTTGTTGACTTCATGTCATGTTGTAGCACCCCGGAAATTTCCCAATTAGAAATTGCTTTTTATTTTTCTTTTCTTGCATAATCATGACATCATCATGCAACATCATCATGATCATCATACCACCTTGCATGGTTCATCTTTGTTTCATTGCATTTTATGTTGCCCGGTTCTATGTGTGCATGTATTGCTTGCTATCACACCTATGTTTTGTTATCTCTTTTCCCTATCTCTATTTTGGTTTCTAACATAAGGTTCCTTATTTCTTAATAGAAGGTACCACTAATTGAAATATAATTGTTTTGGAATAACATTGCCTCTCTATTTTGTTTGTCTCTATTTTCTTTTATCTTGTAAAATGCCAAATTGTGAATGAGGGCATCCTCTTGATATTCTTCTAATTTCCTCCTTTTCTCTATTTACATGGCTACAAAAACCCTTTGTTTTAAATTCCCTAAAAACAATTCAAATGTTTCAAAGGTTTTGCAAAGGATCAAATGCTTAATCAGTTTGGATAAAAATAAAATGCTTTGGAAAAAAATAGAGGAAGAGAAAAGAAGCCGGCAGCCCACCAAAGCCATACATCCTTCCTCCTATTCCAGCCCAAGTCCAACAACCGCATCTGCTTCTTCCTCTTCTCGCTAGAGAGAGCATGAGGGCGGCATGCTCTGCAGCTCACAACAGTCGCGTGCTCCAACCATTCTGTTTTGCTTTTATTTCGATTCCCCAATCTTCCGAGGCTCCTGAACCCTAGCTTCTCTCCCAGATCTAGTCGTCGCCTTGTTCCCTTCCTCCGAGCTGAAGCCCGGGAGCCGGAGCTGTCCTGGGCGTCGTCGCCAACAGCGCCATACCCGGAGCAGACACCATGAATGGGAACTTCGGGAGCCCGTGCCCCACATGATCCTCTTCGACCCGCCATGACCATCGCACCAAGAGGTTCGCCGGTGTTGCCGCCATATTCTCCTACACGGAACAGGGAGCCGGAGCACCGGGAACCATCAAGATCATCGTCGACATCCGCGTGTTCACCACGGCCGCCGCGCGTCTCTTCTTCCTCTCTGAGCATGGGCGCCTTCGCCTACAAGCCCGCGGTGAGCTCATCTCTCGAATTTGCCCCTTCTCTGACCTGTTTCTGCTCTGTATATTTTGTTCTGTCACTACCCAACGGGTCTGTCACGGCCGTCAGGAACTGAACATCGAGTTCGTGCTCCTGAAGCTCAGCTGCTGCTTCCTGTTGTTGCTATGCCTCACGCACGCAGCTAAAGCTCAGCTGTTGCTCTAGTTATTGTTTTGCCTCACGCAAGCACCCATCTACTTCAGCCTTCGGCACGCACATAGATGCCTGGATGGTCCTGTCGTTTGCATCTTTTACTCACCCAGGTTCTGAGCACGCAAGCTCTGTCCGTCAGTGTCAAATGCCCAGGTTTCCGTCCAAGTTCAAAAACAAATAAAGCCCCTTTTCTTCACAATCAGGAGCACTAGCCCAGTAGTCTAACTCTTGTGTATTAACCAAATCATGATGCCACAATAGACAACCCCATATCTTTATTCCCTGCAGTTGACGTGTTTGATGTATTAAAAATAATGTCAGGCCTCCTTCCCTTCAACATCTGCACCATAGTGGTTTGGGCCTTGCACAATTTCAACTTGTTAATTCTGGGATCAAATCCCCATCGACACAACATGTCTGCACATATTTTTGCTAAAATCCAGTCATCATCTTTTTGCTAAAAATTCTCTCACCAGCCTGTGCTTTTTGTCCATCGCCGAACAGGACAATCTGGCCAATTTTCCCTATCTGTCTATCCCTTCTTCTTTTATCTGTTCGTTAATATGTGCAATCTTATATAAATTGTACCTTTTAAGCTGCAGCTCTATTTAACATGTGCTATATATGAATATTTACCAGAAAATTACAAGAAATCTTAATATGCTATCCATATGCATTTTTACCGTGTTTATCTTTCAGTTTGGTTCAATCTAACAAATAATAGGGAATGTGTGGGATATTGTCTAAATAATATCCTTATTCCTTCTAATCTCATGTAGCACACTCGTGGCATTCTCTTGTCATGTTAATTAACATTTATTATGTGGAGTAGCTAAATAACTTGAACTCTCTCCTTAATTGCCAAGATTTCGACTTCGTTTAATATTTCTAAGTGCACCACAACATGCCATGACATGCATCATATCATAATCATGCCAGATCTTCTGCCGTAGTATTAAATATTGCATTCGGTGTTCCTTGCTAGTGCTTTGCTTCTTCTCGGATAGGACGATGAGATGTTGTGAGCTTTGACAAGTTCTTCGGATATGTATCTTCGGCAGTGTTTTCCAAGCGAGCATCTCCCCCTTTCTACCTATTTTTCTTTTATAGTCTTTATTTCCTCCTATTGATCTATTGCTATCCGTGTTATGATGCTTTAGTTTCCGTGCATAATTTATATTCCTTGCAGCCTCTATATTGTCTTGGACACATCCTATTGCATGTTGTTTGATAGATAGTCGGCCTTGCGAGTCGTAGTTGCTTGCTCAGGTGCTTCTTCGCGTCGTTGTTGTTCCACCGTTGTTGGAAGGTTGGCACATGCTTAATGGTGGAGATGATCATGACTTTAATTACAAATTGATATTAAAATGCTGGGAGTAGATATAACTAATGCAGAGGCGCCGGTGGAAAATAGCTAATATTTGGTTCTTCCACGCTCACTTGTGTCCCGTAGGCCCCGAGTACTTGATACATGTTCCTTGACTATTCGCACTATCCACATACGGGAGACTATGAATCCCCCTTTGCCTGAACTTGATTCACACTTTATTTCTTTGGGCCACAAACTAGTTTAGGGCTTTATTACTATCATGTACTTATGCCATGCTTTACTGCTTTATTTATAATTGTGCGTGGAGCACCTGTACTATTTAGGATTGCGGAGTGTTTTCGCGGTATCGACAAGCCCAGTCACACTTTCGGGTTCCCAGTCGTTTACAGCCATTGACGCAAACTTTGGGTCCGTCTTGGAGCCGGCCAACTTCGTTGCGGGTAGCTTAATAGGGTGGCCCCCTGAAATGATTTATGAATCCTGTGATTGATTTATCGTGAAATCCTCGTTGGGTTTTTATTTGTTTTTTCTGATGTTTATCGTGTGTGTGTTGCTATTTGTGCACCCTACAGGGTAAAACTTTCTGAAAGCCGTGTCCGCGGTTATACACGACTTGAAGCACAGTATCTCGATCATAGACAACTATAACTAAAGTAGTGTTGTGAATTTGACTTAAACATATGACTAGTAATCAGCTTCACTATAATGGAATGGATAATGAAAGTGCCAACAACTGGTGGAATTGGGGTGTATCATGTCATGTTATACCTGCCTAGTAAGTATTGCAACTACAATGGAATGGCTAACGAAAATTGCCTATTGCTTATGTTATTAGGATGGCTCATGCTATCTATATCTGACTAGTAAGTGCTGCAACTATAATGGAATGAATAAAACTGCCAACTGTGTGCGTTCCTCGGTTTGACTTCCTTATTTGGTCTCGAGGGGGAATACCAGGATGGGTATGTTTGGTGTTAGTATCAGGTTGGATCCTGAATAAGTCTTTCTTATCCCTCTCTGATAGCCGATAGTTGTATCGAGTCTCTATAGGTTGTTTAGTGCATGTTTTGTTGCCACTTCAGCCCACCATACCTATGTAGGCGAGAGCCACCGAATTCTAGACTCGCCGTGTACTGGCCTTAGTACTGATCGCTCCCTTTTTCCTTTGCCCTTTGTCGGCACCCCTTTTGTTTTAGAAGGTATGAGATCGACGTCGTTAGCAGGGTTACCCTTCCGGCTTGGCCTGGGCAGGGTTATGGACGTCATTGGTTATTCTTCAGGGCTCTTAGCCCAATTTGCATCTTGTCCGTACTCGGATATTGTATCGTGTTCAAGGTGATTTGGATTTTTGCATTGTATAACTGTATTCTTGACTCATGGAGTCGTGTTGTATATATATTTGTTATGTGGGTTCCATCATGAACTATTGTGTAATGGTATTACTTCGTTTTCCACCCGCACGCAAGTGTCTGGTGGGCGTCCTTGAATCGTTTCTATGCGGGTTTGGCGGGAAGCGCTAAAATCTGCATAGGGTCGATTCGAGGGTGTTACACATGTCATGAATAGATTTCCTAACAAGAATAAAGAAAATACCCATTATGAGGAGTGGGCTGGGAGAAAGCCATCACTTTCATATTTGTGCACTTGGGGTGTTTGGCGAAGGTCAACATACCGATTTCCAAGAAACGCAAACTTGGACCTAAGACAGTGGATTGTTTCTTTCTAGGATATGCTCCATGGAGTGTAGGCTATAGATTTTTAGTGGTTAAATCTAAGGTTCTTGATATGCATGATGATACTATAATGGAATCTTGTGATGCAACATTTTGTGAGAATATGTTTCCTATGAAAGATATGCATACATTGGTAGAATTTCTTCTGAAATACTTCCTGAATCTAGTGCATCTATTGAGAATTCTGAACAACCACATGAGGAAGTCCCTAGGAAGGATGACGATGAACCTCCCACGAGGAGTAAAAGATAGAGGATTGTAAAATCCTTTGGTAATGATTTCATCGTGTACCTTGTGGAAGATCCTCCTAGATTCATTGTTGAGGCATGTGCATCTCCTGATGAAGATGATTGGAAAGAAGCTATCCAAAATGAGATGGACTCAGTTCTTCCTAATGGAACTAGGGAATTATCAGAACGACCCTACGGTTGTAAACCTCTGGGCTGTAAGTGGGTGTTCAAGAAGAAGCTAAGGCCTGATGGTACTATTGAGAAGTATAAGGCATGGCTTCTAGCAAAGGCCTACTGATACATTGCAAATGTATCTATAATTTTTGATGTTTCATGCTTGGTTTTATCCACTTTTTTGTGTTTTGTTCCAACTTTGGAGTACTTTTCATATGATTTTTTGGACTAACCTATTAACAAGAGCCACAAAGTGCGGTTGCTTTTCTCATTGTTTTTGGTTCCAGAAAGTCGAAAATGAATATTCTCGAAATTGAGCAGGACAAAGCCAAAGTGCCTATTTTTTAAGTCATCAAGTGCCACAATCGAGACGGAGAGGGGCCAGGCCACCAAACCACCTGGCCAGGCCAGGCCCGACCCGCCGCCAGTGGTGTGGCCGCCAAACCCCCTCGGCCTCCCGCCCGCTATAAGATGCCCTCGGGATGAAAACCCTAAGTACTCAATCAAAAATCCACGAAAGAGTCTATAGCCGCCGTCGTCTCCATCCCTAGATCGGGAGGGATCTGAAGCTCTTCTCGGTACCCTGCCGGAGAGGGGAATTCACCCTGGAAGCCTTCTTCATCACCATGCAAGCCTTCGGTGTGATGCGTGAGTAGTTCATCCTTGGACTACGGATCCATGTAGTAGCTAGATGGCTGGTTCTCCTCCTTTGTGCTTTCATGTCTAGATCTTGTGAGCTCCGTTCATGATCAAGATCATCTATTTGTAATTCGCATCTTTGTGTTTGCGGGGATCGATGGATATTGAGATGCTATTTCAGATTGATTATTGATTCTATCATGTCTTTGTTATTTGTGATCTTGCATGCTTTCCGTTGTTAGTAGCTATCTTGGCCAAGTAGATGCTAGCAACTCCAAGAGTTAGTATTTATGCTCGATAGTGGATTCATGCCTCTGGTAATCTGGAAAAGTGACGGATATCTCTAAGGTACTAGATGTGCTGTTGCTACTAGGGAGAAAACAACAATCATTTGTTCATAGAATAATCGTATTGTTTACTTTACATGCAGTTCATAAAGCAATAATCTGTTGCTTGCAACTTAATATTGGAGGGGTTCGGATGATAACCTGAAGGTGGATTATTAGTCATAGATGCAGTTAGATGGCGGTCTATGTATTATGTTGTAATGCCCAGTCGAATCTCAAAGGAGTCAAGATGATTAGTATATGCATGTATTGCTTTCTCGATGTTTGTCAATTGCCCCGCTGTAATTTGTTCACCCAGCATGTTATCTATCTAAGGAGAGCCACCTCTAGTGAACTATGGATCCCGGTCCTTTTCTGTACATACAATCTACAATCCTTTACTGCTTTGTGTTTACTTTCTGCAAACTATTACTTCCTTCCATTCGATATGTTTAATCCTTTGTTTTCAGCAAAACACGGTGAGATTGACAATCTCATCGCAAGTTGGGGACAAAGTTCTGTGGTTGTGTTGTGCAGGTCTCCACGTTGCTACTAGCACCGGTAGTGCGCCTCGCAAAGCTCATTAGTAACACCTTTGGGGTGTTTCCTTGCTCCTACTTGTTCGATTAAACCTTGGTTTCATAACTGAGGGAAACTTGCTGCTGTGCTCATCATACCTTCCTCTTAGGGTTCCCAACGAGCTCTACATCATCATCGCACCAGCACTTTTCTGGGCGCCATACACAGAGCCATCAAGCATTTTTTCTTGCTGGAGTCAAGGACATCTTCACAAGGGGAGTCCCTCATAACCAATCTCTTTACTTTGTTTTATTTTTTTTGCTTAGTTTCTCTTGCTTTGTTTGCTTGTTTCTTTATAAAAAACACAAAAAAAATAGTTTTACTAGTTTGCTTTCTTTATCAAAAACACAAAAAAAATTAGTTCCTACTATAGTTGTTGGTCTATTATTGCCTTGCTTTATCATGCTTTCTATCAATGGTTGGTTTCTTTGAAACTGAATCTTATTGGAAGGTGGGTTCATGGAAGAACAAAAAAATTATTATAAGGAACACCGCTTGTCACAAAAAGGGAAACACTTATGGGAACAAATTGATAAATTGTATACCATTGCTATAAACGTGTGCTCTACTTATAATGTTACTTATTGCTTTGATAAATCTTGTTGCTATAGGAGATATAAACACCTCCCTTTTCAATGTGAGTATAATGATAATGCTACCATATCTTCTTATGTTAAAGGGAATTATGACTTTTATGATGTGGAACAAATTGAAGAATTTATTGCTTGGAAGGGTGCATTTAAACTTGCTAGTTTGCTTGAAAATACTGATGATTCACCTTATAAATATGAGGTTTATGATATATTTAAATTTTTCTTTGATAATTACAAGGTAGAAAATGGCTATATTCTTGAATATCTTAATAGATGCTCTCCTCCAATGGAAGAGACTAATGCCTTGTAGGAGCCTATGGAAGAAGAAATTGCTAAAACTGGAATCTCATTGGATGAAAAAGAGGAGGAGAGTGATGATCAAGAGGATGAAGAATGGATCTACCCATCCCTACCTTCTAATGAGAGTAACTCTTTACCCCTTACATTATTTGATTGTCCCCCATGTTTACCAAAGGAGGACGAATGTCATGTTCCTGAGGATTCTTTTGAAAATGTTTATAATAAAGCTCTAGTGTTTGTAGATCATGAAAAACATGCTTTATGTGATAGTTATATTTTTGAGTTTATTCATGAGGCTACTGAAAATTATTATGAGAAAGGAAAATATGGTTGTAGAAGTTTTCATGGTATTGAAACATCTCTCTATGTGCTGAAAGTTTTTAAGTTGCTCTTGTTTTATCTACCCATTCTTGCTACTATGTTCTTCTTTGATTTATTTTCTTACAAGGTTCCTATGCATAGGAAGTGGGTTAGACTTAAATGTGTTTTGAATTTGCTTCTTGATGCTCTCTTTTACTTCAATTCGTATTTCTCATGTGAGCATTTTATCAAACTATCATGCCTAACTTAAAGGCGTTAAAGAAAAGTACTTATTGGGAGATAATCCAAACATTTTAGATGAGTCTTGGAAGTTATTACCTCTGTAATAAACTTTCCTTATCCTTTTTATTTGCTTTTTGTACCAAGAGTAACCTCTAATGAGAGAGAAGTAATGATTGGGAAAGTTGCTGTCCCGAAACAGATTTCTGTGCTTCACCGTAAAAATTCGTGTAAAATCTCTGAACACCTTTTTGAGGCGTGCATTTTTTTTGCTTCTGCCCCAGGTTGTTATCTAACTTTAATTAGTTCAACACTTTTTGATTTGAACAACAGAAGGTCTTCGAAAAAATTCGTCTTTACCTGCTGGTCTGTTTTGACAGATTTCTGCCATTTTCTGCATTTGCTTCTTGTTGGTTCCTTTTTGAGTTCTTTTGGGGAATTGAGATTTTTTAGGGAAGTGCTACAGTATCTAGTGTTCTAATGGAAGTTTATTTGGTGTTAGAACTAAACCTTAAGACTTATTTATCTTGAGTGCACTAATGTTGCTAATAAAGATTGTGTGAAGTTTTGTATGAAGGAAAAATTTCAGGTGTATGGAAGGAATGAGTAATGAGATGAAGGATGGACTAAATCTCAAGCTTGGGGATGCCACGCGTGTCACCCCAAGAAATATCCAGGAGGTACAAGCGTCAAAGCTTGGGGATGCCCAAGGCATCCCCTTCTTCATCAATAAAAATTTCAGGTTTCTTCCAAACGCTTCATTTTTATTGTTTCATGCATAGTTGTGTTGTTCTTGGAGCGTCTTCTTTTTCGTTTTCATTTTGGTTTTTTGTTTTCTTTTGTTTGCTTAGTTTTCTAAATAAATTGGTTGGACCCCCTCTTTCATACATTGGTTTGCAAATAGTTTGATTTGGTTGGGAAAGGAATAGGAAAGTTCATACTTATGTGGTAAAAAGAGCTCGTTTTGACTGTGGCCTATGCTTTGTCATACCATGCTTGATATTGTTTTGGCTTTATGCTTAGTATTCTTTGCTGTAGCATGACTTTCTATAAACAATTGAGATTGCTTAATGTGCCTTAGATGAATCATGCATTGTTTTAGCATATTAAAGCATAGTATAGTGGTATTCTCCTTTGATGCTTTATTTGGGTTGACTTGGCGCATGCTCACACCATGTTATGACTATCTCAAGTCACCATAGCCTTTATGATCCTTTAGTTTTGAACTTGTAGTATCACTTTATGCTTTGATCAATGATGTTTTGTCGCTCTGCATGATTATGGCCATTATTGCTCTCTTAGTTTGTCGCTCCCAGTCTTTTGCTAGCCTCCACAACCAAGTATGAGTTCCACTCATGCATCCAACTCCCTAAACCAAGTTATTCCAAAGAGTCCACCATACCTACCTACTAGCTTATGCTATTCCAAATATATTCATGTTTTTGTTTACCTTCCAAATTAAACTTGTTATGAGAAAACTAGTGATTAAAGCTCTCATGAACTTGATGGCACACTTTACTTTTTGCATATAATAAACTTGAATCATTGGGTCCTTCTTTGTTGCGTATATGCTTGCGTTTTGAAATTAGCAGAACCATGTTTCATGGGGAACTCTTTCAACATTGCACTTGTACTTTGTACCCCGTTGATATCATGTTCTTTTGCTTACGGATCCCGGCGGTGTGAAATAAAAGTGGAACTTGTAAGATCATGGAGTTTATATGTGTGTTAGAAACGCTGGGTCAGCTAGCCTAAGCCATGCCTAATCATGGTGGAAACTTGCAGCATCACCATAATGAGCACTCTATGAAGCATCCTCAATAAAAACCTATGCAAATAGCAAATAAAAAGATCGCTGAGATGCTCATTGTCTGCTTGCCTTGTCATTTTGAATATGGGAAAGCTCCTGTATCATGTACAAGGGGTACCCCGTTGGCGGTTCTTAATGATACACATATACTTACAATGACAAGAGCTTACTCGTGACTAAAGTTGAGTAGCATGAGGATCGTTCTTCGTAAGTAAGGGGCATGAGATTTCGGTTTATAACTTGTCAAGCATATCCCCTTAGTTGTGTCACTTTAACCTTAATCACCTTAAAGATGCTTATGATAGGGGCAATGAGAGCTGAAAGCTATTAAGTACCATAATTTTTGGAAGCTCTTTATGAGACTTGAATCCCTACTTCTTTTTACAAAGGCCTTTCTTCCACCATTATATTGAGTCACCACCTTCTATCTTTATGCACTTACTTTGAGAGCATAGTGGCCATTCTTAGTTCTATGTGCATTGTCCCAAGACTAGTTGATTGATGCATAACTTCTTATTGCTTGTTTTAAACTATTGTATCTAGTCACTCTTATGAACTTTGAAGGTGTCCTATGCATTTATATTTGCTACTCTATTGAGGGACAAGCTGAATACTATTATGTTATGTTTTCTTTATGTGAAACAAACAAACGTCTTGCAAAGCATTGTTATTCATAAATCTTTTGTTTGTGCCTTTTTATGTTGCATCATAGTTTCTTTGCTTATTGCTAGAACTTTGTTTTTCATGTTATGATTGAAGTACTATGATCCTAGCTTAGAATGATTTGCCAATACTTTGATCAAGTCGTTGATAGTGCATGTCACCTCAAAAATTATTCTTTCTTTTTATCACTTACCTACTCGAGGACGAGCAGGAGTTAAGGTTGGGGATGTTGATACATTGTAAATGTATCTATAATTTTTGATGTTCCATGCTTGGTTTTATCCACTTTCTTGTGTTTTGTTCCAACTTTGGAGTACTTTTCATATGATTTCTTGGACTAACCTATTAACAAGAGCTACATTGCGGTGCACATTTCTGCTGTTTTTGGTTCCAGGAAAGTCAGAAAATGAATATTCTCGAAATTGGACGGGACAAAAGCCAAAGTGCCTATTTTTCCGGAAGTCGTCAAGTGCCAGAATACGAGACAAAGAGGGGCTAGGGGGCCACCACACCACCTGGCCACACGGCCAGGCCTGGCCCGCGCCAGGGGGTGGTGTGGCTGCTCCCGGCACCCCCTCGGCCTCCCCTTCCGCCTATAAGATGCCCTCGGGACGAAAACCCTAAGTACCCGATCAAAAATCCACGAAAGAGTCTGTAGCCGCCGTCGTCTCCATCCCTAAATCGGGAGGGATCTGAAGCTCTTCCCGGCACCCTGCCAAAGAGGGAAATTCACCCTGGAGGCCTTTTTCATCACCATGCAAGCCTCCGGTGTGATGCGTGAGTAGTTCATCCTTGGACTACGGATCCATGTAGTAGCTAGATGGTTGGTTCTCCTCCTTTGTGCTTTCATGTCTAGATCTTGTGAGCTCCGTTCATGATCAAGATCATCTATTTGTAATTCTGCATGCTGTGTTTGCGGGGATCCGATGGATATTGAGATGCTATTTCAGATTGATTATTGATTCTATCATGTCTTTGTTATTTGTGATCTTGCATGCTTTCCGTTGTTAGTAGCTATCTTGGCCAAGTAGATGCTAGCAACTCCAAGAGTTAGTATTTATGCTCGATAGTGGGTTCATACCTCTGGTAATCTGGGGAAGTGATAGAAATCTCTAAGGTACTAGATGTGTTGTTGCTACTAGGGAGAAAACAACAATCCTTTGTTCATAGAACAATCGTACTGTTTACTTTACATGCAGTTCATAAAGCAATAATCTGTTGCTTGCAACTTAATAATCTGAGGGGTTGGATGATAACTTTGAAGGTGGATTATTAGTCATAGATGCAGTTCGATGGCGGTCTATGTATTATGTTGTAATGCCTAATCGAATCTCAAAGGAGTCAAGATAATTAGTATATGCATGTATTGCTTTCTCGATGTTTGTCAATTGCCCCGCTGTAATTTGTTCACCCAGCATGTTATCTATCTAAGGAGAGCCACCTCTAGTGAACTATGGATCTCGGTCCTTTTCTTTACATACAATCTACAATCGTTTACTGCTTTGTGTTTACTTTCTGCAAACTATTACTTCCTTCCATTCGATACGTTTAATCCTTTGTTTTCAGCAAAACACGGTGAGATTGACAACCTCATCGCAAGTTGGGGACAAAGTTCTGTGGTTGTGTTGTGCAGGTCTCCACGTTGCTACTAGCACCGGTAGTGCGCCCTGCCAAAGCCTAGATAGTAACACCTTTGGGATGTTTGCTTGCTCCTACTGGTTCGATTAAACCTTGGTTTCATAACTGAGGGAAACTTGCTGTTGTGCTCATCATACCTTCCTCTTGGGGTTCCCAACGAGCTCTACATCATCATCGCCCCAGCACTTTTCTGTGCGCCATACACAGAGCCATCACCTACACATAGAAAGAAGGTGAAGATTACTTTGACACCTATTCACATGTCTCTAGGCTGACTACCATTCGAGTACTACTGTCCCTGGTTGTCTCTTATGGTCTTCTCATTCATCAAATGGATGTGAAGACAACTTTCCTTCATGGAGAGTTGGAAGAGGTGATCTATATGGATCCACCGGATGGGTTTGTGGTAAAAGGTTAAGAGACAAAGGTGTGCAAGTTGTTAAAATCTTTATATAGCCTAAAACAAGCACCTAAGCAATGACATGAGAAGTTCGATAGAACTCTACTTTCTGCTGGCTTTGTCATTAATGAGGTTGATAGGTGTGTGTACCATCGCCATGGTGGGGGGTGATAATGTTATATTATGTTTAAACATGGATGATATTCTGATCTTTGTTACAAACATGAATGTAATAAATGAAGTCAAGTCTTTCCTATCAAAGAGTTTTGACATAAAAGATCTGCGAGAGACTGATGTGATTCTGAACATCAAGCTTATTAAGAACAAGAATGGGATTACTTTAACGCAATCTCATTATGTTGAGAAGGTCTTGACCAATTTGGCTTTATTGATGGCAAGACTTCTCCAACACCTTATGATCCTAGTTTGACATTGCAAAAGAATAGGAAGGAACCAATAGACCAGTTGAAATATTCAAAAATTGTTGGTTCTCGCATGTACTTAGCAAGTGCTACAAGACCCAATATCTCTTTTGTTGTGAGCAAGTTGAGTAGGTTCATGTTTAACCCAGGTATTGATCATTGGAATGCACTTGAAAGGGTCATGCGCTATCTATGTGGTACAATGAGATATGGGATTCACTATTCAGGGCACCATGCTATGCTTGAAGGATATAGTGATTCGAACTGGATCTCTGACGTTGATGAACTCCACGCCATGAGCAGGTATGTGTTTACCCTTAGAGGTGGCGTAGTGTCATGGAGATCTCATAGACAGACCATATTGACGAGATTAACTATGGAAGCAGAACTTACTGTTTAGATATAGTCACTGTTGAGTCAGAATGGTTGCGTGAGCTCTTGATGGACTTGCCTGTGGTTGAAAAATCTGCGTCCACAATCCTTTTGAATTGTGAAAACCAAACTATTATTGTCAAAGTGAACAATTCTAAGGATAACGCGAAGTCATCAAGACACATAAAGAGACGTTTGAAATCTGTCAAGAAATTGAGAAACTCTGGAGTAATAATTGTTACATATATTCAAACAGATAAAAACCTAGCAGATCCCTTTACAAAGGGACTATCACGAATTGTGATAGAAAATGCATCGAGGGAGATGGGGTTGAGACCCATGGATGTCACACCATAGCGGTAACCCAACCTATGTAATCAGAGATCCCGTGAATTAGGATCTGGGAAGAACAAGCTAATGGTTTGACTGAGGAGAGTATTTTGTAACCCTCTCTATGTGAAGATGCATAACTCTCAAAATCTATAAGGCGGGTTAGCAACATGCCTTAATCTGTTTTTGTTGGCTATAACTAGCAAAGATGCCGTCCTACAGGGTATTCTTGAAATAACACACCTATATGAGCTCGAGTGTAAATGTCACGGTCTATGAGACTTGGGTGGTCTCTAGTAAACTCATGAAGAGATCAGGGAGTATGATGCATATGCTCCAACCCGCGGGGTAGGCTACTGGCAGCCAGGTACTAGTTATGATTTTGAGTGAAATCTATTGGCACCAAACTTGCAATTCATGGTTCGTCCATTATTCATGTTGCTCATAGACGTAGCTCAAGATTCTAGGCGAAAGTTCAACTTAACAGTCCCTGCTGAAACATTGGTATATAAACAAACAACGAGGATTGGCAAATCTTCAAATGGGCATTTGAGATCTTGTGGAAGATTGTTAGAAATAATGGACTAAAACATTAGACCCATGTGTGATTTCAGATTTTTCGTAAATCTCAAAGCCCATGTGTGATTTGGCCCAATTTGGTGGCAGCTCACATTTGAGTGGAGTGGGAGTTAAAGTTTAATCCCACATGAAAAGTTGGAGGAGAGTTACACCACCTTATATGGTGGAGTGTTTCACCACTTTGTAAGTGAGTGAGAAAATAAGTGCTACACACTCGTTCGTCCTTCGACGATGCCGCTCGCTCGCCTGCTCGTCTCGTCACGACACGCGTGTGCGTTATGAGTTGCGAGAATCTCACCGAGCCGAGTTTTATTTTTGCTGCTTGGGAAAACTGTGCGGTTTTGACAGACGTGTCAACAGTTAGTAGATTCGGGTCGCTCCCGGATCATGGAATATCTATAATCGACCCGAACGTGCGCAACATGGGCTTGGTCCATGACGTATCATGTGCGGGTGTTTCGAGCCGCTCTATATAAGCGCATGTGCGACTTCCACCACAGACACACTAAAAACCAATCTAGGGTTTTGCCTCGTCTCTGCTTGCGCCACCACCATAGTCTACTCTATCTCGCTTGTCAGCGCACACCGACAGACAGGAGAACAGGTCTCTGGAACCACTCGCCTTTGTGATCACGTACGGGAGAGGTCGAATAAGGTTTTTGAGAAGTGCTCCGCGCGACTTCTTAAGTTCGTCATCACGGCTCGTCTTCCTAGGCATCAAGAGCATCCGTGTGCTCGACGTCTTCTATGCCAACTTATTCGATAGGCTATAGCAACCTCTACACTAACGACGACTTCATCTGCAACCGATCAGTACGTATATCGTGATCCGATATGTGGCTATTCTATGGTTGTTCTTGCGGTTGCACTGTTGTTGTTCATGTTGATTAATACACTAGTATGTTAGAGTTTCACGTGTTCATAGCTAGTGTACTCATGACTTATATATTGGAATTAATTGTGAAAATTCTGTCTAATAATCCAACAATACTTGCATGTACATCACAGCATTGGTAATCAAGATGGAGGTACAGTTCAATTATATTGTACATTGGACCAAATTTACGTACATGCACCTCACACTTCAAGACTTTCAGCAATGCATAGCTCTAAAAAGGAGCTGAGGGAAGTATATTATGGCATGCTTAACTGGCTAAAATCAAGCTCCATTACCACAGACCATCCAATGATACACTGAGTATTCTTCTGTCTATTAATAATTTAAAATAGTGAGAGTTAGAGTAAACCTTCGCAATGAATAATGTTGAACCAAATAAGAAAGATATGCATCTTTTAGTTGTAGAACAAACATTGAATGCCATATTAAATTCTTAGCTCAATGATTTGTTGGGCATGTAAGGTATGAGGTTCAATGTAACACTACAGTATTCATGCCTACTAAGACTAATTAAGGTTTAAGGCCTGAAGCTTGAACATAAACCGGACTGAAAAGAGCAGTAATTACATGTATGCATGAACTGAAGTTAAGGATTGATCCAAGTACAAATGGAAAGTTAGGATTGAAGCTTAGACATAAACAGAACTAAAAAGTAGTAGTGGACTGAAGCCTCTCTTGGGGTCACTATTTTAGTTCTAGTACCAAAGGGACACAGAGTAGCCAAGTCGATGGCGAATGGTAAGAGACATGTGGAGGAGGAGAGACACTGCAGCGGTCGCTCACAAATCTAGACAGGTGTGGCCCATGAAAGAGGGTGGAGCTTGATACATTGCAAATGTATCTGTAATTTTTGATGTTCCATGCTTGGTTTTATCTACTTTCTTGTGTTTTATTCCAACTTTGGAGTACTTTTCATATAATTTCTTGGACTAACCTATTAACAAGATGACATAGTGCCAGTTGCCTGTTTTCTACTGTTTTTGGTTCCAGGAAGTCAGAAAATGAATATTCTCAGAATTGGACGGGACAAAAGCCAAAGTTACTATTTTCTCGGAAGACTCACGGAGCCAGAAGGAGAGTCGGAGAGGGGCCACAGGGTGGCCACACACACCCTTGGCGCGGGCCAGCCCAGGCCGCGCCAGGGCATGGTGTGGGCCCCCTGGCCGGCCACCGACCTTGCCTTCTTCGCCTATAAGAGCCTCCCGATACCAAAACCCTAGATCGTCAATCAAAAAGCCACGAAAATTTCCGTAGCACCGCCGCCACCGAAGGGGAGATTCGGGGGACAGAAAGTCTCTGTTCCGGCACGCTGCCGGGACGAGGAAGTGCCCCCGGAGCCATCTCCATCGATCTCCACCGCCATCTCCATCACCATTGCTGATTCCCATGATGAGGAGGGAGTAGTTCTCTCTCGAGGCTAAGGGTTCTACTGGTAGCTATGTGTTCATCTCTCTCTATGCATGATCTTATTGAGATCATGAGCTTGTAATCTATAGATATACCTTGCTACTCAAGTGCTTAATAGATCTTTGCGCTCCCCATGTGTGTGAAATTGACAGTGTGCACACCATGGTGGCACTTAGGCTAGAGATTATAAATACTTGTTATGAGTTATATTTGGAGTTGGATGTCTTTATGAAATTGTGGTGTTTGTTTGAACCATCTGTGCTCAAGGTGATAGTGTGGGGTTATCTAGATGGGAAAGGCTTACTTTGAGGTGTGCTTTTATAACCCTACCATGGATTAGAGTGTCTAACCGGAGAGTAGTTAAGAGTAGTATCATAAAGAGAAGATATTTATATGAGAGTTTTCACTAGTGAAAGTATGATCCCTAGGCCTTGTGTCTAAGCATTGAAACACCGTTTGCTATTAGATCTGTTACATGTTTGCTTGTTTCCTTCTTTATTTCAGTTTGCCTTTAGTCTTTTCCCACGTCAACCACACGCCATCAAGCTATTTTCTATCACCATTACCACTTATAATTATCTATACCACTTGTATTTCACTATCTCTTCGCCGAACTAGTGCACCTATACACCTGACAAGTGTATTGGGTGTGTTGGGGACACAAGAGACTTCTTATATCTTGATTGCAGGGTTGTTTGAGATGGAATACCTTTGACCACTTCCTCCCTGAGTTCGATAAACCTTGGGTGATCCACTTAAGGAAAAACTTGCTGTTGTTCTACAAACCGCTGCACTTGGAGGCCCAACAACTGTCTACAAGAATAGAAGTGCGTAGACATCAAGCTATTTTCTGGCGCCGTTGCCGGGGAGGTAAGGTAAAAGGTATTCACGCCGGAGGATTAAAGAAGAAGAACCTACCACGGCAAACGCCTATTTTCTGGCGCCGTTGCCAGGGAGGTAAGGTAAAAGGTACTCACATCCTCCAGTGTGAGTGCTCGAAGTTATTTCCTTTAGATTCTGCAATTTTGTCTTTTTGTTTCTTGTTTTCACTAGTTAGGTTTAATGGAAAACACAAAAAAATTAGAGAGCTTTATAGTATTTATCTTGAGTTAGGACATGAAGTGTTTGAAGAGAAAATTAAAAAACCTATGGAACTTTATTTGCATGCTAATAGCAATGTTGTTAGTATGAATTCTTTGGACACCATTATTGCTAATGCTATGGAAAAGTCTAAGCTTAGGGAAGTTAGTTTTGATGAGCATGATATTTTTAGTCCCCCAAGCATGGAGGAGAAAATTTACTTTGATGACACTATGCCTCCAATATATGATGATTACAATGATGAATATGATATTTTTAGTCCACCTACTATTGAGGAGGAAATTAATTATGATTACAATATACCTCCTATATTTGATGATTATGGTGATGAAAATAATAATGATAGCTATTTTGTTAAATTTGCTCCCACTACAATCAATAAGAATGACTATGTTTATGTGGGGAGTATTAATTCTTTTATGCATATGGCTCATGATAAGAATGTTTCTTGTGATAGTTATATTGTTACTTTTATTCATGATGCTACTGAAAGTTATTATGAGAGAGGGAAACATGGTTTTATGTGTCTCAACAATACTAAGTTTCCCCTCTTTATGTTGAAAATTTTGAAGTTGCACTTGTTTTTCTTTACTATGCTTGTTGCCTTGTGCTTTCATGACTTATTTCTTTACAAGATTCCTATGCATAGGAAGTGGGTTATACTTAAATGTGCTTTGAATTTGCTTCTTGATGCTCTCTTTTACTTAAATTCATATTTCTTATGTGAGCATCTTCTCAAACTATCATGCCTAACTTAAAGGCGTTAAAGAAAAATACTTATTGGGAGATAACCCAAAAGTTTTAGATGAGTCTTGGAAGTTATTACTTTAGTAATAACCGCTCCTTATCCTTTTTATTTTCTTTTTGTGCCAAGAGTTACCTCTAATGAGAGAGAAG
Organism: Avena insularis; assembly: GCA_023614405.1. NCBI lineage: Eukaryota > Viridiplantae > Streptophyta > Magnoliopsida > Poales > Poaceae > Avena > Avena insularis. The sequence continues at coordinate 328,318,076 of CM042690.1, read as the reverse complement.
TAATGCTTGGGAAAGTTGCTGTCCCGAAACAGATTTATGTGCTTCACCGTAAAAATTCGTGTAAAATCTCTGTACGTCCTTTTGAGGCGTGAATTTTTGTGCTTCTGACCCTGGTTGTTATCTAACTTTCGTTAGTTCAACACTTTTCGATTTGAGCAACAGAAGGTCTTCGAAATAATTCATCTTTACCTGCTGGTCTGTTTTGACAGATTTATGCCATTATTTGCATTTGCTTCTTGTTGGTTCCTTTTTGAGTTTTTTTGGGGAATTGAGATTTTTGAGGGAAGTGCTTCAGTATCTAGTGTTCTAATGGAAGTTGATTTGGTGTTAGAACTGAACCGTAAGACTTATTTATCTTGAGTGCACTAATGTTGCTAATAAAGATTGTGTGAAGTTTTGTATGAAGGAAAAATTCTAGGTGTATGGAAGGAATGAGTAATAAGATGAAGGATGGACTAAAGCTCAAGCTTGCGGATGCCACGCGTGTCACTCCAAGAAATATCCAAGAAGTACAAGCGTCAAAGCTTGGGGATTCCCAAGGCATCCTCTTCTTCATCAATAAAAATCTCAGGTTTCTTCCAAACACTTTATTTTTATTGTTTCATGCACAATTGTGTTGTTCTTGGAGCGTCTTCTTTTTCGTTTTCGTTTTGTTTTTTCGTTTGCTTCATTTGCTTAGTTTTCTGAATAAATTGGTTGGACCCCCTCTTTCGTACATTGGTTTTCAAATAGTTTGGTTTGGTTTGGAAAAGAGTAGGAAAGTTCATGCTTAAGTGGTAAAGAGAGCTTGTTTTTGACTGTGGCCTATGCTTTGTCATGCCATGCTTGATATTTTTTGGCTTTATGCTTAGTATTCTTTGCTGTAGCATGACTTGTTATAAACAATTGAGATTGCTTAATGTGCCTTCTATGAATCATGTGTTGTTTTAGCATATTAAAGCATAGTATAGTGGTATTCTCCTTTGATGCTTTATTTGGGTTGACTTGGCGCATGCTCACACCATGTTATGACTATCCCAAGTCACCATAAGCCTTTATGATCCTTTAGTTTTCAACTTGTAGTATCACTTTATGCTTTGATCAATGATGTTTTGTCGCTCTGCATGATTATGGCCATTATTGCTCTCTTAGTTTGTCGCTCCCAGTCTTTTGCTAGCCTCCATAACCAAGTATGAGTTCCACTCATGCATCCAACTTCCTAAACCAAGTTATTCCAAAGAGTCCACCATACCTACCTACTAGCTTATGCTATTCCAAGTATATTCATGTTTTTGTTTACCTTCCGAATTAAACTTGTTATGAGAAAACTAGTGATTAAAGCTCTCACGAACTTGATGGCACACTTTAATTTTCTTGCCCTTAATAAACTTGAACCATTGCGTCCATCTTTGTTGCGTATATGCTTACGCTTTATAAGTTGAAGTTAGCAGAACCATGTATCATGGGGAACGCTTTCAACATTGCACATGTACTTTGTACCCCGTTGATATCATGTTCTTTTGCTTATGGATCCTGACGGTGTGAAATAAAAGTGGAACTTGTAAGATCATGGAGTTTGTATGTGTGTTAAAGAAACGCCTGGGCCACTAGCCTAAGCCATGCCTAATCATGGTGGAAACTTGCAGCATCACCATAATGAGCACTCTATGAAGCATCCTCAATAAAAACCTATGCAAATAGCAAATAAAAAGATCGCTGAGATGCTCATTGTCTGCTTGCCTTGTCATTTTGATTATGGGATAGCTCCTGTATCATGTGCAAGGGGTACCCCGTTGGCGGTTCTTTATGATACATATGTACTTACAATTACAAGAGCTTACTTGTGACTAAAGTTGAGTAGCATGAGGTTCGGTCTTCGTAAGTAAGGGGCATGAGATTTCGGTTTATAAATTGTCAAGCATATCCCCTTAGTTGTGTCACTTTAACCTTAATCACCTTCAAGATGCTTATCATAGGGGCAATGAGAGCTGAAAGCTATTAAGTACCATAATTTTTGGAAGCTCTTTATGAGACTTGAATCCCTACTTCCTTTTATGAAGGCCTTTCTTTTACTTTTTTGTTGAGTCTCCACCTTCTACCTTTATGCACCTACTTTGAGAGCATAGTGGCCATTCTTAGTTCTATGTGCATTGTCCCAAGACTAGTTGATTAATGCATAACTTGATATTTCTTGTTTTGAACTATTTGTATCTAGTCACTCTTATGAACTTTGAAGGTGTCCTATGCATTTATATTTGCTACTCTATGAGGGACAAGCTGAATACTATTATGCTATGTTTTCTTTATGTGAAACAAACAAACGTCTTGCAAAGCATTATTATTCATGATTATTTTGTTTGTCCCTTTTCATGTTGCATCATAGTTTCTTTGTCTTATTGCTAGAACTTTGTCTTTCATGTTATGATTGAAGTACTATGATCCCAGCTTTGAATGTTTTACAAGTACTTTGATCAAGTTTTTGATGGTGCATGTCACATCAAAAATTATTCTTTCTTTTTATCACTTACCTACTCGAGGACGAGCAGGAGTTAAGCTTGGGGATGTTGATACATTGCAAATGTATCTATAATTTTTTATGTTCCATGGTTAGTTTTATCTACTTTCTTGTGTTTTGTTCCAACTTTGGAGTACTTTTCATATGATTTCTTGGACTAACCTATTAACAAGATGCCACAGTGCCAGTTGCCTGTTTTCTACTGTTTTGGGTTCCAGGAAGTCAGAAAATGAATATTCTCAGAATTGGACGGGACAAAAGCCAAAGTTACTATTTTCCTGGAAGACTCACGGAGCCAGAAGGAGAGTCGGAGAGGGGCCACTGGGTGGCCACACCCCCCTTGGCGCGGGCTAGCCTAGGCCGCGCCAGGGCATGGTGTGGGCCCCCTGGCCGGCCACCGACCTTGCCTCCTTCGCCTATAAGATCCTCCCGATACCAAAACCCTAGATCGTCAATCAAAAAGCCACGAAAAGTTCCATAGCGCCGTCGCCACCGAAGGGGAGATTCGGGGGACAGAAAGTCTCTGTTCCGGCACCCTGCCGGGATAGGGAAGTGCCCCTGGAGCCATCTCCATCGATCTCCACCGCCATCTCCATCACCATTGCTGATTCCCATGATGAGGAGGGAGTAGTTCTCTCTCGAGGCTAAGGGTTCTACCGGTAGCTATGTGTTCATATCTCTCTCTATGCATGACCTTATTGAGATCATGAGCTTGTAATCTATAGATCTACCTTGCTACTCAAGTGCTTAATAGATCTCTGCTCTCCCCATGTGTGTGAAATTGATAGTGTGCACACCATGGTAGCATTTAGGCTAGAGATTACAAATATTTGTTATGAGTTATATTTGGGGTTGGATGTCTTTATGAAATTGTGGTGTTTGTTTGAACCATCTAGTGCTCAAGGTGACAGTGTGGGGTTATCTAGATGGGAAAGGCTTACTTTGAGGTGTGCTTTTATATCCCTACCATGGATTAGAGTGTCCAACCGGAGAGTAGTTAAGAGTAGTATCATAAAGAGAAGATATTTATATGAGAGTGTTCATAAGTATGATCCCTAGGACTTGTTTCTAAGCATTGAAACACCGTTTGCTATTATATATGTTACATGTTTGCTTGTTTCCTTCTTTATTTCAGTTTGCCTTTAGTCTTTTCCCACGTCAACCACACGCCATCAAGCTATTTTCTATCACCATTACCACTTATAATTATCTATACCACTTGTATTTCACTATCTCTTCGCCGAACTAGTGCACCTATACACCTGACAAGTGTATTGGGTGTGTTGGGGACACAAGAGACTTCTTGTATCTTGATTGCAGGGTTGTTTGAGAGGGAATACCTTTGACCACTTTCTTCCTGAGTTCGATAAACCTTGGGTGATCCACTTAAGGGGCCCAACAACTATCTACAAGAATAGAAGTGCGTAGACATCAGAGCTGGGCAAGGAAATACACGGGAGAAAATTTGTGACTGGAGCCGAGCTAGTGGCTGTTGGAGCTAGACAAGGCGCCATCCGAAAACAGGCAGGAGGAGAATGGGAGCGGTGCGGTGCTGCATTTGGTGGGCAGGGCATGTTCTGAAATCCCAAAAGGACAACTTGTGGCGCTGAACCGCAGGACGAGCGTGGCATGGGATCCAATATCATCTAGAGAAACAACTCAGACTACGGTAACCCAAAATTCCACATAGCAGCCCAAATAGATGGCCATGATCACTCACAAGCAAGATCTTTTTGTGAGGAACATGCTGAGGAGGAGATGATTGAGAAGGCTTGCATCTCGCATGATATACACTTTACAGTATAGAGTGATGTTGCTAAATGGATCAGATCATAATAGGATCAGCCAAAAAGTTTGAGTGCATATGCATATGAACATTGCGCCCTTCCGATAAGATGATCCGTGTAATGAATAATGATCTCTTTCCGCATCTAACTCTCGAACTAAGATGCAATTGGTCATATGAAAAATATGTATTCTTTAAACATCCTAGCAAGGTGCAAATTTTGAAGAGATAACTCTACTAAATTGCTACATGCAGAGTTGAACCTAAAGCATATAGTTGCAAAATCACATGAATGAACTCAACAAATATGATAATTTCCTTTCTATTCCAAGCTACTACCTTGAATTGACCATGACTAAACCATCACAAATATTCAATGGAGATGCAAACCTAGATATGTACATAAATTATGTTGATCAATAGAATTCGCACTAAGCTTAAGAAATAAAACAAATCATCCAGGAGAGCTAGCGACATCTAGTGATTTTTTCAATAGTAGAAGATACACCATAAAATTATAAGCAAATGTAGATTTACCACAAGATATGGGAGCACAATTTTAGTTTTATATTTTTCACAATTGTAAACCATGCAAGGTTTATCCCGACATATCACAAACTATATTTTCCATGTGACCTCTATTCATTGTCGAGCAGGAAAACTTAATCAATCAATAAGCAAGGTTTATCTATTTCTCATGGATCTAGTCAAGAGGAACGCACTGGAGGGATCAGAGAGCAGGTGCCAGGAGGAGGAGGCAAGGAGCTCGCCATACATATTTTGCTTCCGTCAATACTCTTTGAGCCCTCAGCCATCCAGATGTCGCCTATCAGAGCTACATGCAAAGAGAGCCCACATAGTGACAGAGTACACACCTAGCTGCAATGATTGCTGAGGCAAAGTTGGGAATATCAGGAGTTAATAATTTGTATCACTATAATGGAGTAAATATGGATGTTACATGCATGTTTAATAGGTGCAAACACACAAGTAACAAAGAGGTACAAACAAAGCCTAGGCAATCTAAAGAAAAGTGAAACAGGTCTACAAATGCACTAAAAGAATAGACACAAAGCCGAGGCAATCTAAAGAAAAATGAAAGAGGTCTACAAATGCACTAAAGGAACAGACATATTAGGAACCCAAGAAGATCACAAAGTAGAATACATGTAAAACAAGGATGATGGTTATAACAGGTAAGTAAAATTTTGAAACACGTCAAGATGGCTGATGCAAGGTCAGTTAACCTTTTCAAGGTTAGATCATTGGAGCTGATATAGTACTGCACTGCCGCTGGCCAATAGTAAGAAAGTTCCAGCAAACCATATGGTCACTTGTTTGTACACATATCATTTTTTGTATAATTAGATAATTTTAACAATCTGAAAAGAACACAAGGTATATCAGCAAACATAATAAAGAAGAAATTGACCTAGCTAAAAAGTCATTGAAGAGATAAGGGCTAATCTCAATAAATAGGATTATTTACTCGATTAACTGAAGTTTGGTATCCTCATAAATATTAAGAAACGGTATAACTCAACCAGTTAGGGGCTACCACAATGATTTGGCTCTCTGGTCCGTCCGATCTCGCTTCCGTTGTCATGCCAAGCGACTCGTTCGTTGGGGAGTTTCTTTACCAGCGACGCGTCCTAAGCAGCCCAATGTAATGGGCTTCTACTCTGGAGCCCAACTAGAATGCATTCTGGTGAATCGGGCAATTTTCTTGCTAAGCAGGCCAGCATTACATCTCTATCAATATTCTATCCGTGAGTGTTGGCCCAACGATGCGTCTCTACAACTTCGTTTCGATCAACGCGCTATAACGCCTACAGCGGCTAAGTAATGGTGGCCCTCGCCGTCTATGTTTCCAATTAATGGGGGCCTCTCTCTCTCCCTTAGAGCAAGTACAATAAGTCCTAGTCAGCTGGCTATAATGATTAAAATATTATTTCTTTGCCTAGTTGGAAGAGAGAGAATAGGAGAGAGAAAAGGAGTGGGCTCTTATGCAAGAGCCAGCTCTAGCACGTGCTCCTAGGCACTTTGAGAGAGTGAAAGGTGGGCCATGTAATGCTAAAATAGTATATTTTTGTAGTTCACTATTGTACCTGCTAGCTTTAAATTGGCTATAAATGACATGACACTTGGCTTATAGCCGACAGTTGGCTGTACTATTGTCTTTGCTCTTAGCAGTTAGCAGCCTCGATATACTGCTGTCCCCCAACTCTGTCCACAGCCACGGCAACGCTCGTGCAAGCAACCCTAGCGGCGGCGGTAGCACCACAGCTCAGTAATTTGCCGCCAGGGCGAATAAAGAGGAGTGAGAGGATGTGAGTATGTGACATGGCCTTCAACTTTTCCTAGGTCGTCTTGTCGCTTCACCGTCAATCTGTGTTCCCATGGGCGCTGCTGAATCCAATGGTATTCCTCCGAGCACCCATCCTCTCCATCTCCTCCGATTCACCACCGCTATATAGATACACAGCGTATCTGTAATATCTAATGTCTATTTTAATCCATTGATCGTTTGTACGAGTGCGTATGATAATCTCCATCTATAATAATATTGCTGCTTTTTTATCGGTTGCGTACAGAACTACAGATGGACAATCTTAGACAAATGGAGTCATAGCAACTGGTGTGCCGTGTGCTGATGGACAAACATTTAGTTGCCTGATTGTATATTGGTTGATTTTGGATCTCAATACTGAAGGGTAAGCTCTCATCTGAGACCCCATCAAAAATGATGGACATGATATTTGGATTTTTTGATGGTAGATTTTGTCGACTTTGGACCTCAACCTGGAGCATGAGTTCTTAGTAATTCCTGAATATTATGATTGCCAACTTTTAGTGATCGCTAGCTTCCTCAAGCCATCACAAATAATAAAGAGCTTTATTTTTCCTTTTAAGATATCACGGATGAAAATTACTGATTGCCAGGTTCTTGGATCTACATTGTTTTGCAACCTACTAATGTCTCAACTGCAATATTTTTTTGCTCGGCACTGCAAGTATTTGAGAAGTCTGATCTGCAACCGGCAGTAAGATATGATGATAAAAAATAATACGGTACGAATTTATTCAAAATAATTGCTTCAAATTTAGTGATCTTAATATCTCTTTGAAATTTTGTTCTTAGTTAGTCTGGATAAAAGATATTGTTTATGCAATCTGAAGAAATTGCAAAAAAAAACGTAAGAACCCGTAGAATCTAGAATTTGAGGGAAAACATCTAGAATCCGTCACACTCATAATGTGGTCTAGAACATGGGCGAGTACTACCTGCTCGGGTCGCAGAAAAAAACTAGCCCCCAGCGTCCCTCCCGCGAGCGATCGGGGGCTCCTTCGCGCCGTCGTCCCTCCCCCTTCCCAACCTCGCCCCCCCCTTCCGCCACCGGGGCGCGCATGCGGCAAAGCCACTCGGCGTCAGTGGTGGCGCCCCCTCTCCCCCCCACCCCCCGTTTACTGAAGCCTGGCGCGGTGAGCGGCGGCGACGAGCATTCGTAGAGCGTGATGCGGCAACTCGGCGGTGGCCAGAGGTGCTGGCGCGGCGAAGGCGTGGCACGGTGGCGTGGAGGACCGCGTGGGGTCGGAGGCGCGGGTCTCATGTCCTGGCGGCTTCTGCAGGGACGAGGGCCTCGCCGGCCAACGCGGCCGGCCTTTGCTAGGCGGGCGGCGCTCCGGCGTGGTATGGGTGGCGGCATGAGCTGCACTTGGTGGTGCATGCAGTGGCGATAGGGGATTGATGGCGGGTCTACTCCCCCAGATCTAGCCCTTTGGTCCCGATCTAGGCTAGGGCGGGCTGGGTTAGGCCTTGTTGTGCCGGCTCTGGTTGGACCTAGGAGGAGATCGTGACGAGGGTGGCAGCGCCGGTGCCACGTCTGCTGCAGCAAGGTGGCGGGAGCTTCACGGGCCTGCCCGGCCGGGCCTAGGGCGTCGAACATGAGGGTAGCGGTGGCAGGCCTACGTGCTGCAACGGGATGGCGAGGACTTTATGGACCCGACGGGTCCGACCGGGTATGTCCTTGCTGTCGTGCCCGGACGGCACCCGCTGTCACCGGTGGAGGATGTCCTCAAGCTAGCTTTGCGGTTGCCGCCCTCCGGCTCCCCGTGGCCAGGTCTGCTTTTTCCGCCGCGTCCGTCCGGCTACCGTCTATGGTGGTGGAGGTTATTCCCTCCCACGGGGCTGCGGTACTGCCGCTCCTTGCCTACATCTCTTTCCTTTTGGTTTGACCGGCCTCGCAGTGTTTGCCACGAGGAGACGAGCTACCGTCCATAGCTGTGGAGGTTGTTCATTCCCACGGGGCTGCGGTACTGCCGCTCCTTGCCTATGGCTCTTTCCTTTTGGTTCGACCGGCCTCACAGTGTTTGCCACGGCGAGACCGGGATGGTGCATGTTGGTGGGCGGCAAGCTTGGGGGAGCGCTTCGGACTGTCCGGATGGTGGGCTCTAGGGGTCGAGAGAAATCCATGTCGGTGTCGCCGGCACTGACGCGCTGACGTCTGCGGAAGTCACCTTCCCTGTGCAGGGTGTCGGGTGTACCCAACCCATTCCCCTCCGTGTACCTGGAGAAATCTTAGGACCAGTCCGGGCACCAGCGTTGTCGTTGTCGCACCCCTTCTTGAAGGTGCTCTTGGTGCACGGCGATTCAAAGGCATACGAGCGTGGTGGAAATTCTCCAGAGGGAACATCTTTTGCGAGTCATCAACGCTTTTGTTCATCCGGCGCTGCCGGCATTCTTTTCTCTTTTATTTCTCTTCTTTTTTCTTTTGGGCTTAGTTGTGTTGTTTGTCCCAGCAGTGATCTCATTGTTGTACCAGATTGTATTGGTTGCTATATTAATATAGTGGAGCGAAAGCCTTATTTGAGGCATAATGTGGTCTAATGTTCATGTTTTGCAGCATAACCTTCCCAAAACACCACACGATGTACATTCATGTACGCATTTTATATTCCTAATACTCTTTATTTGATGGCCATTACTCACGCTACTATAGTACAGATACAGATATGGAGGAGGCTCTTTTTACATATTAACTCCAAGATTATCCATTGATTATACTATTAACTACCCGCCTGATCCAGCGGAGGATTTAGCCATGCTTATTAGAATTGCAGCTTATGCTCCAGAGGTATGCTCATGAAGATTCTTAATAAGTGTATCATCATAAAATTCTTGGTGTGTCCTTCCTGCTATTGTTTGTTCCGTTCCTTCGATGGTTTTGACCACTCTAATTGTATAATATTACTCCCTCCGATCCAAATTAATATTGTCAAATTTGTCTAGATTTGATATATATAGCACTAAAACATGACTAGATACATTTGAATCTAGACAAATCTAAGAAAATTAATATGAATCTCAAGAAGTATTTTTTTCGAGAAAACGCATATATTTAGAAGGTAGAAATGTTCTTATGATCCTAAGAAAGGCGGTGAACGTCACAATACGATGTCCATCAGAACAAAATAATGGGCATTCCATGTTGCGGGTAGAATCACACCTTTGAGTCGTTTAGTACTCTTACGGGTGCAATTGATTGTTGAACACTTTCACAGTGAAATTCTTCAAGTACTATAAATGGTGCATGGGCATCTTAGGTGATCAAAACTGTTCCATAATGTAGAGCTTTCTGCATCATTTTTTTATTACCATGCATTACACTTGGTTTCACAAGATGAAAAATCTCAGGAATATATTATTCCATCACATGTTAGATTGCAAATATGCAAGCCACTTTGAAAGTGACATGGAGTAAAGATGTTGGGCGTTTTTCAAACTTTGTTGTTACTATGCACAAACTGTATTTATTTTTATATACTTTACAAAATAAGTTAGCCATTTGATCTCCAATTATTGGGCTATTACTTGCTAATTTGAGCATCTCCCATTTCAAAAGGAAAGCTTCCATGAAACAACTTATTCCAGCACATATTTTCATTCTCGTGGTTTATCATTCAGTTAGGTTGAGATTCCATGAGGCAATTGTATTTAGTGTACTATAAGAATATAGGTTGTTTTCCTTTGTCAAAGAACCACATAGATTTCCCCGCCTGAAAAAGCGAACAATATGGATTAGTATCTCTTTGAACAAATGATTCAATGGTTTGAATTATTTCTGTCATTCTGGCAATTTCGAGAGATGGAGTTGCATGGGGAACAAGTTTAGGTGATTGAGGGGATGCAAATCCATCAGCGCTTAGCCTATGTGTTTTTCTTTATTTACACTAGAAAATGACCTCAACCGGTGAGTAACTAAAAGGGTTTGATCTTTCATCTGACACAAATCCCTTCATTCAGACAGTTGGCCTGGGAAGTTGACACTTTTTATGAGAAATGGGTTGCCAAGGAAAAGCTAGATTATTCCAATGAAAGATTGACTTTGGCGAGGAGAAACAAATGCAAGATACCATGGCATCTCACAAATGAGAGTGAATATCATCCTATTGTACTGGCGCTTTGAAACCACTGTATCTTTGTCCAAAGTGTGGAATTTTCTCAACCGTATACTAATCACTAACACTGTCTATAGTTCTTGATCATTTATACTGACCAAATTTTCTCAGAAATTGGTATATTTTTTTTGGAAAATGGGGGGCACGGCAACGCGCGCTTTCATGGTCTAGTACATCATATATCCCTCCTACCATATCTAGGATTTAGAGGAATTGCAACTAACATGTTGATTACCGTGATAGATAGTCTAGTAACTTTTGTGGAAATTTTTAAAAAGGGGATAGCATGTATATATGGTCATGTGTAATATATTAATTTAATTATATATTAGAAAGAATGACCTAGTGAAATCATCAACTCGGGACGTGCTTCATGCAAATTATCTCGTTGTACATGGTCTCCTTCATTAACACAGCAAGAACATCAAACCAAACGTTGTGATTTATTCATGTTTTGAACTAAGCTGCAAAAGACCAAGGGGATTGTCACGAGTGAATAGGGATGCTCGCAGATGCCGATTGAACTGTTATATGTTGATCCAAATTCTATAAAGTAGAGGCCAATTTCTGACGGAGCGGAGTGAGGCCCGTCGTCGGAGGCTTGGACCGATGCAAAGTAGATGTTCTTCAACGTTTTAATATGCATGATGCGAAGTCAGTTAGTACTCCTATTGCTCCTCACTTTAAATTGTCAGCATTACAATATCCTAGTTCTGATGAAGATATTGAGTACATGTCTCGAGTTCCTTATTCTAGTGTTGTTGGTTCCTTGATGTATGCCATGTTTTGCTCTCGCCCTGATTTATCATATGCTATGAGTTTGGTGAGTCGTTACATGGCTAATCCTGATAAAGAATATTGGAACGTTGTTCAGTGGATTTTCAGGTACCTCCGTGGCACATCCAAGCGCTTGCTTGGAGTTTGGCAAGACTGATGAGGGACTCGCAGGCTATATGGATCCAGATTTTGCTACCGACTTGGATAAGAGGAGGTCCCTCACAGGTTATGTGTTCACGGTAGGTGGATGTGCCGTGAGTTGGAAGGCAATGTTGCAACCAGTTGTTGCTCTATCTACAACAGTAGCAGAATATATGGCTGTTGCTGAAGCTTGCAAAGAGTCTGTTTGGTTGAAAGGTTTATATGTTGAGCTTTGTCAGGATGATTCTTGCATTAACCTACTCTGTGACAGTCAAAGTGTTATTTACCTTACTAAGGATCAAATGTTTCATGAGAGAACAAAGCACATTGATATCAAGTACCATTATGTTCGTGATGTTGTTGCACAAGGTACACTGAAGGTATGCAAGATAAGCACTCATGATAATCCTGCTGATATAATGACAAAGCATGTTCCTGTTGCTAAGTTTGAGCTATGCTCAAGCTTAGTTGGTATAACTGCTTAGCCCAAGTGGCTATTGGCGCCGAAAGTGTTTTCTTTGTTTGTTTAGGGAGATGATTACTATTGATGCTACAAAAAGAAATTTGTCTTAAGGTGGAGTTTGTTATATGTTGATCCAAATTCTACAAAATAGAGGCCAACTTCGACAGAAAGGGCGAGTCGTCAGCCGAGGCTTGCCGTCTTGGAGCGGAGTCTGTTGGCTCACTGCGCTCCAGGACGCTTCAGGGTGCGAGGGGACGACAGCCTCAGCGGTACATGCGGATCGTTGATGACCTAGGTTACCACCGCTATATATACTTCTTGTAAGCCGCCGGCTGGGATAAGTTGCATCTGTGAAATCCCCGGTGTTGTGTAAACACTCTCCGTTATAGTGAAGTTTCGCTGGCTGGCGTCCGTGGTTTTTCCCCTCTCTTTGTTGGAGAGGGTTTTCCACGTTAAATCTGTGTCCCCCTTGCTGCGATTTTATTTTTATTCTTCGTTATTTACTTATCGCAAAGCTAACATGAACAACTAATATAGTTGACAACTGCAAATAAACACTAGAATGGTATATCAGTATGACTGAGCTAACCAAAAGGTTGATCCATAGTTAGCCAACTCTTTTATCATTGGGAGTGAGAATGTAGAAAATAATGTTAATCCAGACAAACAACCACACTTATAAAAATGGTCTGGATCATATATAAAATGGGTTATTAAAATAGAAACACATTAATTGAAATGGAGAGGAAAAATCACATGTTGATGTACGACTTTGTACTTGGATTACCATTTATCTTTTTGAATGCATGGACAAAATCATAAATGCCTATCAGGACTGATGGCTGATGGGATACAACCAAGACACAAGTATTGTTCGCACATGAACACGTCACTATGTACCCTCGGCGCCGAGCGCGATGCGTGGCAACACGCGCCGAGTGAAACTCACCGGAAGCGCAGTATGCAAGACACTCCAGCGGGCACTTTTGTAGACCCGAAACCCCGCTCGCCCGGGACGGACCCCGTCAGGGAGGCGCGATGGCTATGGGTTGCCCTTGGTCGACCTGACCGCCCCTAGAGCCTCGTGGATTTGTAGCCTCCAATCTTGAAGAACGACGAAGAATGAGAAGAAAGATACGAAGGAGGGGGGATAGAAAGTAGATGAACACGAAAAACTAGTAGATTGATTTGTTCGATTGATGTTGGTTCAATCCGCATGCACCCCTCACATATATAAGGAGCGGCTGGACTTTCCGTGCAAGAAAGAGACTTGGATTTACGTTCAAAACCCTAGTTGGGGTCCAACTCAAACAAGCAAACCTGAAATTTGCGTAACTTTTCGGTCAAAAACTTGTTTGTACCTTCAGGACCACTTTTGAGATAGTAGGAATCAAAATCTCGTAAAAAGCAAAGTTGTTCACCTAAAAAACGAACAACTTTGATATTGGTTATTTTTCATCCGATCTGATCTTGATCGCCTTTTACCCTTGTTTTCGTATCAAACTTGGATCTGTTGACCGAATGATTTTTGTTCAATTCGGTCGTATTTTAATTATGGAGACCGTATACTTTCTCAGATAAAGATTGCTCCAAAATCAAAGTTGTTCGTCTTGGAAAAACAAAGAATTGCCATGCTTTGCACTTTTTCATCCGAGTTGATTTTGACTGCTTAAATTAAGTCATAAGTAGTTTTATCCAATTAGGAAGTTTTCTGGATCGTCCGGGTTCATTTCCCTCGCCTAAGGGCAGACATTGTCTAGGGTCGGGCGACCATAGCCCGAATCGCCAATAATTCAGCTTTCTGTAGTATCTTAGCTCTCAAATTTGTATACTAACTCGGATCAAAATGATTCAAAAACCAAAATTTCTTGTTTCGATGGGATGCACAACTTTCAAGTTCGGTTTTTCATTTGAGGTCATCTTAAAAGGTTCATAGTGGAAGTCTCTATATATCAGTCTCCAAGTTTTCTCTAAACACTAGCATAATCGGCTATTAAGCCTGATCATTGCTTGATTTTATATGGCGCCTCTTAGATGATGATTAATAATCTTTCGAGTAGACCTTTTCGAGTATGTATCATCATTGGTCGGCTATGAGCACAGAAGGAGTTCTAACACATGCCCCATTTTTTCTGGCAGAACTTGCATGAAAGAAAATAACTGGCTCCACTTTTAGTCTAAGGACGATGTCAATATTCCATCGGCCACTGGTTGTCTTGGAGCGATAACTCTATATCGACCATATGTGCCAAGGACGATAAATATATATCGGCCATTTTATGTCTAGGTTTGTTGCCACTTGGGTATAACTTCTACAAATGTTTGCCTTCGGTAACAACCACTTTCATCTTGACGATTAATCGATATAATGAAATTCTTCATGAACAACTCCAACAATGATCCTCGCCTAGTCTTGATCTAAGTGCTCAATAAGAATATCACCAACCGGGGATGAATTCCATGGCATAGGTATTAATGGTGAAGTAGAATACTATGGATGATATGCTGGCCATAGTTTTTGATAGTGATACCGAATTATTTGGCATGATTGCTTGTTGGATTTATTATTTTTGTTCTCCACTTTTGCTTCCCTTTTTATGAAAGGATCTTGCATATCTTCCTTGCCTTGAGGATTTCCTTTGGAAACCCACGCCATGTTTATTTTCTTCAGCTCCCCGGCCCTAAGTTGATATAGCTTTCTCTCCTGCCAATTTGATAAGCCGAGTGAGCATCTCGGCTATGGTTTTGTTTCACACAATGGCATGACTTTATTAATCTTGGGCACTTTCAACTTGGCTTGTTTGGACTCGACAATTGGGACTTTGAAAGTTACTCGCTTCACTTCCTTGGCGTTAGTAGCCAACGTCAACTCAGCTGGCTTTTCATTATTTGGAGTCGAGTATGAAGCAGTACACTTGCGTCCATCCGTTTTGATTCGGTACACTTGCTTTACCACCTTCTTCTTCTCCCATGAACTCCAAACCAATTCTTTTCTACCGAAGTCTTTGGCATGTGACTATTGATCAATTGATCTTCTTGGAGCTGCATAATTTGGGTGAGATGATCTAGAATTAGATGGACACTGTGCATGTGAATCATATCTTTCCCATGATGAATATGAATAAAAAATAGCATAGGGATCCATGACATTGGCATTGGTGGCCCAAAAGGAGGATATGAATATTTTGCATTAAATTTCTCCCTTCTCCAATCCCCGTCTTTATACTTTTGCCTTGGGGGTGATCTTGATGATTTTGCACTACTTGGTTGATAAATTTTTTTTGCTTCAATCTCCTTTTTATATTTTTTTAGTAGCTGTGCAAAAGTAACTTTTGGTTTCTTACCCTTGTGCTTATCGCAGACTTTGTCTTTATGAGTTTTGCACGCATCGATCTTCGATTTTTCTTGTTGCCCCCTAGTGCTTGATGTCTTCATCGTGGCTTCAATGGAACTCTTGTCTTCAAGAACATTTGCAATATGCTCTTCAACAATCTCTTTACCTGAAAGCTTGATTCCATCATCTTTCTTGTGTACCTACACATCATTATATAAATCTACTAGAGGTAGCTGATGCAATATCTTTTGGCCATCAAGACCAATTAAAATAGATTGGTCATCAATTTGTGTTTCAACAAATTTTAATCGTCCCTTACTAACAGCTGATTATACTATTTGATGAAACATGTTGCAACTCTCTATACTATGTTCGAACGAATTAGGCAACTTGCCGTACATTCGTCCATGTAATTATGACTCAACATTATGACCAAGAATTCTAACATAATTGAATTTCAACAATATATCAAAGATATGATCACACATACTCAGACTGCAGGTACACCTTTTATCTTCTAACCGGTCTCGTTGTGAGATTTTGGAATTGAGCAACCGAATAGTTCAGATTTTACATCACCCTGCTCGGCTATGCAATGTCTTTTGCACTTCTTTTCCGATGCATTTGAATAAGCAATTATACTAGCATCGGTTTTCTCGCAAGAAAGTAACCTTGGATTTAAATTTCCGAAACCAAAATATTTAAAACACACATATCTCACTTGAGACCAAATGTAAGCCCAGTGTGACATAAGAAAATCTACCCACTTAGATATGAAATTCATATGAGACAATGTGGGAAGCTCTGGACATAATAATTTGTTGTTATCGGTCTCTGTACATGGTCTCTGTAAAAGGTACAACATGTTGACCGATATGTTCTGTGACAATTATATTCCTAACAAATGAATTACCTCTCTTTATTTGTCTTTCATAGCTTATGAGAATTTTGTTAATAGATGCATCAATAATAAAGTTTTGACCAAATCGGAATATAAGTAAATTATTTGCTAGATGTACCTCTTTAAAGACGTTGAAAGAGCATGATGGTCGCATGACCTAAAAATATCTTGCTCGGCCTCTAGGTAATTCTCCAATGCCTTGTCTTCTTCCTTTTCTAAAATTTGTGCCTCTTCACTCCAATGGTCTTCGTCAACCGAACATTGTTCGGCTATGTTTTATTATTGATGTTCACAAATTTCTTTGGCACGGAACTCATAGGGCAGTAAGTAAGCTCCCTTAAATCTAAAAAAATCAAGCATGGTTGTATCACTATACTCGCCATGCTCTTGACCAATCAAGCTTGCTTATTTTGATTCGATAGATTCAGCGCATGTACTTTTTGATTCGGCTTTTTAAATAACCGAATTATCCATACTAGACAAATCATTGATGTTTTCTTCATGAATTTTTTTGTCTCACCGTAGCAGAGGTTTCAAATTGATTGTTGCATGGAGAAAGGGATTTGACGTACTGAAGATCCTTCATGATATTTGCAAGAAAATCATGCATATTATCTTCCTCGCCCTTTTTTGGAGCACCTCGATTTCTTCTCTTCGCTTCTTCCTGAGTACTTCATAAGCTTGGCGATGTTCCTCGGGTAATTCCTCAAATGTCGGTGTAGTGAAGTCGTTGCTGATACTCCCTCCTATCTTTGTCTTGTCTTTGTTTGTACGGAGCATGATTTTTTCCTTAACCTTGGCCCAACTTGGATAGGCTTGCCCCTGGGACTTTCAGTTTGTTTCGGCCATGGGTTGCCAAAATTCTGCAACTGCGCAACCATATGCGTCAACACTAGATGAATGCACATGACCTTTTGTTGAACTCCCACTTATTCAGTTATAACCATTGCGAAGGTGCGTAGCCGAATCATGAATATCTCTAGTTGCATATGGTGCTGAAAAGTTAGTAACATAAGGAGTAGCATATGATGGATGTGAATAAATTGGTCAAATAGCTAGTAGTAGATTGGCCAATTCCTCTGTCTATTGGCATGTGCGAAGGTGAATCAACATATTGCAAGTATTTGCCGATGAATAAAAAGATGAAACACCCTCGTGCATTGAAATTTCGAACATTGGATGTCACATATTGATTGACCAAATTCATCATGTTGTTCATCGGCATATGAATTTCTAGGGTTGTCGATGCATGATAATTCGAGTTTACATATTGCAAGTTGCTAAAACTAGATGAATCATGTAGATAATTTTGTATCGGCTGTTGCACATAGTTAGAAATAGGGCTAGCCGATACACTATGCATATCAAAAGATCTAGCAACATTAACATTAGAGTTACTTGCATCTACATAATTGGATTGAGTATTCATACCACATTAGGTTGCAGCATCTTGATGATGCTCTCTTCGTAGCAAGAACAGGCTGGAGACCGTTCAAAGCTTCTGTCCTCAGCGGAGTCGCCAAAAAGTGTGTTTGCACACAAACACGTCACCGTGTATCCTCGGCGCCTAGCGTGATACGCGGCAGCTCACGCCGAGGGAGGCTCGCCGAAAGCGCGGTATGCAAGACAGTCTGACGGACCCTTTTGTAGACCCGAAACCCCACTCGCCCGAGAGAAACCCCATCAGGGTGGTGCGGTAGATATGGGCTGCCATAGGTTGGCATGACCGTCCCTAGAGCCTCGTGGATTCGCAGCCTCTAATCTTGAAGAATGACGAAGAACGAGAAGAAAGATACAAGAGAGAGATAAAAGTAGATGAACATGAAAAAGTAGTAGATTGATTTGTTCGATTGGTGTTGGTTCAATCGGCCTGCACCCTTCATGTATATAAGGAGCGTCTGGACTTTCCGTGCAAGAAAGAGATTTGGATTCATGTCCAAAACCGTAGTTAGGGTCCAACTCGAACAAGCAAACCCGAAATTTGCGTAACTGTTCGGTTAAAAACTTGCATGTACCTTCCGGACCATTTTTAAGATAGTAAACAAGCTCGGATAAAAATCTCGTAAAAAGCAAAGTTGTTCGTCTAAAAAAAGAAGAACTTTGAGGTTGGCCATTTTCCCATCAGATCTGATATTGATCGCTTTTTCCGCATGTTTCCATATCAAACTCGGATTTTGATTAAATGATTTTTGTTCAGTTAAGTCGTATTTTAATTATGAAGACCATATATACTTGCTTAGATGAAGATTGCTGCCAAAGCAAAGTTGTTCGTCTTGGAAAAATGAAGAACTTTTATGTTTTGCATTTTTCCATCCGAATTAATCTTGACTACTTAAATTAAGTTGTAAGTAGATTGATCCAATTAGGAAGTTTTCTAGGTAGTCCGGGTCCGTTTCCCCCGCTTAAGGGAAGACATTGTCTAGGGTCGGGTGACCACAGCCCGAATAGCCAGATCAATATGACCAATTTCTAGAATATCTCGGGTGAATACGAACAAATCAGCTTTCTATAGTATTTTGACTCTCAAATTTGCATACTAACTTGGATTGAGATGATTCAAAAACTAAAATCGCTTGTTTCAATGAGACGCACAACTTTGATGATTAGCACTTTTTTATTTGAGATCATATTAAAAGAGTCATAGTGGAAGTCTCTATATATCAGTCTCTAAGTCTTCTCTGAACACAGCATAATCAGCTATTAAGCCTGATCATTGCTTGATTTTATGTGATGCCTCTTCGATGATATTAATAATCTTCCAAATAGACCTTTCCGAGTGTGTATCATCATTGGTCAACTATGAGCCCAAAACGAGTGCTAACAAGTATGGATGAAAAGCATTGAACAATTGATCTGAATAATATGTACTTCAATAAAGGACTAAGAGTATCTTATTTTAGTTTATTTATTTTTCTTCTTGGAAAGAGCACTAACATTTTTATCCGTTTGATATTCTACATAAAATTAGAAAATGTTGAGGCTAGAGGTCACATGCCGGCGCAAATATGATAATTGTTCTTTGACATGAAGGCATGTTGATTTTGAGGACCATCCGATAAAGATTCACCTTAACATTTAGTTGTCATCTGCTACACATTTGTAGACCATCATATCACCTTACATATGTGCCCGTTGGAGCTTTTATGGGCGTGGGTTGCGGCTAGCTTCAATTCAGCTCCTCACCCTGCATAGATGTGTGGAGGAAGAAGAGCATGCTCCTAGGAGCACAAAATGATATTCTTTGTGGAACTTGACGACGGCAGCATCAAGATGGGAAGCAAGCAGTCGACGAGAGCGACATAGGTGAGCTGGGAGTGCATCGTTACTCATTGACATAAAAAACAACAGAAACAGACAAGTCTGTATTTTTAAAAAGGCCAACAGTATTAAGGAATCAATAATTCAACTACAACAACAGAGCAAATTTTAATCGTTCAACTTCTACCCAAAAAAGGCATCGGATATGAACTGCAATAATGCAAAATAAACAAAGAGAGGGTTGAGGGGATATCACTTGTACATGTTTCCTATTTTGCTAGCGTCTGGCTACATACACAACAGTTGAGATGATCAGGAGCTCCTAAATCCATGGGGATATGTCCATATGAGAGCATGGTGTAAGAAGAGCTTGGAGTAGGATGTACCGAGAGTGTACATATTTAGAAGGTGGAACAAATTTACCCTTTGTTCCCGTAAGCATGACCCTTTTTATGCAAAAATTGCTAGAAAGTAAGGCGCGGGTGTAGAGAATGGTAACCTCCTGAAAAAAAACCTCCACCCCTCTTCCTCTGATGTCCGTCGAAATCAACTTCCCAGAAGAAATCTCCGGGCAAAGCTTGAAGAGGTCAGTGGTGTTCCTGCTCACACTGTCACCTCGCTTCCTGCCGCCGACAAGGTGCAGTTCCATCCGGTCCCGAGGCACCACCCTCTACCAGTTCCACGTCCTCCTCAGCCTCCCACCAAGGACGCCGCGCTGACAGGAACCACCATGTCAGTCTCGCACTCTGCTCGCCGCAGATTTCATCAGTTCTCCATCATGTACGATATAAATCCCATCAATCTCTCAAGATGTGATGCCATCATATATCAGAAAATATACTAAATAATAAAGGAAAAAATAAATGATCAATCGTAGAACACCTTTCTTTGGATTAGGGGCCATGTGAAGAACACCGCCTTCCTCAGGCTCTACCACCATCATTCCAAGCTAGCTAGGGTTCTCGGCTAACTCGCATAGGTACGAAAAAATGGCAGCATCCAAATAGCGAGAAAGAGAACGGGCGTGAGGTGAAGGGAGGATGCACCACCAGAGCACTGCATCGGTGGCGGGGGGTAGTCCAGCAGCAATAGCAGCCCTTCACCTCATCACGACAGCAGTGGTGCGTCTGGAGGAACAACCCGTCGTGGGCCTTCTCCTGGATGGACTGCCGCTGGAGCAGGGACTGGCAGGCCTCACCGGACTAGACAGCCAGCGTGCGGGGGCAGCAGGAGAAGTTTCACGCCGTGTAGGAGGACGGTGGGGATGGCAGAGGAGCATGAGATGTAGAGGGAGGCCTACAGACGTTTACGACGGGGGTGGACGACATGAGAGTTCCTAGGGTTTGCATGTGGCGGCAATTGGAGGCTTTGGACGGGTGCTTTGGAGGAGGAATCGAATGGGGAGGGGGTACAGGAGCTACGCCGGTGAGCGGTAGGACTACGGAGGCCTGTGAGGTGTAGGGATGGGTATGCCAGGCATGTGGTTGTGGGAGTAAGGGAGAAGGCGGTTGTCTTAAATCAAAGAGAGAGAAAGGTAAGTTTTGCACCGTCATTTTCTTTCACCACATGAACCATTTTCCCAGCAATGATGCCACCGACCAATGTGAACCAGGCCCAATACGTCAGCGAGGGCAGGGGAAAACATGTGTAGCTATAACTACTTCTATCTACCCAAATGAATGAACCATGTTCGCGGGAGTGCTCTCACCAGGCTGGGTAGTCACCAAGCTTAAGCTTGTAGTTAATACGTGGAGTGGAGATAATATTTTTCCAAGCGAAGTCAAGTATCCATGATGGAAGGAGCTGGGCCAATATTACCCTCCCGGAGCAAAAGAATATCACAGGTTTATTGGGTCGATTGCATTACCGGGTTGGAAAACCAGGACCGTTGCAATCCAAGCCAATCCTACCCTAAAAAAAATCCAGGTCAATCCATGACTTTTCATAGATTAAACGAACGAGGACTTAGAGCATCTCTAGAAAACCCCTTATCCCGCGGGCTTTAAAACACGGATAAGAGCATCTCCACTCTAGGACCCTAAAGCCCCCCTAAAGGTCTATGGGGGGTGCCGACGCTCAAAATCGCGCCCAACCGCCCCCTCCCCAATATGTTTGTGCCGGCACAGCCCATTTAGTTATCCGGCACCCCAAGGTTGAACCCTACACATAGGGGCAAGCGGGGGGGGTGAAGGGTTCCATAGCAGAAAACAAAAAAATTCCTACGTTGGAACTCCCTAATGCCAAGATCTATCTATGTAGTAATGTAGTAACGATCGGAGCGTATAGAATATATACCCTTATAGACCGTATGCAGTTAACGTTCCGAGGGGAACATGGTTGAAGTAGTTGAACTCGTAGCCGATCTCAAGGTCGCGATGCTCCTCGCAGGTCACTCCTTGCTCCTTCTTCATCGTGCAGCAGCTCCGACTCACGACATCCAAGGTGCCTCAAGTGAGGCCCCTCGTGGCATATGGTGTACGATGACGACCTCCGACTCCTTGATTCCTGCTGAGAGTGTGGAAGTAGATCTCTGGCTTGAAATCCCAGCAGCGCAACGGCGCACTGTAGGTGCGTCGTCTCTTGCGTGAACATTCCTTTGTTAGGACCGTGCTAACACGTGGAGACAACTATGTAGAGAGAGAGGGAGGAATTCTCTAAACGAAATGCCTTAGAGAACATCTCAATTGTGTTCATTTTATTCCCACACATGGGCACCCTTTTATATAGGCGGAGGGGGGTATGCCCTTCCCTTTGGGTTTCCCATGTGGGAGTAAACAAGGGAGAGAGGAGGGAGGCGCATGGGCCTCACGGGCCAGTTGGCCAGGGGTGGGCCCCACCCCGCGCACAGCCCTAGGCTGGGCGGCTAGGCCTTGGCCCTTTGGCCCTTGGCCCTTCCCTCTCGCGGTTTTTCCTCATGGGCCCTTTTTCCCTAGGAAGTTTGGCCCATTAGTGGAATACCCCTTCAAATTAGATTTTAATATTATATTTAATATTAATTACATTAATTAACATGTAAATACATATTATAAAATCCGATTTGACCCGAAACACCTTTCGGTTCCCTTTCGATTTCCTCCGAACAACTTTGGAACTTTCCTGAAATGATTCTGGTTCTCTCACAGAACTTTTCCAGTTTCCTTTTCTCTTTCATATTGTGATTCCAACTTACAAAGGATCTCTAGCTCATCGTACCCTTAAGTGTATTTCCCCACGACTCGGGAATGGCACTGACATGATCTCCATCAATGATCAATAGCGGGAGCAGGATGCCCATAATGACCCCTGTGCATTTCACGATGATAATGTCGTTTGAACCGTAAACAGTTGTTTCCCATTCCCTTTTGTCAACACCCGGATTTTTAATCCCAGATGCCCGTTATGCCCTACCTCGCAATCCCAGGATTACCATTTTTGCGAGACATAACGGATTGGATATCACAATACATCATCCATTACAAACCATACATAAGGTTTTACACAAATAAGGATCTCATGATCCAGTCTTTAATAGAACAAGCAGCGGAAATAAAAGATAAGTGTAGCAGTGGGGACCATCTTCAGGGGCACAAGCAATGCTGACGAAGGCAGATAGTCCTAGTTATCATAGTCGTCCTGCTGACCATCATCTTGATAATCTCCTTCATAGTCTGGCCATGATAATAGCCAGGGACAAAAGCCATGAGTACTCTTTAAGTACTTGCAAACTACTACTAACAAGGAGTATAATTCTAAGTTAAAGTGCTAGAGCTAAGTTTTTCTATAAAGTTAAGTTTGAAACCTAAGCTGAGTTCAGAAGCAAAGAAAGATAAAGTAAAGTTCTAGAATCACTTAAGTTGGGAAGCTATTATCATCAACACAACCCTGTTGTGGTCAAGTCAAAGTTCATCATTCATTTCAAGTTATTTAGAAAACATCTGACAACGAAACAGTATGGCCATTCCAACTGTCCATAACCGCGGACGCGGCTATTCGAATAGTTTGACACTTTGCAGAGGTGGTACACTTTCACCACAAGATTTGATACATCTGTCAGGGGTAACCCTGAATCATCATACTTAGTATGCAGATAATCAAACATAACCTTCCCTTTACACACCCTAGTATAAGCACCTCTCCTATGAGCATGGCCTCCCAACCATGACCATCAGTCATCTTGGGCACTGCATAGGTGGACAACATTGAGAGGTAGCCTCAGCTCAAACCTCTCCCGTGAGGGAACTAATACTAATGCATATAAATTTCTAGCTAAGCCTTACCCAATTCAGGTAGTGTGGTTGTACGGTAAATTTGGAATGGTATCGCATCCGAATCCAACCATCAGTTTTATAAAAGGGTTAAGGCTCATGCCTCATCATTTTCATCATCATAAACCAGTTGTGTCTCTCAACACATGTCAAAACATCTCAATAGAATGACTCATCATTCCAAGGTTTTCACAATTCATTTTCACCAAGTGTTCCCATCTAAAGTGACTCAAGTTTTTGATCTATTCTAAAATACTAAGTTAAGAGTGTTCACTAAGGTGGAAAAGTTGGTTTCAATCTCATGTCATAGAATGACATCTAAAGGTTTCTAAGTAGGTCAAGTTTTATACTTTTTATGCTACTTTCAAAACAAGTAAAGAACTTGGTATAACCTAAGAGGGTAAAACTTGTAGGTAAGACTTGGGTACTAATAGTCAAAGGGGTGTGATCAAAGCATGCCTAAAGCATCCTTGCTCATTTATCTAGCTTAATTCTAGCTTGCTAACAATAGCTTGCCTTGGTTGGTGCAGTGGTTGAAGTTTTCTTCTTCTTCTTGGTAGAACTTCTCCTCCTCATAAGCTTGGTCGGTACTATCTTCTATAAATACATAGGGAGTGCACAATCACCAAACCATACTTAACTAGGCTAAGTAGCATTCTAAAACACACATTTGATGATCTATTATCATCACAAACATCACAAGTTTTAATTCAATAGTTTCATCCTTTTTATTTTACAAAAGTAATTTCTACTCATTGAAATATTAACTAAAATTTAATATTCACCACCAAAATATGAGATCATGTGGACACATGTCCTCACCACATATTCTAACATGTGGGAATGAGATTTAAAGGTTGGATCAATATTACTTTAGTTTAAGTTTATTATTTAATGATTTAAAGTGACTAGAAATGCCTATATAGCATTATTTTGGTACTAGTCCAAAGTCACTGCATGTCATTCTTAATATTATTACATGGTTAGATAGATATGATGAAATGTGATTTTTGAGAGTTGGAATCAACTCAAAAGCTAACTTGGTTGATTTTATAAAAATGTTGCAAGTTGCAAAAGCTTCTGCCTTCTTATTTTTATTAGGAGAGATCTATAACTCTAATTGAATTAAATCTAACGGGCTTGTATAGAACATTTTAACACCTTTTAGACAAAATTGGTTTCATGCAATTTGGATTTCTAAAACTCTCTGAATTGAATTTTGAAATAGTGCACAGAAACTAGATTTAACTAAAAAGAAAAATCCAGATTTGAATCGATGGGCTAGCGCGGGAAAGGACTTGGGCCGGCCCAGTGGCGCTCCGCGACGCGGGGCTCAGCTGACAGGGGGTCCCATGTGTCAGCGGCACTTAAAACACGAAACGGTACGCGCGCTGTGGACGTAGGATTAGAAGCGAGATCAACGGTTGAGGGTCGTCGTCGACGACGAACAGGTCGCCGACAAGATCAAACCCTAGCGGCTCGGTGGGGGTCTACTAGGGGCGTACCAGGGCTCCAGCAGGGTCGGCGAGGCAGGCAAACAACATGGGAGACGACGGAGAGGCGAGGAGCGGTTGCGGCGGAGCTTGGGGTGGTCGCAATCAACGGCGCCCTTCTCCTCCTGTCGCGGCTGCTCCGGCTCCGGCTCCAATTCCGGCGAGCTGCTGCTCCACTTGCTCCGGCTAGAGGTGGGTGAGGTTCAGAGAGGTGAGGGGAGTGGAATGGTGTGGAGAGAAGAGGCTGGGGAGGGCTCCTTTTATAGGCCCGAAGGTGAGACCGAGTGGGATGGTCAGGCGACTCCGGCGACATGGCTACGGCGGGGTAGAGGCATGGGTGGGGGTGGTGATCGATGTGTGCTTCCCTGGCGGTGCTCTAGAACTTAAATGCGACCGTAGGGGCGGTGGCACGCGGTCTGGGCGAGGTGGCGCTCTACACGGCCGAAGCGGCGGTGTCCACGGCAAGCGGTGGTTGTGAGGCTTTGGGCAGCGAACGGGGATGTCTGGGGTGTTCTCCAGGTCGAGGTGGAGCGGCGGGCGCGGGCTGGTGCCAAGGGATGGTCTGTGCGAGCGGGGACAGGGCATGCTCTGGGGGCAGCGTCGGCATGCTCGACCGGCTCCGGGCGCGGCGGTTCCTGGCCGCTCTGCTCTCTGTCTCTGGCCTGGGGCTGGTTGGGCGGTGGAGGTGGACCACTAGCAAGCTGCTAGACATGAGGAGAGGGGCTGGAGAGGGCTGCTGCTGCGAGTGCATTGTCGGCCGGCGAGGTGGTGCTCGGCATGGCATGGCAGTGCAGCTAGGGGGTAGGGAAGAGGCTGGTTAGGCTCTGGTTAGATCAAGAGGGGACAAGGGGATTAAATGGGGATCATTTGGGGGCAAAACCCTGTTGTAAACAGTGAGCTAGGATTAGAGTAGAGATTATGCATGCCAAGTGTTTGATGAAATGGCCGCATGAAAGAAAGTTTTGCATTTTGGTTTCAAAAATTTTGAGTGATCTCTACTAGTGATAGGTAGTCTCTGGTTGTAAGGGTTTTGAAAATGGAGCTCAAATAGATGGTTTTTGAAATAGGGGTGATCTATGCATATGCATTAGATTCAATTTTAAACTGTCATTTAAAATAGTTAACAAAATGTTTTTAGCAAATCAAAAGGTGGGCCTTGGTACCTCATTATGTGTACTAGCAAGGGGTGCAAAGATCAAGAATTGTTTCTGTTAAGAATTGAGTACTAGGAATAGCCAAATTAGGCATGAGAATTAAATTTGCCAAAATGACCATTCCTTCTTTTTAATTCTTTTTTATTTGATTTTCTTTAGGAAAAGTTTGGGAATGATATAGATGATGTTTAAATCACCTAAGAAACATTTTACAAGCATTGGATCAATCAATCATGGCAATTCAAACAACTCCTATTTTAAATGCATACATATATGAATGCTTTCATTTTAAATTTGGAAAAGTTTTTGTTAACCCTATTTTTGGATGATTTGATCTTGATAAGCTTGGATTAAAGTTTTGGGATGTTACAAACCTTACCCCCTTAAACAAAATCTCGTCCTGAGATTTACAAAGAAAACTAGGAACTAAAGAGATCTGGGAACTCTGTTCTAATGTAATCTTCGCATTCCCAAGTAGCTTCCTCCTCGGTATGGTTGCTCCACTAAATCTTGAGAAACTTGATACTCCTGGTCCTGGTGGTTCCGTAGGCTTCTTCTAAGATACGGATGGGTACTTCCCGATAGGTCAGGTCATTGTTGATTTCCACAGCTCTGTGATCGATATTCTTGAAAACTTCAGTCTTCTCAGGCACTTCCAAGCATTTGCGAAGTAACGAGATATGGAACACATTGTGGATGGCTGACATCTCTTCAGGCAGTTCCAGTTGGTATGATACTTCTCCTCGGTGGTTCAGAATCTTGAAAGGTCCAATATATCTGGGAGCTAACTTTCCCTTCAGACTAAAGTGTTGAGTTCCCTTCAATGGTGAAACCTTGAGATATACGAAATCTCCGACATTGAAAGTCAGGTCTCTCCTTCTTTTGTCAGCATAACTCTTTTGTCTGGATTGGGCGGTCTTGAGGTGCTCACGGACTTTGTGAACTTTCTCTTCTGCTTCTCGGAGAATGTCGGGTCCAAAGATCTGACTCTCTCCTACTTGCGACCAATTCAAAGGGGTACGACACTTTCTTCCGTATAGGAATTCAAATAGTGCCATCTGCAAACTAGCTTGATAGTTGTTGTTATATGAGAATTCTGCGAAAGGCAGGCAGTCTTCCCATTTTGATCTGTATTCCAACACACAAGCTCTAAGGATATCCTCTAAGATCTGATTGACTCTCTCAGTTTGTCCATCTGTTTGCGGGTGATAAGCGGTACTGAAGTTCAACTTGGTTCCTAAACCTTCCTGAACTTTCTGCCAAAATCTTGAAGTAAACTAGGTTCCTCGATCTGAGACGATGGTCTTGGGGGTTCCATGCAGACTAACAATCCTAGCAATGTCTGACACCGCTAGTTTTGCACTCTGGTAGGTTGTCTTGACAGGTATAAAGTGGGCTACCTTGGACAGTCGATCAACTATGACCCAGATTGAGTCATTTCCCCTACTAGAAGTAGGTAAACCGGTGATAAAGTCCATTCCAACGGAATCCCATTTCCATTCCAGAATCTGCAATGGTTGCAATAGTCCTGCAGGTCTCTGATGCTCTGCTTTGACTCTTTGGCAGATGTCACACTTGGCGATGTAGCTTCTGATCTCTCTCTTCATCTTGTGCCACCAAAATTGCTCTTTCAAATCCTGATACATCTTTGTTCCTCCGGGGTGGATCGAATAAAGAGTATCATGAGCTTCCTTCATGATAATTTCCTTCAGCTCCGAATCTGCTGGCACACAGATACGTCCTTTGTACCACAATACTCCTTCTTCATCTTCGGTGAATCCAGGTACCTTTCCTGTACCAATACGACGTTTGATTCCGTCGATACTTTCATTTCCCTTCTGGGCTTCCGTGATTTGGCTAATCAAAGTGGGTTGAAGTTCAATGCTAGCTAGGAATCCCTTGCTAACTAACTCAGTCCTGAACTGCTCCAACTCCTCATACAAACTTGGTTGCTTCTCCTTGATCATGGTGTTAAGCCTACACAGCAATCTGCTAAGAGCATCCGCTACCACATTGGCTTTGCCGGGGTGATAGTGAATATCAAGGTCATAATCCTTGATTAACTCTATCCATCTCCGTTGTCTCATATTCAGCTCCTTCTGAGTGAAGATATACTTTAGGCTCTTATGATCTGAGTAAATCTCACAATGATTACCCATCAAATAATGACGCCATGTCTTCAATGCTAGAACCACGGCTGCTAGCTCAAGATCATGGGTCGGATAGTTCTGCTCATGCTGCTTCAGTTGTCGAGACAGATACACGATGACTTTGCCTTCTTGCATTAATACACATCCTAGGCCAATCTTGGATGCATCACAATACACATCAAACGGCTTCTTGATGTCTGGCATGATCAAAATTGGGGCGGATATCAATCTCTTCTTCAGCTCTTGAAAACTGGCTTCACACTTGTCTGTCCATTCAAACTTCTTGTCCTTCTTCAACAATTGGGTCATTGGTCGGGCTATGCTCGAGAATCCTTCTACGAACTTGCGGTAATATCCTGCTAATCCGAGAAATGAACGAATTTGGGTTTGATTGGTTGGGGCTTCCCATTCTTCGACATCTTTGATCTTGGTGGGATCAACAGAGACTCCTCCTGCAGAAACAATATGTCCTAGGAATCCTACTTCTTTCAGCCAAAACTCACACTTGCTAAACTTGGCATATAACTGATGCTCTCTCAGGGTTTCTAGGATGATTCTCAGATGTTGCTCATGCTCTTCTTCTGACTTGGAGTAGATAAGGATGTCGTCGATAAACACAACTACAAACTTATCTAGGAAATTCATAAAGATCTTATTCATGAGATTCATGAAATAAGCAGGGGCATTGGTTAATCCAAAAGACATAACCGTATACTCGTATAAACCATAGCGAGTAGTAAAGGCGGTCTTCGGAATATCTGTTACACGAATCTTAAGTTGGTGATAACCAGTCCTAAGATCAATCTTTGAGAATACCTGAGCTCCAGTCAACTGATCAAATAGATCCTCTATCTTTGGCAAAGGGTACTTGTTCTTGATGGTGACGTCATTCAACTTTCTGTAATCTATACACGCATTTATTGCCTCCATCTTTCTTGTCGACGAATAACACCGGTGATCTCCATGGCGCGCTTGGCTGAATCAAGCCTGCTAACATGGCATCCAATCGCTTCTTCGCCCACTAAGTCGAGGGGTTCATGGTATAGGGTCTCGGGCTATACGTGCAGTTCCGGGATTAGTTCGATAATGAACTCAATATCCCTATCCGGGGCATACACGGAAATTCATGCAGGAATACGTCGAGGTATTCACAGACTACTCTGACTTGGTCTATGGTGGGCAGGGCTACACTCTTGTTGCACTTGAATTGACAGGGTAAGGTTTCAGAGATATGCTCTACTGTTACTCCAGAACTACTGGTCAAGGTGATGGCTTTCTTAGCACAGTCTATCAGTCCTTTATGCCTTGACCTGCAGTCCATACCTAGTACTACCTCCAATCCTTTGGTTCCAAGTACAATTAGGTTGGCATAAAAATCTATCCCATGTATTCTGATAGGTACAGCTTTGCAAATTTTACTAGCTTTTGTTGTTGAACCGGGGATTTGAACTATCATGACATGCTTCAGGTTGGTTGGGCAAATCTTACTAGTGCATACAAATTCTTCGGTGACAAATGAATGCGATGCTCCAGAATCAAACAATACTCTTGCTAAAACTGAGTTGACAGAAAACATACCCAGCAGTACATCTGGCACTTCCTGGGCTTCTTCTGCGTTCATGTGGAAGAGACGACCGTTGCGATTGTGCGAGTTCCCTGGGGCAAATCTTCTTCCTGGTTGAACACGACGCTGTTGCTGAGCTAGGGCATTCACAGGGGCATTGGCGGCAGTCTTCTTGGGACACTCACTGGAGTAGTGACCCTTCACTCCACACTCGAAACAAATGATTTGGGACTTGTCCTTGACTGCGACAGGCACAACATTGCTACCAGTTCTGGGTGCAGTGTTGTTGTTGTTGCTCTTGGGAGGGGCACGGTTGAAATTGTTGGCATTGCCGGAGTTGTGATTGTTTCCTCCGGACTTCACATTGCCTCCGCTACGGTTGGGGTAGCTTGGGCGAGAATTTGGGGGTCAGTTGTTCCTTGTTGCATATCTTGGTGAGGGGTTGGGACGGTACTTCTGGTGACTCTTTTGGATCGATCGCTGCATCATACGATGCTTGCGGTTGTCGTTTGCCTGGTTAATCTTCCCTTCCATCTGAATGGCAGAGTCGACTAGCTCTTCGAGATCATCAAAACGGATGTTGACGAGGACGGTCTGCATCTCATCATGCAGTCCGTTTAAGAATCTCTCCTTCTTCTTGGCCTCCGTGTTGATCTCATCTGGTGCATATCTGGCAAGTGACAAGAATCTGTCACGGTACTCCACCACAGTCATTCTTCCTTGCTTCAATTCGTGGAATTCATCTCTCATCCTGTTGACAAGACCTTGCGGCACGTGGGTGCGGCTGAACTTGACCTTGAATGCTTCCCAGGTCATCACCTGGCCATGGTTCATAATGCGGATGCTATTCCACCAAGCTCTTGCATCTCCCACCAGATAGTGGGTGGCGAAGAGAACTTTCTCATTCTCATCAACTCTGGCAACCTCTAAGTTGTTTTCCATGGTCTGTAACCAGTCATCAGCATCTAATGGGTTTTTAGATTGGTTAAAGATTGGGGAATTGGTGTTCTGAAAGCTTTTTAGTTTGGATCCTTGGTGATCCTGATTTCCATGTCCTTGGTTGTTGAGAGCCATTTGGGCGATCTGCTGCAATGTTGCTAAGTTGGCTTGACGCTCGGCCCTGCTTGCTTCATGGTCCGCGATGATATTCTGCAAGATCTGTAGCATTGGGTCCTGCGACCAGCTGCTCCCTCCTTGGTTTCCACGAGTCATCTGAAGATTGAGATAGATATAGGGGTAAGAGGGAAATTCTAAGGTTCATGGTTTGGGGTTTTCAAAGCTAAAACATTGAGTTAGACTCAGGTTTTTCAACTAACTTCTTTTTCATTCATGCAAGCAAGCACCCGATACAACACACACCACAACAAGCAAAGGGGAAAACAGATGGTTTGAAGAACCATTCTGCAAGCTACGATACAATGAGATGATACATCTCATGCTACGACAGTGCTCTAGTGCCTCTACTCATCATCGATGAAGTCGGAGTCTTCATCATCAGCGTAGAAGTCCATAGCATCCTCCTCCAGAAAGTCATCATCGTTGCTGAGGTAAGAATCCATATCTCCCTGGATGTCTTCACCCTCATCTTCTTCTTCCTTTGCAGCAAGCTGAGCTTCCTGCTCCTTGACGGTCTTCTCGAGGTCGGCCAACTTCTTGCGAAGACGGGCGATGGTGCGATCCTTCTTTGCACGCTGGCGACGAAGAGACTGGCGATCTTGGATGAGCAGTGCGAAAGTCTAGGCCTTCTGGTCGGCAATGGCACGGTTCTGGTTGGCTAACTCCCCGGCATTGTCCAGTTCCTGCTGTCTGTCATGAAGCAAGAAGTCAAGGTTCTCCACTTGACGCCTCAACTCTGGGTGACTTGGCATCTCCATCGGCATTCCCATGAAGTCACGTCTTGCATAGTGGGCAAAACGGGTTCCTTGGATCTTGTTGAGGGCACATAGGCGCGCGAGAGCTTCATGCATTGCCTCGCTAATCCATCTAGCCGCTTGTTCTCTAATGAGAACTGAATTCTCCCGGAAGTTGGTGCTTCGATGCTTCCCCGAAGATCCGCGGTGACTAGCCACTGTAGGTCTCCTCCTGGGTGTCCTGGAAGTTGAGCTCCAAGAAACTCCGGATGTGGGTGTCCCAGTAACTCCGACAGTGAATCCAGATCCCTCTCGAAGATCAGCGGACCTCCGTTTCCCAACTGGTAAAACTTGCTGAACTGAGTCTCCATCTACAAGAATTAAGGATGAGGAAGTTAGTGAAGTGATCAAGTGTGTCAAATTTTAAGTAGTAATGTAAGAATTTTGAGGAACATGTATTTTTGAGAAAGAATGAGTTCACAAGGGTAAGAGGGGAAATAGTTTTTCATAAATACTCACTTTGGTTTTGAAGCTAAGTTTTTGGTTTGGACGTCCATTCTAACTAGGGTCTCCTATGGTCAGGATGGCTCTGATACCAACTTGTCAACACCCGGATTTTTAATCCCAGATGCCCATTATGCCCTACCTCGCAATCCCAGGATTACCATTTTTGCAAGACATAACGGATTGGATATCACAATACATCATCCATTACAAACCATACATAAGGTTTTACACAAATAAGGATCTCATGATCCAGTCTTTAATACAACAAGCAGCAGAAATAAAAGATAAGCGTAGCGATGGGGCCCATCTTTAGGGGCACACGCAATGCTGACGAAGGCAGATAGTCCTAGTTATCATAGTCGTCCTGCTGACCATCATCTTGATAATCTCCTTCATAGTCTGCCCATGATAATAGCCAGGGACAAAAGCCATGAGTACTCTTTAAGTACTTGCAAACTACTACTAACAAGGAGTATAATTCTAAGTTAAAGTGCTAGAGCTAAGTTTTTCTATAAAGTTAAGTTTGAAACCTAAGCTGAGTTCAGAAGCAAAGAAAGATAAAGTAAAGTTCTAGAATCACTTAAGTTGGGAAGCTATTATCATCAACACAACCCTGTTGTGGTCAAGTCAAAGTTCATCATTCATTTCAAGTTATTTAGAAAACATCGACAAGCAAAGTATGGCCATTCCAATCTGTCCATAATCATGACGCTGCTATTCAAATAGTTTGACACTTTGCGAGGTGGTACACTTTCACCACAAGATTCGATACATCTATCGTGATAACCTGAATCATCATACTTAGTATGCAGATAATCAAACATAACCTTCCCTTTACACACCCTAGTATAAGCACCTCTCCTATGAGCATGGCCTCCCAACCATGACCATCAGTCATCTTGGGCACTGCATAGGTGGACAACATTGAGAGGTAGCCTCAGCTCAAACCTCTCCCGTGAGGGAACTAATACTAATGCATATAAATTTCTAGCTAAGCCTTACCCAATTCAGGTAGTGTGGTTGTACGGTAAATTTGGAATGATATCGCATCCGAATCCAACCATCAGTTTTATAAAAGGGTTAAGGCTCATGCCTCATCATTTTCATCATCATAAACCAGTTGTGTCTCTCAACACATGTCAAAACATCTCAATAGAATGACTCATCATTCCAAGGTTTTCACAATTCATTTTCACCAAGTGTTCCCATCTAAAGTGACTCAAGTTTTTGATCTATTCTAAAATACTAAGTTAAGAGTGTTCACTAAGGTGGAAAAGATGGTTTCAATCTCATGCCATAGAATAACATCTAAAGGTTTCTAAGTAGGTCAAGTTTTATACTTTTTATGCTACCTTCAAAACAAGTAAAGAACTTGGTATAACCTAAGAGGGTAAAACTTGTAGGTAAGACTTGGGGTACTAATAGTCAAAGGGGTGTGATCAAAGCATGCCTAAAACATCCTTGCTCATTCATCTAGCTTAATTCTATCTTGCTAACAATAGCTTGCCTTGGTTGGTGAAGTGGTTGAAGTTTTCTTCTTCTTCTTCTTCTTCTTCTTCTTGGTAGAACCCCTCCTCCTCGTAAGCTTGGTCGGTACTATCTTCTATAAATACATAGGGA
This sequence comes from Avena insularis, assembly GCA_023614405.1. NCBI lineage: Eukaryota > Viridiplantae > Streptophyta > Magnoliopsida > Poales > Poaceae > Avena > Avena insularis. The sequence continues at coordinate 328,283,881 of CM042690.1, read as the reverse complement.
GTGCACAATCACCATACCATACTTAACTAGGCTAAGTAGCATTCTAAAACACACATTTGATGATCTATTATAATCACAAACATCACAAGTTTTAATTCAATAGTTTCATCTTTTTATTTTAGAAAAGTAATTTCTACTCATTGAAATATTAACTAAAATTTAATATTCACCATCAAATTATGGGATCATGTGGACACATGTCCTCACCACATATTCTAACATGTGGGAATGAGATTTAAAGGTTGGATCAATATTACTTTAGTTTAAGTTTATTATTTAATGATTTAAAGTGACTAGAAATGCCTATATAGCATTATTTTGGTACTAGTCCAAAGTCACTGCATGTCAACCTTAATATTATTACATGGTTAGATATATATGATGAAATGTGATTTTTCAGAGTTGGAATCAACTCAAAAGCTAACTTGGTTGATTTTATAAAAATGTTGCAAGTTGCAAAAGCTTCTGTCTTCTTTTTTTTATTAGGAGAGATCTATAACTCTAATTGAATTAAATCCAACGGGCTTGTATAGATCATTTTAATACCTTTCAGACAAAATTGGTTTCATGCAATTTGGATTTCTAAAACTCTCTGAATTGAATTTTGAAATAGTGGACAGAAACTAGATTTAACTAAAAAGAAAAATCCAGATTTGAATCGATGGGCTAGCGCGGGAAAGGACTTGGGCCGGCCCAGTGGCGCTCCGCGGCGCGGGGCTCAGCTGACAGGGGGTCCCACGTGTCAGCGGCACTTAAAACACGAAACGGTACGCGCGCTGTGGGCCGTAGGATTAGAAGCGAGATCAACGGCTGAGGGTCGTCGTCGACGACGAACAGGTTGCCGCCGAGCTCGAACCCTAGCGGCTCGGTGGGGGTCTACTGGGGGCGTACCAGGGCTCCAGCGGGGTCGGCGAGGCGGGCAAACGACATGGAAGACGACGGCGAGGCGAGGCGCGGTTGCGGTGGAGCTTGGGGTGGTCGCAATCAACGGCGCCCTTCTCCTCCCCGCTGTTGCTCGGCTCAATTCGGCCGCTGCTGCACTTGCTCCGGCTAGAGGTGGGTGAGGTTCAGAGAGGTGAGGGGAGTGGAATGGTGTGGAGAGAAGAGGCTGGGAGGGCTCCTTTTATAGGCCCGATGGTGAGACCGAGAGGGATGGGCAGGCGACTGCGGCGACATGGCTACGGCGGGGTAGAGGCATGGCTGGGGGTGGCGATCAATGTGTGGTTCCCTGGCGGTGCTCTAGAACTTAAATGCGATCGTAGGGGCGGTGGCACGCGGTCTGGGCGAGGTGGCGCTCTGCGCGGCCGAAGCGGCGGTGTCCACGGCGAGTGGTGGCTGTGAGGCTTTGGGTGGCGAACAGGGATGTCTGGGGTGTTCTCCAGGTCGAGGTGGAGCGGCGGGCGCGGGCTGGTGCCAAGGGATGGTATGTGCGAGCGGGGACAGGGCATGCTCTGGGGGCGGCGTCGGCATGCTCGACCGGCTCCGGGCGCGGCGATTCCTGGCCGCTCTGCTCTCTGTCTCTGGCCTGGGGCTGGTTGGGCGGTGGAGGTGGACCACTAGCAAGCTGCTAGACATGAGGAGAGGGGCTGGAGAGGGCTGCTACTACGAGTGCATTGTCGGCCGGCGAGGTGGTGCTCGGCATGGCATGGCAGTGCAGCTAGGGGGTAGGGAAGAGGCTGGTTAGGCTCTGGTTAGATCAAGAGGGGACAAGGGGATTAAATGGGGATCAATTGGGGGCAAAACCCTGTTGTAAACAATGAGCTAGGATTAGAGTAGAGATTATGCATGCCAAGTGTTTGATGAAATGGCCGCATGAAAGAAATTTTTGAATTTTGGTTTCAAAATTTTTGAGTGATCTCCACTAGTGATAGGTAGTCTCTGGTTGCAAGGGTTTTGAAAATGGAGCTCAAATAGATGGTTTTTGAAATAGGGATGATCTATGCATATGCATTAGATTCAATTTTAAACTATCATTTAAAATAGTTAACATAATGTTTTTAGCAGATCAAAAGGTGGGCCTTGGTACCTCATTATGTGTACTAGCAAGGGATGCAAAGATCAAAAATTGTTTCTGTTAAGAATTGAGTACTAGGAATAGCCAAAGTAGGCATGAGAGTTAAATTTGCCAAAATGACCATTCCTTCTTTTTAATTCTTTTTTATTTGATTTTCTTTAGGAAAATTTTGAGAATGATGTAGATGATGTTTAAATCACCTAAGAAACATTTTACAAGCATTGGATCAATCAATCATGGAAATTCAAACAACTCCTATTTTAAATGCATACATATATGAATGCTTTCATTTTAAATTTGGAAAAGTTTTTGTTAACCGTATTTTTGGATGATTTGATCTTGATAAGCTTGGATTAAAGTTTTGGGATGTTACACCTTTGCCACATGATACCTAGTTCATCCGAGATTTGATCTACGGTATCTCCATACCTTTGTTCGATCTTGTTACCGATAAACTTGTTTTCTCGTTTTCATGTCGTTGCATTCCGTGACCCAGTCACACGCTTGCAAGCTTCGTTAATGCAACGTCACCAAGATGGCTACATATGTATCTATTAGTACATGGATTGGCAAATCTTGGTCTTGATATGTAGTCCTCTACGCGCCCCTTTGGGAAATCTGAGTAGCACCTTTTTGATCATCCAGTCACGGTATGATACTTGATAACCATCTAAGCTCCCTCCAGAACGGTGATTTGCATTATCCTTAGTTTATCATTAATGGTAAACTTTATAACTAGATCTCATTAAGATGCAACTGGTTGGGTTTTTTGTCTATCACATCATTCAACTAATGACGTGACCTCATTGTCAATTGGCATAAATGCCTATGATCTCGAAACCGTAGATCATCCTCATGACCAATGAACTAGTTCGCTAGAGGTAACTAGAGACTTGATTTGTTTACATATCACATGTGTATTAACATGTGTATTAACGTTTCGTATTAATACAGTTATAGCATAGTATGAAACTATTATGAACTAATTGAGATATGACAATAAAAAACTATTTATTATTTGCCTCTAGGGTTTATCTCCTTCAGGAGGCACTAGATAGAGGTGAAAATGTCGTGGGCCAGTCCTAGCAGTGGGAGAAAGCTCCAGTCCCATTTTTTTCGCTGCTTCTCGCTCCGTCTTCCCGCCCTTTTTCCTGCTATATGTAGGCGCCCTTTCCTCCCTCGCTCCCCCTCCAACCGCCGCCATGGAGAGGCTCAAAGTCAATTTCTACGAGGCTGTGATGTTTGGCCACTATGACATCCTCGCGCCGCCACGCGCGAGGCTTCCGGACGGTTTTGAGCTCAGCTACGCCGGCGTGCCTGTAGCGCCGCCCTTGCGTGGCACCGAGTTGGCGATGTAGATAGAGGAGCGCAACCACGAACTGCCGGAGTGGAAGAGGGTGATGGCATGGTATGCGCCCACGGGCGCATACTGGCCAAAGAGGTTCAAGAAGGAGCAGGCAAAGGAGCTCGTGCCGTGCCGAGCTCACCAGCGGTAGCTCGAACCGGATCTACACAAGCCCGAAGGGAGGAACTGCTTCTGGGAAGTGCGCAGGCGTACGGTCTACACTGCTATCGACGAGACGCACTGTCAAGCCGAGGCGGCACGCCGTGAGGAATTCATGATCCGGGCGGAGGCCGTCGGGATCATTGACCTCGAGTCTGACAAGGAGGAGGAGGAGGATGGCGACGTTGTGGACAGCGCCGATGGCGACCGTGGCAATGAAAGCGACATAGTTGATTAGGATGGGACAGAGTTGACGATACAGAATAACAATTTATCTATGTATGTATAATTGAAATTAATTGAATATAAACTATCGGGAGGGAACATGACTGGAACAATTGCTCCCTTAAACTAAAAAAATAACGACGCCCCCCAAAAAACTCATTTTAAAGTCTCGCGCACTCTGGAGCGGAACAGATATCACAACACAAACCGTAAAATTCCACCCAACAATGTAGTCCCTACCCGGTCAGTGGGTAACCTTTATTTTCCCTTTTCTAGTTGTGTTTGGATGTACTGAATTGGGGCATCGAATTGAATTAAGCGATATTTCCAAATCCAAGATGGAAAGGAAATGATTCGAATTCGAAAAATGTTGTTTGAGTGTGCTTAGAATTTGTTGATGGAATTAGAGGGCGGTACCCGATTCCAATTCGGGTTTGGATGTAGAAAATTTAGATTTGATATATTCCAAATCCAACAAGCGCTAGTTTTGATATATTACACTTTATTTTATACAAAACCGAGAATTATAGTGATTCTACAAATTAAATATATTTCTGCGAAAAGATTTCAAATAGGCTGATGTCATGCTGAGCGACGGACAACTGCGGCGACCAGAACAATGCACAGCGGGAGCAGGGTACAGAGCGAGATGGGGACGAAGGGTTGGTTTTGGACGACCGACGGCTCTCCGGAATCTCGATGGAACGGTTGGGGAGGCCGGAGGGGGTCAGATGGCGTAGAATCAAGCACGACGACGACCGGAGTTGGGGAAGAAAATGGAAGGTGGCAGCGATTTACAACACTTCGGCTCGATTCTTCCAGCGGTGCGAGCAAGGAGAAGTACGTGGTGCTTCAGGGACGCTCGACTGCTTGGGGGAGGGCCAGAACGGCGGCGGAACGAAGCTCTTAGGCGGCGGCGGTTAGGGTATCACGACATGCTCGAGAAGGAAGGGGAGAGGGTCTGCGAGGGAGAGGAGAGAATAGGGGAGAGGTAGGCCGAGGTCATGCCGTCGTCATCGACTTCACGAGGCCGGGCTTACCGGTGCCGGTGGTCGCCTCCGCCGGTTCCTGAGCAAGCGAGATACGGAAATGCGGCGACTTGGGCGAACTGACGAAGGGGTACGCGAGCGTCTCAGGCGACTCATTTCCAGGATGATTCCGAGGGTGGGAGCTCGAAAAGACTCGATGTGGAGGGAAAGTCGTGGGAGGTGGGCGTGGAATTGGATCCACTTTCCAGGCATCAATTCATTAGCCATCCAAACAATAGAATTTGGGCCATATTTTCAGGATTCCAATTCTATGCCCCAATTCAGTGCATCCAAACACAGGGTTATCTCTTTCCCCGCACACATGCCCGAGGGGGTCGAGCGCGTCCTGCCCCACCGCCCCTGGCCGTGGCCACTCCGCCTCCTCCGCCGACGCCTCCTGCCCCACCCTCCCCGGCCGCTGCCCTGCCGCCTCTCGTCCCTCCCTCCCCGTCGTCCTGCCTTGCCGCCTCTCGCCCTGTCCTCACCGACCGCAGCCCTGCCATCGTTGTGAGATCCATCACATGGCTTAATAGGATTGATAGGATACTCATACCAACAAGTTGCAACTTCTTTTCTAGAACCTCATCTAAAAAGAACTATGAGGTTAAGCGTGCTTGGCCTAGAGCAATTTTATGATGGGTGGCGGACCAGAAAGTGAGTATCGGGTATGCACGAGTGAACAAAGTGCTCAGAAAAGACTAGTATCGATCTGTAGAACCAGTCTAGATATCGTATTAGGCTGTAAGAAGTGACACCCGGGGCTAGTGGACCGGTATTAGAGCATCACTAGTAATACCCCTAAACCCTCAAATTCTCAAAGCAGTTTAAGGGTTGAGAAATGGCATTTTTTGGCACTTTTAAGGGTTGAAAAATAGGGGCAAAGACTAGAACCCTCAAACCCTTAAAACTGAGGGTTGAGGGCAGAGACTAGAACCCTCAAACCCTCAAAACTGTCATTTGACATATCACAATTTTCATCATCTCAATAACGGTTTGGAGAAACTAGTTATTATTACAACACCAAATAGTACTTTCAAGCACATAATAATCATTCAAGTTATTACAACAATGTTTTTGCAAATAACAATAATTGTTCGAATCAAATAGGACATAGAAAATTAAAGCATGCCTCGTGCCGAGGTCCGAGTACCAAGCGCTGCAGCGCTGAAGTATGAGCCCCGTGGACTAGCGATTGCTTCTCCACGAGATTCAAGAATTCGTGGCCTGAGATTCATTCATTGATTTATTCGGGTGCATTCCTTTCGCACCCCGGTTATGAAATTCCGTACTCATTAAGTGCTGGACACACAAATATGATTCCGCACTCGAGATCCTCTAGGTTGCCACTTCGCATAAGGAAAGGGGAGAGTAAGGCCAGCATCGACTAGAGCTACTGATATCTCGGGAGGGAAGAGAGCTTTTCTTCCATTAGGAAGAGTTTCAGCCGCCCAGGTATGTCTTCAAGAGGGGTATTTTGATTCAGCTCCTGCTGAATGAACGTAACCCACCCCGGATCCTGCTCGTAAAGGCTCAGATAGAAGTTTAGCCCTTTTAATAGCCATCATTTAACGAAGTAGTAAATTCGAATGACTACAACCTTGATCAATCTGATCACAAAGTGAGTTTTTCAAAAAGCTAGCGGTTCGACTCTAAAGCCCTCTGTTGAGATATTTATTTAAAGAAATAGAACATACCTTTCACCTTCACTTTGTTTTATTCCTTAATGTAAAATGTTTGGCTGGCACTAACTATCGCTGTATTTTTTCCTTTTCCTAGTTCTTCTCCCAAGCGCAGGGTAACCCCAAGGGGTTGTGGGTTTTTTTCTACCAATGGGGGCTTTCCCTTCACCGCCCCCATGGGGGTTCCTCTTCCACTAGACCTCGTCTTTCAAAGAGCAGCAGCCCTGCAAGCCTAATAGAACCTTGTTTCCTGGGCCAAGTCAGCCTATAAGTAATCCAGGCTGAAGACAATTTGTTTGTTAGTTTTTCACTCTACGACCCGAGGAAAGGCTGCACAGCTTCTGTAGGGGCGTTAAGACCGGAGATTTTTGTAGTGCTAGCAGGAATGCAAGTGAATGAATCCAATCCCATCCCCTTTGAAATCGGCGAGGTAAATAGTCAGGAATTCTTGACGGTATCTAGCTGGAACAACCTGCTCCTCCTGAATACCTTGATTCAAGGACAAAGAATTTCCTGCTGCTATCATATAATATTCATCTCTATTTGGTGATAGATAAACCACCTCTCTAGCTTTTTTTTCTTTCTCAGCAGATATTTCATAAAACGGACTATCTATGGATCCCCACAAGTGATCAATTCTCGCATGAATTGCTATAGGAAAGAATCGATCATCCTGCTATCACCATTTTATGGATTTCATCTGAATGGATTGATTCCATATACATCATTTCATAGTGACTATAGCACCTGGTAGTTCTTCTTCCCTGGTAGAAATCAATATCCAATCTCTGGGTATCTTTATAATCAAACTGGATAGAAAGCTGAATAATCTCTTAATTGGAAGTGAACGTGGTTTCACGTATTTCATATTCTGGCTTTGATTTCAGTGGGTAAGACGCCCCTCTGCCTCCACACCTCATTCGAATTCGAATAGATTGAGTGTCAAAAAGCGATTTGATTGCCTGGTTGAAACTTTTCTACATGAGTATGCAGTTTGCCACTGAGTCAAGGGAGAGCATTGCCACTACCGTTGTCTCCTAGATCCACTGCCATTACCTACTTCTGCCTACTTTATCTATCTTTGAGGGTCTTCCCAAATCATGGGGCAAAGAAGTCATATTGTTGGAGCGGGTCCTTACCCCCTTTATCTGATTAGAGCGGAAAGGACCCGCGGAATTATTACTCTTATAATGCGACTTTAATCTATTCGATTCACTCTTATGAAGCAACAAGAAAAATGGATTACCCGAGGATCCAGCTGTAGATCGCTAACTCTCTTGTCGACGCCCTGAACTTATGTGCGAGTTAATAATGAATTGTTCCCGAGTAGAGAGGTGCCAGCAGCCGTGGTAAGACAGAGGATGCAAGCGTTATCCGGAATGATTGGGCGTAAAGCATCTGTAGGTGGCTTTTCAAGTCCGCCGTCAAATCCCAGGGCTCAACCCTAGACAGGCGGTGGAAACTAAAAGATAGATCATGGGCCTTGGTGTAGCCCATCCAACTGCCAATGATGCTCTACTAGATCATCCCGGAGCTGACCATGAGTTTTTGCATCCTTAATCTTACGATGTGCTTCAAGAAAAGCTTGTACGCGACAAGGGTTTCTTTCTGGTTGCACACGGGTACCAACATTGTCATAGAAACAAGGCATTGTCATAGAAACAAGGCAGGTTTAACCCTCTCTCATCCTCGAGGATCATGTTGTGTAGAATCACACAACATTTCATGATGTTCTCCAATGTTTTTTGTCCCAAAAACGAGCTGGACCCTAAACTATGGCAAACCTAGATTACAAAATACCGAAAGCTCTCTCAATATCCTTGCGGGCTGCCTCTTGTGCCTTGGTGAAATGAGCCTCTTTTTTACTTAAGGGCACCCCATTTTTCTCCTTGATGGACTTCACAAGAGTTGCCCACTCGGGATAAATGCCATCGGTGAGACAGTATCCCATTGAGTACTCATTGTCTATGATTTTGTAGTTGCAAGTTGGAGCATCCCCAAAAACTAATCTTGCAAACAAAGGAGATATATTGAGCACATTGATATCATTGAGTGTTCCCGGCAAACCAAAAAATGCATGCCAAATCCATGTGTCCTCCGATGCCACGACCTCAAGCACAATTGTTGCATCCTTGCTTTTACCGCAATACATTCCTTGCCATGACTTTGGGCAATTTTTCCATGTCCAATGCATGCAATCAAGACTACCAAGCATCCCCGGCCATCCCCTTTTTGCATTCATCTCCATCAATCTATTTGTATCTTCCTTGTTGGGTGCCCGAAGATACTCATCGCCATACAACCGGATGACCAATTTTGCAAACCTACGGACGGACTCCATGGTTGTATCTTTCCCAATGCGAAGATACTCGTCGGTATAGTCCGCGGGTATGCCATAGGCGAGCACACGCATTGCAGCCGATATCTTTTGGTACCCACTAAACCCCATGATACCGGTGGCGGATCTACGACGCTTGAAGTAATCTGAGGCGGCCTCACAAAAGGTGACAATCTTCACAAACAAACTAAGGCGCATTCGGTACCTTCTTCGGAAGAGGTGAGGTGGGTATGTCGGGGACTTCTTCGCGAAGTATTCTTGCATCAGTTGCTCGTGTCCGAGAGCGCGGTTCCGGTAAATGGTAACTCGCCCCATCTTCGACCCTCTCCTCTGATCCATCAGCTTCGCGCGGTCTTCAAACTCTTGCATGTCGAGGAGGAGGCCCATCATCTCGACGCTGTCGTCTTGAAGCAACTCCTCAATGTCCGAATCGTCCGACGACGACCAACCGGAATCACCGGACAACTCGGGGGAGGTCGGGAGGCTTGGCGGCTCGAGGAGATCGGTGGTGGGCGAGGTGGGAGGAGGTGGGCGTGGCGGCTGGGAGAGCTCGTGGCGGCGCGGCCTCGAGCCTTCTGATGAGGCGGCGGGAAAGCGGAACGACAGGAAGTGCGGGCCAGCGGGCGGAGGGCGGCGTGCATCGACGGGAGGCGGGGGCCGGCCGGGATGGCGGCTGGCGGCTGCCGGTGGCTCGGATGGGAGGAGGCAGAAGGAAGGAGGCGGTGAAATTTCCCTCCCGCGCTCTCGTGGTCGAGGAATAGGGGTTGGACGGGTTGGGGCCTCCAACCCTCACGTGCACAGGTTGGGAGGGGGAGTAGGGGTTGGGCCTGTAAATTTTTTTGAGGGTTCGAGGGTTTAGGGATTCTAGTCTACGGGATTTTTCGGTCGCGATCGGTAAAAAAACGGTTATTTTCGAGGGTTTGAGGGTTTAGGGGCTCTACTAGTGATGCTCTTATAATCGTCTGCTCCGCTGCCCCGGTCGCGTCCCCGCCGTCGGGTGCTCCGCCCTCCCTGGCCACGACCCCGCCGCCCTCTGCTCCGTTGGCCTACTCATCCTAGGACGCCGCCCGCCGTTTCCGGCCATCCCCCACTGTTTCCGGTCATCCCTGCTCCGTCCAGGCCGCGGGAGGCCAGCTCCACGAGCTCGGGGTGCTCCTGCGCTGGTCCTCGCCCGAGCTCCTGGCCGGATTGTAATAACGCCTTGCCACTGGTATGATTTTCAGGACGTGAGATCTAGGTTCAGAGAGAAATCACAGAGAAGTTGGAAAGAAGAAGAAGCAACACGGAATAAGAAGCTAGAGAAGGAAATTCCATCTATTTTTCTCATACTCTGATCGATGGACTCAGATCCCCTTAATACAAGACTTGCCCACTTACCATTGGAGCCCACACACACTACTCAGGTCACACTTTCCTTTTCCCTATTACGCTTCATACACATGAATACACTTTTAGCCAACACCTGTATCTTCCCCTGCTCCGTCAGTGGATTCGCCGTGTGTTACACCTCCCCCGGCTGCAGAACTTGCTTGTCCCCAAGCAAGGGACGAAGGGAACCATGCTCGCACCACGTTGAAGTCCTCCCAGGTGGACGAATCTCCATGTATGCCTTTCCACTTAATGAGTGCTTGAGGAACTGCAGCACCCCCTTTCTTGACAAGGCGACGATCCAGAATAGCCTTTGGTCCAGGGAGCTTGGTGTCGGATTCGGCGACGTGAGGGAGCTCTGCATAAACTGGAGTAAAATCAGGGTGAAAATCTTTCAACTGGGACATGTGAAACACTGGGTGGATCATGCTGCTCAGGAAGCTCCAGTTTATAAGCTGCTGCTCCAATTCGAGCCAATATCTAGAAAGGGCCAAAGAACTTGAATGTCAGTTTGGGAAATGTGTTATATGTTGATCCAAATTCTACAAAGTATAGGCCAACTTCTGACGAGTGGAGCGAGGCCCGTCGCCGGAGGCTTGGGCCGAGTGTAACGAGTCTGGTCAGCCCTATGCCCAACAGGGGCCTTTGTAAGGTGCCGGGAAGCCCCCTGATGCAGTACGGATCGTCGAAGACCTAGGTTTCCACCGATATATAAACCCCTTGTAAGCCGCCGGTTGGGATGAGTTACATCTGTGAAATCCCCGGCGTTTGTAAACACTCCTCGATATAGTGAAGTTTCGCTGGCTGGCGCCCGTGGTTTTTTCCTCTCTTTGTTGGAGAGGTTTTTCCACGTTAAATCTGTGTCCCCTTGCTGTGTTTTTCGTTTTCGTTCTTCATTATCTTCTTGTCGCAATTGTAACAAGTGGTATCAGAGCCCCAGGTTCTAATCTAGGGTTTGCGACATGTCGTCATTGAAGTTCGATCTACCACAGCTGGACTACACCACAAGATTCTCCTTGTGGCAGGTGAAGATGCGGACGATTCTCGCCCAAACTTCTGATCTAGATGAAGCGCTGGATGGATTCGGTGAAAAGGATGCTAAGACCTGGTCCGCCGAAGAGAAGCAGAAGGACCGGAAGGCTTTGTCTTTGATTCAACTTCATCTGTCCAATAATATTTTGCAGGAAGTACTGGAGATGAAATCTGCTGCTGCCCTATGGGAAAAACTGGAAACGATCTGTGTGTCAAAGGATCTAACCAGTAAGATGAACGTGAAGATGAAGTTGTTCTCGCATAGGCTGCAAGAAGGTGGATCGGTAATGAATCACATCTTTGTTTTTAAAGAGATTGTTTCTGACTTGCGTCTATGGAGGTAAAATATGATGATGAGGATTTAGCTCTTCTACTCTTATGCTCGTTGCCTAGTTCCTATACACATTTTCGTGATACAATATTGTTGAGCCGTGATGAACTAACCCTTGCGTCAAGTACATGACGCCTCAAAGCGAGGGAAAAGATGAAAACTATGGTAGGGTCGATGGGACGTCATCCAAGGCTGAGGCTCTGCAGGTTCGTGGCGGGACCGGCGGAGATACAACAACTATGGCAGAGATAAGAGCAAGGATGGTAGAAGTCGTTCAAAGTCCAAGGGAAAGGATAAATTCTGCAGGTATTGTAAGAAATCTAATCATGTTATTGATGATTGTTGGAAGTTGCAGAATAAGGAGAAAAGAAACGGAACTTACCAACCGAAGATAGGATGAAGGTTACGGTAAGGCCTTGTTGTTTCGATAGTTCGATGGTGAATGCTTAGCTGTTTTTGCTGCTTGTGCTTCTCGTGATGATGAATGGATACTTGATACTGCATGTTCGTTTCATATTTGCTGTAACAAAGATTGGTTCAGTTCATATGAGTCTGTGCAGACTGGAGATTTTGTGCGTGTGGGGAATGACAACCCATGTCATATCGTTGGTGTTGGATCTGTTAAGATTAGGACACATGATGGCGTGACACGCACGTTGAGTGAGGTGAAGCACATACCAAGCATGGCCAGAAATTTGATCTCCCTGAGTACCATGGATGTTGATGGATACAAGTATGCCGGTGGGCATCGAGTTCTGAAGGTATCAAAAGGTTCTCTTATTCACATGATAGGTGATATGAATTCTGCTAAATTATATGTTCTTAGAGGTAGCACTTTGCACGGTATTGCTGCTGTTACTTCTAATGATTCTGATGATTGTGGTAAAACACATCTGTGGCATATGCGTCTTGGGCATATGAGCGAACAAGGCATGGCAGAGTTGGTCAAGAGAGAGCTGATTGATGGTTGCAACATGAGTAAGTTTGAGTTATGTGAGCACTGCATCTTTGGTAAGCATAAAAGAGTTAAATTCAATGCTTCCGTTCATACCACCAAAGGCATATTAGATTATGTGCATGTTGATGTATGGGGTCCGTCCCGTAAGACTTCTATTGGTGGTGCTAATTATATGCTTACTATTATTGATGATTACTCAAGAAAAGTGTGGCCTTATTTTCTGAAGCATAAATCTGATGTTTTTGATGCTTTTAAGAAGTGGAAAGTTATGGTTGAAAAACAGACTGAGAAGAAGGTAAAGGTACTACGTCGACAATGGTATGGAATTCTGTTCTAATGAGTTTGAGGAGTTTTGCAAGAACTTGATGGCATGATCGGGCATTACACCATCCCATATACTCCTCGGCGAGAATGGCGTGGCGAGCATGAGCAGAACCATCATCTCGAGGGCTCGTTGTATGTTGTCTAATGCAGGTATGCATAGGCGTTTCTGGGCTGAAGCAGCCAACACAGCGTGTTACCTCATCAACAGGTCACCTTCTATTCCACTTGAGAAGAAAACTTCCATTGAGGTATGGTCAGGTTCGCCTGCTGATTATTCACAGTTGAGAGTTTTTGGCTGCCGCATATGCTCATGTTGATAATGGAAAGTTAGAGCCTAGGGCTGTTAAGTGCATATTCCTTGGTTATGGTTAGGAGTTAAAGCATATAAACTATGGAATCCTGAAACTAAAAGATTTTGCTAAGTAGAACGTTGTTTTCAATGAGTCCGTTATGTATCATGATAGCTTGCCATCGATACCTCTCCATTCTTTGTTGGAGAGGAGAGTTAATGTGCGTGGAGAACCTGCAGAAACTGTTGATAATGATGCTATCGTTGAAGATACACATGAGGAAAACATTGATGATATTGTTGTTCAGCACTCACCCTCTTTGTTTTGCAGCAGCCACATGAGTCCATTGTTGCTGATAGACCGAGGCGAATCGTGGTCCTCGTCCTCGTTTAATTGAAGAGTGTAATCTTGTACATTATGCTTTGAGTTGTCTTTGAAAGTGGAGAACGATTCTGAACTGCTACATATAATGAAGCCATTGCATCCGTTGACCATGAGAAGTGGGTTTCGCTATGCAAGAAGAGATGCAATCGCTTGAGAAAAATGGCACATGGGATGTTGTGCGCTTGCCTAAACAAAAGAAGGCGGTCCATGCAAGTGGATCTTCAAGAAAAGGAAGGTCTATCTCTCAAAGAGCCTTCAAGGTACAAGGCAAGGTTAGTAGCAAAAGGGTTCAGCCAGATTCAGGTATTGTTTAAAATGATGTGTTCTCTCGAGTTGTGAATCATAGTTCCATTCGTACTTTCTTTAGTATTTTGGCTATGCGTGATCTTGAGCTTTATCAGTTAGATGTCAAGACTGCTTTTATTCATGGATAGCTTGATGAGGAAATATACATGGACCAACGAAGGGTTCATAGTGCACAGTAAAGAGGATTTTGTGTGCAAATTAAATAAGTCTCTTTATGGCTTAAAGCAATCTCCAAGACGATGGTATAAAAGGTTTGATCCATTTATGATCTCACATGGTTTTGAGAGGTCTAAATATGATAGTTGTGTTTATATCAAGTTTGTTGATGGGTCACCTATATACTTGCTGCTATATGTTGATGATATGTTAATTGCTGCCAAGGGCATGAAAGAAATCACTACTTTGAAGGCACACCTAAGTAGTGAGTTTGAGATGAAGGATCTTGATGCTAAGAAGATCTTAGGTATGGAGATTACCCGAGATAGAAAATCTAGTTTGTTATTTCTTAGTCGACAAAGTTACATTAAGAAAGTTCTTCATCGTTTTAATATGGATGGTGCCAACTCAGTTAGTACTCCTATTGCTCCTCATTTTAAATTGTCGGTTTCTCAATGTCCTACTACGATGAAGAGTTTGAGTACATGTCAAAGGTGCCATATTCTAGTGATGTTGGTTCTTTGATGTATGCCATGGTTTGTTCTCGTCTGATTTATCATATGCTATGAGTTTGATAAGTAGATACATGGCTAATCCTGGTAAAGAACATTGGAAGGCTGTTCAGTGGGTTTTCAGGTACCTTCTTGGCACTTCTAATGCTTGTTTGAAATTTGACAGGACCGGTGAGGGACTCGTTGGCTATGTGGATTCAGATTTTGCTGCCGATTTGGATAAGAGAAGATCCCTCACAGGTTATGTGTTTAATGTTGGAGGTTGTGATGTTAGCTGGAAGGCTACATTGCAGGCTGTTGTTGCACAATCTACTACTGAAGCTGAATACATGGCTATTGAAGCTTGCAAAGAATCTGTTTGGTTGAAAGGTTTGTTTGCTGAGCTTTGTGGAGATGATTCTTGCATTACTTTGTTTTGTGACAGTCAAAGTGCCATATACCTTACAAAAGATCAGATGTTCCATGAGAGAACTAAGCACATTGATGTCAAGTACCATTTTGTTAGAGACATTGTTGCTCAAGGTAAATTAAAGGTATGCAAGATCAGCACTCATGATAATCCTGCTGATATGATGACTAAACCTGTTCCTGTTGCTAAGTTTGAGCTTTGCTCGAACTTAGTTGGTTTAACTGATTAGCCCAAGTGGCTATTGGCGCCGAAAGTATTTGCTTTGTTTGTTCAGGGAGATGTTTGTTGTTGATGCTACAAGGAGGAATTTGTCTCAAGGTGGAGTTTGTTATATGTTGATCCAAATTATACAAGTATAGGCCAACCGATTTGGGAGCGAGGCCGTGGGGCCTTTGTAGAAGTGCGAGGCGGCGATGTGATACGGTACGGATCGTCGAAGACCTAGGTTTCCACCGATATATAAACCCCTTGTAAGCCGCTGGTTGGGATGAGTTGCATCTGTGAAATCCCCGGCGTTTGTAAACACTCCTCGATATAGTGAAGTTTCATTGGCGCCCGTGGTTTTTTCCTCTCTTTGTTGGAGAGGTTTTTCCACGTTAAATCTGTGTCCCCTTGCTGTGTTTTTCGTTTTCGTTCTTCGTTATCTTCTTGTCGCAATTGTAACAAAATGGACGATTTGCCACTGTGGATTGAGCATAAGGTTGCAACTTGACAAGGACTTGACCGCCCACATTGTACTCCTTATCAGTGCGATGTTTGTCGGCCTGAAACTTCATGCGATTCTGGGCAGCACGGAGATGTTCGCGTAATAAGGCAGCTTGAGTAGCACGCTCCTGTAACATTTCTTCAATGGAGGCAGAGCCAGAAGTTGTCAACATTGGCATGGCGCCAAAGTTGGGGTCACAACCACACAGTTCCTTGAATGGAGAGCATCCCAAGGCGGTGTGATAGTTTTAATTGTACCAGAACTCGGCTAGGGGCAGCCATTGGCGCCATTTCTTGGGAGATTCATGAACAGCACAACGGAGATACATCTCCAAACATTGATTCACCCGCTCGGTTTGCCCATCCGTCTGCGGGTGATATGCTGTGGAGAAAAGCAACTTCGTATCAAATGCTGCAAATAGGTCCTTCCACACATGACTGGTGAATATCTTGTCACGGTCAGTGACTATGGTCAATGGCATGCCATGTAACTTAACCACGTTGTCGAGGAAAACTTTGGAAACTTTCTGAGCTATCAATGGGTGACGTAGTGGAACAAAATGGGCATATTTTGAGAATCGATCAACGATTACCATGATAACATTATACCCATCTGACAGAGGGAGTCCCTCAACGAAATCCATGTTGATGTCCTGCCAGGCAGCTTTTGGGATGGGTAATGGCTACAATAAACCAGCTGGACTAGTATGGTTGTGCTTTGCATGCTGACAAATAGCACATTGTTGTACAAAGCTCTGTACCTGCTTCTTAATGCCTGACCAAACAAAGTGTGGTTTCAGACGTTGATAAGTTGCCAAGATACCAGAATGGCCTCCGAGAGCACTACTATGGAATGCATTGATAAGCTTGGTCTGTAAGGCTGAATTTTCACCAATCCAGATGCGGCCATGGAGATGGATGAGACCGTCTTTCAATTCTTAACCGTCTTCATCAGGGCTAGCCAATGCAAGCTTCTGCAATTTCAACTGTGCAGCTGGATCTGTTGCATAGGAGTTGAGCACCTCCTATAACCATTGAGGGTGACATTCAGATAGTGCATTAGCCCGGAAGCAATGACCAACACGTGATAGTGCATCAGCTGCATAATTCTCCCTTCCTTGACGATATGCAATTTTGAATTGAAGGCCCATGAGCCGAGTCATGGCTTTGCGCTGCATGTCGGACTGCAGTGTTTGCTCTTCCAGATAGCTAAGGCTATGATGATCTGTGCGAATGAGAAATTCAGCTCGCTGAAGATACTGGCGCCATTTTTCAACAGCCAAGATGAGAGCGAGAAATTCCTTCTCGCAAATTGATAGGCGACGATGAACGGGCCCCAAAGCCCTGCTCAGATACACAATGGGATGATCCTGCTGCATGAGGACAGCACCGACACCCGTATCACATGCGTCCGTCTCGACAATGAACTGCTTGGTGAAGTCTGGCAATACGAGGACTGGTGTACTGGACATAGCTTGCTTTAGTGTATTAAAAGCTGATGTTGCCTCGTCAGTCCACAAAAAAGCTTTTGTTTTCAGCAGCGATGTCAGGGGTTTTGCAATTATCCCGTAATTCTTGACAAATTTGCGGTAGTAGCCTGTCAGACCCAAGAAGCCACGTAATTCAGTAGTATTTATGGGAATTGGCCAGTTAACCATTGATGTAGTCTTGTTTGGGTCAGTGGCGACGCCCTGGTCAGAAATTATGTGCCCAAGGTAATCAATAGAAGTTTGTGCAAACGAGCACTTGGATTGCTCGGCATATAGCTGATTGTCGCGAAGAAGCTGCAGAATCTTGGTAAGATGATCCAAGTGGAGTTCCAGACTAGGGCTGTAAATCAAAATGTCATCTAGAAAAACCAGAGCAAATTTCCTCAAGTATGGACCCAACACGGAGTTCATCACACACTGAAAAGTTGCTGCCGCGTTTGTCAATCCAATAGGCATCACGGCGAATTGGTAGTGCCCGTGATGTGTTTTGAAAGCCGTCTTGGATTCATCGAGCTCATGCATACAGATCTGGTGATATCCGGCACGGAGGTCGAGCTTCGAGAAGAACTTTGTTCCAGCAAGCTCGTCGAGCAGTTCATCAATCACCGGCATCGGAAACTTGTTCTTGATTGTAATAGTGTTGAGACGGCGGTAATCGACGCAAAACCGCCATGAGCCATCTTTTGTTTGAATGAGAAGGACTGGGGAGGCGTATGGACTAGTGCTCTTCTTGATGACACCGGCAGCAAGCATCGCGGTGACCTGCCGCTCAATCTCGTCTTTGTGAAAGGGGGAGTAGTGGTAAGGTCACGAGTTAACTGGTGTCGAGCCAGGAATCAGAGGAATTGTGTGATCGTACTCACGGGCCGGTGGCAAAGTTGAAGGAATCTGGAACACATCTTCAAACTGACTCAAGATAGGCTGCACTGCAGTAGGAACAGGAAGTTCAGACACCCTGCTGCCATCTGGGATTTCTTCAATCAAAGCAACCGCCCAGACTTCGTTTCCTGTCACCCATTTACAATATTCCTCCATGGTAATTGCCTGGAGTGTTGTTTTCTCTGGTGAGGTGATGCCGACCAGGCGGACATCTTTTCCCCTATGTGGAATGATGAGCACGCCATTGATCCAGTCACAAGTCATAGGACTGTGAGCCTTTAACCAGTCCATGCCAAGAATACCATCATATGCCGGCATATTCAGGACACACATGTCCGTCTGGAATGTGTTGCCTTGTGCCCACCATGTCAAATTCTTCACTTGTTGGTCACAGTAAATGTACTGTCCATTAGCAACATGCACTCGTGCTGGTGTGGTACTGGTCTGATCACAGTTTAAGCGAGTGGCAAAAGTTTTACTAACAAAACTATGAGATGATCCAGAGTCAATAAGAAGCAACATAATTTGATTTCCAACCAGAGCTCGAATACGAATAGTGCCAGTCTTTTCAGTTCCTGCAACAGCATCCAGAGATATATGGAAAAGTTCAGCAGTTGTAGCATCTTGTAATTCCAACTGTCCCAGCACCTCATCTGATAGCTCGGTATATTCATCTACAACTGACAGAGCTTGTAACTGTGCAGGAGCCTTGCGTGCGCACTGATGCGTGGGATCATACTTTTCCCCGCATTTGTAGCATAACCCATGCGTGCGGCGGTAATCACGCAACTGACGGTCTTTCCACAATTCACCAGTACCACCAGGAGGTGGAGCCTTAACCACTTCTAAACGCTCAGCACGATTTACATTACCCTGTACTCGGTCTTGTGCTTTAGCTGCCCAGGGACGTGATCTTGCCAAAACATCCTGATGTACCAGAGCTAGAAGAATGGCTCTGTCAACAGTTTCCGGGAACTGCATCTCGACCGGGCCACGCAGTTCAGGTTTGAGTCCTTTGATGAATTGAGACACAAAGAGTGGCTCGTCGTAATTGGGATTATGCATGCAGACTTGATACATCAGGGCCTGCTCCATTCCAGAACCAAGTGTGTTAGTTTAGGGGAAATTGGTTATTTACCCAAAAGTTCAACATCCTTGGATTATGTACCCAAAGTTGATTGGCCATTGGTAAAATACCCATTGCAAGGATTAAATCATCTTTTGATTTACCCAAAAGGAGTTTTACGTAAACTAGACAAACATGAGTCAAAAATACTATTACATTTCCTGGTCTATTTTAATCGTGTCATGTCATGCTACTGGCCGGTCGCTGCAGCCCCCAGCACTACTGCGACATTGTTTAATATCCCCTTGCCACTGGTATGATTTCCAGGACGTGAGATCTAGGTTCAGAGAGAAATCACAGAGAAGTTAGAAAGAAGAAGAACCAACACGGAAGAAGAAGCTAGAGAAGGAAGTTCCGTCTATTTTTCTCATACGGCACTGCTATACACACGACATTTTCTGTCCGATACGCGTACGATCCAACGTTGCAGCGATACTCGCGCATGGATACAGGCGCACACGGTTTGGGTCACGGGGGAGGGTTTGGGTCTGGGGCTTGGACTTGGATCAGTTCAGCTCGTCTGTTCACTTTGCCCCTTTCTTTTTCAGTTTGCTTAGAGCATCACTAACGGACACAGTAAAAAGACCGAAACCCACAAAATTTCGGCGGATTTAAGGATTGAGAGCTGGGCTTGCGAGCTAAGAGCAACTCTGACAAAGACTATTAACAGTCTGAAACTGTAAAATAACTGCCAGTTTGCTATTTGCGTAAAAATCAGTCGCTCTAGTGATCTCGTAAAAGGTGTCGGTCCTCACTTATTTTTGAGGGGGACGATGAATTTCCGCCAATGGCCGGTACATATGCGGAGCGAGGAGCCGAGCCGAGCGTGAAACCATATCCCCTCACGGGTGTTGGCGCGCTGACATTTCCGTTCCCCTCTCCTCCTTCCGCCCGCCGCGGATCGCGCTCTGAACTGGAGCCGATAGATCCACCCTTTCTGGAGCCAGTCCTACAGCCGGGAGCGTTGCCGCCTCGTGAGTCGACCGAATCGCCGCCGCCGCCGTCATTCCCCGCCGTGGAGCCCACTCTGAACCGGAGCCGATAGATCCACCCTTTCTGGAGCCTCTGGGTCCTTCGGTGCCTCCACCTTGACGAGCGTGACGCCGACGTCGAGGAGGAAGAGGACGGCGTGGCATCCACTTGTCAGGCGAAATTTGGGCGCGCGATTTTCCTTCCGCTGGCGGACGCAGACGACCACCATCACGCTGGGCTCGACCTGGAAAAGCTAGCGCAATCGGCCCAAACCGTTGTAAATTCGGCTCCTGGGGCGACTGGGGGAAAAAATTCGCTGGCAAAAAAAAAAGGTCCTTGAGGCTGTTGGGGGCCTTGGCTGAACATGCTCTAAGTTGATTTAGGAGCTCGATGCAAGCTCCAACAGGCAGAAGTGAATGGCACGAACTTAACATGTACAAGTAGTCAAGTACTACCGTTGTGTATGGTACTTTTGATTCTAATTCGATAACTGAGAGCAAATATGATGCGGTAGTAGTATTTTTTTGAAAATATATGATGCGGTAGTTAAAAGCACAACAAATAATGCGGAGGATATTGCGGGTTTGGGCTTGGGCTGGACATGGCCATGTGGGACAGGATTAATTAGCACAGTTAAGCACGAGGTGGGGAATTAAAAAAAAACTGGCACAAGGTGGAGGATGTATTGTACAGGGATCAGATGTGAATTGTCGTGTGTGAAGCAATTTCGTTTCTCAGACTCCGATCGATGGACTCAGATCCCCTTAATACAAGACTTGCCCACTTACCAGTGGAGCCCACACACACTTGTCAGGTCACACTTTCTTTTTCCCTATTACGCTTCCTACACATGAATATACTTTTAGCCAACACCTGTATTTTCCCCTGCTCCGTCAGTGGATTCGCCGTGTGTTACACGGATTCGAGCGACTCTGCAAATTCTGGCCGGAATCAGGGCCGTACCTGAGAAATTGGAGGCCCGGTGCAAAATATGAAAGTAGGCCCTACGAAGTTGGTCATTTTTTTTATTATCGTGGTTGTAATACAATTTTTCTTTAGAACAAGTGAACTATTAACAAACAGTATAAACCGTCTAATTCGACGTACCATCCATGTAGCGGTCATCTCTACAAAAATATTCAATGAAATTTTGTCGCGAAAACTTCTTCATCAAACTCTTATTGATGCTATATAGGATCAAAAGAAGAACCAATTGAACTAAGAAGAAAACACCCAAAACTATTGTTAGAAACTAACGGCTACAAATAATCGCCGCTAATTACCAATTCATGCGGAAAGTTTGAAGCTGCATATTCCTGGAGCACATCAGCATCAACATCTAGTTGACGGCCAAAGCTCGCCGTCCAGCTGCTGATATTTATGGCCGAAGGCCGAAGGGCGGCTGCTCTGAGCTCTATTGTTCGCTTTGTGCTGGTGCATCTCCTCTTCGTCCAGGCTGGTGAGCCAACTGGGAGGATCTTCACGTGCTCCATGGCGTTGTCCATCGTCTCTTAGTTTCCAAGTGGTGTCGTCCCCGGAGACGGCGTAGGCGGTCGCGGCGGAGTGCTCATCATCGATGGCCGACAACAATCTGATTGTGTTTCTGGATTTTCTTGCAGGGTCCTTTGTGTAAATTATGTGGCCTTTAGGTAAACCACAATCTTTCAAATTCTAGGTTTTTAGGACAAGTGATGCTAGGCCTCTTTATAAAACTGACCCACCATTTATTAATTGCAGCTTCTAGGCCTCTTCGGGTCTTTTACGTTAAAAAAAATACCAATTCATGGAGCTAGAAAAGGAAAGGTAAGAAAGAGAGACAACAAAATCAATGGAGCGGAGCAGTAGTTTTTTCTTAGCACAGAGTACCTAGTAGTAAGTACTAGCTATTTCTAGAAACGAGGAGCCAGGAAACATAGGCCTACAAGCGATTGGTTGAAGTAACTTTTTTGGGACCATAAAAATTAATTAGTGGTAAGCAAAATTTGAGGCCCTAATTTTCTGGAGGCCCTGTGCAGGCGCACACTCTGAACGTGCTTGCCATACGGGCCTGGCCGGAATTGATGGAGGTCCGGTGGTGGTGGAAGGATATTGTTCCCAGCTAAAAGCTGAAAGTTCTCTCCCGCCAAGCAAATTGTGGGATATAAGGGGCATCCTCGGTTCGGCCATAGAAACCTTGAATATACAGGTTGGGACGATGATTTTAATGACTCCTTAAAAAAAATTTAAGGTTCTGTTAGAGACGCTCTTGTGGGCCGAACACACACATACACCCCGCGCTCATCGAAGCTACCGCACCAAAACCATAAACCGTACTGCTCGCCGCAATGCTCCGCCGCGCCCCTCTCCTCCTCGCGGCCAGGGCGGGCGTGGCCCTGGCAGCCTCCTCCGCCGCCTCCCCTTCCGCCGACGGCCGCGGTTTCCCCTCCGCACTCCATGGCGTCGCCCGATCCTCCCGCGCCATATACACGGTTTGCCAAACGCTAGAATTTCTGTGGTGAGACAAAGCTTGCTTGTGCTCAGTTTTGCCAAATTGTTGGTTGTCAGATTGGCTTCGTGGTCGTGGACTACAAGTACTCTCTGCGGGGGCTGGCTCCTGGATCGGCAGATTACCGGGTTAAGCTCTCCGAGGTATCGATTCTGCGCCGGATGAGGTGCTGTGCCGCTTGCATATAAGCTTGCTGAAGGCGACGTGTGTGTGTAATTTCGTTTATTGGTTCGTCATGCTATGACCCCATAAAATGTTTTACTAGGATTAATAAGTTTGTGCTAGATGGTAGGCTAGAAAGATCGATTTCTTCAATCTGTACAGAGGTCCACGGGCCACTTGGTTGGTGAAGGAAGATGAGTTAAGATGGCTTTGGGGGAAAATAATTTGTTGCCGCTTAATTGCGCTAGATGTCCTCATCAAATCAGCTGTGTGTGCCCTCCTTGCCTATTTGTATTACGAATTCAAAATAACCACTTGTGCCAGACAACATCATGAGTCATTTCAAAAGTGAATACTTATTTTCCCTTGATTTTGGACCAGCTCTCTTGATATAACTTTAGTTTTTTCTCTATGCCATGCATTTAGTATTTAAATATTGTATTTTGCTAGATAGGTAGACCTTTCCCCTACCACACTCTTTTTTGGAAACCAAGTTGAACAAAATGACGTTTTGATGTCTATTGAATAGACTCTGTATTCTCGAACTTCAGTTTCATCAGATCACATTTACCATGGCATAATATATTTTCCCTTGTCTGTTGTAGGTTCACTTGAGATCAGCAAAAAAGCTACTTAAACTATGTAAAGTGAATAGAGGATTTTATGTAAAAGCTGGTCAGTTCGTTTCATCACTAAGACGAGTACCGAAGGAGTACATATCAACTCTCTCCTGCCTGCAGGATCAGGTTTACTTTAGCTCCTACCTTAATGTTGGTGTATGGTCATATTATTCATTTTTATTTACATCTTATAGTAATCCAGGCAACTCCATGCAAATTTCAAGATATCAAAATAGTGATTGAACAAACCTTTGGAAAGGATTTACATGACATGTAAGTATTAATTTTTGTCTTGTAAAATTAGTGTGTCATTGCTAATCGTCAGCGCTGTGATCATTGGAAAGTGAGCTGTGATTTTTTTTTAGAAAATATAATTTTATATTCCTCTTTTTTTTTGGCAAACCTTCACATTTTCATTCCCTGGTCTAAACAATGATAATGCAAGCTCGACATCTCATATATGTATTATAGAAATCTGAAATGCACTGATGTGGAAAGGGTTTAGCATCCTTGTCAGGGTTCTGGTAACTGGGGTACCTCGACCCGACGGTCGTCAGGCCCACCGCTTAAGCAACAACGTCCTCAGGGTGCCGAGGGGCCTGGCATGTTGCCTCGTGAGCCAGGTGCGGGGCAGTTAGCACCCCACGAGCCTCGGGACCCAGCCTCGGCTGGGCCGCCTCGCATGGGGGAGACCCCCGCCATACCCAATGGGCCTCGGATACCTTGGAACATGCCCCCGGGGCACGTTCGTAATCTCGCGGCAAAAGGAGCAGAGACGACAAAACCTGGCAGGCGGCGCCAGGACCATGCGAACCGCCTCAGTAAAGAGGAGCCGGTCCGGCCTCTTCGGTGTAAAAGCGTCATGGATGATTTCAGCACTGGCCGAGCCACTCTTTGCCACTTTGGTGCAAGAAAGGGCGCGGGAAGCGTCGTGTAGCGGTAGGCGACACCAGGAGCTCCAGCTTTACGGAGGACCGATAGGCAGCAAGTAGTCCTAGTCTTAGTCCATACAAAGTGGACTTGTAGACCTTACACCCTTCGGGCGGCAGTGTGGAGACCCTTCCCGCCCAAGATTTGGGGGAAGAGGCCCGACGCCCCTATAAAAGGAGAGTCGCTCCCGCCTTAGAAGGGGATCGATCCTTGAGATCTAAAACCCTAGACATTCATACTCCATTGTACCCTCGTAAGACACCGTGAGCAATACAACCAAGCAGGAGTAGGGACTTTACCAACTCACGAGGGTCCTAAACCTGGGTAAAAAAACCTGTGTCACTCTCTGTCATGTGCGAGCTCCGCTATCGTCGTCACCGATAAGACTGGAACGTGTCTTCAACCCCCTAATGAACTCAGGGCACGTTGGACCCCATGTTCCTTCACGGGACGCAAGTCTCCGACAATCCTTCCAATCTATGACATTATTTAATATAACCTATGATGGCTAGTTGGCTACTCTGTTGTGGGTCCCTGTAGTTAAAATAGAATTACTATTTTTTTATTGCATGTTTGAATCTTTCCATGCTGTGAGCTTTATAGTTCACATGCTACCTCTTGTCTAGTTTGTGCTGACTGCTGAATGATCGTTTCTAGCTTATGTACTATCATAATTTTTTTTGCGAAAACGCAAAAGCTTTGCGTTTCGATGCATTGATAGATCAAAAAAGAGTTCACATACAAGCCCAGAAAGGACCGACACCCACGCCATACAACTCAACCCAAGGAGGCAGCGCAAAGCAAAGCCAAGCTAATCTAAGGGAGTATCTGGCGCAACCCTCGCGCCCCAGCCTCGGCCCACAACTTAGCCTCCGCTTTGATCGTGTCGACCAGGGGGGCCACCGAGGGGGACTCGTTGTTGAAGACGATCGCATTCCGATGCTTCCAAATCCACCACACCGTAAGCATGATCACAGACGTGGTTCCTTTGCGCATTTGACATGGGTTGGAGCGCACCACCAGCTCCCACCACTCCGCGAAGGGGCCTTCAGCAACCGGAGGTCCAGCGGTAGATCGGATCCATGATAGGACCTCATGCCAGATATTCCGCGAGAACGGGCATCCAGTGAGGAGGTGTGACATGGACTCAGTAGACTAGTCGCACAACGCGCAAAGAGGCCGGTGAGGGAGCCCACGGCGCTCCAATCTCTCACCCGTCCAGCATCTGTCCTGACAAGCGAGCCAGATGAAGAACTTCACCCTAGGTGGCGCCCACGATCTCTAGGTAAGCTTCCAAGGCCCTGAGACTATGGACCCCTGGAAGAGGGCATAGTAACAGGACTTGGATGAATACTGGCCGTCAGTCGTCCACCGCCAGATCAGCCTGTCTGGTCCACCCCCCAGGTGCATGCCCTGCAGCTTGTTCCACAGTTGCACGTACTGCCACAGCGCGAGTGGGCCTATGGCACCTGAGATGTCAGAGATCCAACTGCGATCAGCAATCGCCTGCTGAACCGTCCACACCTTCCTGCGATGTCGTGGGATTAGCGCTAGGAGGTCCGGCGCTATCTCCCCGATCGACTTCTCGTCCACCCATCTGTCCATCCAGAATAGCGCCGTTGTTCCTGCGCCTACCGCCATAGTGGTGGAGGCGAAGAAGATCTCACGCTCATCCTTGGTGAACTGCATATCCAGACCGTGCCAGGGTCGAAGGGGGTCCGTGTGTAGCCTCCACAGCCATCGGGCCCGGAGGCTAGTCGTCGTGCGAGCGAGGTCCGGGATCCCAAGCCCTCCGAAGCAGAGCGGCCTGCAGACCCTCGCCCAGTTAACGTGGTAGTGACCACCCTCGGCCTCCTTCCTGCCCACCCACAGGAAACCGCGCAACCTTGTTCACCTGCTTGAGTGCCCTCTTGTTGAGGGAGAGCACAACAAGTTGGTGAAGAGGGATCGCTGCGAGCACCGCACGGATCAGGGTGAGCCGTCCCGCCTTAGGCATCATGGAGGCCTTCCAGGTAGGAAGCTTGTCCGCAATCCGGTCGATGATCGGTTGGAACGCCTCGGCCGAAAGCCGGTGAATAATTCATTGTCAGGATTCTTAGATGGATAGGTTGCCTTATGTACTATCACAATTCATTGTCAGGAGTACTATAGTTCACGTACTACCTCTTATCCAGTTTGTCCTGAACGATCATTTCTAGGTTGTGTACTATCATAATTCATTGTCAGGATTCTTAGACGGATAGGTTGCGTAGTGTCTTTTTTAGCGCTATTATCATCTTCTTATCTTGCATAATTTGATGACTACAGAATTTGCTGAATTTAAATTACACTCTCGGCCAATTTGCCCGTGTTTGAACTGGTGGTGATGAGACTAGAGAACCATCCTTACTAACTAGATTAGTCTGTTAGGATAAGCTTGTGCATTTGTATAAACTAGATATCCCTAGAACTACAATAGCAGCTGAGAGATTGTGTCAATTTTGCCAACTGTAGCTCATATTTCTACTGACGTATTATGTTTATTCGGCATAATTCTCATAATTTGTACAACATATGCTTAACATTTAATATTTGAGTACCAGATTCCTGGATTTTGATGAACATCCGATTGCTGCTGCATCAATTTCTCAGGTTCATCGAGGTCGGTTGAATAATAATCAGGAAGTGGCTGTAAAGGTTAGATTACTGTTAACACTGGACCTCTTTATTGTTCTCTTTTGCTTTTGTTTGGACTTTCTGTTTTAGGTCACGTGCACTGTATTTTCCTTTCAATTGACGTAATGTCATGTGGTCTATATGAAATATCATTATGTGAACAGGTGAAGTATGTCTAGAAAGACGTCATCACGCTGTACACCCATAGGTTCAGGAGTAATAAGTAGAGAGATTGCACTTGTGCAGCATACAACTATTTAGAGTTCTAGTTTGCGACCTGCCTAAGTTTATGTCCACCATCAGTTTTCTACCTTGCAGAGGGATGTACCAAAATTAAGCGTGTGGATCAGTTGGAACATAAATAAAAATGCTGTAAGACAGGCCAACTATTTAACAGTTTCTCACTTTCCCCAGGAAGTGCCAGTTCCGTATTGTAGTCATTTATCCAATGTTTATGTGCACTTAAATTTGGGTCTTCAAATTTTTCACATTTTGAAGTAATAAGAAGGATAAAAGATGGGCCCTGTCAAAAAAAATAATGCCAAGCTAAAAAATGTGAAGAGGTATTAAGATTTGGGCCAAACAGATCCCTTGTCTAAAGGACCAAATAAAGAAGGTCAATGAAACAATTGATCTCCTGGATGTGCTTGAGGAAACCAGAACTCTAACTGTCAATGAATGGCACCTTAGAGATTTACTGAAGTCACATGTCATTACTTTACTTCAGAACCAAAATGCCTATTGGAAACAGAGAGGGAAAATCAAATGGGTGACATTAGGGGATAAAAATACAAAATTCTTTCACTCTAAGGCTACTATCAGTTATAGGCACAATTATATCTCAATACTAAAGAATGAAAACAATCAGGAGGTTTTTGAGCATTTTGATAAAGCTGCTCTTCTTTGGGAAACTTTCAAAACAAGAATGGGTACATCTGAAAAGACTGAGATGCATTTCAACCTTGAGGATTTCTATGGCAATGGCATGTCTGAGGAGACAAGAAACTCTCTTGAAATGCCTTTCTTGGACAAGGAATTTGAGGATGTGATCAGAGAACTCCCAAACGATAAATCACCTGGACCAGATGGTTTTAACAATGAATTCATCAAAAGCTGTTGGCCCATAATTGAAAGTGATATTAAGAATCTTATCTCTAACTTCTATGATGGACACATCTCTCTTGAGAGTATTAATTCCTCCTTTATAACCCTCATTCCAAAAGTTGAAAATCCTACAACCCCTGCAGATTTCAGACCTATTTCTCTCCTCAACAGTATCCTCAAGATTATTACCAACCTCCTGGCCAACAGACTGCAGGAAATTATTCTAAAGCTGGTTCACAAGAACCAATATGGTTTTCTCAAAAGAAGATCTATTCAAGATTGTCTGGGGTGGGCTTTTGAATACCTTTTTCAATGCCATAAATCCAAAGAAGAAATTGTCATTTTAAAACTGGACTTTGAAAAGGCATTTGATACAATTGAGCATTCCACCATATTAAAGATTCTAAGGGCAAGAGGTTTTGGAGAGAAATGGAGTAAATGGATTGAGATGATCTTTGAGTCTGGTACTTCTGAAGTTCTTCTGAATGGAGTCCCTGGGAAAAAGTTCTACTGCAGAAGAGGGGTTAGATAGGGGGACCCTTTATCCCCTCTCTTGTTTGTCCTTGCTGCTGACCTTTTACAATCGATTCTGAATAAGGCAATGCACCTGCAGCTTCTGACTCCACCTTTAAGATGTCCCTCCTGCACTGATTTCCCTGTGATTCAATATGCTGATGATACATTAGTGGTTCTAAAAGCTGATGCTGGACAATTGCTCTGTTTAAATGTGCTTCTCCACACTTTTGCTCTTTCCACTGGTCTTAAAGTGAACTATATGAAATCAAGCATGATGCCAATAAATTTAAGCCATGAAAGACTCACCCATTTTGCCCAAACAATTAGCTGCCAAACTGGGAGCCTTCCCTTCACTTATCTTGGATTGCCACTCAGTTTGACTAAGCCATCCATGGAACATTTTCTACCTATTGTTCAGAGAGTAGAAAGAAGATTATTTGGCATTGCTGATTTTTTAAATTATGGTGGAAAGCTTCAGCTGGTTAAATCTGTCATGTCCTCTCTTCCTTTATTCTTTATGAGTTGCTTGGATGTGCCTGTTGCCATCAAGGATCAGATCATCAAATATATGAGACATTGCCTCTGGAGGAAGAAGACTGAGGATGTTCATGCAAAAGGACAGGCTCTTGTGGCATGGAAAAAGATTTGCAGGCCAAAGGACCAAGGGGGGTCTAGGAGTCCTTGACCTCAACATACAAAACACTTCTCTCCTCTTAAAAAACTTGGACAAATTCTTCAATCACCATGATATTCCTTGGGTTCATCTCATTTGGGGCACATACTACCAGAATGGAAAGTTACCTGGAAGAAGCATGGAAGGCTCCTTTTGGTGGAAAGCTCACATTAAATTAATTGACACATTTAAGGCCATGGCTAGATGCAATTTGAGGTCTGGGAAAACTGTCTATTTTTGGACTGACCTTTGGCAAGATGAATGCTTACAATACAAATTTCCACACCTGTTGTCTTTTGCAAAATCTTCAAACATCAGTGTCCAGGAGTTTGTCCAGACTGAATTCTTAGAAGATCATTTTCACCTGCCTCTTTCTCAGCAAGCATACTCTGAATTTATACTTTTGGAAGATATCTGTCAAGAGATTTTGCCAACTATCCAAGAAGAACAACCTGACAGATGGAGTTATATTTGGGGATCTGACAATTTCTCTGTCAAAAAGGCTTATTCTGCTATGGTTGGATATACTCCTACCCCACTACATTTCTCATGGATTTGGGCATCTTCATGTCAACCCAAACATAAATTCTTCTTCTGGCTATTGCTTCTGGACAGATTAAACACAAGGAACTTGCTGGGAAGAAAACAATTTTCGTTGCCCACCTATAACTGTGCAACCCTTAACTGCTCTTTGGAGGAAACCTTGGTTCACTTGTTTTGGGATTGCCCTTTTGCAACACTCTGCTGGAACTACATATGCCAAACAGAGCAACAGATCTCTCGGGCTTTGATGCATTTGCAGACATCAAAACCAAGTTGAATTTACCATTTGCAATGGAGATAATCATCCTGGCCGCATGGGGAATCTGGATTTGCAGGAATGACAAGATATTTAATGATAAAAGACCAACCCTGGAAGGATGGAAGGCAATTTTCTACCAAGAAATGAGATGGGTGCAATACAGAATTAAAAGAAAGCACCAAGAGAGATTTCAAGCATGGCTAAATCATCAATTAGATCAGAGATAATTCCTTAAGTTTGGTTTTCCCTCCTAGAGGTGGATTATGTTTTTAGATTTCTCTATAACTCTGTAAATATTACAACATATATATAAATAAAAAATTGCAGTGGGTTTTTTCCCTACTGTTCTACTTCAAAAAAAAAAAAGATGGGCCAAGGCAAAGGGCTATAATTGTTACCTTAGGTCACTGTTTGTAACCTTTACCCTGAGACTATTATAATCTGGTTTTCATGGAAGGAGCTAAGGCATCCAATGGTATAAACATGAATCTTTGTTGCAATTCTTTTTGAGCCAAAAGACAAGCATTTTTTGTGAGTTTTGGTGTTGGTTTTCTTATGTAGTCAGTATAATAACATAGCATAGTTTTTATTTTTTTGAAGGAACATAGCATAGCTTTGTAATGGAATAAACGAAATATGTTGCAACAAATATTTGTCCTCTTTTTGTTTGACATATCCTGCTATATGCCATTTAAGCGATTTCAAACTTTCAGTTTATAAACTGTAAGGCCTGCATCGACCTCAAAAGTTATCTTGGTAGATTACATGTATATCTATATTGTTTGAGGAATTTTATCCTAATTTGACATATAGGTTCAGTATCCTGGGTTGGAGTGGCGAATGAAGCTAGACATAATGACTATGTCTCTCTTGTCAAAGTTTGTCTCTTTGGTAAGTTACGCTTATCATTATGGATTTTCCATAGATTCTGGCAAAGATAATATTTCCCTACTTGGAGCCCAACGTATTTAACTAGAGTAGTTTATTCACTTCTGTTTGTACAATAGTCCTGAAGAAGAGCTAATGGTGTCCCACTGAGCACATTTCCTTGAGCATAGTAATTCAACTGCTGGCTTTGTTAACAATCAAGGTTGTTGCTGAAATGCTACCTTTGTTAAAGTACTGCTCACTGTAGCAAAATTCTTGTAATGTAAAGAGATTTAACATAGTTGGCACTCCCACTAAGTCCTTGATTTGTGTTGACTAGCTTTTGCTAGTACTTCATTAAATGTTTGAGAGGGTAATTGCCACAATTTGGCTACTTAAAAATTCATTGATTTGAAATCTTGAGATGTATCACTACATGTTTTAAGGAGGTATGTACGTAGCAGAATCTTTTGTGGCATCGTTAATGAAAAAGTGACCAAATATATTCTTCAATCGAAAGCAAGTCATTGCTTTTAACTTATTAGCTTGACTTCTGTATGCATTTGGTATTCTTGAACCGTTTAGCTTTCGTGGGGATCCATAATTGGACAAGGTAAAAAGAAAGGATTAGATGGTTTTTTGTTCTCCATTATGATCAGATTTTCTTCTCTCATGCTCTTCTGTTTAATTCAAGTTAAATTTAATCTTGAGATATAACAATGTTTTGAACATCTTTGAAATACTTTATTCATGTCTTGTTGGTGAAGGGCAAAATTTGAGCCTTTCTTTTGGCTGATCTTTCCTGATTACAGGTTTGAGAAGATATTACTTGAATTTGAGAGAACCATGTCAATGGAACTTGGTAAATGCTTGAAAATTTCCTCTGACAGTATTTTTGTGTTATTTTATATGATATCTGTTTAAATCATTTCTTTGTTATTCTGTGGAGGCCCTGCTGTAGAACCCTCAAAATGTTGCATTTATTAAAGATAGCTATACTATTGTCGATCCGTCATTTCTCACTCCTCTTATAGTGAATCAAAGGACAGAAGTCTTGCGTATGTATAAATGGGCCTACACACATAAAAAAGGAAAACTGTGATGGTATATAACATGAGCTACATTGGTTAACTTCTCTGTAGGCTTCCTTTCAATTCTATAACCAATGCATGATAGGTGAGAAGCTCCTCATCCCCCGCATAATTCCCCATACTTTTCACATGCATCCAGTTTTGGTTTTTCTGGGACCTTGTACCTTATAGAAATTACAGCACAGGTGTTGTTGCTTTGCAGATTTTACCAAAGAGGCTAGTAATTCCGAGAGAACAGCAAGCTGCTTCAGAAAAAATAATGTTGTCAAAGTACCTCGCGTGTTTAGGGTATCAAGCCTATCCAACTCTGATTCTTACTATTTGCTCCATCAACTATACAGTGGAGGCACATAAAAAAGAACTTATACAAGTAGCTCTGTAGTCTATTGTTGACACAAAGCCCAGCGAGATGTTAACTTGCTGCTCATAAGATGCTAACTGTTCAGGTTTGTGTATAGCAGTTTTTGACTAGTTAAAGCTATTGCAGGAACTGACAACCAAGGAGGTATTGACAATGGAATTTTGTTATGGTCACAAGGTAAATGATTACTCCTTGCGGACTGCTTGGAATGTGTGTAAAATTAGGGTGGCGGATTTTGAACTAAATACCAACACCACACTAATTTACACCCATTCTAAGTGGGGCCTTGGTCATATTTTACAAACTGTTTGGGGGCTGCATTTACCAATCAGTTGGATCTCGTCCATTAGCCACAAATAACCCTTGAACTGCAATGAATATATGGAGAAGCGAAAATGGGGGATTCAGTCCAGAGATAAGAAAAGGAGGAGAGCATTAGCTCTAGTTGATGGAATATCTGAAGTTGCTAACTATTGATGCCGGAGTACACTGACATAACCTCTTTTGTTAATATTGCGAACAGGTTGATGACTTGGATTTTCTAAGGAAAGCAGATATCAGCCCCACCAAGGTTATTCTTTTAAGATGCAAGCTAACATGAAATGTATTTTTTTGTCCGGGTGATCATTTTTTTATGCACATGCATGTTATTGATTTAACAATGAAAAAAGTGCCCTGACCCCATTTCGATAGTTCTGTATCATCATGTTTGTTTTGTACAACTTGGGTACTACTGTTTAACGTCTTACCCACTACATGGTGATTGCTCAATGTAGAAAGTAATATGTACTTTTGTTCTTTGGTCCATGTCTTGCAGCAGGAAACAGGGTGCCCATTTATACTATTGTATCTCTGTATAATTGACACCTATTAATGGCTTACAAGATTCACTATAAAAGAAATATGAAATCAAGGTTACATTTCCGTAAGGATGCAGAATAAGGGTTCTCATTACTATTCTCTCGAAATAAATGGTTCTTTTACTTGGGTCATATATTTCTCTTACCGCTTCACATTCATCTATTTGTCTCATTGCACATAATATAATCACTGCCCTGCTATTTTGTGTGTATGTGTTTTCTTACGACTGTATGTCCCTCCAGGTAGCTAAAGCATTAATCGAACTGTTTGGCGAAATGATATTTGTACATGGTTTTGTTCATGGTGATCCTCATCCTGGAAACATATTGGTTTCTCCTCAAGGCCAAGGGAGATTTTCATTAGGTGTTCCTTTCGCTTCATAGCATTATATTTTCTGCATGTTTGTATTCATTATATCATACGGGATGAGTTTAGTAATGTACGCCTTGCAAACATTATGTTAAGAAGCACATGTCTTAGAAAGTAAATACTTCATATTTTAAATTATTGGTTCCGTATTCAGCTCTTCCTATCTGACAGATTGAACTTGTACTTGTTCTGAATCGATTATATGGTGCATTCCTTTTACAGTGTTGTTGGATCATGGAATTTATAAAGAATTGGAGCCAAAGTTTATAAGCTGTGGAGAGCATTGATACTGTTGGATGCACAGAAAATTCTGGAGTTAGGTGAACAGTTTGGTGTTGGCAAATATGCGAAGTACTTTCCTTTAATATTCACTGGAAGGACTATAGACAGGTAAACCTTTTTTTCACTTCGACTATGTTCTGTGGACTTCTCTTATCATCTAGCAAAGAACGTCAGACAACTTAATTTTCAACTCTAACAAGGACATTCTTACAATAAACTACTTTTACCAAGCAACCTGATGTATAAATATCCATACTCTCGATAATTCTGAGTTGTATATATATCCATACTCGTTAAGTTTGGAATTATAAATTGGATAAATGACTGCATAAAAAGCAAGGGAAAAGCTACCTAGAAATTCCCTTCCCCAGACACCACAATGTGTGGGAACTTTCAGCACCGGGTACGCCCTTTTTAAGGTGCTGCATGCAAAAATATTAATTTTTTTTTACATCTCCATGCATTAAGTAAAGCCAGATTGTTTTTAACTTCAAAATGAGCGCCGGTTCATATTGTTTGTACATGTCCATGCATTGGTTTCATATTGCTTAGAAGTTCACCCATGCATTGGTTCAAATTGTTTAGTATGTCATCATGCATTTGGTACATGCTGTTTAGTACATCAGCCATGCATTAAGTAAAGCCAGATTTATTTTCTAGAGAAAACGCAAAAACATACGCCTTGTTGTATTGATAGAGCTAAAAAAAGTTATATAAAGCCTAAGCGGATGACAACTGAGGGAAAACCCTTAGCTTACAATTGGGGCATGTGCAGTGGCAACTTATTTCCACCTGCCATAACCCAGCTTAGTATTTATTCTATATCATTACTTTTATTATATACCGACATATTCTGTTTTACAACAACCTAAAGTTCAAGACCTGCCCTAGGAATAAGTAATAACTGGAGAAAAGAGAACCCTCATGATATGCCTTTTTTAGCCCAATATAGCTGCTGACCGATTTTGCTGCATGATCTTGAGTGAGCCACCAGTGATAACCATGTTAAACGGAGTTGGTTAGGACTGACGATCCTATCCTCTGTTGCTAACCGAATGTATTCAGATAAGTATATAGATCGTTGTAAATCCTAACAACTTGCAACCGTGTATATGTGATATATATAATGGAGCAGCGCCGGCCCTAGAGGTACACGGCATAATTCAATCTAGTTTCGTTTCTTCATATGGTATCAGAGCCACTAGGCTCCTAATCAGACTCCATGGCTCCACCCAACCCGCCTCCATCCACGCCGCCGGTGAACATCATCGCTGCGCTGGCTGCCACCATCACCGTCAAGCTGGATCAGGAGAATTTCCTGCTCTGGAAAGCTCAGGCTCTGCCTGCGCTGTACAGTAACGATCTGTATGGGTTCGTCGATGGAACCAAGGTGGCCCCGCCGAAGAAGGTCGCCGCTGCAACCGGGAGCTCCGACGAGGTTGATAACCCTGAGTATCCCATTTGGTTCAAGCAAGATCAGCAGGTGCTGAGCGGCCTGCTCGCCTCCCTCACGCCGTCCGTGCTCGGCCACGTCCAACTCCTCAAGACGTCGGCCCAGGTGTGGGAGGCCCTGGAGCGGACGTTCTCGTCCAGATCCAAAGGTGCAGATCGTGCAACTCTGCACTGCGCTGGTGAAGCCAAAGTGCAGGGACATGTCAATGTCCAACTACTACCACCACACGAAGAAGATCGCTGACACGATGGCGGCAATTGGGAATCCCCTCAGCGACGACGAGATCGCCTCATACATCCTGGCTGGTGTGAGCAAGGATCACGAAAACTTCAGCACATCAATGTCCATGCTCGCTGGGAAGGAGGACTTCGTGCTCAGTGACCCTCTGGAGGCCAATTTCAGCACTCCGCCAACAACACCAGGCGCGGTGGTGGCCGCGGCGGTTTCCAGCGTGGTGGAGGGCGTGGTCGTGGAGATGGCGGCCGCGACAATGGAGGAGGACTCCACAATAGTGGCTACAACGACAACGGCAGCGGCCACTATGGCTATGGAGGTGGCTATGGTGGCTATCAAGGCCATCAAGGAGGATACCATGGAGGTGGCAACGGCGGCGGCCGTGGCCACAACCCTGGGCGCGATGGATCAGCTCAGGGAGGAGGAGGACGTGGACGCGGTGGCAAGTCCACGTGCCAGATCTGTGGCATATACGGCCACGACGCTCTTCGCTGCTACTCACGCTTCAACCACGCCATCCAGCCAGAATCTTCAAACAGGCAGGCCTCCTACTCCAACTCCAACGCCAATGACTATGGTGAAAGCTGGGTGTTGGATTCCGGCGTGACGGACCACATGACGAATGACCTAAGCCGACTTCACGTCCAGGACGTCTACCACGGCAATGATCAGATTCAGGTGGCAAATGGTACGCATATACCCATCCTACATATTGGTGAATCGTCTTTACCTGGTTCAACTAATCCCTTGCGTCTTAAAAATGTTTTACATGCTCCTGAACTTTTCAAAAGTCTCTTATCTGCTAGTAAACTTGCCTTTGATAACGATTGCTTTGTTGAACTTCATCCTAATTCTTTTCTCATAAAGGATCGCATCACGAGGGAAACTCGGCTACAAGGTAGAGGTCACCGAGGACTCTACCACGTGACACATCCACGCTCCCGCCAAGCCTTCCTCACCACTCCATCCAAGGATTTGTGGAACCAACGCCTCGGCCATCCCTCCTCGACCATCGTCCAAGCCATCCTCTCCACAAATAAATTAGAATCATCCACAAATAAAGATTTAGCCACACATGTGTATGATGCGTGTCAGCAAGCAAAAGTTCATCAGCTTCCTTATGAATTATCTAGTCGAGTTTCCAATGTTCCCTTAGAACTTGTCCACACAGATGTGTGGGGACCTGCCATTAAGTCTGCAGGAGGATTTAGTTATTATGTAAGTTTTTTGGATGATTTCGGTAAATTTGCTTGGGTTTACTTGTTGAAACACAAATCTGATGTCGAACATGTATTTTATCAGTTCCAAAATCGTGTTGAATACTCCTTTAATAGGAAAATTTTGTCCATTCAATCCGATTGGGGAGGAGAATACCATAAATTAAATCGTCATTTTCGTGACACTGGCATTACTCATCGTATCTCGTGTCCCCCACACGCATCAACAAAATGGTGCCATTGAGAGGAAACATTGCCACCTTGTTGAAACAACCTTAGCACTTCTGGCTCAAGCCTCCCTTCCTCTCCGGTTTTGGGACGATGACATTCTTACTGCCTGATATCTCATCAATAGAATGCCTAGTCGTGTTATACACAATGATACACCAGCCCACAAACTCTTTCAATGCCCAATTCGGTATGATATTCTCCGTGTGTTTGGATGCGCCTGTTGGCCCAACTTGCGCCCTTATAATAACCGAAAACTCGAGTTTCGGTCACGCCGGTGTGTCTTCTTGGGGTATAGTCCCGACCATCTTGGGTTCAGGTGCCTCAATCGCTCAACAGGTCGAATATACGTGACACGCGAAGTTGTCTTTGATGAACGAGTGTTTTCGTTTGCCGCTGATTCTCCCCAATATACTCCTCCCACTGAAGATCTATTGCTCCTTCCTGAACCAGATGATTCACCTGTATGTAGTGATAGGGCACCTGCTACTAATTCTGCTCCCAGTTCTGTCGTTGTTTCAGGTACTGACGAAGTTGATCATGCCATGCATGGCCTACATGCACCCCTGATGGGGATATGCCGAATGGGGGTATGCCCAGCAGTACGTTCCAATCGGGCCAAAGGCCTCGCGAGTGGGCCTGCAGGACGGCGACTGGAATGCGACTAAGATGAAGACCTGGCGATTGGAGATTGGAGGCCCAGAAGTGTACCTGATGACATGGTTATACCCTACGGGTACGTAACTTCAGCATACCTGGTCCAGCCCAAGGAAGGCCCACGGCCAATATACGCCAGCCCATGAAGATTTTCGGGTGGCCTAGGCCCATGACGCCTTCGGATCCTTGAAGAACAAGACTAGAGTTTCAATACAACTTGTAACCTACTCGTATCGGTACCCGAGACCTAGCCTCCCCATATATAAAGGCTAGGAGGGTCCAACGAGGAGAAAACCCAACAACGATTACACCCTGCGATTACGACATACACACCTCCACGCCAGATCGAATCTGCGCACCCTGTAACTTTCGGTTCACGCAATAAAAAGCGGAACAAGCGGGAGTAGGGTTTTCCCTCGGGGCCTGAACGGTAAATCCGTGTCCCCTGTTTGCTTAATAGCGTGCCCACGATCTCCAGCATCCCCATCTTCTCCAAAACCCAAGTCCATAACAATGGGCATTGACGAATTGAAACCTCGTCAATTGGCGCCGTCCGTGGGAATTGGGGCTGCTGATTGTGCGGTCGTGACGGTTCTGACCCGATCGATCTACAACTCCTCGGCGACGGAGAATCACCTCCTCTTCGACGCTTTCGACTTCACCGCCCACTCGCCGGCCACCATGAAGGATTTCGAGCCCGTAGGCGACGGACTCGAAATTCTGTTGAACTCTGCTTCCGGTGGGACAAGCTGGCACCTCCGCCTCCCCTAGCGGATGCCCGTGCCGCCGATCAGGCCGGCTTCGTGGGCTCCACACCCCGTGCTACGCACGTCACCATCAACAGATGAGTTCTACAGCAGCAGCTGCTGCAACTCCGATCTGTGCGATCCACCTTCGGATGAAGGGACCTACGGTTCCGAATCCGAAAGCTGCGGCAGCAGCCAACCAATCTGCAGGCGCTATCTGTGCGCGCAATCATCAAACCGGCGAACCGCCTAACCCGCCACCAACCCCAACCCAGGGGCGAAGCAGCAACGGGAAAAGGGGCCACCTCATCCAACTTAGCAAAGAAGGATGGGCCGAAGCACGCCGCGCCGTCGCAGGCGAAATAGTCCTACCTCTGGACTCCCCACGTGACCTGCTGATGGCATACCACTACCTCCTCATCGAGGAGCACAAGAAGCAAGTCAAGATGCGAGGCGCTCGATAAGCGCAAGAAAGCAGCCTCACGAGTCCGGTCTTGACGAGCTGCGCTCTCCGCCATGGGACCCGGCTCCGGCACAAGCGAAATCAGGAAACAAGCACCACTCTCGGGTGGAAAACATGGACCGAAGGGCGTGGCGTGACCGAACCCTCCACACATCGTTCATGGATATGGGCGCCGGCGGCAACATCACCCGAAGGCGCCACAAGCGCGATCATGGCAGCCACTGCGTATCTTGCGGCTCACCCACCTCCGGAGGGACCCGAAAAGAGCCATGCATAGGTCCGCACTCACCGGACTAGGACTAATCGGAGCTGCGCTCCATGAAGATGCTCCTACGGAGCCGAAGAAGAAAGCTCCGGTCAGGCGCGATCGGAGCCCCACTCCCTCATCCGAAGATGAAGAAGAACACAACCTTCCTC
This sequence comes from Avena insularis, assembly GCA_023614405.1. Taxonomy (NCBI): domain Eukaryota; kingdom Viridiplantae; phylum Streptophyta; class Magnoliopsida; order Poales; family Poaceae; genus Avena; species Avena insularis. The sequence goes on along the minus strand of CM042690.1, from coordinate 328,244,658 downwards.
GAAGGAAGAAGAGCTCGCACCGCCACAAACACGACTACGACGCTAGAGACAAGCTTACACAGCGCAAGATCGACAAAGCACGCGTAAGCGCGCATGCTCATCGAATCTGAGATGGATGAAGAGCGAAGGAGAACTCTGCGGGGCTCGATGCTTCAGCGATCCGTCCGGCGAACACGGATGCCACGCAACTTTAAGCTTCGCTTCGGATACTCCGAAGTTCAACGCACGCAAGATCCAAAGTCCTGGCTCAGCGACCATCATCATCCGTCAAGCTTCACGGAGGCAACAAAGAAACCGCCATGCAATGCCTTCAACGGCGCAAAGGGCTGGTCCGCTCAGCAGCCTATCATCAGGATCCATCCGAAGCTGGGAGGAGCTCGCTTATAGCTTCATCCGAAACTTCAAAGGCACCAGCAAAAGGCCCGCCTCAATCGAAGAGCTGCGAGCCTGCACTCAGAGAACGGGTGAATCTATTCGCTCGTACATACTACGCTGGTCTACGACCAAGAACTCCGCAGCACACATCTCCGAAGAGCGGCCATCGACGCCTTGAGGGACGGCGTCAACGCCCAGACTTCAAGGAGAAACTTGACGCGTAAAGCCCAAGACACTCGACCAGCTCATGGAAATCGCCAACAGCTTGGGAGATGGCGAAGATTGCATCCAGGCGAATCGATGAAGAAGACGACTATGGCAAGACGCGAACGCCAGCAAGAAGAGGAGACCGCGTCTCACGAGGACCGCGACGACCCGACATGGTCGCGGCCCGACGCCGACCGCCATAACGACAGCGGCGGCAGAGGATATCGCAGGAAACTTCGCGACAGCAGACGACCAACGCAGCTGTGGCAGCGCCGCGACGCGACAATCGACCTTCAGCATTCGACAAACTTTCGGGTCCATGCACCATCCACTTCTACATCGACAAACAAGATGGCAAAAAGAAAGCTATCCACATGCTCAAGGACTGCCGCGAGTTCCAGAAACTCAGCGAAAGCATGGTACAGATGAGGCAACAAGCTCTAATTCTTGCGTTCGAAAACGCACTTGCGCCAGGCGAAATAGCACACGGAGCTCCTCCACCGCCTATTGAGGCCCACATCCACCAGTCGCACCAAAACAACGCCGGTCGCTACCCCCACCAAAAGGAGCACTCAATATGATCTGAAAGGGCGTCCCACAACAGGTGCAGAAGAAAATCACCCGACAAATCAACATGGCCGTGACAACTCACCGCAATCCCTGAGTACCTCAGCGGATCGGAGTCCTGCATCACATTCACCCGCGCAGATCACCCTTGCCAGATCCCTCGGAGGCTTCGAGATGAGTCGCGTCTTCATGGACGGCGGCAGCGGCATCAACCTAATATTCGCAAGCACTCTAGCAGCTATGCGGATCCCGCAATGCAGCCTGGAACAATCAGACACAACGTTCCACGGCATTGTCCGAGGAAGGGCATCTTCCCCGGCAAAATAGGGCTCGGCGTCATCTTGGGACACCGGACAACTTTCGGCGGGGCGCCTAGAATTGAAGTGGTGGATGGCCGTCGCAATACCACGCCATCTGGGACGCGTAGCATTCGCAAGGTTCCTGGCCATCCCACACCACGATACCTACTACTCAAGATGCCGGGACCAAGGGCATCATCACACCACGGAGCTTCACCCGATCGGACCAATGCGACAGGATTTCAACAAAATCTCCCGGTCCTTCGCATGCAAGGCGAGCTTGTAAGGCTCCATGAAGCGGCGGACAATGGGCTACTCCGGTCACCAAGCGAAACGCACCGATATGTCTTTCGACTCCACCATCAACACCAAAAAGTACAGGTCCATCCAGCGGATGCCTCCAAGACGGCGCTAATCGCCAACGACCTCAACACCGCATAGGAAAGCGCCGTCGAATTCCTCCATGAGCACTAGAAATCTTACCGGTGTCCTGCGGACATGCCAGAGTTCCTGTGGAATTCGCCGAGCACGCACTCAATGTCTTCCCAGACACCAAGCCAGTCAAACAGTCCATCCGAAGACTGTCGGAGCCACGAGCCGAAGCTATCGGCAAAGAGATCAACAGATTACTCGCAGCAGATTTCATCCGGAAATCAAGGAAAGCGAGTGGTGGCAAACACTGATGATGGTCCCGAAGAAGGACACGGACATCCTGCGGATGTGCGACTTCACGCCACCGAACAAACACTGCCCTAAGGACCACTTCCCTCTCCCTCGGATCGACCGGATCATCGATTGACCGCAGTTGTGAGAAACTCTCCTTCCTCGGCGCCTACTCAAAGATAACCAGATTCGACTCAAGGTCGAAGATCAAGAGAAAACGCGTTCATCACACCGTTTGGAGTATACTACAACACAATGCCCTTCGGGCTAAAGAACGCGGTGCCACGTATCAGCGATGCATGCAGCTGCCTCAAGGACCAGATCGGTCGCAACGTCCAAGTCTATGTCGACATAGTCATCAAAAACAAGGAGGCAAGAACACTTATCGACGATCTCCGCGAGACGTTCGACAACCTTGATCGCTACAGGATCAAGCTCAATCCAGAAAAGTGCGCCTTCGGCGTCCCCTCAGGTCAGCTGCTCGGATACTTCATCTCTCAACGAGGGATCGAAGGCGAGCAGCGGCACTAAGCAGGTTCATCAGCCGCATGGGCGAGAAGGCCCTACCATTTTACCAACTGCTGCCGCAGCGCACAAGTTGATGGACACCGAAGCCAACGACGATTCGAAACCTCAAGCGGCTCCTCTCCACCTCGCCTGCTTTGGTCACGCCAAAGAGCGCGAGCCCCTGTTCTTGTACATAGCAGCCACACACCGTGGTCAAGATGACTCGTGGTGGAACGACCCGAAGAAGGCAAGACCCATGGGGTACAACGTCCAATTTACTACCTCAGCGAGGTTCTCACTCCAACAAAACAGCGGTACCCGCACTACCAGAAGCTGGCCTACGGCATGTTCATGACGGCTCGACGACTAAGCCACTACTTCCAGGAGCATCAGGTGATGGTCGTCAACGAGGCACCCCTAAACAGCATCCTGAACAATCCAGAGGCCACAGGACGCGTGGCCCTGTGGGGCATCGAACTATCACCACTGGACATCATCTACGAGAAGCGACACGCAATCAAATCTCAAGTCCTTCCGGACTTTCTAGTGCACTGGATGGAGCTGCAGCTGCCTGACACCCCAGACATGTCGCAATCCTGGACAATGCATTTTGACGGCTCCAAACGCGAAGCCGGAGCAGGGGCAGGAGTCATACTGACCTCCCCGCAAGGTGACAAGATGAAGTACGTCCTTCGGATGAAATTCAGAGCCTCCAACAACGAGGCCAAATACGAGGCCCTCATCCATGGCATGCGGATGGCAAAATTATGCGGCGCAACGCGCCTGGTCATCTACGGTGACTCCAACCTTGTCGTCCAGCAGACGATGAATGAGTGCGACGCACACGCCGAAAACATGATCGCGTACCGCGCACTATACAACGCACTCGAAGGAGAATTCGACGGCTGCGAACTTCGGCACATCGGAAGAGAGAGCAACGAGGAGGCCGATAGACTCGCCAACATCGGCTCCACTTGCGCAAAAATACCACCAGGTGTGTTCCTCGAACAGATCTGCGTGCCATCCATCAAGCGGAAATTCCCCAAGGGATCACCCGAAGAAGGTAACACTGGGGCTCGCTACCAAGGTCAAGAAGGACCCAAAAGTTGGATACCGTCGCCATGGTCAACCTGATGCAGGTCATGGCAGTCGAAGAAACCTGGACACGTCCATACCTCCAGTTCCTGCTAAACGGAAACTTACCAGACAACCCGACAGATGCCCGGCGCATATCTCGTCGGTCAAAAGCCTTCACCATCATCAACGGCGAACTGTACAAACGCAGCATTACAGGCGTCCTACAACGGTGCGTCACCATCAGCGATGGCAAGACCATACTCCAAGATATCCACGAGGGCATCTGCGGCCACCACGCAGGCAGCCGCTCCCTTGTCGCCAAAGCTCTACGAGCAGATTCTATTGGCCAACGCCATGAGCGACGCAAGGACATCGTCCGAAGATGCAACGGTGCCAACGGTTCGCCGACAAAACCGCCGCACTGGGTCCGAACTCCGACCCATACCCATAGCGGCCTTTTGCTCAATGGGGCCTTGACATGATCGGCAAACTGCCAAAATCCTCGAAGGAGGACACGTCTTCCTCTTGGTCGCGATGACAAATTCACCAAGTGTATCGAGGCCATGCGATCACCAACCGGAAGGGCAAAACCGCTGTCAAGTTCTTCAATCCATAGTCTTGTGTTCGCGCATCGCGACATCATCACCGATAACGGATCAAACTTCATCTCCAAGAATTCCGGGACTTCGCGAAGGCCTCGGGATCAATATCACGTGACGCCGGGCGCACCCGCAAACAAACGGGCAAGTGGAAAGGCCAACGCCTAATCGGCGCCGCATCAAGAAACGCCATGAGCTCACTCGAGCACAAAGCCGGCAATCGGACGAAAGAGCTACCGTCGTCACGTGAAGCTTACGAACTTCGCCAAACAGCTCCACCGCTACACACCGTTCTTCATGGTACACGGAGCTGAGGCTGTGCTACCAGCCGAAGTACGTCACCAGGCTCCACGAGTCATCGCTTACAGCGAGGCCGAATCCACGGCTGCACTCAAAGACGCCGTCGACACACTCGACGAAGCACGGGATATAGCAGCAGCTAGATCCGCGGTGTACCAAACAAAGTCTCCGCAACTATCACAGCCACGGCCGCGCCAGTGTCCTTCGTCAAGGAGACCTCGTCTTGACTCAAGCAAAAGCGACCGAACAAACTCGATTCGCCATGGAAGGACCCTATGTCATCACCGAAGTCATCCTGTGGCGCCTATCGCCTCAAGCACGTGGAGTCCGAGTCGCATACTCCAACCCATGGAACATCTCGCACCTTCGACGATTCTACCCATAGCAATGGGCAATGTACCCTTTACTTTCAATAAGGCTTACGGCCAAGGCTACTCAGCCAACCATGTACTTCCTCCATTACTCTACAAATAAAGCTAAGTGTCTCGCCCAACCTTGGTTGACTATTTCTCTGCAACTTTGTTACATGCTACTAACGCACTTTGGGCTCCCCACCTCACGATTTCATCGACTGAGGACAAAACGCGCTCAGGGGCTCCCCCCACCTCACGATTTCATCGATTGAGGACAAAACGCGCTCGGGGGCTCCCCCCACCTCACGATTTCATCGACTGAGGACAACACATGTACACCGAGTGGTGACCACGTCAAAGCTAACGAAAAGGACACGATTAAATCAAAGCATGCGTGCTCGCTAACAAGCAAACCTTTACAACAAAGGGCACATACACGCCCACCGCAATATACAAATTTTACATCTATCTATTTATTTTCGTGTTCTACCTATTCAGAATAGCCCGAGCACGCTGCTCAAACAAGTCTACAATCTGTTCGGCATACTGCCTTACAGCCGCGTAATGCGGACGCATATTCCACTCGCCACCATCTGGCCGAGGAGGTGGCCCAGTCGCCACAGCAGCCAAATCTACATCAGGGCGATGCACCCTCACAAGAGACAAGGCAGCCTTCACCCCTGCGACAAGCTGCTGCCGCACCAGCTCCTTGACATTGTTGGCACTCCGAAACTTCGCCAGAAGACCTGCAAGGGTCGTCGGCGCGCCATCCAACGAAAACATGACGTGCAACACCGAGGACAGCGATGTCTGCACCTGGCGGAGCACCCGCGAAACCTGGAAGACGCGATCCTGCACCGTCGCCAGAACCATGGCACGATCGCGATCCACCCAAAAGAAGCCACCGGCTTCCATGTCCTGTTGAGTCAAACAATTGACTCGAACAATAATCGCTTTTTCTTCCTTCGAGCGAGATTCGCACTGCGACAACAGACCTGAGAACAAGAGTAAGGCCAGAGCTCACCAAGAACTAAGCTACGCCCGAAGAAGGATCAACTTACTGCAGCTGCTCGGACAGCCGACCCAGCTCCGCCATCAAGTATTCCTCTCGCTGCACTACGGTCCGCTGGACTTCCAAGCGTCGGACGACCGCGTAGCCCAAGCAAATCCTCTCCAAGCTGCGACGCGATCCCATGAGAAAGCGAGCTGCGAGGAATCATCCAACGATGCTCGCAAGGGCCTTTCGGATGAAGTACCAACTGGTCAACACCAAGGAACCTAAAGCGTAAGAAAAGAAGGCACACAGACACTCAGCAAAGATAAAGCCTAACTCGAGGAATTCATTAAATAAGCATCGTGGGCCCAAGAATGGTGCTACAAAGATATTTACAGCAAAAGTAAACTACATACTACCCTACATCTCCTATGCCTAAGGCGTAGGACACCGAGTCGCCTCAGAGCCAGACTGCCTAGCTTTGGCCTCGCCCTGCTGCCGCAGCGCGTACTCAGACAACAAGTCAATGAGCTTGGGCCCATATCGTCTCAGGCGAGCGGAGTAAGCAGCGAAGGCTACCTCTCATCCATCCGCAGCCGTCAGCATCCGAGAAGTGATCTGGGCAAGTCCAGCTCCGCCGCCGCCATGGCCATCGCCAGCGACAGACGCCGATGCCCTTCTCGCTTGCGCTTATGCAGCTGCAGCGCTTGACGACAGAGCCTCTGCGAGCACCCACATCTTCAAGGGTTGCGCCCTTCGGGAAGAGCTCCTGGTAGAAGCGACCAAGGACCTCCTTTGCCTTGGCAAGGGAGTTGACGACGGTGCTGCAGCGGTCTTCGACCGCCACAGTGGCATCATCCAGAGCACTCCCGTGCTCCAGAGCACCACGGTCAAACTCGATGCCTGCGGCATCTGAGACAAAACAGAAGAAAACATGAAGAATAGCAACATAGAAGAGCACCCGAAGAAAAAGAAGCAAGTACAAAAGCTAGCACTCACCCGAAATAGCCTTGGCAGCCATGAGCTTCTCGCTTCTCCCACCTCACGACCTGCGGCTTCGCTGCAGACGCTCTTCGCTTCACGCTTTTGACAGCTCCAGCTCAAGCGCTCTTTCTCGGGCGCAGCTTCGGCCTTCTGCTCCAATTGGCCAAGGCTCTTCTTCAGAGCATCAACCTCACGAAGAGAGTCATTATGCTCCTCTGCATTCACAACAAGCCAGTGTCAACAAAATAGGACAAGGATAAACAAAAAAGTACTACAAGGCAGACGAATACCTTGCAACTGCTGCAGTTTCACCTCCAGCGTCAGGTGCTCCTCCACCAGCCGCTTGGCCTCTCGGACACAAGGCTGCAGGAAAAAGCAATAGCAAGAAGAGCATGACTTGGGGCTCCGCCCAAAACAAAGAAGCAAACACAACATCAGCACCACGAAGACGCCTGGGCTCCCGTGACATGAAGCGAAAAACTTACGTGCTCCGAAGGCGAACCCGCAGGCCCGCCTGCGAAATTCTGAGGCGCAACCACCAGCCTCTCCTGCACAAGAGGAACTGGTGCAGCACCACCCGACGTCGCCACCGTCTGCGGAGGCGGCAACACAATGTTCGACTCCCCCATCATCTCAAGGCCCATCACTAGAGCCGGAGGATTGCCTACATCTGAACCAATCAACACAGCGCAAAAATAACAAGTGAGCAAAAGACAACGGGCAACAAGCACACTTACGAGCCCAACGCGCCAGGTCAAAGATAGGAGAAGCCCTCCGGCCCTCTTCTCCTCCTTCTTCTCCTCCTTCTTCTCTTCCTTCTTCGCTTTCTTTGGCGGGTGCGGAGCAACAGCTCGCCAGAACGGGCAGAATAGGAGAAGACGACCCCCGAACATCATCATGACGCTCAAGACCCCGAGGATTCCTGGGAGTCGGAGGAGTCGAGGCATCCGAAGACTCGCTCGAGCTCCGTGATCGCTTACTCGAATGGTCTTCACTCGATTCGTCGGCATCCTCCGCCGGAGATCGCGCCGAAGGAAGCTCGGACACGGAATCCACCACTTCATTATCCGGGGCATTCGGATACCTTTCGGGCAATGGTGGTGCCATGCCTGGCACTTTGAAGCTCTACAAGATGAGAAGAAACTTTGTTAGCAAACAAAGGACACAAGTACACACCTGACAAAACATAAGGGAAGCACCACGCACGAAATCTACACCTTTAGCACGCCAACGTCGAAAAGGGAGGAGTCGCCGACTTCCCGGATTTTTCGTCGACCTTGAACTTCAACAGCGAAGATCCTTGTCAAGGTCCACCTGGAGACCTTCTCACTCAAACCCTCGTCGGATCACGGCGCCCAGTCTGAGGAACATCGGATGCGCCCTCGCCTGGAGCGGCTGCACCCGACGCTCAAGAAACACCCGGATAATGTCGACACCGTTCACCTCCTTCTCAGGAATCAATTGGAGCTCCTCCACCCGACGGTACAAGGCCTCTATCTCCGCCACCTCACCGTCTAAGATCTGATTTTTCCAGGACCTCTTCTTCACAATTAACTGGGAGGGGTCAAAAGGAACGAGACCAAAATCTTGCCCAGCGACGGAGTCACGGATGTAAAACCATTTCCTCCGCCTTGATCTTGGACAGATTAGGACATGGAGAAGGAAAAGAATTGGACATCGGGACTAAGAGAGATGATGAAACCCCAATGGGATACACACCATCCGAACAGATCGCCTCCTCACTAATACAGCTTCGGAAGAGGCCAAAGTGCGGCTCAATGCCAAGCCAACACTGCAAAGCGTGATAAAACACGCAATGTGGAGAAGGGAGTTGGGAGATGATGATGGAGTTGAACCCCATAGAAAAGAGATCCACGAAGGAAGTCATGGACTGGATACGCAAACCCACGCAAAACGAAGGCGACAAACATAACCCGATACCCAGATGGGGGACGGGGGATTACCTCACTACCGGGGAGTCTCACGGCCGTCGTGTCCTGCGGAATCAGGCTCCGCTCGCGCAGCTTGCAGAGATCGCTCTCCCGCGTCTCTGATCGCCACCAACCACCATCGGTGACACGAAAGCAGCATGGCGCGCCTTCTTGCCTCCGGCGGCGCTGGTTCCCACTGCAGGCGAAGACTTCTTTGGCTTCCCCATGGGGCTACGGCGGTGGTGCCGTTGCCAACGACGGAGACAAAGGAAATGCGAAAGGAACCCTCAACATGCAGCAAGAATCGCTCGAGCACAAGGAGGCAGTAAAACGCAAGAACTGGTGCGGTGAAAACAAACCACGATTTTCACCATGGATTATAACAGCAAAGACGACGCACGCTGACCGTCCATCAAGAAGACCTAACGCCAACGGCAGATCTGGCCGCATACGCAGCCGACCAAAACGAACCGTCGTTCCCACGACGTCCACTACGCGCGGAAATCGAGGAAACGCCGTAATCATCTCCACGCCGCGCGTGACCGGTCAATTCAAAGTCAGGAAGTGGGACCCACGCATCGTCCAGTCAAGTCATCTCTGGCGCAGCAGACGCTTGAGGTCATTGATCGTCAGCACTGACGTCATCAACAGCTATACTAGCAATAACTTCGGCTCCATAGCTAAAAGTACTCACTCGAATCTACGATTCGACTAAATACTTGGGGGCTACTCCTATCAGCGCTGGTCGCGCACCGATGTACTTCCGTCAGCAGACGCCCACGAGATTTTCCTACTACCATTGTATGATACAAGACTAAGTCTCGCCGAGTTCACGACTCCGCCAGACCCTCGGGGGCTACTCCAAACTGGAGCGATGGCCGTTCACACACAAGAGCTTCGAGTCCTACGTCGAGTCCACGACTCCACTACGGACTCGGGGGCTACTCCCATAGGGAGGAAGGATTTCAGCATCCGAAAATTTTCGAGTCCTACGGACTAAACAACTGAGCAATACTTGCACTAAAAGTCTCCGCTCGAGTCTACGACTCGAACAGACACTCGGGGGCTACTCCCATAGGATACTGGTCGCGCTCCCTATGATATGTTCGACTACGATCTTCCGGTTGCGCATGCTAAAACTTTTAGGCATGTGTGCCCCTATTTATGCTAAGTGAGTAACATCCTCCTTGGCCACGAAACACCTCCGCGGTGATAAACATTCGGATCTTTGCGTCTGCGACGCAAAGATAAGACCCATGATATCATCCGATGGCCCACAACGCACTGATCAAGGCTCTGCTAGTATGAACTGCATTTCAGGTACGATGAAAAATCCCGACGGACGCGTTGGGTACATCATTTAAAACACCGAATTCCACTCATGTAAGTCCTCCGCGCCGAGTCGAATTACGCCAGATATGTTCCGGTTCGAGTCGAGGGACTCGCACCAAGAAGATCGTGTTGTTTTGTCCTAAGACGATTAATCGACCTGATCCGTCGGGTGAGTCAGGCACACGCATCAACAATCCCTACATATTCTCTTGAAAGACAGAGTTACACCCGAAGGATTGAAGAGTCCTCAGCCGAATCTACGATTCGACTGAACACTCGGGGGCTACTGACATGGTTATACCCTACGGGTACGTAACTTCAGCATACCTGGTCCAGCCCAAGGAAGGCCCACGGCCAATATACGCCAGCCCATGAAGATTTTCGGGTGGCCCAGGCCCATGACGCCTTCGGATCCTTGAAGAACAAGACTAGAGTTTCAATACAACTTGTAACCTACTCGTATCGGTACCCGAGACCTAGCCTCCCCATATATAAAGGCTAGGAGGGTCCAACGAGGAGAAAACCCAACAACGATTACACCCTGCGATTACGACATACACACCTCCACGCTAGATCGAATCTGCGCACCCTGTAACTTTCGGTTCCGCCGCAATAAAAGAGCAGACAAGCAGGAGTAGGGTTTTCCCTCCGGGCCTGAACTCAGGTAAATCCGTGTCCCTGGTTGCTTGTCTGTTAACCGTGCCACGATCTCCAGCATCCCCATCTTCTCCAAAACCCAAGTCCATAACAATGGGCATTGACGAATTGAAACCTCGTCACCTGAAGCCTAGTCGGATTAGGTCAAAGCTTCCGAATCCATATCTTGTTCGGTTGTAAACTGTAAACCCTAGCGAGGTGCCCCCTATATAAGCCTCCATAGGGTAGCTTGAGGATTTACGTTCCATCATACACCCCTTAAAGCGACTCGCTGCTTAGACGCCGAGCTCGCCACCCTATAACTCGCTCTCCAATCTAATCTAGCAGGAGTAGGTCTTTACCCTCCGGGAGTCCGAACCTGGGTAAATCCATGTGCATCCGCCCCCATCTCGCACCACAGATGGCCGCTAGCTCTCGCCCCCGATTCTATCAATCGCTGCCTATGGCAGCGACTGCCGTGGCAATTTCGACGACAACCCCCGGACGTCGATCACGGGGGGGGGGGGGGGCAATTGCGGGTGCGGCTAACGATCCACCCGAGGAGGAGCCATCTCCGCCTCCTTCGCCGTCTATTCCACCTACTGGGCTGGCCCACGATGATTCCGGCCCATCTCATGCGTCGTCACCATCCACTACTTCCTCGACACCTACCGCTCCGTCGCCTCCTGCACCCGCAATGTGTACACGGCTTCAGAACAACGTCGTCCGTCCCATCAAGCTCTATGACGGCATTGTTTTATATGATGTCTCCAAGCGAGGTTTTGCAGCTGAGCCGGTCTCTCATCTGGATGCTATTGGTGTCCCAGCATGGAAAGCTGCTATGGATGAGGAATTTCGGGCTCTTCATCAGAATAGTACCTGGCAGTTGGTCGAAGCACCTCAAGGGCACCACATTGTCGGCTGCAAATGGGTGTTCAAGTTGAAACAGAAACCAGATGGTTCCGTTGATCATTACAAGGCCAGGCTCGTTGCTAAGGGGTTTACTCAGCGCCACGGAATTGATTACACTGATACGTTCTCACCTGTCATTAAGCCAACCACGGTACGCTTGATCTTGTCCATCGCCGTGTCTCGCGGCTGGACTCTTCGACAAGTCAACATTCAGAACGCTTTCCTCCACAGTGATATCCAGGAGGAGGTGTATATGCATCAACCCCCAGGTTATGTTGATCCTGATCGACCGAATCATGTGTGTCGGCTTCAGAAGTTCCTATACGGGTTGAAACAATCGCCAAGGGCCTGGTATTCAAAGCTTAGTGTCAAACTGCAGTCGCTAGGGTTTATTCCATCACAAGCAGACACATCCCTGTTTATCTTCGGTGATTCTCGAGTCACTATCTACATGCTGATCAACGTGGACGATATTATTATTGCAAGCTCATGTCCTAAGGCTGCTGAAAAGTTACTTGTGCTTCTTCGTGATTCGTTTGTTGTGAAGGATCTGGGAGAACTCTCATATTTTCTTGGCATAGAGGTGACTCGGCAACCTGATGGTATTGCGCTTACTCAGTCCAAATATGCGGCAGATCTTCTTCGGAAAGTGAACATGCACACGTGCAAGGTGAGCGGCACACCAATGGCGGCTTCTGACAAACTCAGCAGGACAGTTGGAACACCATTATCTGATGAAGATGCTTTTACTTACAGAAGCACAGTAGGGGCACTGCAGTATCTCTGTCTAACTAGGCCAGATATCTCTTTTGCAGTAAATAAGGCCTGTCAGTTCCTGGCTGCCCCAACAGATGTGCATCGGTCGACCACCAAGAGAATTTTGAGATATATGAGAGGAACGGTGGATGTGGGACTGAAGATAACACACTCAGCGTCAACAGAGCTTAGTGTTTATACCGATGCAGACTGGGCAGGATGTCCGGATGATCAGAGATCGACAGGTGGCTATGCAGTGTTCTATGGACCAAATCTGATCTCGTGGAGCTCAAGGAAACATCCAACTGTTAGCCGATCGAGCACAGAGGCAGAATACAAAGCCATTACAAATGGCACAGATGAAGTTACCTGGTTGCAGTCAGTTCTTCAAGAACTGAGAATTTTTCAGTCTCAGGCTCCAGTTTTGTGGTGTGATAACCTAGGGGCCACGTTCCTTACAGCAAATCCCGTTTTCCATGCGCGGACAAAACATATCGAAATAGATTTTCATTTTGTACGAGAGAAAGTGTCAGCCGGGGCACTAAAGGTTCAGTTCATCTCAACCCAAGATCAGTTGGCAGATATTTTTACCAAGGCGCTTGGAAGAGATTCATCCGATAAATTGAAATATGGTTTGAATTTGGTTAGCACCTGTTTGGATCGAGAGGGGCTGTTAAACAGAGTTGGTTAGGACTGACGATCCTATCCTCTGTTGCTAACCGAATGTATTCAGATAAGTAGATAGATCTTTGTAAATCCTAACAACTTGTAACCGTGTATATGTGATATATATAAGGAGAGCAGCGCCGGCCCTAGAGGTACACGGCATAATTCAATCTAGTTTCGTTTCTTCATAAACCAAGTTTAGCTTGAACTAGATACTAAAGTCTAACTTGAATCCCGTCACTTAATAAAATTGTATAGGGCCCAGTTGTTGCATTTTATGGGCTAGGCTCTGACGGGCCATAAGTTACTTCCTGATTAAAACTGCATATATAATTCATGCGTAACTGTCGTAACTTGTAATGTTCATCAGCAAATCAGCTCTTGGAACACAAATCTCTGGTGAAGAGAAAATGCGTGTAAAGCAGGACTTGAGCTCTCTTGGAATGGATGATATATCTTCATTTATGGAATCCTTGCCACCTGATTTTCTGGTCATACTTCGAACAGAGTAAGGCAAATCTTGGTAGAGTCCATAACCTGCTATTAATTTCTCACACTCATTGTTGTTGTTTGTCATGTTTATTTGTTTTCTCAATTCAGTGGACTATTACGGTCCATTTTAGGAAATCTAGGGGCGCCGCGTCATGTTCGACTTCTTGCTTATGCGAAGTGTGCCATATACGGCCTTGAGAAACAGTCTAGATTGGAGTCTGGTATGTCTTAACCAACTTATATGCTTCTCAAAAGTAGTTTAAATCTTTTCGGATCCTGCCAACATCCTAGCTAATCTAATAGTCTGATATCCCTAATATAGGTGCAATCAATCATATGTCTCTGCGAATTAAAACAAACATTAGCTATCTCCGTCTGAGGATACTTATTGGTAATACAGCGCCTCCACCCACCCTACTCCCGCTTGTTGTTCCCAGTTTGTCTCATACTCCGTACATGCTAACCTGGAATATCCCATTTTCAGAATTAGCGGGGTTATTGGTGCAGTTCAACGACTGCAAGCATACGCTCATGGACAATTTGAGGTGGATGCTCCAGAAGTTAAGTTTGGGATGGTACAGACCTCTGATGTGATGTCCTGCAGCTGCGGGGGGGGGGGGGTATCATGTTGGCGCGCGGCACCTGTTTATTTTTACAATAGAACGGTAGGAAGTATGGCTTCAGATTTGGACGAGACATAAATTTCATGTAACGGTCGTTGCCTCCTTGGGTTAGAAAAAAATACGGTTTTTCCAACTTTCATTAGTCTTGGGAATACACAAGCGGCTGCAGGCAGAAAGTCATCTCGACTTGGACTCAGCACCCTTTTTGCCATGTTGGCCTCATGACCTTGTTGTTTGGACGAAGGTAGTTCTGACGCTGACTTGTGGTTCTTTTGTTTTTCATACACGTCACCTAGGTCGTGATGGAGCACGCTTGTGCTTTCGCAACTCTGAGCAGCAAATAAATTTGCTTGCTTGAGTCCATCTTGTCAGGTTTAACCACATTACGTACCAGATATCTTGCATCACATCAAAAATATTAGATGCGATTCCGTACCCTAGAAAAACCACAGACACACACTAATTAATTAGAGAACAAAAAAGTAAGGCCTAATATATTACCATCATCTAGTACTACACTATTCATACCTGAAATTGGTCTACATCATTTAGAGAAAGATAATCCATATGATGAGCAAAAGTAAATTCTGGATATTAATATGTAATGCAACATACAGTTATGATGCTGATATCATTATATTGTACTTGATAGTTCACTGAACCATGCATATATACATTAATTTGCTACCAGTCAATTGATCAGCAGCAGCAGAGGGGAAGAAAAAATTATGCAAAGAGCATATCGTAAGTATTAAAATGACATGGGAAATAGTACTTAGAGGTCAAGTGAAATGTATCACCTGTAACAGATTTCCATTGTGTAGATAACTCAAAAGCTTTGTTCCCACATCCAGGCTTTCCTTCACTCAAACAAGATAATAAGATGGGATACAAAATTACAAATATATGAGTTTCTACGACATAAATAGCAACAGAGATTGAAAAATATGAGACAAGTAAATGGGTATTATGGTCATAAGATTCAGATACACAGATCGGTGTATGTGGATTAAATGTCAAACTATTGTAAAAGTACTCTAAACAAGAAATACGAAAGTATACATGCGGTGAGCTAAAGAAATGGATCTCTACATTCTTCTTTTCCTCCACAAGCAAATTGTACCTATGTTGAAAACTTGGAATGATATAATTGTGCATTCTAGATGCTGCAAATATGAGAACTGAATGTAGTATTGGATATGACAACAACAATGAAACCAAACAATTCCCCAGAAATAAGATAACTTGATTGTTCCTAGGTGTCCTATCCCTGAAGTTTATCATGTTCATCAATACAACTTGCCTTCAGCTCACTTTGGTAGAATGGTGGTCATCATCATTAGTCAAAGAAAACAAAGACCCTTCTAAGATCGGAAATGCCAAGTTTCACCAACAATATCCTCCTAAATGCTAATCAACACTTACAAAGTAAAAAAATAATTCAATGATGGCATGTTGCCGTGGCATGGCATCTGCAGTGCTTTGTTGTGTCCATCATGTGTCGAGTCCAACATGTGAACAGAGACACCAAAAGATACATAGGACATGATCCACCTCTAGAATCTTATTGTTCTAGGACTAATCAAAGCACAGATTAATCTGGAATCCACCTCTGGCGATTGATCGCTGCGGCCAGGAGGTCGCCCGTGAGAAGCTATTTCAAGAAGCTCACATGGAGCACCGAGATAATTTGTAATAGAGTTTCTCATACTCCAGCTGATCTTTTTGGTTGCCTTTTTCCCTTCCTGTACTTTAAACTGCTGAGCGCTCAAAACCTGTCACACTCGATGGTTTCATTTTCATAGAACCAGGGGGCCTGGACCCTCATTTTCTGAAAAACAATCAAAGCACAGATTTATCAGAATTAAAATATGAATCCCACGAACAGAGGATGAGGCAAGGAGCAGTGGTGGGATACCTTTGGATACCGCAGCAGCGGGTGGACGAGACCATGGGCCAGGTCAGCAAGATTCTGGCAGGAAGAATGGCGTGTCGGGTTCTGGAAATTCGTCGAACCGTCGTCCTCTAAGAATAGCACGGCGTCACTGCTATCGCAGGTGCGGTGGGTCGCCACGCCATCACCGTGGCCACAGCCGCGCGGCTAGAGCTCGAGATCGGAGGAAGGGGCGCGGCGGTCGTGGTCACGTTCAATTAAGGTTGTAAGAGCGACTCAGCTGCCCTGGCGATGCCTACAGCTAGCCGCAGCCACGCCGATGACCAGGAGGGCAGCTAGGGATTGCTGCAAGGGCGCTCACGGGGCCGTAAAACAGCAGTGGTGGCGAGGAATTGGCGGAGGATACCATGGCGAGCTCGGGCTGATGAGAAGCAGCGCAGATTGACAGTAGAGGCGGTCGGAATATGTTGTTCATCGGCGGCGTTGCAAGGAGAGAAGGCCGCATCGACTCCGCCCAGGGTCGAGATCGGGAGGGGTGGGGGCGGCTGTTGTGCGGGAAGGATGAGGTGCGGGGGAGTTAGGTTTTGTTGGTGCATACGCGGCTGTATCAAGTCCGTCCGTTTGGGACCAACGAGACACCCGCGATTTGTTGTCCAGAGTAGCGGGTCTGGGGACATGCGGCCAGGAGGATCGGATGGACAGGAAGTTCCTAAACGTCTAATCAGACAGCCGAAATTGGTGAGGTCGTAAGATGTACAATGCGATGACGTCAGGCCTTTCTTGTGCTTGCCACGTAAGAGTCTTTTCTTGTGCTTGCCACAGAGAAATAAGAAAGAGAAGATTGTCTTCCCTTAGTAAGGGATGATTTCTTAAAAATAAGAGAAGACTATTTTCTCCATTGTACCATATGTCTTCCCTTAGCCAACCAATTTTTTACTAAAAATAATTAATTCTCATTAATTGCTAGAGATAGCAATAAGAGATAATACATTGTACAAGTTTTATATTGTGTCTTCTCTAAATGATGTGGAGAGCTAAGAGAAGACATGCTTTCCCTAGCATTGTACATGCCCTAATATACCTAATATGATCCACGTGGTTAATTATTAATCTGCTACTAGTCCGCTCGGAGTGCTATTTTCGACATTTATCAGGGGTGCCGCTCTTGGATAAAAGTCTCGTGGGCAACCGGGCATAGACTCTACTTACTGTGTGAGTGTAGAAGTGCCAAATATCATGTCAGAGTTCTTTAAAAAAACGTGCCGAGATTATTATTATCTATTTTTAGTACTTTTTCCGATTCATATTACTTGTCGTTGTTGTACGTATCTAGTACTAAAACATGTCTTTTTTTCAAAATGGATATTTAGCCCCGGTCTCTGCATCGGTAGATGCATGCGACCTTTATTAATTTATTGAAGTCAAAAGTTTACAAAAAATTACATCATGGATCGCATAGGGTTGAGACATGTATCAACCATCTAAAGAAGAATGAAAACACGAAGTTGTTCTGCATCAACATGTTAACGTAAAATCAGAAGGCCAGTTGCATCTGCTTATAAATCCCGTACAACCGACTCTAGCCGGCTGCACTCAGTATCTAAAACCTCGCGCTTCTCCATATGCTGAAGGAAAGACCACAAACGGATCCAGTGTGTAGTCATAGGGATAACCTGCATGAAAGAAGTAGATTTTGCTTTGTTAAAGATATAATCATTTCGTATGTTTCATATGGCCCAAAGTAAAGCACAAACTTCCACTCGGATTTGTACTTTCTCTTCTTTCGAGACTCCCATAAACCATATTGCCAAACAAATTGTTAATACTCCTAGGAGGAGTTATGTTAAAGGCAATATGCACAATACGCCAAACTACTTTTGCAAAGGGACATGTTATAAACAGGTGTTGTATTGATTCATCCTCAGAACAAAAACAACATTTCTTACATCCTTGCCAATTTCTTTTTATCAAGTTATCCTTTGTTAGTAGTACTCTACGGTGTAAGAACCACATAAAAATTCTTATTTTAAGTGGCACTCGCATTTTTCAAATATATTTACGAAGAAAACGTGTATGGTCATTTATGTGGTCGAGATACAAAGATTTAACCGTGTACACACCAGATTTACATAACTTCTAAACGAATTCATCAGGCTGCACTGTCAGGTTGATGTTCATCAGTCGGCGCACTAGATGGAGCCATCGTGTCCCTCTATTTCCCTTTAAAGCTTGTCTAAAACCAATATTTAAGGGTGTGCATGAGACCACATGAGCTACCGTAACTTGCTTCCTTTGCACAATATTATATAGAGAAGGGTATTGGTGTGAAAGGTGTGTGCTGCCTAACCAAGTATCTTCCCAAAAACGACTTTGTTCCCCATTACCAACTTTGAAACCCCCTTTCAAAGAATTCATCCTTAAATTTCATAAGCCCTTTCCAGAATGGTGAGTCCGAAGGTTTCAACTTGACTTGGGATAGCGAACTAGAGTGTAGATATTTATTTTGTATGAGTTCCTGCCAAACTCCTTGATCGGTTAGGAGTTTATACAACCACTTACTAATCAGGCATTTGTTTTTTATGTCAAGGACCTCCACCCCAAGACCCCCTTGGTCTTTTGGTCTACAAATGATGTTACATCGAGTTAGTCTGTACTTCTTCTTATGACCATCACATTGCCAAAAAAAACCTCGACCTAAAGTAATCCAATCTTTTTTACCCCTTTTGGTATTTCAAAGAAAGAGAGCATGAACATCGGTAGACTTGTTAATACTGAATTAGTTAGCACTAACCGATCCCCATATGACAATAATTTGCGCACCCCACTCGAAAGTTTTCGTTCAAAGCGGTCCTCTACCGGCTTCCATTCACCATTTTTTAATTTGTGGAAATGAATTGGGATTCCCAGATATCTAAAAGGGAAAGCGCCCGCCTCGCACCCGAAAAGATTAATATATTCTTGCTGGTGATCTTTAGCTTCACACTAAAACATGTCTAGATACACCCATTTGAGCGACAAGTAATCGGAGTGAGTACTATTTGTTAATTTGTTAATATACTGAAATATCTCTCTCATGCAAAAACTAGATGTAACATTTTTGTATTACTAAAAGACTGTAGGGAAGCCCCTGACAGTATAAATGTGAACACTATAGAAGTCTGAACATTGCTTTGGAACCGTAAATATGAGACACTGCTATCGACCCACTTCAACGCATTCTAGAAGAAGCCACTCTCCGGGGAATTCTGAGGCCCATTCGCTCCCGCACGACCAGATGCCGTATATCCCTTTATGCCGACAACGCCGGAATTTTTGTTAGTCCTATAAGAGAGGAACTTCTTGCCATCAAAGCAATCCTAGACGGTTTCGGGAAAGCCAGCGGCCTTGTGACGAACTTGGAAAAAGCCGAGATCTTCCCGGTGCAATGCGGAGCTGTAAACCTCGACGACATGCTCTCTGCTTTCCCTGCAAAGCTTGCTAGTTTCCCAGGAAAATACCTGGGCCTACCTCTACACGTTCGTCGCCTACGAAAAGTGGACTTCCAACCCCTCTTTGACAAGATCGCGGGGAAGCTTCCTGGATGGTATGGAAAGAACATTGCGCGACCGGGAAGAGTCGCCCTGGCAAAATCCGTGCTCATGGTCACAACCGTCTACCACTCCACCGCATCCGCTCACAAAATGGGCTCGCAAGCAGATCACCAGGATTGTTAGGAACTTCGTCTAGGCGGGAGACGAAGGAGAGCATGTCGCGAAAGGAAAAGCGCTTGTCAACTAGAAGACTGTCTGTAGGCCAAAGGCTTTGGGAGGTCTTGGGATGCCTGACCTTGCTCGCTCTAGGCGGGCTTTGAGACTGAGGTGGCCCTAGCTACAATGGACCGACCCAGAGCGCACTTAGGCAGGAACCAAGCTTCCTTGCAACTCGGCCGATATGGATCTCTTCAGAGCTTGCACAAAGATAACGATTGGAAATGGTGAATCCGCCTCCTTCTGGCACGACAGTTGGAGTGACCGGGGCCGCTAAAACTGTGGGTACTTGAACTCTACTCCATTGCCACAAGAAAACAAAGATCGGTTTCGAAAGAGCTCACCAACGGAAACTAGATCAGATCGGTGGCTAGCCTCAACTCCCCCATCCAGCTATCCCAATTCTTGGAGGTCTGGGACGTCATCCAGAGCACCCAGCTTGAGCCTCTTCAACGGGACTCTATCAGGTGCACTTTGACTGCTGACGGAGTCTACACCGCTAGCTCTGCCTACCACGCCCAATTCAATGGTTGCTTCCTCAGATTCAGGGCCTAGAAAATTTGTTCTGCCCATGCCGAATGATATGTTGCTAATGTATCCATAATTTTTGATGTTCCATGCTTGGTTTTATCTACTTTCTTGGGTTTTGTTTCAACTTTGGAGTACTTTCTATATACTTTCTTGGATTAACCTATTAACAAGTGCTATAGTGCCAGTTCCCTGTTTTCTGCTATTTTTGGTTCCAGGAAAGTCAGAAAATCAATATTCTCGGAATTGGACCGGACAAAAGCCAAAGTCGATATTTTACCGAAAGACACCTGGAGCCAGAATACGAGACGGAGAAGGGCCAGAGGGTGGCCACACCACCTGGCGGCGCGGGCTAGGCCAGGCCGCACCATGGGGTGGTGTGGGCCGCTCCGGCACCCCCTCAGTCTCTCCTCTCGCTTATAAGAGCCTCCTGATGCATAAACCCTAAGGAGTCAATCAGAAATCGATGAAAAGTTCCGCAGCGCCGCCGCCACCGAAGGGGAGATTCGAGGGACAGAAAGTCTCTGTTCCGGCACCCTGCCGGGACGGGGAAGTGCTCCCGGAGCCATCTCCATCGATCTCCACCACCATCTCCATCACCATTGCTGATTCCCATGATGAGGAGGGAGTAGTTCTCTCTCGAGGCTAAGGGTTCTACCGGTAGCTATGTGTTCATCTCTCTCTCTCTCTATGCATGATCTTATTGATATCATGAGCTTGTAATCTATAGATCTACCTTGCTACTCAAGTGCTTTAATAGATCTCTGCTCTCCCCATGTGTGTGAAGTTGGCAGTGTGCACACCATGGTGGCACTTAGGCTAGAGATTACAAATACTTGTTATGAGTTATATTTGGAGTTGGATCTTTCTATGAAATTGTGGTGTTTGTTGGAACCATCTAGAGCTCAAGGTGACAGTGTGGGGTTATCTAGATGGGGAAAGAAAACTTTGAGGAGTGTTGTTATAGCCCTACCATGGATTAGAGTGTCCAACCGGAGAGTAGTTAAGAGTAGTATCATAAAGAGAAGATATTTATATGAGAGTGTTCACTAGCGAAAGTATGATCCCTAGGCCTTGTTTCTAAGCATTGATACACCGTTTGCAATTAGATCTGTTACATGTTTGCTTACTTCCTTCTTTATTTCAGTTTGCCTTTAGTCTTTTCCCACGTCAACCACACGCCAGCAAGCTATTTTCTATCACCGTTACCACTTATAATTATCTATACCACTTGTATTTCACTATCTCTTTGCCAAACTAGTGCACCTATACACTTGACAAGTGTATTGGGTGTGTTGGGGACACAAGAGACTACTTGTATCTTGATTGCAGGGTTGCTGAGAGGGGATACCTTTGACCACTTCCTCCCTAAGCTCGATAAACCTTGGGTGATCCACTTAAGGGAAAACTTGCCGCTGTTCTACAAACCTCTACACTTGGAGGCCCAACAACTGTCTACAATAATATAAGTGCATAGACATCACCGAACCAAAGTGCAAACTCTTCTCCTGGCTGGCTCTCCACGGGAATCTCCTCACCGCTGACATGCTAGCCATTTGGGGATGGCCTAACGACCCAACCTGCAAATTATGCGGCTCGGCCCCTGAAACTGCCACCCACTTATGCAAAGACTGCCCCTTCACGAAGGCCGTGTGGAACACAACACAATCATGGGACAACGATGTTATGGGAAGCCAAGGCCAAGCCTTCCCGTCCATTTCTGAATGGTGGGATGACCTGATTGAAGGAAAGGCGACTACTGAACAAAATAGGCTCAGCGGACAATTACTATATGCCACGTGGAATGTTTGGAAAGAACGCAATAGGAGAATATTCACCAATCATCGCATGACATACGTTGAGGTGGCTTACAATGCTAGAGACGGCATCCTCCAAGGATCGACTGCTTATGTTGCGCGCGGGCCGGCTATCCCAGCCGAACCAGATTAAGTTCTCGGGTCTTGTGTGTTTTTATGGTGGTTTTTTCTGGCTTTTTTACACCCACCTCAAACATGCCTGTCTGTATTGGTGACCTTTATTTCCCCTTTCTAATAGAAAAGGCAGAGCTCCTGCCGGTTGCTCTAAAAAAAGAATTTTTGGCAAGTCCAACCATAAAGCAAAGCGCATGAGAGAGCTTGTGGGCAGATGGGGGAGCTAGAAACTTTCGGAAGTATGGACTAAATAGATTAAGATGTGAAAGTTTTCAGACAAAATCTCTATATAAATCTATAAAATGCAACACTGTCGTCAAACCGAACCGGTACCAGCCGTCAGCGAAGGGAGAGAGATGATGGGAGGAGGCTAAAACCCATCTAGGGTTTCGTTCCCTTGCCGACGACATTTCCGGTCCGCTCCGCCTTCGGTGGCCCTAGGGCCTTGGAGATGTGGCGGACCACGGCTTCTCGCTGGCGGGAGGGTTTTCGTTCTTGTTTAGCCTGTTTTTCATGTGTTTTGGGGGATGTTGAGGCGATGGCTACATCCTGAAGTCAGAATAATATCCTCCCCGCTCTATTCTCGCTCCGGTGGTGCATCTAGTGCCGATGGAGGACACATAAAGTCATTTGTCCGGCGGATCGCCTGAGATCCGATCTATTTTCGTGTTCGTTGGTGTGATTCTAGGTCAGCCTCTTCTGATCTATGGTTGTCATGATTGGTGACGGTTGCTGCTCTGGTGCGCTGGTCCTTTGTGGCCTTAGCACGATAACTTTCCGTTTGTCTACTACAACAAGCTCTATTACGACAACCTTTGCCGGCTCGGATGATGGAGGGGCAAGGATGACGACGCGACTTCGGCTCGCGCTAGTGTTTGTAGTCGTCGCTAGGTGATCCAATGACCTATTTAGTCTCATTGTACTGTTGTTGATGATTGTTAGTAGATTGGTGGAATTTCGCAAAAAATAAAATAAAATAAAATCTACAAAATGCAAGCTTCCCACCGTGGGCAAGCCTGGCCGGCTACTCGGACTGGAGGGACCTTGAGTCCGCCTATGTTTGTGCTGGAGGGACTCATGGTCCGCCTATGTTTGTGGGTAGTCACGTGGAATCTGCATATAGCTGTTGGATTATTAGGCATAATTTTCACAATTAATCTAGAATATAGACCATGACTACAACAGCTACAATAACCTCTAGCATACTAGATGTATTAATCAACACAAACAGCAGTAGCGATACGAAAATAGCCATAGACTGACAACATATCGGATGACGGTATATGTATTGACCGGTTGTCGATGAAGTCACCGTTGGTGCAACGGTTGCCGTAGCCTGTCGAAGAAGACGGTGTTGAAGACAAGTTGCCTGTGGACCAGGAGATCGCCCAGGAAGACGTGTCGTGATGACGAACTTGAGCAGTCGCGCGGGACGCTTCCCAAAAACCTTATTCGCCATCTCTTGTATAGTATCGCAAAGGCGAGTGGTTTCGGAGACCTGCTCTGCCGTCTGCCGGTGCACACCGGCAAGTGGGATGGAGTAGACTACGGTGGCAGCGCAAGCAGAGAGGAGGCAAAACTCTAGATTGGTATTCGGTGTGTCTGTGGCATTTACATAGAGCGGCCTGGAAAACCCGCACAGAGCACGTCGTGGACCAAGCCCACGTTGCGCATGTTCAGGTCAGTTACAGATAGCCCACGATCCGGGAGTGACCCGAATCTACTGATAGCCCACGATCCGGGAGCGACCCGAATCTACTAACGGTTGACACGTCTGTCAAAACCTCACCACACAGGCATTTATATAGAATGGCTCGGAAAACCCGCACAGGACACGTCGTGGACCAAGCCCGCGTTGCACATGTTCAGGTCGGTTACAGATAGCCCATGATCCGGGATCGATCCGAATCTACTGATAGCCCATGATCTGGGAGCGACCTGAATCTACTAACGGTTGACACATCTGTCAAAACCGCACCGGACAAGCATTTATATAGAGCGGCTCGAAAAACCCGCACAGGACACGTCGTGGACCAAGCCCATGTTGCGCATGTTCGGGTCGGATACAGATAGTCCACGATCCGGGAGCGACCCGAATCTACTAACTGTTGACACGTCTGTCAAAACCGCACCAGTTTTTCCAAGCAGTAAAAATAAAGCTCAGCTCGGCGATATTTCCGCAACCCGTGGCCCCCGCGCGCGTCGTGACGAGACAAGCAGGCGCGCGACGGCATCGTCGGAGGAGGAGCGCGCGTGTAGTTCTCCTCTTCTCACTCACTTTACTAAGTGGTGAACCACTCCACCTTATAAGATGGTGTAACTCTCCTCCAACTTCCCTTGGGGGATAAACTTTAGCTCCCACTCTACTCACGTGTGAGCTGCCACCAACTTAGGCAAAATCACACATGGGCTTTGAGATTTAGGGAAAATATGAAATCACATATGAGATTAAATAGATTAGCCCATTATTTCTAACAATCTCCACTAGATCTCAAATGCCCATTTGAAGATTTGCCAATCCTCGCTACTTGTTTATATACCAATGTTTCAGCAGAGACTATTAAGTTGAACTTCCGCCTAAAATCTTGAGCTACGTCTATCAGCAACTTGAACAATGGACGAACCTTGAATTGCAAGTTTGGTGCCAATAGATTTCACTCAAAATCATAACTAGTACCTGGCTGCCAGTAGCCTACCCCGCGTTTGGAGCATATGCATCATACTCCCTGGTCTCTTCATGAGTTTACTAGAGACCACCCAAGTCTCATAGACCGTGATGTTTATAGTCGAGCTCATATAGGTGTGTTCTTTCAAGAATGCCTTGTAGGATGGCATCTTTGCTAGTTATAGCCAACAGAAACACATTAAGTCATGTTGCCAACCTGCCTTACAGATTTTGGGAGTTATGCATCTTCACATAGAGAGGGTTACAAAATACTCTCCTCATTCAAACCACTAGCTTGTTCTTCCCAGATCCTAATTCACGGGATCTCCGATCACATAGGCTGGGTTACCACTATGGTGTGACATCAATGGGTCTCGACCCTATCTCCCTCGATGCATTTTCTATCACAATTCGTGATAGACCCTTTGTAAAGGGATCTGCCAGGTTTTTATTTGTTTGAATATACATAACAGTTATTACTCCGGAGTTTCTCAATTTCCTGCCAGATTTCAAACGTCTCTTGACGTGTCCTGATGACTTCGCGTTATCCTTAGAATTGTTCACTTTGACAATAACAGTTCGGTTGTCACAATTAAAAAGGATTGCCGGCACATGTTTTTCAACCATAGGTAAATCCATCAAGAGCTCACACAGCCATTCTGACTCAACGGTGGCTGTGTCTAAAGCAGTAAGTTCTGCTTTCATAGTTGACCTCGTCAATATGGTCTATCTATGAGATCTCCATGACACTGCGCCACCTCCAAGGTTAAACACATACCCCCTCGTGGCGTAGAGTTCATCAACGTCAGAGATCCAGTTCGAATCACTATATCCTTCAAGCACAGCAGGGTGCCCTGAATAGTGAATCCCAGAGCTCATTGTACCACATAGATAGCGCATGACCCTTTCAAGTGCATGCCAGTGATCAATACCTGGGTTAGACATGAACCTACTCAACTTGCTCACAGCAAAAGAGATATCGGGTCTTGTAGCGCTTGCTAAGTACATGAGAGAACCAACAATTTGTGAATATTTCAACTGGTCTGTTGGTTCCTTCATATTCTTTTGCAAAGTCAAACTAGGATCATAAGGTGTTGGAGAAGTCTTGCCATCAATAAAGCCAAAGTGGATCAAGACCTTCTCAACCTAATGAGATTGCGTTAAAGTAATTCCATTCTCGTTCTTAATAATCTTGATGTTCAGAATCACATCGGCCCATCCCTGATCTTTCATATCAAAACTCTTTGATAAGAAAGACTTGACTTCATTTATCACTCTCATGTTTGTACCAAAGATTAGAATGTCATCCATGTACAACCATAATATAACACTATTGCACCCACCATGGAGATATTACACACACCTATCAGCCTCATTAATGACAAAGCCAGCAGAAAGTAGAGTTCTGTCAAAC
Source organism: Avena insularis (assembly GCA_023614405.1). Lineage (NCBI taxonomy): Eukaryota > Viridiplantae > Streptophyta > Magnoliopsida > Poales > Poaceae > Avena > Avena insularis. The sequence goes on along the minus strand of CM042690.1, from coordinate 328,218,207 downwards.
TTCCCATGCCATTGCTTAGCTGCTTGTTTCAGGCCATATAAAGATTTTAACAACTTGCACACCTTTGTCTCTTGGCCTTTTACCACAAACCCATCCAGCTGATCCATATAGATCTCCTCTTCCAACTCTCCATTAAGGAAAGTTGTCTTCACATCCATTTGATGAACGAGAAGACCATAAGAGGCAGCAAGGGACAGTAGTACTCGAATGGTGGTCAATCTAGCGACAGGTGAATAGGTGTCAAAATAATCTCCGCCTTCTTTCTGTGTGTAGCCCTTTGCTACAAGTCGTGCCTTGTACTTCTCAATAGTACCATCAGGCCTTAGCTTCTTCTTGAACACCCACTTACAGCCCACAGGTTTACAACCATATGGATGTTCTGATAATTCCTAAGCTCCATTAGAAAGAATCGAGTCCATCTCATTTTTGGGCAGCTTCTTTCCAATCATCTACATTAGGAGATGCATATGCCTCAGCAATGGATCTGGGAGTATCATCCACAAGGTACATGATGAAATCGTTACCAAAGGATTTTGCAATCCTCTGTCTCTTACTCCTCGTGGGAGGTTCATCATCATCCTTCTCTAGGATTTCCTCATGTGGTTGCTCAAAATTCTCAATAGATGCACTAGATTCAGAAAGTATTTCAGAAGAAATTCTACCGGTGATATGCATATATTTCATAGGAAACATATTCTCAAAGAATGTTGCATCACGAGATTCTATTATAGTATCAACATGCATATCAGGAACCTCAGACTTAACCACTAAAAATCTATAGCCTACACTATGTGGAGCATATTCTAGAAAGATACAATCCACTATCTTAGGTCCAAGTTTACGTTTTTTGGGAATCGGTATGTTGATCTTCGCCAAACACCGCCAAGTGCGCAAATACGAAAGTGATGGTTTTCTCCCAGCCCACTCCTCATAAGGGGTATTTTTTATTCTTGTTAGGAACTCTATTCAGAGCATGACATGAAGTCCACAAAGCCTCCCCCACCATGCCTTTGATAAACCAGCAGTGGATAGCATGGAATTCACCAAGTCAGTCAGCGTGCGGTTTTTCCTCTCGACAACCCCGTTTGATTGGGGTGAGTAGAGATGCATCCTTTCATGAATAATGCCATGTTCCTCACAAAATTCGTTAAAGATTTTGGAAAAATATTCATCACCACGATTCAACCTAAGACATTTGATCTTTCTCTCTAGTTGATTTTCAACTTCGGCTTTATAAATTTTAAAATAGTCTAAAGCTTCATCTTTAGTGCGCAATAAATAAACATAACAGTATCTAGTCGCATCATCAATCAATGTCATGAAATATATATTTTCATCTTTTGTCAACACACCATTCATCTCGCATAGATCAGAATGTATGAGTTCTAGAGGTGCAAGTTTCTCTCCTCAGTAGTCTTGTGAGGCTTTCGAGGTTACTTTGATTGTACACAACTGTAACACTTAGAACCTTTGGCAATAGTGAAATTTGGAATTAAACTCACGTTGGACATCCGAGACATCAAACCAAAATTAATGTGACATAAACGAGAAAACCGAACACTGTAATCATCATTAACATCACCACAAATATGATTCACGGATTTATTACAGAACTTTGAAAGTGAAAAACGGAACAAGCCTCCGAACTCATAACCTTTACCAATAAATTGTCCATATTTCGAAACAACGAGTTTATTAGACTCTAAAACAACCTTAAACCCATCTCTGCATAGAAGAGAGCTACTAACGAGATTCTTGTTCATAGTAGGAACATGCTGCACGTTCCTCAGCTGCACGATCTTTTCGAAAGTAAACTTCAAATCCACCGTGTCAACACCACGAACAGAAGCATGTGATCTATTCTCCATTAGGACAAAAGAATCCCGTGTGAGCTGATAAGAAGTGAACATAGAGATGTCAGCACACACATGAACATTAGCACCCGTATTAATCCATCAACATGGTGATTGAAATACTAAAAGAATAGTAAATAAATTATCATACCCATCAGTATTGCTAGCAGTCACGACATTGACAGTCTTTCTGCTTTTCCCCTTACGATCAGCACGTTCTAGACAGTCCTTGGAAAAGTGACCGGGCTCTTCACAGGTAAAGCAACATAGCTCGGCCATATTCGGCTTCTTCTTCTTTTTCTTGATGTTTGTAGTCTTTTCAGGCTTGTTGAAGGAGCATTTCGGACATTTTCGGTGTTCGATATGCTGCGCCCCAAATACCTCATATCCTTTGCTGCCATGTAAAAATGATAAAATCCGACAAACTTTGGAGATTTAAAATTTTGTACATCCTTATTTTTCTCATTTTTGCACAGCCTAGAATATATTGTATTTCGATTTTATATTTTACACATTAGTAGAATACATCATTTCCTACGGCTAGGAAAATTTTCAGATTTTTTCAAAACTTCAAAATGTTGTTTTCATTGTTTTAAAGAGCTACGTGCATCTCGGTATACAAAACGCCGCACTCAGTATTCATGGTGTAACAGTAAACACCATGAGCAATAGTCCAGAACGATCTTACAAAATTGACTCGCCTAATCAGCCCCACGCAATTCTCATAGATTATTAGGCTTTCACAACCATGAATCCATGATTATGGCATGAACTCATCTTTCAGGTCTATACATATCCTGCGGAACTCAAGGCCAAGCCTTGCGTAACAACTAAACAAAGGTCAAACTTCAGACATTGGCGGTAACTTAAAATGTTCTCGATTTCCAAGCCTTTGATATTTTCTTCCCCAGACACTGTGCAGCAATCGCGCCACCGGAGGCAAGCACTCCACATACTGCTTGGCGTGCACTCGAAACCATTACACGGCGCCTCAAAACCGTGCGGACGGATTTCGCTGCCATATCTTTTGAAGAAACAACACTATGAATTGGCATTTCTAGGAAAAGAAACCTTCATTATGATGTATTCTATAATCAACAATACAAATATGAATGCATCTACGCAACTAGCGTTACCACCTTTGTTATTCGATGTGAATCTTCCTTGCAGTTTCCTTTGGATTATCCATGGGAGAGAAGAAAACAGTTCATTCGTTGCAGATATACCACAATTCTGCAAAAATATAGCTTTGATAGTTATGAAGACATTCAAAAGAGGCCCATGAGCACATTTGCATGCACATACCAGTTCATCAATACTCACACTGCACCGAGGTACCGAACCTACTGATCTACAAGCCGGCTGTTAGAACCCCAGCGAGGACGGCACACTTAGGGAAAAGAGTGGGAAGGAGTTGTTCCTACTCAGGAAGCCACATGGAGGTCAGAGGGGTGGAGGGACATGAGAAGGGGGAGGCGCCGCAACTCTAGAGGGATCGGAGAAAGCAAGCGACGGGCGGCCGCCGCGACCTGGGTTATGCGGGTGGAGAAGATGTGATAATGGGGGTACGGTCTGTAAAACCGAGAGAATTGTGGGGAGACGGCTCAACGCGTCAATGCGTGGCCTCGTCAATATATATATATCAGCAAATGTAGATCGGTTACAATACACAACTTGTACACAAGTAAGACTAGAAGCTACCTAATACAAGACGTACAGATACGTACGTTTAACACCCTCCCTCAATATTAACTGTATCCAACAAGTTAAGATTGCGCCTGCATGATTCAAACAATGGCAATGGAAGTGGTTTGGTGAAGATATCTGCAAGTTGATCCTTTGACGAGATAAACTTGATATGTAGTAGCTTCTGTGCAACTCTTTCCCTCACAAAGTGATAATCAACTTCGATGTGCTTCGTACGAGCATGGAACACATGATTAGATGACAAGAACGTGGCACCAATATTATCACACGAAAGAACTGGTGGACGGTCTTGTGATATCCCTAGCTCCTGAAGTAATGACTACAAATCAACTCAGCAGTTGCATTAGCAAGTTCTTTATACTCTGACTCTATGTTGGAGCGAGACACCGTAGCCTACTTACGAGCACTCCAGGCGATCAGATTGGAGCCATAAAATATGGCATAGCCCCCCGTGGATCGCCGATCATCAGAGCTACCAGCCCAATCAGCATCAGAAAATGTAGAGAGAAGGCTAGAGGAATCTGCTCGCAGGTGAAGTCCATGCGAGACTGTGAAATGAACATAGCGCAAGATTCGCTTGACAGCAGCCCAATGAGTACTCCGAGGATCATGAAGATACTGACAAACCTTGTTAACGGCAAATGACAGGTCGGGTCGAGTAAGTAGTAGATACTATAGACCACCCACAATACTGCGATAAGTGGTAGCATCCTCGGAAGACAATAGATCACCATCAGTGCAAGAGAGCTTATCAGTAGCAGCCATTGGAGTAAACACGGGATTGCACTTCAACATGCCAGCTCGACGTAAGAGATCAAGAGCATACTTCTTCTGTGTGAGAACGAGACCCTGGGAGAGAGTGGACACTTCCAAACCAAGAAAGAAGTGCAGTGGTCCCAAGTCCTTGACAGCAAATTCAGAGCGCAATCCCTGAACTAAATGATCAGCAGCAGGCATGGAGGAGCTCACCAAAATGATGTCATCAACATAAACAAGAAGATACGTAGTAACCCCGGGCCGCCGAAGGAGGAAAGCGAGGTGTCAGCTATCGAGGGAGTGAATCCAAGAGCACGAAGTGCAGAACCAAGACGAGCATGCCAGGCTCGTGGAGCCTGCTTGAGACCATATAATGCCTTAACAAGATGACACAAGTGTTGTGGCTGTGCTGAATCAACAAACCCGGGTGGTTGACGCATATAAACTTCTTCTTCAAAAACACCATGAAGGAATGCATTCTGAACATCAAGTTGACGCAGAAACCAGCCCTTGGTAACAGCCAAGGAGAGCAGCAGCCGAATAGTTGTTGGCTTGACGACGGGACTAAAGGTATCCTCATAGTCCAAACCATACCGTTGCTTGAAACCTTTGGCAACCAGACGCGCTTTATATCGCTCAATAGATCCATCGGAACGCCTTTTGATCTTAAAGACCTATTTGGAATCGATAATATTTAAACTAGGACGAGGCGGAACGAGAGTCCACGTTTCATTTTGCAACAGAGCACTGAATTCCTGCTCCATAGCACTGCGCCAGTGTGGAAAACGGAGTGCCTCTTGATAAGTAGTTGGCTCAATGGAAGGATCGGAAAGTCCATGGTTGAAACAAGCAGCTAGCCAGGCCATAGTACCATCTGTCTGTGTCTTCGGTTGAAAAACACCTGTGCGACTACGTGTGACTGGGCGCGTCGGAACAGCGGCAGTCGTGCCAGAAGCAGAAGTCGATGCTAAGCCTGACGGTGTAGCAGCGGGCGAGACGGTCTCAAGTGAGACTGGCCAGGTGATCGGTGGCGAGGGTGGATCTGGCGCGTGAGCTGAATCATGAGCTGGGGAGGCACATGCATGACCATGCATGGGATCGCTGGTCTCGTGCACAGGAGGAGCAACACCATCAACGTGTGCCTGGGACGTGTCACTAGAGGGACGACCAGCGTGCACTTGACTTGGCGCATGACCAACAGGCACTGAAGCGGAGCGAGTCTCAGGAACGGCATCGTGAGAAGTAGCTTCGGCCGGATCCTCGAGAAGTTGAAGACGAGCTCCCCGTCCGATACCTGCGTCATGGTTAGGTAACAACAACGGTGCATATGCAGTATCTCCAAATTGGTCAAGAGAAGCATGAGAAGATGCAATGGTCGTGTATGTAGGAGAGGATGACGATTGCGAGAAACGTCAAAGACAACATCCCGAGATATATACACACGGTTGGAGCTAATGTGGAGACACTTGTACCCTTTGTGAAACGAACTGTATCCCAGAAAAACACACTGTTTAGAGCCGAACTCAAGTTTACGGGCGTTGTACGGGCGCAAGTGAGGCCAACACGCACAACCAAATACTTTAAGAATATATAATCAGGGATCTGACCAAGCAATTTTTCTATGGGAGACTTCATGTCAAGAACACGTGTAGGAAGTCTATTGATAAGGAAGCATGCGGTGACAAAAGCATCACTCCAAAAACGGAATGGGACTGACGCATGAGCAAGAAGAGTAAGTCCGTTTTCAACTATATGACGGTGCTTACGCTCCGCAACACCGTTTTATTGATGAGTATGTGGGCATGCTACACGATGAACTATCCCAAGTTTACTGAAAAAAGTGTTGAGGTTGCGATATTCACCACCCCAATCAGACTGAACATGAAGAATTTTGTGTTCAAGAAGACGTTCAACATGCGTTTGAAAAGCAATAAATACATCAAACACATCAGACTTCTTTTTAATGAGATAGAGCCATGTAAAACGACTAAAAGCATCAATAAAACTAACATAATAAGTGTGCCTGCTAACGGAAGTTTGGGCAGGGCCCCACACATCGGAATAAACAAGCTCGAGTGGAGTTTTTATTACATGAGTAAATAACGAAAAAGGCAACTGATGACTTTTGCCCTGTTGACAAGCATCGCAAACATGCGTGTTTTTATTGCTAGACTCTATTGGAAGTTCATGTCGCTGAAGAACATGTTGAACGACTGGAGACGCTCGATGACCAAGGCGACAATGCCACTTGGCTGACGACACACGAACACTGGTGAGGGCTTGTTTGGTGGATGGTGCATCAACAGAATATAATTCTCCTTGACTCCGACCACTAAGAAGAATTTCCTTCGAATCTCGATCCTTCACAAAAACATCATATGGATGAAGTTCAACAAAAACATTATTATCCCTAGTAAGCTTTTTAACGGATAAAAGGTTACGAGTAACACTAGGAACATGAAGAACATTTTAAAGATGAAGTGGTTGAGATGTATTAATGGGTATGAATGATTGACCAATATGGGAAATACGCATATCTGCACCATTGGCGGTGTGAACCTGATCATATCCCTGATATGGTTTCGTCATGGCCAGTCTATCAAGGTTACTGGTGAGATGTGTCGTGGCACCAGAGTCTAGACACCAAGCGCCAGAATCAACAGCGTGAGCCTGAGGACGTATTTGAGTAGCCATAGAGATCTGTCGTTCAGTCTGCGAGCCATCATTGCCCGCACCAAGAAAATCTTGCTGAAAACGTTTAAAGCACTTGGATGCAACGTGACCAAGTGTGTTGCAGAGTTGACAATGGACGATTTCCATCATTACGGCGGCGTCCACCGCCGTTGCCGTGGTTCTGTCCACTTTTATTGCCTTGATTTTGCACACCCCCGTTGCCACCACCAAAATTGTTGGAGAAGTGCGGCTGGCTCAGGTTGGGTGGGCGTGGAACCCAGCCTTGCTGCTGTGGCAGACGGGATGGAGTGGCACCAGAACTCCCGCCTTGTTGTGGCAGACGGTAGCCACGGCCACCTCCGGTATTGCCCCGGAACGCAGCGTTGGCCGAGTGATCTGCATAGGACAGAGTAGCACGGCGAGCTTCGAGGCGCTGCTCAGTGCTCAGCAGGCGCGCATAAAGATCCCTCGCCGAGATCGGCGTCTCGCGCTCATTAATAGCCGCAACAAAGGGATCATATTCTTGATCAAGGCCATTGACAATATATGACGTGAATTCTTCATCACGTAGGGGCAGCCCAATAGATGTGAGCGTATCAGACAAGGTTTTGCCCTGATGGAAAAATACCGAGGCTGTGAGATCAAGTTTCTTCATCTGGACGAGCTGATCGCGGATTTGCATCGACCGGGCGGTAGACTGTGAGCCGAAGCTACTGCTGAAAGCAGTCCACGCCTCGTGCGCGGTCGCGGCGAAAAGGATGAGGCCGGCTGTAGATGGCGTGGTCGAGGAGACGATGGCGGAAAGGATAGCCTGATCCTGCTGAACCCACGTGTGGTGCTCCGAGTTGATGACCGACACCATGCGGCCGCCCTCGGCCGGAATCGAGATGCGTTCCGGCGGGCAGGGATACGAGCCGTCGACGTAGCCCATGAGGTAGTGGCTTCGGAGGAGAGGCAAAAATTGCGCCCTCCAGAACAGGTAGTTCTCCTGTGTGAGTTTGACGCTGATGAGGTGACGGAATTGGAACGGCGCCGAGATCGCCGGCGTGGTCAACGCCGAGGAAGAGGACGCGCCACCAGAGAGCATGCTTCCCATGGGACTGGTGGCGAGGGCGCCGAGTGTGCCGGAGAAGGAGATCGGCGAAGTCGCGAGGGCAGCGTTTGTCGCGTTGGCGAGAGCAGCGCTGGTCGAGTCGGATGTAGAGGCGGAAGACATAATGACTAGCGACGGCGGCGATCCGAGAAGGCGGCAGCGGCTTGGAGTAGCGGTGGCTGCGATCGAATGAGAAGGCGGCGGCTAGGTTTAGGTAAGGACCGAATTGACTCCTGATACCATGTAAAAACGAGAGAATTGTGGGGAGACGGCTCAACGCGTCAATGCGTGGCCTCGTCAATATATATATATCAGCAGATGTACATCGGTTACAATACACAACTTGTACACAAGTAAGACTAGAAGCTACCTTTCTCATTTTGATATGTAATACGTTTTGTTGGGATCTATGGACTGTAACGGCTGTGTGCATCCTAGTTATGCAGAGGCCGCGTGTAATACTTAAACCTTTTGAATAATAAAACGTCCCTTATCAGAAAAAAAAAGACTAGAAGCTACCTAATACAAGACGTACAGATACATACGTTTAACACGGTCGGAGGCCAGCGGTGAATTTTTCACGAAGCCAACGGAGCGTGAGGTGACTGGTAATACTCAGGAAGGGGACAATAGCTGGTTTGGTCCAGTTCCAGTGACCATAGAAAATCAGCTTAAGATCAAAGAAAACAATGACACGGACTACTACAGATGGTCTAGATGGCTTCTTTCCAACGACCTAATGGCCACAGATGCACGCGTGCGGGGTGCTCTCAGCTGGCTGGGTCAGCACCAGGCTTAAGCCTATAAATAATAGCAAGGGAAAAATCTTAGGACAGCTAATAAAAAGGGTATCGAAGAAGAGAAAAGGTTGTAACAGAATTCAGACTATATAACACGTTATTATCTTCAACATACTGCCTGTGTTTCAATTTACTCTGCGTGTTAGCAAAAGCTCGGGTACCAAGAAGACCACCGAGAGAGCTCCTTTTCACCGTAGCTGGACCTGTTTGCCCGTGATAAAGTCCATGCATAACCTAGTACTACTGGCTCACACCACACCTCGTCTCCTCTGCCAAAGCACGCGCAGCGCCGCGAGGGCGATTGGGTCTTGCCGGCCACGGCCAAGCACAAGCTGGGACTATCGTCGGGAACCCAGACCAGTGCACGGATGCTGGAGATGGTCGCGGCCGGACGGCACCGAATCAAGGTCATCGGCCTCGTCGCCATTCGTGCTGGACAGCAATTCCTCGAATTCAAAGGTCGAGGTATACCGCTGTCGGTGTCCATGTCCAAGCGCTTCTTCGTTCTTGCCATCACCCGCGACCAGGTCGTATTGAGCTGCTTGCCGACGCCGGCAACAAGCATGCCGTTGTGGTCCAGCTGTTGCCGATGCTCGCGAACTGCTTGTCGTCGTGGCCTGGCTGCTTGCCGATGCTCGTGGAGAGCTTGCCATGGTGTTCAGCTGATTGCCGATGCCGCCGACCAGCCCGCGCCATGCACCTTTCATCGGCTCCGCCGCGCGCTGATGCATGTCATGGCCGTCGCGTTCCTTGTAGCCGAGATTGGCCACACACACAGATCCACGGCGCGGCTCATCGCCATGGCTGGACGTGGCCGATCACGAGACCACGAGATCGAAGATTGAGAGGGGGTGAGGAAAAGGGGGCGGTGGCCAGGTGGGGGATTAGAAGGAATCTCACGCGAGGTGAAACGGCAAACCGAAGTGGAGGGGGTAATTTCGGGATCTGTCCCACCCAAATGGCAACGCGCAGAGTAATATGGAAAAACCCGAAAAAACTTAGGCGCAGAGTAAATTGGAACAGAGAAAGTATGTCAAAGCATGTATTAGGATAATGAGGTGCACACTTGGCAACATTAACTACTCCCTTCGACCCATATTAGTTGACTTGGATTTATCTAGATTAGGATGTATCTACATCCTAATCTAGATAAATCCAAGTCAACTAATATGGGATCAGAAGGAGTATAAGATTTTTTTTTGTGCCAGTGCGTGTAGGAAAAAGAAATAAAGACCTGTTTGAAAGCCTTTTGTTGTCCGTAAGTTGATGTAAGTTGATGTCTTCAGTATCCCTTCAGAAATGTACTCTTGCAAGAGGGATCTGTACATGAACTGAAATGGTTGGAAACTACCCTCTACAATCTTCTTGACATGAATTACATAAGAGTCTGAATGAGTACCAAATCATAAATAGAAGTTCCATTAAGAATAATGCACTATCTTAAGTTCATAGTTTTCATACTAGTGATTATGGCAAAAGACATAACATGCATGCCATCTTCACATTTTAAAGTACATAGTTGGCTTTTAGACATGCCAATTGGCAGGATCACCTTTTTAAACCGGACTCAAATGATTTGAGGGCTTATATCAATGGTTAACATGTCCATTTTCATTACCTTATCCTTGTCTTCTACAAATAACATTCTTAAATCACCCATATAAGATAGGCTGCAAATTTTGGCATACAGTTCATACTGCACACAAAAGGACCGGAAAAGAGATCAAAACAAATACTCCCTCCGTCTTAAAATAGGTGTTGGAGATTTATCTAGATTCGTATGTATCTAGACACATTTTATTATATAGATACAGTCAAATTTAGACAAATATTCGACATCTATTTCGAGACGGATGGAGTACTACATGATTAACCAAATACTTCATGATTGTAAGCATCAAAGCTGACACAAACCTCAGTGAACTCTGGCAAAAGAAGCAGAGAAGCTGAAGTTGCCATCTTTAGATTAATCGTGTTAACCTTTCTTATATCCCAGTTATCGACAAGAACATGAACCTACACAAACAAAATCCGATAGTAAATTTTTTCATAAGAACATATCTACAATCACATAAAGACAATAAATTTGACTGACGAGTAAGCTAAAACAGTCAAGAGTGAAATTAACCAGACCATGCAATCAAGTACGGCGTGTTAGGGTAATAGATCATTGTATTACCAGAGGGCCAAAGGCCAGAATATATAGTACAAGTACAGGTGCAAATATACAGAAAGCCTCCTAACATATGGGGAAACTACAATATACAAATATATACTCTAACAGACTCAGAATATGAACAGGATAAGAGATATCAGGACGAGTGACAGCAAGATAAACAAGACTCCCAACAAGATGGCGATAACGAGTAGGATCGGGAAGAGGATCACTATCAGTAGGACAAAGCTTAACATTAAGCTCCATAGGAGTCTCAACGGTGCGCTCATCCGCAAGAGCAGCCCGAGCAAGAAGATCCTAAATATACTTTTCCTGAGAGATAGAAAAGCCATTAGAAGTGGAGGAAACCTCAATTTCAAGAAAGTAGCGAAGAGGACCAAGATCAGTCATAAGAAACTGATCACGGAGACAAGCCTTGACAAAGGCAATATACTCAGGATCATCACCAGTAATGATCATATCATCAACATAGAGAAGGAGAAGAGTGCGTCCACGAGGAGAAGTGTGAACAAAAAGCGCTGGATCATGAGAACTAGGAGAGAAACCAGCAATAGTCACCACAGAGGCAAAGCGCTCAAACCAGGCACGAGGGGCCTGTTTCAGGCCATAAAGGGAACGTCGAACACGACAAACCATCCCATCGGGAACAGAATACCCAGGAGGAGGCTGCATATAAACCTCCTCACTCAACTCGCCATTAAGAAAAGCATTCTGAACATCAAGCTGGGACACAGACCAGCGTCGAACAGAAGCAACAACAAGAAGAGTACGCACAGTGGTCATATGGGCCACAGGGGAAAAAGTCTCATCGTAGTCACGGCCGTGTTCCTGCTGAAAACCACGAGCCACAAGACGCGCTTTATAGCGCTCAAGAGATCCATCAGAGCGGGTCTTAATTTTATAGACCCACTTACACATGATAGGACGAACACCAGAAGGGGGAGAAACAAGATCCCAGGTGCCAGTGCGCTCAAGCGCAGCGATCTCCTCAGCCATGGCAAGCTGCCATTCAGGATGACACGCAACATCCCGATAAGAAGTCGGCTCGGAGACGATAGAGAGACCATACTGACTAGGAGAGTAACGATCTGGAGCACGACGCTGACGAACATGCCGTGAAGAAGGAAGCTCATCCGCGGAAGATGACTCATCAGAAGAGGAGGAAGAAGGAACAGCGGAAGAAGGGTCCAAAGCCGGAGAACGGGGAAAACTAGGGGAACTAGACGGAGGAGAGGATGGCGCCGAAAACAAAGGAGGCGCATCAGAAGGAGGAGGTGGAGGAGAAGGGACAGCGAGAGGTGTATCAGGAAAAAGAAGAAAAGAGAGATCATCCATTGGGTAAGTACCAGAGGTGGGCCGAGGATAGAAAGGACGCGTCCGATCGAACGTGACATCACGAGAGATGCGCATCCGACGACAAAAGGGGTCCCAACAGCGATAGCCCTTATGCTCATCACTGTAGCCGAGAAAGACACACTCAACAGACTGAGCGGTCAGTTTGGTGCGTTCGCGAGGAGGGAGAAGGACATAGCAAACACAACCAAATAAACGAAGAGTCGGGTAGTCTGGACAGATACCAGAGAGATGCTCGAGAGGAATGCCACCCTGAAGAGCAGCAGAAGGCTGGATGCTAATGAGGTAAATCGACATAGCGACAGCCTCAGCCCAGAAATGTGGCGGAAGAGAGGAAGCAATCATCATAGCACGGGTAGTCTCAAGAATATGACGATGCTTACGCTCGGCGACACCATTTTGAGCATGGGCGCCGGGACACGAGAACTGAGCAAGGGTGCCCTGCTCAGCAAGAATGCCACGCAGGTGCTGGGAGATATACTCTCCTGCAGAATCAGCACGAAACACACGAATAGGAGTGGAATACTGAGTACGAACCATGGCCATAAAGCGCTGATAAATAGCAAGCACCTCACTGCGAGAGCGCATAAAAAACAACCAGGTGTACCGGGAACAATCATCAATGAACAAAATATTGTAGGGGTTCGTAGCATGGAAAACAAAATTTTCTATCGCATACAAACAAACAAGCCAAGATCTATCTACTAGATTGTAGCAACGAGTCGATAGAGGAACTCACCCTCGAAGATTCCAAAGCGGTTAACGAGAGCAGATTCTCGTGGGTGATGTAGTCGTACTCTTTCCGATCTCAAGATCGCGTAGACGATCCTTCCAGCGCCACGTTCCAGCAGCGCTCCCGCAGTCGGTCACACGTTCGGTACTCGACGAAGACCTTCCTCTCCCTTGTTCCAGCAGCGTGGAGGTTGTAGCACTCTCCTCATTCCGCGATTAGACAACGGCGTGGTACCTAAGTAGAGGGAAATCCATGAGGCTTCGCCTTAAGCCGGTGCGAGTATGGTGGAGCTTATGAGAGAGGCTATTAGTGGTCTAGTAATTAGACACACCAATTAGAAGGCTCTAAACCAATTAGAAGGCTCTAAACCGCTGGCTAAAGCAATTAGAAGCTCTAAACCAAAACGGCTCTAAACCGGAGATCTAGAGGTGGAAACTTGTGTGTGCTAGGAGGGAGCCCTGCCCCTCCTTATATAGGTGGGAGGGCCGGCCAAGGGGAGGAGAGTCCCTCCCCAAGTCGGCTTGGTGGGGCGCCGGCCAAGGGAGGAACCCTCCTCCAATTCGGCCTCCACCAATCCTCCTCTCTTCCCACTTCCCAAAATTGCCGTTTGACTTTTAAACTAGCCGTTTGACTTTTCAATTTAGGATTTAAATAAACCCTTTATTTTGGACAGCAAGAACACCTAGTACATGATGCAATCATTCCAACATGCAATGACACATTCATGTACCCCTTCCCCTCCGGAGTGCCGGACATTCCGGAACCTTCTAGAACATTCCCGATGAAAACACCGGAACCATTCCCCAACTCCGAAACGGGACTTTCCTTATATGAATCTTATTCTCCGGACCATTCCGGATCTCCTCGTGATATCCCGGATCCCATCCGAGACTCCGAACAACATTCGGTCTCTTTCTCATAATACCATAACTACTCAAACAACGTCGAATCCTTAAGTGTGTCTCCCTACGGTTCGTGAATTATGCGGACATGATCGAGACACTTCTCCGAACAATAACCAATAGAGGAATCTGGAAATTCATATGGCTCCCACATATTTCTACGATTACTTTGCGATCGAATGAACCACTTACATACGATACCAATTTCCCTTTGTCTCACGATAGTTTACTTATCCGAGGTTATGATCGTCGGTATCTCTGCATACCTAGTTCAACCTCGCATCGATAAGTACTCTTTTCTCGCTCCGTGATATGTGATCCCTTGTGAGCCAGTCACATGCTTGCAAGCTAATTGGATGACATTTCACCGAGAGGGCCCAGAGTATATCTATCCGTCATATGGATGGACAAATCCCACTCTTGATCCATGTGTTTCAACCAATACTTTCCAACACTCAATGCCACTTTTATAGCCACCACTGTTACGGTGTGGTGTTTGATGACATCAAAGCATCCATCCGTAAAGGTGATATGCATGATCTCATGGTCGAAGGAATCAGGTTACTATGTATCAGAAAGCATATAGCAATTGAACTATTGAAATGACTTGATCTTTATGCTACGCTTATCTATAGGAGTATGTCCATCACATCATTCTCCTAACGATATGATCCTGTTGTTAATAACATCTCTATGTTCATGATCAGGAAACAATGATCATATATTAACCAACAAGCTAGTTTAACAAGAGGCTTTACTAGGGACTCTTATTTTAGTTTACAAATCACACAAGTATTAATGTTTCCGGTTAATACAATTATAGCATGGTATGTAAACATTTATCATAAGTGTGAAGATATGATAATAACCACTTTATTATTGCCTCTTGGGCATATCTCCAACAGTCTCCCACTTGCACTAGAGTCAATAATCTAGTTTCAAACCTTTGTGTATTCAACACCTATGGCTTTCCGGTGTTGTATGTACACGATTGCTAGTGGTCAACTGATCTCCGGATCTGACACTTCCAGGTCCGTGTGTAATTGCATGTATTTGCGTCTCTACGCATCACTCATTCTCTAATGAGATGACTTTGTATGATTTGGTCTTTCGGTGCGACCTTTAGTTCTTTGGGGTTAAAACATGTTGATAATATTGTCGCACAATATATCTTCATAGTATTATCCTCATGAACTACACCTAGTTTGATAACAAACTATTTGACACAAATGCCCTCTTTTGCTGCTATAATAGCAGTCATATACTTAGCCTTTTGTTGAAGTATCTGTCACAATGTCTTAACTTTGGAACTCATCCAAATCCATTATGGAACTCACTTTCCATTATATTGTGCCACCCTTAGTTTAGATTGAGATAAACTTAATTTGTACTCTGTGACAAAACTAGTATCAATGTAGTACTTTTACAATGAACTAATCATCTATTTGTCACTTCTACAAATAATATACTCTTAGTTCTTCCAAAAGATCATAAGAATATCCTTACTATCGTCCAATGATCATCTTATGAATCATTCGGTATATGCTCATAATATTTATAGCATAGGACATATCTAGATTTGTACATATCACAAGATGATTGATATAAATACTCTTTGTGATTTCATACATCAAGTATCAATCTATACTTGAATCTTTGTTTCACTTACCAAGTGCCAATACACTTGAATATATCATCAACATTGAACTCTTTCAATCCTTTCTGTGCAACAAGAACCTTTCTTGTAGTTTCTATATTGAATTCATTCAATATCTCGTCTATGTACTTACGGCACAACCATATTAGCGTCTATTGATGCCAAATATTTGGTTTTGCCTAAGTCTTTCATCGGGATGAAATTCTTAATATGTGTTAATAAAGATACATTATTTCCAATCAACAATATGTCTTCCACATAATGTATTAGAAACATGTCTTAGCGCTCCACTTAATTTCTTGCAAATGCAAGCATCTTCATTGTCTCGATGAAATTAAACTCTTTTAACAGTTTCATCATAGTGAAGATTCCAACTCCGCTATGCTTACTTCAACCATTGAAGTTTGCATATGCTTTTAGCATCCTTTGAATTAACAAAACCCTTTGGACCGTGTCATGCACACGTCCTAGGTAACCATTCTATTAGAAGAACTTGTTTTGTTTATTCTACTACCACATAACAAATTATATGTAGTGGTTGCTACATTAATCCGTCTAGACTAAAAATCGCTATGAAAGATCAAATCTTGTCATATACAACCTTTGAACATTGTTGTGAACTCTTTCCCAACATGTCGACTATTTCATAGATGTGAAACATCCATGTCTACTTCTTTATAGATCCAAACACAACTGCAAGGTCTTACACCTTTTTCGAGGGTCCTTCAAGTTCAAAACTTGATTTCTCGTGTATGGAACTATCACGGATTATATGGCTTCAAGCCATCTGACGGAGTCAGAGCCCATCATCGCTTCTTTGCATGTAGTAGGTTCATTATTCTCAAATAATGATTCAACCCTCAAATCTTGGTATTTGATTGTTCATCCGACCTACTTGTTTCAATAGAAACTTAGACCTCCGTGACCACAACCTTTGAGGCACGTGAGCCATGAGCATTATTGTCAGCCTCCTAACACTTTTCGGTGCTGCGCAACTTTGCACATATAGCCAAGGTTCTTTCAACCTTATCAAAGTTCTATTGTCCTCCCACTTAACTTTTCACGAAAAATTCCTTCTCAAAGAAACTTGATGTTCTAAGCGACAAACACTTTTGTCTCCGGTGTTTATGGAGGAATACTTAACAAAGAATACAAAGACAGGTTTATCCGACTTTGGTTGCAAACATCTTTCTTATGCATAGCATACCAATGTTTAAGAAAGGACTACTTGGGTTTTATCCCAAACCATAACCTTATATGGTGTCATTTCAGCGGATTATGATGGAGCTCTTTTAGTGGAAAACGGTAGTCTCTAAAGCTTTTAATCTTTAAAATATAATAGCAGTTTTATGAATTATACCTTCGATCTTACCATGTCAAACAAGGTTCAATTACATATCTCGAGCGCTCCATACTCTTATGGTGTTTGAAATGCAAATCCGGACGATTCCTTAAATCTTAGGTATTATGCTAAACTTGTAACTTAAATATCTTCCTTTATGATCTTATCATAAACTATTCATATTCTTGTTACAATGATTTTGCACTTCATCTTGAAAGTCTTTGAACTTTTCAAGTGTTTCATACTTTATCCTTATTAAGTAAATATTCATATATTCACTCAAATTTTCGGAGAAAGCATATGAAGTTGAAATTCATCGCTCTTGACTACACATAATGGACTTTGTACAACAATATGTACAAGTTCAAATAAGCTAGTCATTCGTTCCCTTTTGGCCTATGAACGAAGTTTTAATTATCTCTAGGAAAGTTTCACAAGCTTCATTTTATAAAAATCAATTAGACTCCAATATTCCATCCACATGGAGTTTCTTCATGTTTTCTTTCCAATATAATTTAAACGGCGATGTCACTTCCTAAGTGATCTTTCAATCAATTTGTCTTTCGACAATTTTAGCATTAGTTTTATGGATGTGATTTCTCCAACGAGATTTGTGAATCATCCATCTTTTATGGATTACGGCAATTATTTGAACAACCCTTTTGTTCTCATAATACCTGATAAAACAAATCTTGAAGGCAAGCTTTGATGTTTAACGAGCAACATAATAACCCTTTATTTGTTTTCGATGAACATCATCACATATTCTTTTGCTAGTTACTTAGGCCATTGTAGTTCATGAATTGTGTTGTTTTGTATGACGATTCACACCAACAAATTCAGTATCAAATACTTAAGAACCACATTGTTTAATAAGCAAAGAATATAGCCATAACACATATATCATCTATATACTTAAACTGAACAATTCTAGTCTTTTCTTTTCTGCCATATACTTATGAGATTCTCTTTCAAGATTTTCCTTCGTTTGAAAGAATCTATCAACATCAATAGTGGAGTCATACTTATGACACATAGTCCAAAGCGTGTATAGTTAAATACCAATGTCTTTGAACTTGCACTTTGAAGTAGATCACCATTATCAAATATTTGGTGTTCTTTCAAATTCCTTTCTTTAGTAATCTCTTGGTGTAGTAAACATTTTACCTACATCAAATATTCACCCTCATCATGGACTTATCCATGATCTAGCTACTTTTAGCTTGTAACGGTGAATCGCGAGTATAATGTTGCTCTCCAAAACCTTTTGGAAGATTAGGACAACTAGTGTCTCCAACCTTTTGCAAATTCTCATCAAATATGAGAACATGACTTTTGCCATATTATACTCTATCATGTTGTAACCAAAACTTCATTTCAGATATCACAATATCTTCCACACATCATGGTTTCTGAAACAACTCTTTCGGATCCTAGATAACCTTGATATTAAGACAATCCTTTGAATATCAAGAATCATGGAGACAAACATGATACTCAAACATTAACACTTGGAATTTTCACTCTTGTTTTAATACTAATTATTAAACTTTATGGAGTAACCGGAAATTACTGAAAGTTTGCAATAGGACTTTTAAACTTTAGATTAACACTTCAAAACAATACGATACCAGTTCGTAAAGTAACTAACCAGAATTCTATAGTTCTATCATCTCAATTATAACTAAGCGCAAGGTGGTAAACGGATGCCAATGACTACAACAACTATGCAAATACACTTTGATTTAATTTATGATAAATTGAGTTCTAATTAATAATTAAATTAATCGGTGAACTCCCTCAAAACAACATCCCTCACATTGTTTTAGTGATCACACGAACCAAATCCACCACATCAAAACCGATCATCACGAGAGTTGATGTAGCTTCAATGGCGAACAATCAACATGTTCATCATATCTACTATATGACTCATGCTTTACCTTTCGGTGATCCGTGTTCACGAGGCCATATGCTACATGCTAGGCTCGTCAAGATCAAACCTTAGCTACCGCATAAGCAAATCTGGCTTGCTTACGTTGTATTCACCAGCGGAATCAAAGACACCCGATCATCACGTGGTGCTTGAGCGACAAGCTTTGGCAGTGCATACTAAGGGTGAACACTTTAGAACTTGAAATTTATGTGCATGAGGGATCATCTTATAATGCTACCGTCGTCTACTAAGCAATACAAGATGCATAAAGGATTAACATCACATGCAATTCATAATATGTGATATGATATGGCCTTTCTTCTTTGTGCTTTTGATCTCCATCTTCAAGCCGAACATGATCTCCATCATCACGGCATAGCATCAAGGTCAATGACGCTTCTTCATGGTTGTCGCCCACCAGCTTCAACTATTACAACTACTTTGAATAGACACGCAGGTCTTAACAAAATTAAAGACAACCATATGGCTCCTGCGGTTGCCAACTTACAATAAGGAACATTGCATACATCAAATATAATCACAATCATGGCCATATCACATCATCGCACACCTGCAAAACAAAGTTAGACTCTACTTTCTTTGCATATTTTACGTGGTTTGGGGCTTTCAATAAGTGTCGTTCTAACTTACGAACAAGAACCACAACATTGATACTAGCATTGTTGATTACCCGTTGTAAATTGGATCTTAACTATGCTAGGAGAAAGCAGGCACCCATAAAGCCACTTATGCAATACTGAGTTGCATGTCAAGCGTGGAGCAAGTCTCATGAACGATGTCATGTAAGGTTAGCCCGGCCGCTTCATCCCAACATACCGCAAGATGCAAAGTACACAAAAAGCAATCTACAATAAAAGCATCAATGCCCACAATGACCATTGTGTTCTACTCGTCAATGATCTACATATAGACACGGCTCACGATACCCTTTGAGGGGTTCGTAGCATGGAAAACAAAATTTTCTATCGCATACAAACAAACAAGCCAAGATCTATCTACTAGATTGTAGCGAGTCGATAGAGGAACTCACCCTCGAAGATTCCAAAGCGGTTAACGAGCAGATTCTCGTGGGTGATGTAGTCGTACTCTTTCCGATCTCAAGATCGCGTGAGCGATCCTTCCAGCGCCACGTTCCAGCAGCGCTCCATGATCGGTCACACGTTCGGTATTTTCGGCGAAGACCTTCCTCTCCTTGTTCCAAAGAAAGCGGAGGTTGTAGCACTCTCCTCGCGATTCCAAGGCACAACGGCGTGGTCTGCAGGAAGTAGAGGGAAATCCAGGCTTCGCCTTAAGCCGGTGCAGTATGGTGGAGCTTATGAGAGGCTATTAGTGGTCTAGTAATTAGACACACCAATTAGAAGGCTCTAAACCAATTAGAAGGCTCTAAACCTGGCTAAAGCAATTAGAAGCTCTAAACCAAAAGCGGCTCTAAACCGGAGATCTAGAGGTGGAAACTTGTGTGTGCTAGGAGGAGCCCTGCCTCCTCCTTATAGGTGGGAGGGCTGGCCGGCCAAGGGAGGAGAGTCCCTCCCAAGTCGGCAGTGGGGCGCCGGCCAAGGGAGGAACCCTCCTCCAATTCGGCCTCCACCAATCCTCCTCTCTTCCCACTTCCCAAAATTGCCGTTTGACTTTTAAACTAGCCGTTTGACTTTTCAATTTAGGATTTAAATAAACCCTTTATTTTGGACAGCAAGAACACCTAGTACATGATGCAATCATTCCAACATGTAATGACACATTCATGTACCCTTCCCCTCCCGGAGCGCCGGACATTCCGGAACCTTCTAGAACATTCCCGATGAAAACACCGGAACCATTCCCCAACTCCGAAACGGGACTTTCCTTATATGAATCTTATTCTCCAGACCATTCCGGATCTCCTCGTGATATCCCGGATCCCATCCGAGACTCCGAACAACATTCGGTCTCTTTCTCATAATACCATAACTACTCAAACAACGTCGAATCCTTAAGTGTGTCTCCCTACGGTTCGTGAATTATGCGGACATGATCGTGACTAGGGACTCTTATTTTAGTTTACAAATCACACAAGTATTAATGTTTCCGGTTAATACAATTATAGCATGGTATGTAAACATTTATCATAAGTGTGAAGATATGATAATAACCACTTTATTATTGCCTCTTGGGCATATCTCCAACAAATATAGTATCGATGGCCCCCTTTTGAAGCAAAAGGAGTTGGACCCCAAACATCTGAATGAACTAAATCAAAAGGTCGCTGAGATACAGACACACTAGTAGGATAGGAAAGCTGAATTTGTTTGCCTAACCTACAACCCTAACACGAATGTAAAGAAACATCTGAAATGGATCGTATGGGCACCTAGAGGGGGGGTGAATAGGTGCTACACCAATTTTTAATTCTTTTTCAATTTTAGGCTTAGCACAAAGGTAAATTCTCTAGATAAACTAATGTGTGGAATTTCCCTATATGCAAACCTATCTACTAGCGAGTAAGGAGCGAGTGGAAGAGGCAAGTGAACCAAAGTGAAGCAGCGGAGACACAGGATTTGTTTGACCGCAGTTCCTTCCTTGTTAAGGGAAATGCGTGCGTTGGAGGGTGGGCGGTACTAAGACCACCGCCATACAAAGGCCTCACCCTGTTCTCCGATGGATCTCGCCACAACAGGCCTGATCCACCTTCCACTATAGGTACCCTTCGAGGCGGGCACCGACGCCTTTACACAACTAGTGGGGCAACAACTCCACAACAACTTGGAGGCTCCCGAAGTGACAACAAGCTGCCACAAGAACAAAGTTGTCAAATACAATAACACGATCTAGGTATTAACGAGAATACTAGATCAGGGATTTCTCCAAGTGAATGGAGAGGAGTTGGAGTGCTTGATTCTTGATGTTGATGATGAACTTCTCCTCCTTCAATTCCACCAAAGATCAAGACCTTAGGGTGGTTGAAGTGGGAGATCGAGATTTAGAGCTCTTGCAGTGGTCCGTCAAATTCGAATGAATCAAGAGTTCTGGGCGTTGGGGAAGAAGGGGTACTTATACCCCCTTCCAAAAACCAGTTGTTGCACACTTTGGGGGCCAGATTATCCGGCCCAAGTGAGGGCCGGATTATCTGGTCTGAGGAAACTCTGCCCCAGACTCGGAATATCCGGCAGAAAAACCGCCCCCTATCTGAGCGTCGTGCCGAGCTTGCCCTTGATCACCTTCTGGGGGCCGGATTGTCCGGCCCTATCTGAAAACGGATTATCGGCACAGGGAAAAAAACCGCCCAGTTCGGATTTTCGGTAGAAAATCGACCGGATACCACGCCTTGGCTCCTTTGCTCAAAAGCGGGGCGGATTATCCGCCTTGTGAAACCGGATTATCCGGCCTGGGAAGAAAAACGCCCCGATTCGGATTTTCAGGAGAAAATCGGCCGGACCGAGTGGCGCACCTTGGCTTCCTTGAGAGATGAGGTAGGCCGGATTATCCGGCCCTTGGAGGGGCGGATTATCCGGCCCCCCTCAAAACTTCCTGCACACTTAGCACACATGAAAATTATCCATAGTATTGTTATCTAACACGCAAAACATAGGGAAACATGAAATGTTCTTTCAATCTCCCCCTTTTTGGTGTTAGATGACAATACCAGGATTTGCAGGAGAAAGACACAAGACACACAGAGATAACTACGAAAGGGACTCCCCCTCAATGTGTGCATAAAAGAGTTTTGCATTGGAATACAAATGCACACAAATAGGTGAATCTATTCCATAGACAAGCGGGCAAAAACACATACCACCGAAGTAGAGAATAGGCATCCTTGACATAAATCACAATTATTATTGGATAACCATTATGGCCTTGGCCTTGGTGATAAACCTCCAGCAACAGGATATGAATAGATATAACCATAAGCATAATCCATGATATGAAGTCTATAAGTATCATCCAGACAACCACATAAAGTCTCAACCACAAATCACAAACCACGAATATAAAAGTTCAACGCTAAATGGGCATAAGCAAGAAATAATGAATAAAAAGTGCAAGTGCTTATGCCCGACCCATGCAAATCCACGGACAACCTAATAGAACTACTTCTCCCCCTTTGGCATCGAGACACCAAAAAGGGAGAAGAGCGATGCTAGCGCCCCAGGGGATCACTCATCATAGTCCTCGTCCTCGTCCTCATGCTCGTCCTCATCCTCATCTTCAAGCTCCTCAGTGTCACCTTCCTCATCATCAGCATCAGCAGCAGGCACAGAGGGGAACAAGTGACGCTCCAGCTCACCATAGTTCAGCCCGGAGGAGGAGTTCCACCGAGCATATGGAGTGGGAGGTGTAGGAGCCAGAGGAGCACCCGAAGCGCCAAACACGTGGTGGAGAATGAGCTGCGGGTGAGCCAACTCATGGCGCCTTGTAGGCCTCATCTTGATCCTTGCGTGTGTCCACGCCCATGCGAGGATGTGACTGGAACCAGTTCAGCTGCTTGATCTCATGGGCCACGGGAGGCACTAGGGGCCTCTGAGCATCCTCATGAGACCCTCGGGGAGCAGAGGAGGGTGAGCAGTCTTCGAACCTTGTTGTAAATCTTCTTGGCCTTATGCACCGAGTCAATGTGGAACTCCTCGGCGAAGCGGTGGCGGATGAGCAACATAATGTAGAGGCGCATAGGGAATAGGCAGACGGTTGAACATAGCATCACACACTCATGGTAAATGAAGTCCATGACATCCGACTGTCTCTTGCCTTGACTTCGTCCTCGCAGGAGGCAACCTCATGAGAAAATTGAAGTAGCTGAACAAGGTGACCACGGATGCTATCATTGTTGCCCCCACTCGGTGTTATAGAGTCACGGAAGAGACCCACCAATGCAGCATAGATGGGAGCAAGACCAGCCACAGTACCGACAATTCCATTGTCCACAGTGCACGGAGAGAGAGCAACATCCTTGTTGGAACTGAGTGATGATGCGGTGGCTACTAGCTCTATCCCTGTTGCGGAAGGAGTACCCCAAAACCTCAGCAAACACGTGAAAATCAGCAGTCATGGGCCTGTCATGAGTCATCCACTTCATAGTGCGACGCTCATCACCACAAATCACCAGAGTGGAGAAGAATTGCTTCACCACCTCAGAGTCAAAGGAGCACTGGAGGGACATGAGATGGTGCAGCCCCATCCTCTCAGCCACATACATCGCATCCACAAGATGCACCTTCTCTAAAGCATCAGCAAGTACCAGAGGGTGCATAGGCCTAATGTTTAGCCTGGCATAGATGTCTTCATAAATCCCTTTCTGTTCTGCGCACCAAAACCGGGTATCCCCCAGCTCATCATCACGAGGCAGCTCAGCAAACAAGTCACGGTGACATATGGCAGAGAAGGAGACCGCATCCAGAGCCCTGTAGTTGATATTGGGCTCCTTGCCCTTCCTCTTGGACACACCCTTCCTAGTCCTCTTGGATTGTTCAGCCATCCGCCTCTCTTCGTTCTTCCATCTCCGCAGTTCAACTTCGTCCACTAGGTTACCTTGACCATCGTCCCGAAAGTACTTGGCGCGAGGACGACGCTTGTAGGTCTTGGGAACACCGAAACCACCTGTGAGGAGAATAAGGGCGATAGAAGGGGATAAGCATACACACAAGTCCAGGAGAGAGCATGGAACAAGTAGGCAAAAAATTCATAGGTCAAAACTACTCAATACATACACCATAGTGAAACTGAAGCAGACTTGAATCTGTCAGGCCGGATTATCCGGCCTGGCTAAAGATAATCCGGCCCTGGCAGAAATTTTCGATTTCACCAAGAATGCATGCAAAAAAGTAGATCAGGCCTAGAAACTGTAAGACTACGAGTTCTATGCGAAAACACATCCTTCTAGACAACGTTCCATCCAACAAGATACACATCTAGCCAAAGATGGGGAGAGAGGGAGTTACCCTCACTCATTGGAGGAAGAACGCGGAGGAGAAGGTACCCGGAGGCGCGGAGAAGAAGATCCGGGAAGGCCCGGAAAATCCGGTGGCCGGAGAGGCTCCAGGGAGGGTGAGGGGCGGCAGGCGACGGCTGGGGAGAAGGAGAGGCTGGGGGAGAAGTGCTGCTCGATATGAGCCCTTCCCCCCGAGCCCTACCCTTTAAGATTGAATCCGCCAGGGCCGGATTATCCAGCCAACACTTGGGCCAGATTATCCGGCCTAAAATCTGGGATTCTGTTATACACAGAACCAGGCCTGCGCGTCCCCAAACAACACCCCCACAAGGTGTACAAGGGACTTGTGTGCAAGAATAGATGTCTTAGGGGTAGGGAAGGCTTATGATTGAGAACGCCAAACTGAGATGGTACTAGACACTCAAAATTGCAAAATCTAAATCAAATAAAAGCCAAGATTGAGTGTGATTCCCATAAGAACATGAGAGAGCAAATAACATCCAAAAAGATCCAATTCTCCACAAGGGAGAGGGCGGTCGCCGAAGCCACCTTGTTGGAGTGTATGGTGTGACACCGCGAAGATATATCTTGGGTTCACGACCAATACTCATCAATAAGCTCACATATCACAACATGATATTAAGAGAAATGATATACTTGCTATTGGCATTATGGGGGGAGGGTTAGCCCAATAAGTTAGGACCACACTCCCCCTATATCCATGCCCACACCTAGACCAAACAAGGATTGAGACATACGAGTGAGTGCATGGGTAATCAAGACAAACTCCCGGAATCAATGATATTTAGCTCATTCCTCAAATAGCAGAATCTTGCTTCATCAAGTGGATTTGTAAAGATATCCGCCATTTGGTTCTTCGTGCTCACAAAAGATAGATCACTATCGCCGCGAGCAACATGGTCACGAATAAAATGATTCTGAATCTCAATATGCTTCGTCCTTGTGTGCTGAACTGGATTGTACGCAATTTTGATAGCACTTTCATTATCACATAAAAGAGGCACTCTGTCACAATTGACACCGTATTCCTTTAAAGTTTGCCTCATCCACAATAATTGAGTACAAGCGCTGGCCGCAGCAACATATTCAGCTTCAGCGGTGGAGGGAGATATACAATTCTGCTTTTTGGAGGACCAACATACAAGAGATCTTTCCAAGAATTGACAAGCTCCAGAAGTTGACTTCCGATCATCCTTATCACCAGCCCAATCTGAGTCAGTATAACCACATAAAGAGAAATTGGATCCCTTGGGATACCAGGGACCAAAGTTGGGGGAATGAACTAAATATCGAAAGATCCTCTTGACCGCCACTAAGTGGCTTTCTTTAGGAGCTGCTTGATACCTTGGACACACTCCCACACTCAACACAATATCGGGTCTAGATGCACAGAGGTAAAGAAGAGAGCCGATCATGGACCAGTATACCTTTTGGTCCACATCTTTACAATGAGGGTTGAGTTCGAGATGACACTTTGTTTGCATCAGAGTAGCGACACCATTTAGATCCATCATCTTGAATCTCTTGAGCATGTCTTGGATATACTTTGCTTGATTAATAAAGGTTCCTTCCCTTAGTTGCTTGATCTGGAATCCAAGAAAGAACCGTAATTCCCCCATCATAGACATCTCAAACCTGTCAGTCATAAGCTTTGAAAATTCATCGTTAAAAGCTTTGTTAATAGAACCAAAAATGATATCGTCTACATATAGTTGGCATACGAAGAGCTCCCCCTTAACCTTCTTAGTAAAAAGAGTGGGGTCGATTTGCCTAACTTCGAAGCCACAATCTAACAAAATCTCTTTAAGGTGCTCATACCACGCACGTGGGGCTTGTTTAAGGCCATAGAGTGCCTTATCGAGTTTGTAGACATGGTTCGGGAAGTTAGGATCCTCAAACCCCGGGGGTTGCTTTACGTATACCAACTCATGTAGAGGACCGTTAAGGAAGGCATTCTTGACATCCATTTGTTGCAACTTAAAATTGTTATGAGCAACATAAGCAAGTAGGATACAGATGGACTCAAGGCGAGCCACAGGAGCATAAGTCTCGCCGAAGTCGATGCCCTCAACTTGTGAGTAACCTTGTGCCACAAGTCTTGCCTTGTTCCTCACAACAATGCCATTCTCATCCTGCTTGTTCTTGAAAATCCACTTGGTGCCGATAACATTGCGGCACTCTTTGGGTTTCTTCACTAGTTTCTAGACTTTGTTGCGCTTGAAATTATTCAATTCTTCATGCATAGCAACAACCCAGTCTGGGTCTTCAAGAGCTTCAAAGACCTTCTTAGGTTCCACCATGGAGATATGAGCTTGATGCTCACCAAAACTGGCCAATTCTCTTCTAGTAGACACCCTTCGTCGAAGATCACCAACAACCTTGTCGAGAGTGTGACCCCTCAACTCAAGGTTACGATCAACCCGAGCCTTGCGACGAAGTTCAATAAGTTTGTTGTCTCTTGGTGGAGGAGATTCATCACTTGAGTCTTCATTGGAGGCATTTTCTCCGCCTTGATCAAGATTTGGAACATCGATGGCGGTGGTGGAGATGCATGCCCTTGAGGTGAGTCCGTAGACATAACAGAGGCTGCAGGCTCGAGAGTCGGGGCGGATAATCCGGTGATGAAGTGGCGAATAATCCGGCACTGGGAGGACTTGGCAAGATCATCAGAAGCACAGGACTTGCTTGACTGGCGAGGCGGATAATCCGGGGTCGGCGGAAAATCCGCTGGAGCTTGTGTTGATATCTTCACCACCGGAGCTGCATGGACAGGTGGGCGGGGTGGCTGGATAATCCGGTATCCACCGAAAATCCGACTGGAGCTTTACGGAGCATCTTGACCTTCAGCAATTGATGGAGATGGTGTAGAAGTTCCCGTGGTTGGAGCATGTTCGTATGTGTAGATGAGGGCTATATGAGTAGAGCATTGTCCTTCCCGGTCATACGGGATTCCTCAATGGGGCGGAAGAATCCCGCCCATTCATCTTATGGCATCTTGGGGTATTTCAACATCGCATCACAAACACCAACTTGCTCCGCGAGGAACGTCATTTTCCTCGAACACCACACTACAAGATTCTACAACAGTTCCGGAGAGCTTATTGTAGACTCTATAAGTGTGGGATTCGGCACCATAACCAACAAAAATACCTTCTAGAGCCTTAGATTCAAACTTAGATAATCAAACTCCTTTAATAAGAAAGAAACACTTACACCTGAATACCCGAAAGTATGAGATGTTTGGCTTGTTATTGGTAAGTATTTCATACGGAGTCTTGTCCAAAATCTTGCGGAGGTATAACCGGTTGGATGAATGACAAGCAGTAGAGATTGCTTCAGCCCAGAAGTTATATGGAGATTTGAATTCGGCCAACATTGATCTTGCCATGTCCATTAGAGTCCGATTCTTCCTCTCGGCTACACCATTTTGTTGAGGGTGTCTGTGGCCGAATATTGATGTCTTATCCCCTCTTCACTTAGGAACTCATTTAAGGTGTAGTTCTTGAACTCCGAGCCGTTATCACTCCTTATAGCCAGAATGGGGACGTTGTGTTAACGTTGAACCTCGTTGGCGAAGTCGATGATAGTTTGTTGAGTTTCACTCTTCAAGTTGAAGAAATAAACCCAAGTGTATCTGGAGTAATCATCAACAATCACTAGACAATACTTCTTCCCACCGAGGCTTGCATGAGATGGAGGTCCGAAGAGGTCCACATGAAGGAGATCCAAGATCCTTTTTGAAGAGATAATGGTTTTCCTTCGATGAGGTGAATCATGCATTTTCCCTTCAACACGCCACCGCAAACACGATCTTTGGCAAAAGAGACATTTTCTTTTAGTCCAAGAATGTGGCCACCCTTGTGGAGTCTTTGCAAAGTTCTCATATTGACGTGGGCTAGTCGGCGATGCCATAGCCAACCCGCATCAGCCTTTCCGAAAAGACACATCGGACCTATAGTGGTTTTCCCTGAAAAGTCTACCACGTACAGATCGTTTTCGACATATCCCACGAAAGCGACTTTTAGAGACTTGCTCCACAAGAGTACCACCAAATCAGCATCAATGTAAACTGCAAAGCCCATCTTACCAAGGGCACGAACAGAAAGTAAGTTATACCCGAGGGTCTCAACAAGCATGACGTCCACGAGAGAGATATCGTGAGCCACCACCACTTTGCTGAGACCCAATACCTCAGATTTTGACTTGTCACCATAGGAGACGGTAATGTGATCAAGGTTTGGCCGCATCTCCGTGATGATCTCCTTGCTTCCGGTCATATGACTCGTACAACCGCTATCGAGTACCCATTTAGAACCACCGGAAGCATAGCCCTGCAAGAAAATTACTTCTTGGTTTTAGGTACCCATTTTTCAACGGGTCCTCTCATGTTAGTAACAAGGGTCTTGGGAACCCAAATAGACCAAGGAATGTAACAATCATAAGGCCCTACATAACTAGCATAAACATCACCATAAGAATCACAATATAGTTCGAAGTTAGGATTGTTGATCCCTGCAAAACCATCACAATTAATCTTGTCATTGGTAATGTTCCTAGTCTTTGATTGAGCAGTCTTGTTCTTGTTCTTCTTCTTATTTTTCTTGCTCTTTATCTTGGGTATGTAACCAATACCTTCTTTACTATTGTTTGTCCTTTGCACCTTTTATCTCATCAATAACCCCTTTACCTTTGTGTTGAGAACTCCTTGCAAGATCTTATTTTCCAAAGGATGAATATGAGGTACTTGGTACATTATACCGTTTCAATTGAGTTTGGAGCTGGTCATGAGACTCATTTAGAGTAGAATGATCACTCTTCAATGCCTTGTGAGCACTTTCAAGATCATCAAACTTCTCCAAAAGTCTAGCATGAACAGCCCCAAAGTCAATTTTTTCTTTCTTTAGTTTCTTTACCTTGGCAAGGGCATGGTCACGTTCTTTAATGAGCTGAGCTACAACTTCTTCTTGTGACTCCTCTAGGGATTCGAGTCTTTCTTCCAAAGAAACTCGAGTTTCCTTTTCCTCTTCCAAGGCATTCTTCAAAGAGGCTATCTCCAAAGCATCTTCTCTTTCAAATCTGCCCTTTTCTTCAAGGAGATCTTCGGCTCGAGCAAGTTGACTCATAAGAGTATCAAAATGGAGTTTGTCCTCACCTTGTAGGTTAGTGAAAAAAGTATCCAAGGCAATAACTTCTTCTTTCATTTCAAGACTGTCATGATCATGCATATCCAAAATTATGTTAGTCTTAGAAAATGAGGAGTTAGAAGTCGATACCTCGGATCCTCTTGCCATTAGGCAAGTGGCGTTGTTGTTGATGGCGTTCTCGTTAGGCGAGTCGAAGAGAGAGGAGGGAGTCGATGTGGTGGCTATAGCAGCCACTTCGCAGGAACTATCATCATCCTCTTCATCTTCACTTGCGGAGGAGTATTCCTCTTGAGCTACAAGGACCATCTTGGGTTGCTTCTTGAAAGGACCATTCTTCTTAGCAAATGGATTCTTCTTAGGAACTTTGGATTTCTCTTTGAGAATGAGCCTGCCACCATTGTCTTCTCTATTTTCATAAGGACACTCGGCTACAAAGTGCAGTCTATCTCCACAGTTGAAGCAAGTTCTCAATCTTGGGCCACTTTCTCTTCTTCCATTTGACCCGTTCTTGCGCTCAAGTTCAGACTTGGCTTTGGCGGTCCTTCAAAAGTTCCTTGCATAGAATGCCATGTACTCACCATGAGCACGTTTGACCTCATCGGGGCAGTCCATGGATATCCTCTCAAATGCTCCCTCATCATCCTCTTGCTCAACAACATTGGCTTTGGGAGCCACATTGACACCCTTTTGCATTCCAATGGCCCGAGCACGAGCATCTTCAGCATTCTTTGCTGCTACTTTGAATGACGTCATTTCTTGCATAACTTCATTGGATGTCATTTGATGATAGTTGTGTCTACCTTGCAAGCTCTTCAAATCCGTCGGTTCAAAAGGCATTAAGGCACTCACATACTTCCTTTTTATCCATGCATCATCAATGTGAGTGGCCCCATGCTTCCGAAATGTTGTTGCGATGCCCTTGAGTCTTCTATACATGTCCTCATGGTTTTCACCATCCAACATGTAGAATCCCTCAGCTTCGTTACTAAGGGCATCATACCGGTTTCTTCTCATGCTTTCATTTCCAACAAAAAGGTCCGTAAGAGCATCCCACGCCTCTTTAGCCATGTTGAGATGTTCAATGTGTGGCATGTCCTTGGGACCCACACCCAGCTGTATCATGTGGAGAGCACTAGCATTCAACTAGCTATCCACAACTTCCTTTCTTGTTAGATTGGTTTGATCTCGAACATGAAGACCTTCTTCAATGATCCTCCACAATTCAATAGAGGAGCTGCAAACATGAGATTTCATTAGAAATTGCCATTGGTTAAAAGAAGATGCAGTGAGCTTGGGTGGATCACCCCTATTGTTTATATGAGGATGAGGGATAGGTGGGTCAGGGGAATATACGTGGCGAACCTCACTATATTCCTCCTTGCCACTTCCCTTTTTGGAGGTGGAACCATTTAGTTTTTCACCTTCCACATCATCATCCTTAGATCCGGTGTTACCCTTTTCCTTAGATGATGGTGAGGGAGCCTCAGAGGAGGATGGAGATGGGGCTATGGATGATGTAAAGGCAATCATTTGATTCATCTCCTCCATCTTGGCCTCAAAGGATTTCAACAAGGTTGTTTCCAACGACTTGAGATCATCCATTGTGACCTTATCCACAGCCTCATTTCCATCATCCCTGGTACTCATACTACTCTTAGGCGGTTAAGCCCGAATTTAGAGTCGGGGCTCTTATACCAAATTAAATGGATCATATGGGCACCTAGAGGGGGTGGTGGTGAATAGGTGCTACACCAATTTTTAATTATTTTTCAATTTTAGGCTTAGCACAAAGGTAAATTCTCTAGATAAACTAATGTGTGGAATTTCCCTATATGCAAACCTATCTACTAGCGAGTAAGGTACGAGTGAACCGAAGTGAAGCACGCGGAGACACAGGATTTGTTTGACCGCAGTTCCTTCCTTGTTAAGGGAAATGCGTCGTTGGAGGGTGGGCGGTACTAAGACCACCACGCCACAAAAGGCCTCACCCTGTTCTCCGATGGATCTCGCCACAACAGGCCTGATCCACCTTCCACTATAGGTACCCTTCGAGGTGGGCACCGGCGCCTTTACACAACTAGCGGGGCAACAACTCCACAACAACTTGGAGGCTTCCGAAGTGACAACAAGCTGCCACAAGAACAAAGTTGTCAAATATAATAACACAATCTAGGTATTAACGAGAATACTAGATCAGGGATTTCTCCAAGTGAATGGAGAGGAGTTGGAGCGCTTGATTCTTGATGTTGATGATGAACTTCTCCTCCTTCAATTCCACCAAATATCAAGACCTTAGGATGGTTGAAGTGGGAGATCGAGATTTAGAGCTCTTGCACAGGGTTTGGTCAAATTCGAATGAATCAAGAGTTCTGGATGTTGGGGAAGAAGGGGTACTTATACCCCCTTCCAAAAACCAGCCGTTGCACACTTTGGGGGCCGGATTATCCGGCCCAAGTGAGGGCCGGATTATCCGGTGGGAAACTCACTTGCACTCGGAATATCCGTGCGAAAAACCGCCCCTATCGAGTGTCGCGAGCTTTCCCTTGATCAGCTTAAGGGGCCGGATTATCGGCCTATCGAAGGCGGATTATCCGGCCTAGGGAAAAAATCGCTCGATTGGATTTTCCGTAGAAAATCCGGCCGGATCTGCAACCTTGGCTCCTTTTGCTCGAAAACTGGGGGCCGGATTATCCGGCCCTTGCGAAACCCGGATTATCTGGCCTAGGGAGGAAAAACCGCCCCAGTTCGGATTTTCCGGGAGAAAATCCAACTAGACACAGAGTGACGCGCCTTGGCTTCCTTGAGAGATGAGGTAGGCCGGATTATCCGGCCCTTGGAGGGGCGGATTATCCGCCCCCCCTCAAAACTTCCTGCACACTTAGCACACATGAAAAGTCTCCATAGTATTGTTATCTAACACACAAAACATAGGGAAACATGAAATGTTCTTTCAACATCTCCTGAGACAGGCCCCAGAAGACCACGACGAACTAATGACGATAAACGGGAGCCACAAAGATGACCCAACCGATGATGCCTTGCTGAAGCAGGCGGTGATGTAAGGCAGAACCGTGGAGAAGCTGGCGGAGGAAGTGTCGAGCACATGTACCGGTCTGAACAACACAAGAATCAGTGTCAACATGACACGACAACCAGAATCAGTAAGCTGACTAGCAGAGAAAAGGTTCATCTTAAGACTGGGAACATGAGAAACATCAGGAACAGAGAAAGAGGAAGTAGAGAGGGTGCCTCGACTGGAAAGAGGAAGAAAGGTACCATCAGCCGTGATAACACGAACATGAGAAATAAGAGAGCGAAGAGCGGAAATAATAGAAGACGCAGAAGTCATATGAAAAGAAGCTCCAGAATCCAGATACCACGGGATGGCGTACTGTGTAGAAGGTGATGGTCGCGGTGCTAGAAGAGGTAGGAAACGCAGAACCGGCGACGAGGAAGAGCACATGGCGACTACGAAGACCACGGGTAATATTCGATCGACGGTGCACCGGCGGAGGTCGAAGCAATGACAAAAGATCACGAAGAGCCGGCTGTCGGCGAGCAAGGTCTAGCGACGTAAGCGGGATCCCTCATCCAGCAACGAGATATCGTGGCGAGCTTTACAAGGCGCGAGGAGCGAGAACCACGAGAGGCTCGAGGACTCGACCCTAGGCGGAAGCGAGAGAAGCGGCGGTGCTCGCACCATGATGAAGCCGGCGACATGGGGACCACGGCAAGAACAGATGGAACCTCAAGAAGACCAAAGCACCACGAGCGAGTCTCAAGACGCTGGCTCAAACTCCTTGAGCCGTGACAAGAACTCAAAGACGCTGAAACTCTAGATCCGCCAGCAATCGACAAATAGGGACAGTGTTACACTGCATTGTCTGAGAGAGCCGACGCCAAATAGCAACACTCTAGTATAGAACTCATCAATAGTGGAATCACCACGCTTAAGATCATGCTCTGACGAACCACAGACGGATAAAGAGCATCTCCAGACGGTGATAAGCGACGAAGAAAAAGCCTCGAGCAGCGGCGGTGGGAAGACCCATGAACTCAAGAACATACCGAGGCGAACACTGAAGTGAGAACAGCAAGACGAGCATCCTCATCTATCCAATCGAGTGTAATCAGAGATCCAAATTAGGTGAGTGCCAGCGATAGAATGCTTCTGGACCTTCCGATCATAATCATCCCGAGCAGTATCATCAGCACTCTGGGCTGCATCCTTGACCGCCTGAGTGGCATCAGGGGAAAGGGCAACGGGCGTCGGTGCAATAGGCGCCGTAGGCGCAATGGGGCACGGTGGACAGGAGACCTCACCGGAAAGCACACCCCAAAGGCGAAGACCGCGCATGTGGACGCGCATGAAGGCAGCGAAATCAGGATAATTCGTGCCATCAAAAATCACCAGGTAGCGAGGAATCGCAACATAGCCCGACGAGGAAGACATAGCTCTGCCGATTTTTTTTCCAGATCCGATCGAGATTGGACAAAAACTGGCGGGCGGCTGTAGCCGAGCGAGGCCGGGAGCAGCGGCCGGCGGAAGCGGCGGAGGCGGCGGCCGGACGGGCAAGCGAGGCGGACGAGCGGAGATGTGCGCGAATGGCGACGGCGGAGGCGGCGTGCAGCGGCCGGATCAGCGAAGGCGGCGGCCGGAAGCGGCAGCGAGAGCGGGCCAGGATCAGGCGGCTGCGAGGGAGAAAAAAAAGCCTTACGGCTCTGATACCAAGTTCTGCGCCAACAGATTACCCATCCAAAATAGCATCAAAGGAAATACAGAGGAACAGTTTAATGGGATAAGCTGAAAATTAGGATATGTCAAAAGGAACGAAGAAGACAGACTGGCTTGGTTGTCTACCTCGGGGTGCCATTTGAGGGGGTCCGCGACGCCGAGGAGCGAGGATGTAGTCGACCATGGAGGTCCCGTCGGGGCGGGCGTGGAGGAGCGTGGAGCCGTACGCGCAGCAGAAGTCCACCGGCGGGAGGAGGTCGCGGAGCGGGCCGGCCAGCTCCAGCGCTCTCCCGGCATCCGATGTATCCATCTGGGCCTCCGCGCGTGGGAGGGATGCGGGAGGGAGCCGGCTCCTCTAACTTTGCGTCTACCAGTCAGGGTCCTGACTTAGTCTATATCCACCAGACAAATGTCATCCAGCGGCTCTTCTCTTCCTAGTAATATTCTTGCTGCTACTCAACTGAAACCATCAACTGAATTCACCGACAGATAAACAACAGGCATTTGTACTAAAAATCATACAATAATTATTCTAATTATAAACATTAGAAGTTCAGTTTAAAAATATTCTACAAATTTTTGGCAAAACTCTGCTTGCTTGCAAAATCTACAACACAGTCAACAAAATTTCAACAAAAATGGCCTCATAGTTTCTTGAAAAAAATATGTCTTCTCCAATGGAGGATTCAGAGCTAGGCAAATTGTGAAGGGGTTCGCAGCATAGTAAATCAAAATTTTCTACGGAAGCGAACAGAGGGAAAGCCAAGATCTAATCTAGGAGATGCAAACAACGAGAGAGATTGGATTAGATCTTCATACCCTTAAAGATTCGCCTGAAGCGTTTGTCGGAGCGTGGGTGATGTAGTCGTACTCGCTTCTCCTCCTCGCGATCCGATCCGATCTAGCACCACAAGTGGCGGTGCCTCCGTGAGATGCTGCGTGCGACACCTCGGCGTCTCCTCCTTCCTCGGACCAGCAAGTATGGTGGAGAGATGGATTGGATCTACAACACGACGGCGTGGTGTATATGGTGGAGAATTTCTGCACAGGCTTCACAAACAAATGGGAGGAGAGAGGAGGGCGGGGCTACTAGGGTTTGGAGGAAGGTGTGTGTAGGGGGAGGCGCACCAGCCCTCTATATATAGAGGGGGTGCGGCCAGCCTGCCCATCCTCCAAGCCTATCTCTAGTTTAAGCGATTTAAACTCTCCTTCTAGAAACCCTATCTTATCTCTAGTTTAAGCGATTTAAACTTATCTAGGATCGGCTGGGCCCTATGGGGCCTTGTGCCTGGCCCAATGCGCCAGGACACTCCCTCATAGGCCCATGCCCCCTCCGGAAGGTGGGACCACGTTGGCCCCCTTAGGAAGGTTCTAAAGCTTCGGTACAATACTGATTAATCGGAACAATTCCGAACTCCAAAAACTGCACTGCCTTATATGAATCTTATTCTCCGGACCACTCCGGAACCTCTCGTGATGTCCCGGATCCCATCCGAGACTCCGAACAAAAATTCATAAACCAAGTATCCAATCTATCCTAGCGTCGAGACACGTTAAGTGTGTGACCTGCGGTTCGAGAATATGCGGACATGATCTTCTATCAATAATCAACAGCGAAGTGCAGGCACCCATATTGACTCCCACACATTCATCGATGATCATATCGGATGAACCACGATGCCAGGATTCAACCAATCCCATATATATATTCCCTTCGTCTCGCGATATTTTACTTGCCCGAGATTCGATCGTCGGTATCGTCATACCTAGTTCAATCTCGTTCACAGCAAGTACTTTACTCGTTCCGTAATCCGATATTACTTTGTGATTAACTCCTTAACCACATGCTTGCAAGC
Organism: Avena insularis; assembly: GCA_023614405.1. Taxonomy (NCBI): domain Eukaryota; kingdom Viridiplantae; phylum Streptophyta; class Magnoliopsida; order Poales; family Poaceae; genus Avena; species Avena insularis. The sequence continues at coordinate 328,181,547 of CM042690.1, read as the reverse complement.
GGTGTTGATATCGATTACCGAGTGGGCCAGAAGTATATCTCTCCGACTTGGGAGGGACAAATTCCATCTCGATACATAAAACCCAACAGATACTTTCCGATCACCTGAGAGACACCTTTATGATCACCCTATCATAGGATGACGTTTGATGACCTCAAAGCTTTCTTCCGATACCAGGGAGTTGTATTATCTCATGGTCTAAGGAATACAATATTTGACATAGGAAAAGCTTACAAAGAAGAACACAATGAAACGATCTAATAGCTTTGCTTAGTTTGGATACATCCACCATATCATTCTCCCAATGATATGGTCTCATTATCAATTGACAACTCATGTCTATGGTTAGGAAACCTTAACCATCATTGATCAATGAGCTAGTCCATAGAGGCGTACTAGGGACACGGTGTTGTTCACAAACCACACAAGTATTAATGTTTTAATGTTTCCGCTTAATACAATTCTAGCATGGAATATAAACTTTATCATGAACAAGAATTATAATAATAACATCTTTATTATTGCCTCTAGGGCATAATTCCAACAGTCTCCCACTTGCACTAGAGTCAATAATCTAGTTTACATTTGGCAACAATCTTACACCCATGGCGAGTGTCTTGATCATATTTACACGTGGAAGAGGTTTAGTCAATGGATCTGCGACATTCAGATCTGTATGTACTTTGCTGATCTTCAGATCTCCATCTGCTATATAATCTCGGATTATATAAAACTTGCGGTTGATATGCTTGGTCTTTGGATGATATCTTGGTTCCTTAGCGAGTGCTATGGCGCAAGTGTTGTCACACAATATCTCGATGGGTCCAATGCACTTGGAACCACGCCAAGCTCGATGATGAAGTTTCTGATCCAAACTCCTTCACTTGGCAACCTGCGGCAGCCATGCATTCGCTTCTCTCTTGTAGATCCCGCGATCACGCTTTGTTTGCAGCTTCTCGACTCCAGCTCCTCCATTCAAAATATACCGTATCACATGCGAGATTTAGAATCATCCTTGTGGGTGTCGAAACTAGCATCGGCGTAACCTTTTCGACGAGTATTCACCACCCCATAGACTAAGAACATTTCTTTAGTCCTATTTAGGTATCTTAGGATGTTCTTTACGGCTGTCCGATGTTCCACTCTGGATCACTTTGATATCTGCTTCGAACTAAGAGCATTGGACACATCGGTCTAGTACATAGCATGGCATACATGATGGAACCTATGGCGAGGCATAAGGCACTTTGCTCATAGCTTCCCTATCATTTACATAGTGGACACCGAGCCTTGCTCAATATCTTACGACAACATAGGCACTAAACCTTTCAATGCCTTATCCATTCCAGAACCTTTTGAACTTTGTCTAGGTATGTACTCGCTTAAAGCTATCGGTGTCTTTGTCTATCTCTATAGATTTTGATGCCCAATATATAAGCGCTTCACCTAGGTCTTTCATTGAAAAACACTTGTTCAAATAACTCTTCACATCGTTAAGCATGTTGATGCCATTTCCAATAATCAATATGTCATCCACATATAGTACCGAAGCGTCACCGAGCTCCCACTCACTTTCTTGTAGATGCAAGCTTAGTAGCAATTTGGAACAAATCCAAAGCTCTTGATCACTTGATCAAAGCGAAGGTTCCAACTCCGAGATGCTTGCTTGATCCATAAATGGAGCAGCTGAAGTTTGCATACTTTATCGGCATCCTTAGGATCGACAAAACCTTGGTTGCATCATATACAACTCTTCATCAATGTTGCCATTGAGAAAAGCGATCTTGACATCCATTTGCCATATTTCATAATCATGAAACGCAGCAATTGCTAATAAAATCGAATGGACTTAAACATCGCCACGGAGAGAAAGTCTCATCGTAGTCAACACCTTGAACTTGAAAACCTTTCGCAACAAGCCGTGCTTTATAGACGGTAACATTACCATCTGCGTCCGTTTTCTTCTTGAAGATCCATTTGCACTCAACGGCCTTTCGGTCGCTAGGAGGGTCCACCAAAGTCCATACTTGGTTTTCGCTCATGGATCCCAATTGGATTTCATGGCTTCTAGCCATTTCTCAGTCTGGGCTCATCGCCCTTCCTCATAGTTCGTGGGTTCTGTCTTCTACTAACAAGAAGTCAAAGGGATTCTTGTGTACCACTCGGGAGGGGCACGCGACCTTGTCGACTGCGACGTTTAGTAGCATCGTCCAAGCTTCATGATCCTTGTCATTAGCTTCCTCTATTATTAGTGCGGTGACCTTTGGAACAATTTCAGGTCTGCGCTACTCTCCAATTCAAGAGAAGGTTCAATAACCTCGTCTAGCTCTACTTTCCTCCCACTCACTTCTTTCGAGAGAAACTCCTTCTCAAGAAAGGAATCGTTCTTTGCGACAAACACTTTGCCTTCGGTTATGTGATAGAAGGTATACCCAATAGTTTCCTTAGGGTATCCTATGAAGACGCATTTCTCCGCTTTGGGTTCGAGCTTGTCCGGCATCAACTTATTGACATAAGCTTCGCATCCCCAAACTTTAAGAAACGACAACTTAGGTTTAGCACCAAACCATAGTTCATACGGTGTCGTCTCAACGGATTTAGATGGAGCCCTATTTAAAGTGAATGCAGCGGTTTCTAATGCATAACCCCAAAATGATAACGGCAAATCAGTAAGAGACATCATCGATCGGACCATATCTAATAGGGTTCGATTCCGGTCAGACACACCATTCTTATTGTGGTGTTAGGGTGGCGTGAGTTGTGAAACGATTCCACTTGCTTTGAGATGCGTGAGAAAATCATAACTCAAATATTCGCCCCCACGATCGGATCGTAGAAACTTAATCTTTCTGTTACGATGGTTCTCCACTTCATTCTGAAATTCGTTGAACTTTTCAAACGTTTCAGATTTATGTTTCATTAAATAGATATACCCATATCTACTTAAGTCATCGGTAAAAGTGATAAAATAGCGATATCCACAGCGTCGAAACACTCATCGGTCGCATACATCGGTATGTATGATTTCCAACAAGTCCGTTGCTCGCTCCATCATAGGAGAAGCGGGGTTTTGATCATCTTGCCCATGAGGCATGGTTCGCATGTGTCAAATGATTCAAAATCAAGAGACTCCAAAAGTCCATCGAATGGAGTTTGTTCATCGCTTTACACCAATATGACCTGAGCAGCGATTGCCACAAATAAGTAGTATTATCACTATCTACTTTGCATCTCTTAGCCTCAATGTTATGGATGTGTGTTTCATCCCTTTCGAGATTTAGAAGAAATAAACCACTCACAAGAGGTGCATGAACATAAAAGATGTTACTCATATAAATAGAACAACCATTATTCTCCGATTTAAATGAATAATCGTCTTGCAATAAACACGATCCAGAAATAATGTTCATGCTCAACGCAGGCACATAATAACATTTATTAAGGTTTAAAACTAATCCGAAGGTAAAACTAAGGAGGCGTGCGGCGGCCATCACATCAACTCTTGATCCGTTGCCAACACGCATCGTCACCTCATCTCTATAATGGTCGTCTATTCCGTAGCTCTGTTTGAGTTACAAATATTAGCAAGCGAACGTTATCAAATACCCGGGCACTACAACGAGGGCTAGTAAGGAAAACATCAATAACATGTATATCAAATATACCTTTGATGGTGCCAGCCTTCTTGTCCGCTAAGTACTTTTGGACATTAGCTTCGATGACCCTTGTCATTGCAATAGAAGCACTCGATTTCGGCTTGGGACCGGACACGAGCTTCTTCTCAGCGGGGGCATGCATTAAGCTTGCGCCCTTCTTGAAGGATTCTTTGCACCTTTACCTTTCTTAAAGGAGGGCTTGTTGACCATCAACACATGATTATCCTTCTTGATGTCCACCTCCGCAGCCTTGAGCTGCGAAGAGCTCGGTGATCGTGTCGATGGAACCAATCTGATTATGAGTTACTACAAAACTTTTGTAGCTGGGAGGGAGTGATTGCAGAACCACATCAATCTTGAGCTCCTCTGGAATCTTCGATCCAGTTGCTCAAGGCGTTGAGTGTAGGCCGACATCTTAATGGCGTTCTCACTAAGAACTCCCTTCCTCCATCTTGCGATTAAAGAACTTCTCGGAGATCTCATATCTCTCGAGCGGGCTTTGAGTCTGAAACATGGTTTTCAACTCTTGAGAATCTCAAAGGGCAGGATAGTTTTCAAAAGCGATTTTGAAGTTCGGTTCTATAGCAAACAACATGGTGCTCTTAATCACACCATAATCATCTTTCTTGTGATGATAGACAACTTTCTCATCAGGTAGCGATTGCTTGAGGGTCACCTAACGCTTTCCCAAGGACATAGTCCTTTTGACCGCCGACGAATGATTCTTAGATTGCGGAACCGGTTGGTGAAGTTAGACCCATTGTTCTTAAGCTTTTCTTTCTCAAAAAAGCGTTGAAGTTGAAGTTGGACTTGGCCATGTGATCTACGGTATTTGCAAGTACAATTTAGACTATGTTCATGATAAATAGTTCAACTTAATCAAATTACTAGATGAACTCCCACTAAATTCAACATCCCTCAAGTTGTTTAGTGAACACGATCCAAAATCACCACACCTAATCCGATCTTCACGAGAAGATGTGGTTTCAATGGTGGACAACGAAGTGTCGATCATATCATTCATATGACTCGTGCTTAACCTTTCGGTTCATGTGTTAGAGGCCATGCGTACATGCTAGGTTCGTCAAGTTAGACCCAAGTATTTCGCGTGTGCAAAAGCTGGCTTGCACCCGTTGTATGTGGCGTAGAGTCTATAGCACCCGATCATCACGTGATGCTTGGACACGACGAACTTTCATAGCAGTGCATACTGGGAGAACACAGTTTTATCTTGATCTTTAAGTGAGGAATCATCTTATAATGCTACCGTCGCGATCTAAGCATAATAAGATACATAAAAGGATAAACATCACATGCATATAACTTTATGTGACATGGTATAGCCAATCTTCGCGCAATGATCTCCATATTATGCGTTAGGCATGATCTCCATCACTTCACCATGATTGCCTCCACCACGAATAGCAACTACAACTATTGCTAACTACTTAGCGATAAAGTAAAGCTATTACATGGCGTATAAGAAGTTGACTCATGGTCATACACAAATATAAAGACAACCATATGGCTCCTGCGGTTGTGTACTCATCGACATGCAAGTCGTGAAACATTACAAAATATGATCATCGCATACATTATACACATCACATCTTGGGCCATACCATATCACGAGAAAACACTCCTGTAAAAACAAGTTAGACGCCTCTACTTTGTTGTTGCATGTTTTACGTGGCTCATGGGAGTAGATGCTAAGAACGATTCTTACCTACGAAAGCCACAACGGTGATATTATGGTTGCCAAACTCGGTGTTAATCCCATGACAACTATAGTGAGAAAGCGACATCCACCCGCATGTGTGGTACAAGCCACACGTCAAGTGCGAGTCGGTCTCATGACGACGTCGCGTAAGATTGGCCTGGACCGCTTCAATCTCACTATCCGCGTCATAAGAAGAACACAAACAAGAGGCTTGCAACAGAAAACATCAACGCCGCAACAACCATGTTGCGTTCTACTCGTGAAACACATCTACGCATAGATCTAGCTCGATACCCTTTGAAGGGGTTCGCAGATAGTAAATCAAAATTTTCTACGAGCGAGCAGGAGGAAAGCCAAGATCTAATCTAGGAGATGCAAACAACGAGAGATTGGATTAGATCTTCATACCCTTGAAGATTCGCCAGCGGAGCGTTAAATCGGAACGTGGGTGATGTAGTCGTACTCGCTTCTCCTCCTCGCGATCCGATCCGATCTAGCACCACAAGTGACGGTGCCTCCGTGAGATGCACACGTGCAGTACCTCGACGTCTCCTCCTTCCTCGGACCAGCAAGTATGGTGGAGATATGGATTGGATCTACAACACGACGGCGTGGTGTATATGGTGGAGAATTTACTGCAGGCTTCGCCTACAAACAGTCGGGAGGGAGAGAGGAGGGCAGCAGGGCTACTAGGGTTTGGAGGAAGGTGTGTAGTAGGGGGAGGGGGCGCACCAACCCTCTATATATAGAGGGGGGGGGGTGCGGCCAGCCCTTGCCCATCCTCCAAGCCTATCTCTAGTTTAAACGATTTAAACTCTCCCTTCTAGAAACCCTATCTTATCTCTAGTTTAAACGATTTAAACTTATCTAGGATCGGCTGGGCCCTATGGGGCCTTGTGCCCCTATTGCGCGCCAGGACACTCCCTCATAGGCCCATGCCCCTCCCGTAAGGTGGGACCACGTTGGCCCCTTCCGAAGGTTCTAGAAGCTTAGGTACAATACCGATTAATCCGAACAATTCCAAACTCCAAAAACTGCCTTTGCCTTATATGAATCTTATTCTCGGACCACTCCGGAACCTCTCGTGATGTCCCGGATCCCATCCGAGACTCGAACAAAAATTCATAAACCAAGTATCCAATCTATCCTAGCGTCGAGACACGTTAAGTGTGTGACCTGCAGTTCGAGAATATGCAGACATGATCTTCTATCAATAATCAACAGGGTGCAGGCACCCATATTGACTCCTACATTCATCGATGATCATATCGGATGAACCACGATGCGAGATTCAATCAATCCCATATATATATTCCCTTCGTCTCGCGATATTTTACTTGCGAGATTCGATCGTCGGTATCGTCATACCTAGTTCAATCTCGTTCACAACAAGTACTTTACTGTTCGTAATCCGATATCACTTTGTGATCAACTCCTTAACCACATGCTTGCAAGCGGTGTTGATATCGATTAGAGTGGGCCCGAAGTATATCTCTCCGACTTGGGAGGGACAAATTCCATCTCGATACATACAACCCAACAGATACTTTCCGATCACCTGAGAGACACCTTTATGATCACCCTCTCATAGGATGACGTTTGATGACCTCAAAGCTTTCTTCCGATACCAGGGAGTTGTATTATCTCATGGTCTAAGGAATACAATATTGGATATAGGAAAAGTTTCGCAAAGAAGAACACAATGAAACGATCTAATAGCTTTGCTTAGTTTGGGTCTGTCCACCATATCATTCTCCCAATGATATGGTCTCATTATCAATTGACAACTCATGTCTATGGTTAGGAAACCTTAACCATCATTGATCAATGAGCTAGTCCATAGAGGCGTACTAGAGACACGGTGTTGTTCATAAACCACACAAGTATTAATGTTTCCGCTTAATACAATTCTAGCATGGAATATAAACTTTATCATGAACAAGAATTATAATAATAACATCTTTATTATTGCCTCTAGGGCATAATTCCAACAAATTGAGTATGAGAAAAACGTTAAAATGGTCTGGTCACCAACTCGCGAAAGCGTAAAAACAGGCCACAAACTTGCCATGCACGAATGCCTACCACGTTTCGCCTCCTAAGATTTTCTTTCTTCTCACTTGTAGGTCCTTAGGCACCGTCGCCGCTCCCCGGTGTCCACCAGACGTTGTCGTACCACGGGAGTAGCTACAGCTGCCGTGCCTCCAGAAGCTCCCCCCGTGTCGCCCTATCCCGAGGTGAACTAGGGGAGGAGGGCCCACTGCCGACCGTCTCCACTCTAGCCGACCGTCATCGCATTCGCTGTGCTCGACGGCGTCATCATCACGTTCGCTGTGCTCGCCAGTGAGCGGAAGGGTCAGTGCCTCGCCCGTCCACTGGCGTCGAGGACGACGCATCCCCGCCACGTGCGGCTTCTCCTGGTCCTCCGCCTCCCTCCCCAAACTTGCTACACGTCGTGACCCGTGCCACCCGGCCAAGAAATCGACACCACCATGGAGGGATTCTTCCAGTCAATATCACTACTGCAGGCCAGCCACAAATGAAAACAAAGAAAAATTTAGGGGTAAAATCACAAAAAAACAGACTACTACGTCAGCAAACTAACAGACACCGTCATGAAGTGACCAAAACGCTCGTGCACACCAAGTTAATAGACCGTTTTAGCATTTTTCTCAATGTGCTCGTATATCCATGCGAGTTTTTCCGTAATATTCGCTCCACAGAGTGACAACAATTGCTTTGAACATTTAGCAAATCAAAGCCTTGCACAGTTACACTTGGTTCTTCTAATTCGGATGCCCATATTAGCATGAACAAGGAATCGTGAGAATCAAGGAGAAGGAGAAAGTGCGGAAGCAGCAATGAAGTGGTTCTATTCTAGCGGCAAACTGAGCGGCTGCATCAGTTTACAATTAGAACAATTATTGTATGATTTTCAGTACAAATGCCCGTTGTTTATCTGTCGGTGAATTCAGCAACGCTCGGTTTCAGTTGAGCAGCAGCAAGAATAGTACTAGAGCCGCTGGATGATATTTGTATGGTTGATATAGTCAGGACCCTGACTTGGTAGAAGCAAAGTTAGAGGAGCCTGCTCCGCCTACCCTGGCCTTGAGCCTTCCTCCTCCGCCGCCTACCGCCCGCCTCCTCCTTGCGTCCTTCTTCGTCTCTCAGTCCATCACTTCTCCTAGGAGCTAGGACCCAGCGGCGGCAGGAACCTGCAAGAATCCTATCTACTCGCTGGATAAATTTCTTTTTTTTTGAGCGGGACTACGGCGGGCTTACGCCGGCCTGAACTTCACCCTCACTCCTGCAAAGAGCTATTGGTTGTCAACCTGTCCTCCGCCTCTGTGGGCCTCATTGCTAGCATTGCCCGCTCTGGGCCTCTCTAGCACCCCACCCTGGTCCCCGGATAAATTTCACAATGGATTAGCTATATCTAAAAGTATAATAGGGGCAAGTCCCAGGGGTTACCATAGCCATTAGGTACTTTTGGTCGTCAAATCGGTTCCCAGAACGTATCTTGTCCGTCCGTATGTGGTAAGTACTTTTGTATCCCGCTAACAGTATTTTTCATACGTGCTAAGTGAACACAGGCCTAATTATTGCTAATGGGTCCATCCGTCTCATCCCAAGCGTTTTGCCTCGCACCGATTTCTTTTACCGGGTACACGAAGATGCGAGGGGTAGGAGAAAACCCTAAGGCCCCACTTGTTTTATCTTTTTAGTTACCGGTTAGATCTGAATATTACGGAGCACGACACAGGGATTTTAGAAGGACCTCGGTTTGGTCCGTAATATTTACGCCGTTTCTGGCTAAAATCCAGCGAACCAAGCGGGGCCTAAGCCGCCGCCCACCCAACCCCATCGCGTGTGTTGCTCGCTAATCCGGTCGCTTCCCAATCCCCTCCATCTCCAGCGCCGCCGCCGCCAATGTCGTTCTCCCCTCCCTGCGCCTTCTCCTCTTCACCCATGGCAACAGCACAGCAGTTCCATCGGCGTAGGAGCAGGCGGTGGGCGTTGAGAGCAGCGCATCACGTCGCTCGCACTGCCGCTGTGTGCCGTGTCATTGCTGGGAAGAGCCGCCGCACACCGTGTCGTCGCTGGGAGGAGCAGCGCGCGCCGTGCCGTCGGAGGAGCAGCTGGTGGCCGGAGAAGGCAGCCGCTTGGACCGCCGCCGTGCGCCTTGCCGTCGCAGCGTACGTAGTGGAAGATTCGTGCAGGCGGCCGCCGATACCACTGATGCGAAGAAGAGCAAAAGGAGTCGTCGGTGAAGGTGATTTTGTCTGCCCTTCTCAATTAAGTTCACGTGCTAACCTTGAGTTGATCCGTTGCTGCTGTCACAGCTGCCATGGCGTTCTCCCTCTAGAGACGATGCAGAGTGGTCTCCAAGGTCATGCACGGCAATTATATCCTGGCATCCTCGATAGCAACCATGATTGCAAGGGGATTGGGGATTCCTCCGAACGTCTGCTTGTGAGTACGGTGGTTAAGCTTCAGTTCTTGTTGGAACCAGCCCAAGGCACAGAGGCATGATGCGGTCGTGTTTGCAAGCTGATCATTTTGTTCCCGTTGCCTCCTATCCCTAACGTTTAATGTTTGCTTGTATCTTTGGGACGATTCTTCTTCTCTGACACCATGAAATGTTATGGACATGTAATGCTAATGTGTATGAATTCAAAAAATAATGTAGTAGAGGTATCTGTATATATAGGAAGCGAAGTCAGGGAGTTCTAATAAGTTGTGAATTTATTTACGCATAGGCTATGTCATAAACTTCTAGAGAGATATACGTTGCTCGGGCAGTATATTTGGGTATTTGTTTCATGCCGCAAGAAAAGTACTTCCAAATCATGTCTTTTTTCTCCTCCGGTTCAAGATCATGAACCTTCTTTTTCTCTTACAACAGCACGCCCTAAGACCATGGTAAGATCATCTTCTGCTGCGGACGCAATCAGCATCGACGTCTCGGGCTTCTACCTCCCTGGCTTCTTCACCACCACCTGCGCGGCCGGCGCACGAGGTAAGTCCAAAAAAATTGACGCCAGGTTGCAGATATCTCACTGTTACTCAAATGCAATTTTGATTGATTTCTGTCCCCAAAAAAGTGTTTAATTGATTGCTCTGGATATCTGTGTTTTTCGTCTTTATGCTTTCAGCATGTTTAATGGTAATGCCCACCAATTGTTAGCCAAAATTAAAAACTGGATGTGCTATGTGTATCTATAATGCTTCTTTTCTTCCACCTAATGCAGTACATATGTCCATGTTCCATTCATATACACCCTTGCACTTTCGTATGATTTTTTATATTCCTATTTCTGTTTTGGTACTCATTGAGACGTGTTCAGCTCTCTTTTGCATAGTAGTTCTTGTTAGGGGTTTATGCCGATTTTAATTGAGAAGGATTACCTAGATTCTTTGTCAGCCTGTTAGTTGTTTATATATCTGATCTAGAATAAATTCTTCGATTGATAAAACTATGATATGATGCTCTTGTCTACTTAGTTTTTCCTATTTTAATTTTCAGAACTACTACATGCTGATTGATGAGGACGAGAATGACATGATACCAAGATTGTGAAGAACATCCCGAAGTATGCATCTGCTCAGTTTGACATTGATAATGCACTTCCAAGGATCATAGATCCGAAACAACTATGTTATGGCAATCACATACATTTTCTTAAACCAAAATTTCCAATCTGCTTCCATGCTAATGTAAAGATTACATTGTTGTTTCTTGTATTCTCTTTTGTTTAATTTGTGCTACAAAAGTTACGTTACATGTTCTTCTAATATGGATCTAGCAATACAAATAAACCTTATTTCAGGTATGACAATGTTCTGATGGAGATCAACTGGCTAAGATGCAGAGTTAATTATCATGCTTTAAATTTCCTACCTGATATTGAAGAAATGTATGATATGCTAGCAACAAAGATGAGGTATCAAACTGGCAGAAGGAATCCATACATGTAAGCTACAATGAATCTCTTATGTCTAGCATGTTTGGAGTTCATTGTTTTTGGAGGGAATGCTTATTTTATGATGAAGAAATTGCTTCTTTTATTAAAGGGAACTTCATCTGAGATACGAGAGAGGAATGGTGGGCCTGTCCTTTTGCGATTTGTAGTATTTGAAACCCCTTTTCTTAATTGCTCTCTGTTGGGTGCTAAGGTGTTACCTCAAGCTAATTATAAGAACGAGACAACTAATTATAGGTAATACATAATATTTAGAATATCTCCATTTATATAAGATTTCCCATTGCAATCTTATATGTATTATGGAATGATTTTTATACAATTTATCTGTACATTTCAAAAAATCATCAGGTACACATCATTTAAGGTGGTGCTCTCTACAATCTTCTATATTTGTCATTTGGGTTAGATAGTAAGGAATGCTAATGGACCTGTCACCTCTATGTACCATCTCTAATTTATATTTATCTTTATCTGGTTTTACATTTTGGATGATCATATTCCCTCCAGATCATGCGCTCATGATTATTATTTCTATGGTGACAGCAGCTACTGCCAGTGTTTGTTGAGCTGGTTTGATTAAGAGCAAGGCCAGCAGGAGTGTTTACAACATGTGCTCTCGAGGTAACTGAATAAATTACAACTGTTAATTTTCAGCCGCAAAGAATAACTAAAATTGATTGCTCCAGTTTCAGGAGTTGGATCTTTTATCTCTCTCCAACGTTCTATTGAGATAAATTCTGTTGTAGTAAGCATCATATCTTTGTTTCTGTTTTGTATTTGGTTATCAAACTTTGAGAGAGAAATTTGATTTACCTAGCTTTGTTAAGTCTTATTCCATAATAAACATCAAATATCAATTACCGAAAATTCGGGAAACTTATGGTTTTTGATATCCTTTTGAAGTCTTTGCACCTAAATGATATTTACAATTTATTTTGTCTTGATTAGCTGATCCGTATAACACTTGACTACACTACAAGGTGACTCTGTTGCAAATTCTCAACAGAAAAGCTGCAAAATAACATGTGATTTCCCCTTGTATTATTTCTTAAGGACATGTGTGTTAGTTTTTGCTTTCTATTGATGGAATAACTTATCTGGGTCTTATATACAGTTTTTCTATAAATATTTAATTTTGTGTGCCTCATGATTTCATATTGTGGATGAAACAGTTTAGGCATAGTTGTCGGGGCTGGAGATCCAGTATAGAATAGTGAAAGCTGTATGCCACTGAAGTAACAAGAAGTAGTGTATCAGGTTACTGTAATTTCTGGATCCATACAGCTGACCTCCAGTAGTTTTACTGCTTATTTATTCATTTTATGGAGCAAGGACTGTTCCTAATGCTTAATTGCTCATTTACTTTGAAAATCCTAATGCATGATGCTTCTACTGATGTTTTGTGGCAAAGTTTTGTACATGTTTTTGGATTGGAGGGTTTTGCCTTGGAGAGAATGTGGGAGAACGTTGCAATTTGCTCAATGTAGTAGCAGTAAGAACTATCTATGAATGTTTTATAAGGATGATTATGTAATTCCCTGGTAGCATTAGCTACTTGTCAAATCATATTTTTACATTATTAAGGTATGTTCTTAAAGTTATATTCATCAACTATAGATGCTCTTTGTGCAAAGTTGTTGCCTTGCTTAAGGCTGAAATCAATTACACCCATTAAAATTACATTTTAACAAAATAAAATATATTTCAATTCAAAACCTGCAAAACTTAAGACAAACAAACTTTAGAAATTAATATCGATTTTGAAATAAGTACAAACTAAGTTGTTTTAGCTGGCTTCTTATAATTTAACTCCTCATCACACAATGTGTCACGCTAACCGTTCTTTGATTGAACCTTGCTGAAGGTTATAGACATAGCAAAATTCACCTTAATTCCTATTTTGGCACAGCCATGCTATAGAGTATACATTATTTTGAGTAAGAACAACCTGTTAATGAATGTTTGAGTAATTGAATGTTTCCTTGTAGACAAATTAATGAATTATTTAGGACCTAACATGCTTGATAAGTTTGGCTTGTAGTCTGCTTGAAGCAAGCAGACATGTCTTGGTCCTTGCGTGTGTGTTCGTACCATATTGTTGTGCATTAGAAGAATGTTTTAAGGCTCTGAAGTGCTATTAAGAACTTGACTGTTTTGTGGGTTACGTTGAATAATTTTGGATCGGTATATTTTACCATTATCGTTTCAATATAAACAACTTTTGATGTATTATGGGAATGTCACGATACAAGTCTTGGACATGGACCAGATGTTGACAAAGAGTGTGGGTGAATGAATTTTATCTCAGCTCTATTCCATCATTGATCAACTTATTCAAGGCGATGATTATTCTCTGTTTGCATCCAATATTCATATTAGTTGATTCCACTCTTTTTATGCTTTGGATATCATTAGACAGATATATAGGAGTTGCTTATTCACCCATTAGATTGATAGCTGGTTCGTCAATAGTGTCTGCTTTGGGACTTCAACATTGCTTAATAGATAGATAGGAATTTCATTTTGTCTCTCAAACATTTATCTTATGCATACCCTTTTTTTAAGTTGAAGCTGACATAACCTACCTCATGCCATACTACTCAATTCTTATTGCCACACCTAATTAGATAACTAAGTCTGGTACAGTGTATAATTTAGTGTTGACACTTAACCATGGCAGCTACACCAGTAACCTTTTTAACTTTCTCATACAATTTTTTGTAATCAGGGAAATCAACTAACATAGTAAGAGAAAATAAATTATAGACATGACCTACCTCTCATGTGTTCCAAACAAAACCTACATACCCAGACAACCTAGATGAAATAACCTATTGGTTAGACTCACTTCCTTGCTTCACACAAAGAATTATGGCAGTTATTTTATATGGACTTCATGCCTGGTGCTATTTCCCCTCGGCTAATCTGACATTTATTTTACTTTCTGCCAGGTGTACACCAAGAACACCAAGAACATGCGTCATGCTTGACGCCATCGGTGAGCTGCAGCTTCAACCGACATTACAAAACTGTTGTCATGATGATGACAATGAAACAGATTACAACAGAGTTTATACAAGTCTTTATTAGCTATCCAGAGACTGGTTGGTGAGAGCCTGACGGTGTTCCAAGCAATCGAAGACACGCAATATTTCCAGAAAAGATACGAAAGGACTATAACTATGCCAGGATCATTATAAACAATATCGTGTCCGTCCTTTTTGAACGACAAAGTCTCGTGTTTACACTTACCGCTTGCTTACTCATAAGAGATTTTAGATTTCCATGCATGGTAATAGAGCGCCAGTGCCAAGGTCAGGAAATGCACGCCTCTAACATGAGTTAGCCTTCTGCTCTTTAACATTTCTTTGTTTCACCTTACATTTAACTGTTGGTTCATTTATCTTTTCATTTTCAGCAAAGCGCTGCTTTTGGTGATGCAAGTAGTTATGAAGTCTCCATTTCTTGTCAGCTGTCTTGCATCCTCTAAAGAACTTTTTGCGAGAATGCCCTTATGAATGTTGGTTTTTTGTTCCTTCCATTGCTTTTGTACTCTGTTCTAGAACGATATTCAATGAAATATATGTGTCCTTTGTTTACTATGCTTATTTATGATTGCATAATATACTTGTTATATAGAATATAAGTTAGTATAAATTTCATGGGATCGTACGTCAAGGCGCACCCCTAAATCTAGTTACCTATTAGCCACCACGTCCTATCGCTGGCTGCCCATCGGCATGCCTTTCTTGGCCGTCCTCATGGACCGATGGACGATCTGGCTGTGTACTACTCGCGTCGCTGGCCAAAAATTGGTCTGCAGCGTGTTTTGTTTTGGTCGAGCTAGCAGTGGATCTAGCTGCCAGTACAAGGAGCTAGGTAAATAGCAGATCGATCCTCCCTATATAGATGGGATATATAGCTAGCTAGTTATCTTACATTCGTACATCACCCAGCAGCCCACGCACGCAACAGCAGCAAAGCCATCCGCTCGATCATGTACACATTCAGAAATAATCCATTTTATTATCTATAGTATTTCATATTATTGTGACTTGTTATTTTTTCTTTGCACCTAGCGTTCGAGCAGGCTTGCGGAGCTTTAAAGGTATTTGCAATTGCTACATATTAATAGAAGTGGTTCGAACTAAAAATCCAACGGTTAACCATTTCTAACCCTATTAACCTAATGGTTAATCATTTTTCTCATTTACACGAAATGGTTCAATAGGTTGGAGTTCAAAAGATAAATGGTTAACCAAATTCCATTGTGCCCTGAGTCCAGCGACTCGTCTCACACTTCCTTGCCGGAGCGACTCGTCTCACACTTCCTTGCCGGAGCACGGGATGTCAAACACCGTCACAACATCCTCTTGGAAAATCACGAGCTTCCTCCCGCCCGAGGCTCCGATTGACCTGCCCGTCGTGTTGACTTTGGGCATCATCCATGCAGTGAACTGCCTGTCGAAGCTCACTGCATGACCGGGCTTCGAGGAGATCCTGAAACCGTCGACCTCAGCTAGGCATGTCTACTTCTCGGGGAACTTCTTGACGATGCCGCCCACCTCAATTAACAAATGGTAGCTGCCGTAAGAGGCTTGCTTGGTCGGCGCGCGAACTCTGGCGACCACCTAGGCCCCTTTGGCCTAGGATCGGCCCTTCCGGGCGACCCATGGCCCACCTCCGCTGCTCATGCGGGTCGCTGGCCAAAACGAGCACTCTGTGGTAAGCAAAACAACGAGCTAAGCGAAATTTGAACATGAAAAAGGCCCGCAACAAAGAATCAAAAACAAACTTGCCTCGGGTAGAGTTTGAGCACCAGCTAATCAATATTCTTTTGTTCAAGATTCGATGTGGTGCAGGTGGATTCCTACCCTGCCTTTGAATGACTGTGGGAAGGATATGGTGGTTTTGCGGTGTGGAGAAGAGAGCATTTTCATGTTCAAAATTGGGCCTCTACCGTTCAGAATCAACACATCATGAGATAAACGAGTTTGTTGGTGGGGTACGGCTGGCGCACTGGACTTGCCCAGTAAAAACAACTTTGTGTTGAAAAAACACGGAGTCTCTCTCTGAACTGTCATGTGCTTCCTTAAAGCCATGTGCTCCCTTTATTTAATATGACAGTAGATACCCTATGCATAGCAGTCCTCATAGTCAACCCACTATTTTGCTAATATAATAACCACTTTATTATTGCCTCTTGGACATATTCTCTTCAGCTACATCATCTCACGTGATGATCGGTTCTGGTATAGTGAATTTGGTTTGTGTAATCACCAAAACAACCAGATGGATGTTGTTTTCGAGTGAGAGTTTTAGTAGTAATTTTGAATTAGTTTGAAGTCAATCTCATAAACTTAGTCTAAATAGTCTTTCCAAATATGTTATAGATCATGGCACCACCTGCTTTCAATTTCAATGTATTCATGGAGATGGAGAAACTTAGCACCAATGGTAGCGACTTTACCGACTGGGCCCTTAATCAAAGGATTCTCCTCTCGGCTTCTCAAAGGAGCTATGTGCTAGATGCACCTCTAGGACCCCCTCCTACTGAAGATGCTACTGATGATGAGAAAAATGTGTTTCTCACTCGTCAAGAGGATCACCACTTAGTTCATTGCGGTATATTGTATGAGTTTGAGCCTGAGCTTTGAAAGCATTTCGAACTCAGCAATGCCTACGATACAATGGTTGAATTGAGAATGATATTCGATAACCATGTTGCTGTAGATAATTAGGAAGATTCTGAAAAGTTCTTTAACTGCATGATGGAAGAGAACAACTCCGCTAGCGAGCATGTACTCAATATGTCTGGGTACGTGTTGAGGGTAAACCTCGTGGGCGGCCCAATCTTTCACGAATCCCTTCAAATTGAGGTGGAGTGAGTGGGGGATGAGGGAGAGGATGAAAGCCACGAACTCACGCATGAAGAACACGATGAACACGCGCACACACGAAGAAACAATACACACCTGTAGCTCACGCCGACGGCTACCGGTCCGGCACAATCCCTAGGATCGGCGCCGGGCGAAGATATCTCTCTCGAAACGGCACATTGAGTGGGGAGTCTTGGTGCGATCTTGATGTCTTGGCAAGGGACTCCGATGCCAAGGCCTTGTACAATGAGGGAGGCACGATACAAACTCCAACGAGGTGGGGGATAATTGATGCTCCTTTCTCAAGGAGCATGATACTAGAAATTAGGGAGATCCACAAGGGTGTCTTCTAATTTCAATTATCCAAGTATGCGTAATACATGGGGGTGTGGGGGCTATATATAGGCCAGGCACTAAAATAGGGGTAGTTTACGCATAAAAAGGTAAAAACTGAAAGAAATAGGAATATTATCGGGCATCAGACCCATGTTGACTTTCGACTGGCAATTCCGGCGATAAGTCCAGCGGTGTCGGAATCTGCACTAGAATTTTCGGTTGCCGCCGGTAATTTCGGTCGAAACCGGAACGACGTATAGAAGGGCAGTTCGGTCGACGCCGGTTGGTTTCGATGGGCGCCGGGAATTCTGGTCGTGGGTCCGGTCCATCGGTGTGTGCGCCAGAAATTCCGGCGAGGATTCCGGTCCGCCGGGCCTAGCGCCGGTTTGGTCTGGACCTTCGGCTTGGCTCCTTCTCTTGGCATTTCTTCATGGGGTTCATAACTGAGGATGCATAGGGTATTGGCATGAAGTAGCAAGCCATCCAATGATGTATCAAAATCACATGAGACAAGGAGCGAATTCACCTTAGCTTGAAGGAGCTTGGCTCTAGCACGAGTCATTGGTCCATTTAGGGGACTTGGTGGTGTAGATGTAGGGACATCTGTAGGACGGGCCGTATCAGTGCCCCCCCTTGGGAAAGAGTCGTCCTCGACTCTTCATGGTTATCATCTTGAACATCTCCATGGAAAGGCGAAAGTTTCTTGACATTGAATGTATTGCTCACAAGGTACCTGGAGGTCGGGATATCGATGGTGTAGGCATTGTTGTTGATTCTCTTGACGACCTTGAAGGGACCATCTCCTCTTGTTTTGAGTTTGGAATCACGTTCCTTAGAGAAATGGTCCTTACTCAAGTGTATCCACACAAGGCCACCTTCTTCAAGGATCATCTCCTTCTTGTCCTTGTTTAACCTTGAAGCTTGGTAAAGGACTTGTTGTTCGATAGTAGCTCTTGTTTCTTCGTGAAGCTGCTTCATTGCTTGGGTGCGCTTATCAACGTCCATGTTGGTGCGCTCATGGAGAGGTAGTGGTAGGATGTCGAGAACGATGAGGGACTCGAAGCCATAGACGATCATGAATGGGCTCATCTTTGTTGTGGAGTGCTTGACATGATTGTAGGCGAACTCGGCGTGGGGAATGCATTCCTCCCAATCCTTCAAGTTCTTCTTGATCAACACACGAAGGAGAGTACCGAGGCTTCGGTTTACGACCTCGGTTTGGCCATCGGTTTGCGGGTGTGAGGCGGATGAGAAGAGTAGCTTGACGTAGAGCTTGTCCATGAGGGTCTTCCAAAAGTAGCTCATGAATTTGACGTCGCGGTCAGAGACGATTGTTCTTGGCAGACCGTGAAGACGGACGATTTCCCTGAAAAACAAATTAGCAACATGTGAAGCATCGTCGATCTTATGGCACGGTATGAAGTATGCCATTTTGGAGAAGCGATCCACTACCACAAATATAGAGTCATGACCATGCTTAGACCTAGGCAATCCTAAAAATAAATCCATGCTAATGTCGGACCAAGGTGCATAAGGAATAGGAAATGGCATATAATGACCAAAGGGGTTAGATTTGGACTTAGCTTGAACACAAGTAGTGCATTGTTGGACGTAGCGTTCCACATCGCGCTTCATCTTGGGCCAAAGTAGTGAGTGGAGAGCATGTCCAGTGTCTTGTTACGGCCAAAGTGACCCATGAGGCCTCCACCATGTGATTTTTGGAGAAGCAAAAGTTGGAGAGACGACTTTGGAATGCAAAGCTTGTTTTGTTTAAAGAGAAAGCCCTTATGCAAATACAAATCATCAACTCCTTTGTCAATGGAGCACTTTGCAAAAATTGGTCAAAAGAACGAATCAGAAGAATACAAAGTTTTGAATTCATCAAGACCCAACACGTGTACTTCAAGTCGAGTAAGAAGGCTTGTGTGCTTATGAGACAAAGCATCCACAACTACATTATCTTTGCCCTTCTTGTACTTGACAATGTAAGGAAAAGACTCCATGAACTCAACCTACTTAGTGTAACATCCCAAAACTTCAATCCAAGTGTATCAAAGATCAAATCATCCAAATTTAGGATTAACAAAAACTTTTCCATATTTAAAATGAAAGCATTCATATATGTGTGTATTTAAAATAAGAGTTGTTTTGAATTGCCATGATTGTGTGATCCTTTGCTTCTAAAATGTTTCTCAAGTGATTTAAACATCATCTACACCATTCCCAAACTTTTCCTAAAAGAAATCAAATAAAAAAGAATTAAAATGAAGGAATGGTCATTTGGACAAATTTAACTCTCATGCCTACTTTGGCTATTCCTAGTACTCAATTCTTAACAGAAACAATTCTTGATCTTTGCACCCCTTGCTAGTACAAACATAATGAGGTACCAAGGCCCACCTTTTGATCTACTAAAAAATTTCTGTAAACTATTTTAAATGACAGTTTAAAATTGAATCTAATGCATATGCATAGATCACCCCTATTTCAAAAACCATGTATTTGAGCTCCATTTTCAAAACCCTTGCAACCAGAGACTACCTAGCACTAGTGGAGATCACCCAAAATTTTTGAACTCAAAATTCAAAACTTTTTCTCTTATGGTCATTTCATCAAACACTTGGCAGGCATATTACAAACTAAACAAATTTCACTATTTTAAATAGTGTTCTGGCCAAACTTGTTCCCCAAATTGCCACCAAAAACCTCTCCACTACTCCCCCTAACCCTCTCTAGCCCAGCCCCACACTGTGCCACGACCAAATGGTCATGGCCATTAAGGCCGAACCCCTACTTGGGCACCCCACCGGCGACAGCAAGCCACAGCCGCCGCCAGCGCCATCCACCGTGTCCTGGAGATAGCCAGTGGTCCACCTCCACCGTCCAACCAGTCCCAGCCCAAGGACAGCGACCCGAACGACCAGGAACCGCCGCGCCCCGAGCCTGTCGACCATCTGCGCCGCGCCCATGAGCGCGCACTGTCCCCGCGTGCACAAGACGCCGCTCGACACCAGCCCGCGCCCACCGCTCCGCCTCGACCCGGAGAACACCCCAGACACCCCCGTTCGCCGCCCAAAGCCCCACAACCACCGCTTGCCAGCAGAGCGCCACCTCACCCCGACCGCATGCCACCGCCCCTACGGCTGCATTGAAGCACTAGAGCACCGCCAGGGGACCGCCCATCGATCGCCATCCCCAGCCATGTCGCTAGCTCGCCGTAGCCATGTCGCCACCGTCGACCGCCCATCCCGCTCGGTCTCACCGCCGAGCCTATAAAAGGAGCCCTCCCCAGCACCAAAGACTCACACCATTCCACTCCCCTCACCTCTCTGAGCCTCAACCACCCCTCGCCGGAGCAAGTGGAGCAGCAGCTCGCCGAAATTGGAGCCGGAGCCGCCGCCTCTGGAGAAGAAGGGTGCCGTTGATTCCGGCCACCCCAAGCTCCGCCGCGACCACGCCTCGCCTCGCCGTCGTCTTCCACTTCGTTCGCCCGCATCACCGACCCTGCTGGAGCCCTGGTACGCCCCCAATAGACCCCCACTGAGCCGCTAGGGTTCGAGCTCGCCGGCGACCCGTCCGTCGTCGACGACGACCCTCACCCGTAGATCTAGCCTCTAATCGCACGGCCCACAGCACGCGTACCGTTTCGCGTTTTAAGAGCCGCTAACAAGTGGGACCCCCCTGTCAGCTGAGCCCCGCGCCGCGTAGCGCCATTGGGCCGGCCCATTTCCTTTCCCGCGCAAGCCCGTAGATTCAAATCTAGGTTTTTCTTTTTAGTTAGAATATAGTTTCTGTCCAGTGTTTCAAAATTCAATTACAGAGTTTGACAAATCCAAATTACATGAAACTAATTTTGTCTGGAAGGTATTGAAATGCTCTATCCAAGCCCGTTGGATTTAATTCATTTAGAGTTATGGATTTCTCCTAATAAAAAATAAGAAGACAGAAGCTTTTGCAACTTGAAACATTTTTGTAAAATCAACCAAGTTAGCTTTTGAGTTGATTCCAACTCTCAAAAATCACATTTCATCATACCTATACAAATATGTAATAATATTAAGGTTTACAGGCAGTGACTTTGGACTAGTACCAAAATAATGCTATATAGGCATTTCTAGTCACTTTTAAATCATTAAATAATAAACTTAAACCAAAGTAATATTGATCCAACCTTTAAATCTCATTCCCACATGTTAGAATATGTGGTGAGGACATGTGTCCACATGATCCCATATTTTGGTGGTGAATATTAAATTTTAGTTAATATTTCAATGAGTAGAAATTACTTTTCCAAAATAAAAAGGTTGAATTTATTAAATTAAAACTTGTGATGTTTGGGATGATAATAGATCATGAATTGTGTGGTTTAGAATACTACTTAGCCCAAGTTAAGTATTGTTTGGTGATTGTGCACTCCCTATGTATTTCTAGACGATAGTACCGACCAAGCCTTCGAGGAGGAGGAGTTCTACCAAGAAGAAGAAGAAGAAAACTTCAACCACTGCACCAACCAAGGCAAGCTATTAGTGGCAAGCTAACCCTTGCAAACATGATTTATATAGCAAGCTAGAATAAAACTCGATAGTTTAGTAAAGATGCCTTAAGCATACTTTGATCACACCCCCTTAGTTTACACAAAGTTCTTTAATTAATTTTGAAGGTAGCATAAAGAGTATAAAACTTGACCTAATTAGAAACCCTTAGATGTCATTCTATGGCATGAGATTGATCCCACCTTTCCACCTTAGTGAACACTCTTAACCTAGTGTTTTAGAATAGATCAAACTTGAGTCACTTTAGATGGGAACACTTGGTGAAAATGAGTTGTGAAAACCTTGGAATGATGAGTCATTCTATTGAGATGTTTTGACCTGTGTTGAGAAACACAGCTGGTTTATGATGATGAAAATGATGAGGCATGAGGCTTAACCCTTTTATAAAACTGATGGTCGGATTCGGATGCGATACCATTCCAAATTTACCGTACAACCACATTACCTGAATTGGGTAAGGCTTAGCTGGAAATTTATATGCATTAGTATTAGTTCCCTCACGGGAGAGGTTTGAGCTAAGGCTACCTCTCATGATGTCCAAATATGCAGTGCCCAAGATGACTGATGGTCATGGTTGGGAGGCCATGCTCATAGGAGAGGTGCTTGTACTAGGGTGTGTAAAGGGAAGGTTATGTTTGATTATCTGTATACCACGTATGATGATTCAGGGTTATCCCTGACAGATGTATCGAATCTTGTGGTGAAAGTGTACCACCTCTGCAGAGTGTCAAACTATTGAATAGCAGTGTATGATGGTTATGGACAGTTGGAGTGACCATACTGTTTCGTTGTCAGATGTTTCTAAATAACTTGAAATGAACGAGGAACCTTGACTTGACCACAACAGGGTTGTGTAGATGAAAATAGCTTCCCAACTTAAGTGATTCTAGACTTTTATTTTATCTTTTCTTGCTTTAGAACTCAGCTTAGGTTTCAAACTTAACTTGATAGTTATTCTTTCCATTCAGTACTTTAACTTAGAATCATAACCCTTGCTAGTAGTAGTTTGCGAGTACTTAAAGAGTACTCATGGCTTTTGTCCCTAGCTACTATCATGGCCAGACTATGAAGGAGATTATCAAGATGATGGTCAGCAGGACGGCTATGATAACTTGGACTATCTGCCTTTGTCAGCATTGCTTGTTCCCGTGAAGATGGACTCCACCGCTACGCTATCGTTTAATTCCGCTGCTTGTTGTATTAAAGACTGGATCATGAGATCCTTATTTGTGTAAAACCTTATGTATGGTTTGTAATGGATGATGTACTGTGGTATCCAATCC
This sequence comes from Avena insularis, assembly GCA_023614405.1. NCBI lineage: Eukaryota > Viridiplantae > Streptophyta > Magnoliopsida > Poales > Poaceae > Avena > Avena insularis. The sequence continues at coordinate 328,158,133 of CM042690.1, read as the reverse complement.
GTTATGACTCGCAAAAATGGTAATCCTGGGATTGCGAGGTATGGCATAACGGGCATCTGGGATTAAAAATCCAGGTGTTGACAAGTTGGTATCAGAGCCATCCTGACCATAGGAGACCCTAGTTAGAATGGACGTCCAAACCAAAAACTTAGCTTCAAAACCAAAGTAAGTATTTATAAAAAAAAACTATTTCCCCTCTTACCCTGGTGAACTCATTCTTTCTAAAAAATACACGTTCCTCAACATTCTTACATTACTACTTAAAATTTGACACACTTGATCACTTCACTAATTTTCTCATCCTAAATTCTTGTAGATGGAGACTCAGTTCAGCAAGTTTTACCAGTTGGGAAACGGAGGTCAGCTGATCTTCGAGAGGGGTCTGGATTCACTGTCAGAATTACTGGGACGCCCACATCCGGAGTTTCTTGGAGCTCAACTTCCAGGACCCCCAGGAGGAGACCTACAATGGCTAGTCATCGCAGATCTTAGAGGAAGCATTGAAGCACCAACTTCCGGGAGAATTCAGTTCTCTGTGAGAGAGAACAACTGGCTAGATGGATTAGCCAGGGCAATGCATGAAGCTCTCGCACGTCTATGTGCCCTCAGCGTCAACAAGATTCAAGGAACCCGTTTTGCCCACTATGCAAGACGTGACTTCATGGGAATGCCAATGGAGATGCCAAGTCACCCAGAGTTGAGGCGTCAAGTGGAGAACCTCGATTTCTTGCTTCATGACTGATAGCAGGAACTGGACAATGCCAGAGAGTTAGACAACCAGAACCATGCCATCGCCGACCAGAAGGCCCAGACTTTCACACTGCTCGTCCAAGATCGCCCTCTCTTAAATGCCAGTGCCAAGAAGGATCGCACCATCGCCGTCTTCGCAAGAAGGTGGCCGACCTCGAAGACCGTCAAGGAGCAGGAAGCTCAGCTTGCCAAGAAGAAGATGATGAGGGTGAAGACATCCGGGAGATATGGATTCTTACCTCAACGGCGATGGCGATTTTCTAGCGAGAGGATCTTTGTGGACTTCTACACTGATGATGAAGAGTCCGACTTCATCGACGATGAGTAGATGCACTAGAGCACTGTCGTAGCATGAGATGTATCATCTCGTTGTATCGTAGTTTGTAGAATGGTTCTTCAAACCATCTGTTTTCCCCTTTGATTGTTGTGGTGTGTTGTATCGTGTGCTTGCTTGCATGAATGAAAAAGAAGTTAGTTGAAAAACCTAAGTCTAACTCAAAGTTGTAGCTTTGTAAACCCCAAACCATGAACCTTAGAATTTCCCTCTTACCCCTATATCTATCTCAATCTTCAGATGACTCGTGGAAACCAAGGAGGGAGCAGCTCATCGCAGGACCCAATGCTGCAGATCTTGCAGAATCTCATCACAGACCGTGAAGCAAGCAGGGCCGAGCGTCAAGCCAACTTAGCAACATTGCAGCAAATCGCCCAAATGGCTCTCAACAACCAAGGACATGGAAATCAGGATCACCATGGATCTAAACTCAAAAATTTTCAGAACACCAATCCCCCAATCTTCAACCAATCTGAAAACCCATTAGATGCTGATGGTGTTACAGACCATGGAAAACAACCTAGAAGTTGCAGGAGTTGATGAGAATGAGAAAGTTCTCTTCGCCACTCACTATCTGGCGGGAGATGCAAGAGCTTGGTGGAATAGCGTCCGCAACATGAACCATGGCCAGGTGATGACCTAGGAAGCATTCAAGGTCAAGTTCAGCCGCACCCACGTGCCGCAAGGTCTTGTCAATAGAATGAGAGATGAATTCCGTGAACTGAAGCAAGGAAGATTGACTGTAGTAGAGTACCGTGACAAATTCTTGTCACTTGCCAGATATGCACCGGATGAAATCAACACGGAGGCCAAGAAGAAAGAGAGATTCTTAAACGGACTACATGATGAGATGCGGTATCCTCGTCAACATCCGTTTCCGGGATCTTGAAGAGCTAGTCGACTCGCCATTCGATGGAAGGAAGATTAACCGAACAAACGACCGCATAGCGTCGTATGATGCAGCGATCGGGATCCGATGGTCACCAATACCGTCCCAACCCCTCACGGGATATGCACCAAGGAACAACCGACCCCAAATTCTGCCCAAGCTACCCCAAAGTAGCGGAGGAAATGTAAAGCCGGAGGAAACAATCACAACTCGGCAATGCCAACAACTTCAACCGTGCCCCTCCAAGAGCAACAACAACACTTCCCCAGGCTGGCAGCAATCTTTGTACATTGCGATCAGGACAAGTCCCGGATCACTTGTTTCGAGTGTGGAGTGAAGGGTCACTACTCCAATGAGTGTACCAAGAAGGCTGCCGCCAATGCCCTGTGAATGCCCCACTCGGCAGCGTCGTGTTCAACCAGGCAGGAGATTTGCCCAGGAACCCGCCAACCGCAATGGTCGTCTCTTCCACATGAGCGAAGAAGCCGGAAGCACCGGATGTAGTCTTTGGGTATGTTTTCTGTCAACTCAGTTTTAGCAAGAGTATTGTTTGATTCTGGAGCATTGCATTCATTTGTCACCGAAGAATTTGTATGCACTAGTAAGATTTGCCCAACCAACCTGAAGCATGTCATGATAGTTCAAATCCCCGGTTCAACTACGAAAGCTAGAAAAATTTGCAAAGCTGTACCTATCAGAATACATGGGATAGATTTTTATGCCAACCTAATTGTACATGGAACCAAAGGTTTGGAAGTAGTACTAGGTATGGACTGGATGTCAAGGCATAAAGGACTGATAGACTGTGCTAAGAAAGCCATCACCATGACCAGTAGTTCTGGAATAACAGTAGAACATATCTCTAAAACCTTACCCCGTCAATTCAAATGCAACAAAAGTGTAGCCCTGCCTACCATTGACCAAGTCAGAGTAGTCTGTGAATACCCCGACGTATTCCCAGATGAAGTGCCAGGTATGCCCCCGGATAGGGATATAGAGTTCACTATCGAACTAATACCCGGAACCGGACCTATAGCCCAGATACCCTATACCATGAACCCCTCAGAGTTAGTAGAACTAAAGAAGCAGTTGGATGCCATGTTAGCGATCGGCTTGATTCAGCCAAGTGCATCGCCATGGAGATCACCAGTGTTATTCGTCGACAAGAAAGATGGAGGTAACCGTCTGTGTATAGACTACATAAAGTTGAATGATGTCACCATCAAGAACAAGTACCCCTTGCCAAAGATAGAGGATCTATTTGATCAGTTGACTGGAGCTCAGGTATTCTCAAAGATTGATCTTAGGACTGGTTATCACCAACTTAAGATTCGTGCAACGGATATTCGAACCGCCTTTACTACTCGCTATGGTCTATCGGTATATACGGTTATGTCTTTTGGATTAACCAATGCCCCTGCTTATTTCATGAATCTCATGAATAAGATCTTTATGAATTTCTTAGATAAGTTTGTAGTTGTGTTTATCGACGACATCCTTATCTACTCCAAGTCAGAAGAAGAGCATGAGCAACATTTGAAAATCATCCTAGAAACCCTGAGAGAGCATCAGTTATATGCCAAGTTCAGCAAGTGTGAGTTTTGGCTGAAAGAAGTAGGATTCCTAGGACATATTGTGTTTGCCGGAGGAGTCTCTGTTGATCCCAGCAAGATCAAAGATGTCGAAGAATGGGAAGCCCCAACCAATCAAACCCAAGTTCATTCATTTCTCGGATTAGCGGGATATTACCGCAAATTCGTAGAAGGATTCTCGAGCATAGCCCGACCAATGACCCAATTATTGAAGAAGGACAAGAAGTTTGAATGGATGACAAGTGTGAAGCCGGTTTCGAGCTGAAGAAGAGATTGATATCAGCCCCAATTTTGATCATGCCGACATCAAGAAGCCATTTGATGTATATTGTGACGCATCGAAGATTGGTCTAGGATGTGTATTGATGCAAGAAGGCAAAGTCATCGCGTATCTGTCTCGACAACTGAAGCAGCATGAGCAGAACTATCCGACCCATGATCTTGAGCTAGCAGCTGTGGTTCTAGCATTGAAGACATGGCGTCATTATTTGATGGGTAATCGCTGTGAGATTTACTCAGATCATAAGAGCTTGAAGTATATCTTCACCCAGAAGGAGTTGAATATGAGGCAAAGAAGATGGATAGAGTTAATCAAGGATTATGACCTTGACATTCACTATCACCCCGGCAAAGCCAACGTGGTAGCGGATGCTCTTAGCAGATTGCCGTGTAGGCTGAACACCATGATCAAAGAGAAGCAACCAAGTTTGTATGATGAGTTGGAGAAGTTCAGGACTGAGTTAGTTAGCAAAGGATTCCTAGCTAGCATTAAACTTCAACCCACGTTGATTAGCCAAATCAAGGAAGCCCAGAAGGGGAATGAAAGTATCGACGGAATCAAACATCGTATTGGTACAGGCAAAGTACCTGGATTCACCGAAGACGAAGAAGGTGTACTGTGGTACAAAGGACGTATCTGTGTGCCAGCAGATTCGGAGCTAAAGGAGGTTATGATGAAGGAAGCTCATGATACTCTTTATTCTATCCACCCCGGAGGAACAAAGATGTATCAGGATTTGAAAGAGCAATTTTGGTGGCACAAGATGAAGAGAGAGATCGGAAGCTACATCGCCAAATGTGACATCTGTCAAAGAGTCAAAGCAGAGCATCAGAGACCTGCAGGATTGTTGCAACCATTGCAGATTCCGGAATGGAAATGGGATTCCGTCGGAATGGACTTTATCACCGGTTTACCTACTTCTAGTAGGGTAAATGACTCAATCTGGGTCATAATTGATAGACTATCCAAGGTAGCCCACTTCATACCAGTCAAGACAACCTACCTGTAACTACCTCGGTGAATTACGCTCCTAGTACAAGCCTGGATGATCAGAAATGGTTGAAATAGTACGGTGGGGCCCAAATGCCACTCACAGGTAGACCTTTCGGCCGTCCCAACCATTTCCAAACATCGGGACAAGAACGGGCGGCGTAATCGGCAGGCGAAGGGATCAACTACATACACAAATGAGTATGTATGCAAGCCACCATACAATAGTACATTAGAGCCATTCCATCTAAAAAGAAAGGAAATAGCATACGGCAAGATCCAAATATCCTAGATAGATATAATAGTTTAGGATATATCCTCATACATCAATCAACAGAGTATCAAGCGGAAGCGGAAGACAAAATCCGAGTACGGATAAGAAGCAAATCGGCATAAGATGCCCCATAAATAAGCACATCCCGCCCACAGATCTCACGGATCCCCTTTCCCAGAATCTCTACACCGAATGATCGTTGCCCATATCGTCCGTCTCTTCCAACCAGTATCCATCTTGTGAGTGTACCTGTTCATCTGAACCAAATAATTTATCGTGTGAGACCCTAGGGGTACTCAGCAAGTCTTTATGCCTCTAAAGGGGACACAACCTGGGGTGACGCAATTGCAGCAAAAAGATAAACCCTAGCAATTCTACAGATACTCGCTAACCATCCGACTAACCAGAGATAGACGGATGTCCGTGAATTAATAACAATGTATAACAGATTAAAACGGTAATATCCACGATCCATCCTCCTCCTCGCTTACAACGAGGAAGCTTTGAACAACCCCCATCCGCTGGCAGTTTTATTAAACATTCCATGAGTGTTGTGCTATTTACTAGTCGTACCTAGTCTAGTCCGATTAAAAGCGGTACTTTAGTTATGCTTGTCTATGATCGAAACGTGCTCCAAGTCGTCCATAACCGGACACGGCTTTGAAGTTTTACCTGAGGGGTGCACAAATAGCAACACACATTCGATATGCCTCGGAAAACCAAATCAAAACCCAACGAGGCAGTCACGACAAAGCAATTACAGGATTCAAAAATATTTCAGGGGCCACCCCATTGAGCTACCATAGCGAAGTTAGCTGACTCAGACGGCCTCAAGGTTTTGCGTCAATGGCTGTGAACGTGGGAACCGAAAATGTGACCGGGCTTATCGACACCACGAAAACACTCCGCTTTCCTAAATGATGCAGTGTCCTCGCACAATTTTAAATAAGCGATAAAGCATGGCATAAGTACAGGATAGTAAATAAAACCTCAAACTAGTTTGTGGCCCCAAGAAATAAGAATGAATCAAGCTCGGCTCAGGGGTTCATAAGCCTCCCGGATGTGGATAGCCTTGAATAATCAAGGAACAGGAATCAAGTACTCGGGGTCCTACGGGACACAAGTGAGCCTGAAAAACCAAATAGCGAATATGGCTCACCGATGCCACTTTCATTAATTATTCCATTACTACTCAGGTTAAGTTGTTTAGGTACCTCGTTATCCATCAGACACTCACATACCCTACCCATGTTTCTCTGACTGCATGGGTCAAACAACCTGTAGTAATGGCTCATGGGATGGAGGAACAAGCTTACGTGGGGTTTAAAAGTAAAGGCTATGCAGTACTTGGGATTCAGTTTAATGCAATCGCGACTCAATGATGCAAGAATAAGATAGAGGCAATGGTGCTATATGTATGCAAGCATGTGGTAGTGCTTTTTGGCTCCGATTGAAGCAAGTGATGGATCTGGTAGTGCTCTGGTTCTCTTGATATATCCCCTGCTCAGCGTCTATTCGAAGAAGAACCAAACAAACAAGGGCCAACATAAATAAAGTGCACACGCATATGTATAAATGCATCAAGCAAACAATCATGCCATGATGAATGATGCACAATGATGCACAAAACGTGTGGGGGGGTATCGCCGCGACCACGCGCTGCTGTTTCTCTTCTGCATCTCGACGAGCGGTCGATCTGCGACAGAGCCTTGGCGCTGGCGGGATCGATCTCTCGACCTGGGGTTTCTTGTGAAGCGGCTACGCTGCGGTGGCTTGGGCTAGGTGTGAGAGAGAGGTGGGCGCGGCCTAGCTAGGCTGCGGCCTTCTGACGAGGCGGACCAGCCTTGGCAACGGCGCCACGGAGGCGTGCAATGAAACGTCCGGCGAATCTAGGGCGGCACGGCGGCGGACCGTGTCGAGGAGGAGAGGGCTCACCGCGAGGCTGTCGGTGGCGGTGGTTCGCTCGAGGCGCAGCGATCGACGGTGATGCTGGTAAAGCAGACTAGGGTTTCTCGGTGGCGCCCAGCGTGCGTGATGCGTCTGCCTCCTCCTCCTCGCTGGCGGGTTCGGGGTGATGCAGGGGCACGTCCTGGTACTCCTTGATCACCTCCTCGTCGTGCTCGTCGCTTGGTACGGTGTAGCCGCGAGGGGCCGAGGGTTGCCGACGATGGGAGGGGTAGACGGCGGTGGAGAAGAGGGGGGGAGGGAGCAGGGCGTCCTTGGGGTAGATCTGGGAGAGGCAGAGAGGTGGTAGGAGGAGGATAAAGCCGAGAGGGAGAGGGGAATGCCGTGGGGAGGTGGGTTAATGAAAAGGTGGCTCGGGTGCCACCTTTCTCTACCTCTCTTCACGTGCTCAGTGAGGCAGAGGCGAGGCGGCAGGCGAGGCAGGTAGATGGGGGCGTCAGTGGGGTAGGGTGAGGCCGGAGGGAGGCTCGGGGTAAGGTCACAAAGGCAGGAGAGGGAGCTAGAGGAGAGGGGTAGCCTCGGGTAGGGTTAGAGCTAGGCTCGGGTTAGGGTTAGGTATGGCTCGGTGTAGCTAGGGTGCAGGCTGGGTAGCAGCTAGGTGGCATGGTGGGGACAGCTAGTGAGAGAAGGAGAGAGGCCGAGAGAGAGAGGTAGGTTTAGGGTTTGGTCTAGATTAGGTGTGGATTAGGGTTTAGGAGAGGGGGGTAGGGTGATGATCTAGGGGTTGGAGATAAAGAGGCATGGTAGCTAGGTTTGGAGCATGACCAAACAAGAGGTGAAAAGAGAGAGAAGAAAGAGAGAAGAAAGAGAGAAGAGGTGATGATAGGGTTTAAGCTAGATCAAATTAAGATCAAGCTAAAAGGAGTGAGAGATAGATGAGAGATGGCATGATCCCACCAAAAACAAGTAAAAACCAAATGACAAGCAAAAGGTGGTACTTGCATGGCCCATGCAAATATTTAATGCCATGTTGATTCTTGTGAAAACAATGTTATTACATGGCATTATTATTATGCATTCCCAAAATTGGAGTAAGGCCCAAGCAAAGGAATCTAGAAAGAATTCCAAGTGGAATAGATGGAGATAGCCATGTTTGAAATAGAATGGGACATGCTAGTGTGTATGTTCCACTAGATGATCAATAGTCCCAAAATATTCCAACATGAGCATAATTCCATGATAAACCATATGGAAGCTAGGAGAAAGGTTCCACTCACAAGGCATGCAAAGGTGGCCATGTGGCTCTCATATATCAATGATGTGAAAACAACATGATGCTAAGATGAGAGCATGTGGACAAGAATTGGATCCATCCCAACCCACATGAACTAGAGGTAACTCAAATAAAATGCAAAGCTCATATTTAGTTGGATGGTGGAATTTATAAGGTGGTGAAAAGAAAGGGTGGTGGAGTGGAATAAAAGATATGCCCCCAACTCAACTTGGGCATTAAACAATATATCAAGAACCAAATACAATATCAAGAGGCAAATACAATTTACAATGCATATGAGAGAAGAACCAAATCAAAAAGGGTTTTGTATGATGCTCAAATGCAAGGTGGCATGATGACATGAGCATGATATAATGATGATGCAACAATTATATATTTGAAGTAGCCATTATATTACTAGACAAAGTAGCATTACAATTGTTAGACAATTGGGATGCTTCAACTCTCCCCCACTGAACAGGAATCTCGCCCCGAGATTCTAGGAAGAAGAAGAAGACACAAAGAGGGTAGGATACTTGACACGAAGCTCATCTTCACGTTCCCAAGTGGCTTCATCAACGGAATGGTGCGACCACTGCACCTTGCAGAACTTGATGGACTTGTTGCGAGTCCTTCTTTCTACGACTTCAAGGATTTTTGTGGGGTGTTCTTGATAAGACAGGTCTTCTTGGAGATTGATAAGCTCATGATCCACGGTCCTGCCGGGGTCCTTGAAGCACTTCTTGAGCTGAGAGATGTGGAAAACATCATGGACTTTGAGTTTTTCCGGGAGCTCAAGAGCATAAGCAACTTCTCCTCTTCTTCCACGAACTTTGAAGGGACCGATGTATCTAGGAGCCAGCTTTCCTTTGATACCAAAACGGTGCGTGCCTCTCATGGGAGTGACACGAAGGTACACGAGATCACCAGGGACATACTCCATGTCCGTGTGCTTCCTGTCATAATTGCTCTTCTGGCGACTTTGAGCTATCCTCAGATTTTCAAGAATGATGTGAACCTTCTCCTCCGCTTGAGTCACAATGTCAGGGCCAAACAAGATCCTTTCACCTGCACCCGACCAACCAATCGGAGTTCTGCATTTGCGACCATAGAGAGCCTCAAATGGTGCCATCTTTAGACTTTTCTGGAAGCTATTGTTGTAAGAGAATTCAGCATAAGGAAGACATTCTTCCCACTTCATGCCAAAAGAGATGGCGTAAGCACGAAGCATATCCTCCAGAATCGATTGATCCTTTCCACTTGTCCTTGCGATGAGGGTGGTAAGCTGTGCTGAAGTTCAACTTTGTCCCCAAAGCATTTTGGAAACTTTCCCGAACTTGGAAGTGAAGATGCTTCCACGGTGCGAACTGATCTCAAGTGGAACCCCATACGAGAGACAATTACATTGATATAGAGCTCGATAATGAATTGCAAATTGTTTCCTTGACGGGGAAGAAGTGAGCCACTTTAGAAAGCCTGTCAATGACAACAAAGATTGCATTGTTGCTTATGTGACCTCGGAAAACCAGTGATGAAGTCCATCTCTACTTTCTCCCATTTCCATTCAAGGGTTTCAATGGCTGTAGAAGTCCGGAAGGTTTCGATGAACAGCTTTCACTCTGCGGACATCACACTCCAGACATACTTGGCACAATACCTTTTCAAACCAGGCCACCAATATTGTGTTTTCAAGTCCATGTACATCTTTGTGCTGCCAGGGTGGATAGAAAGAACAGAATCATGCGCCTCCTTGAGAACTTGCTCCCTCAAACCCGGGTAGTTAGGAACAAACATCCGGTGTTTAAAGAGAAGCGTGCCTTGATCATCGACGTGGAAGGACTCATACTTCGGAAGCTGAATCCTGGAGATGATCTTTCTTGTGTACGGATCACCAAGATGAGAAGAGCGAACCTTTTCTTCCAAGATAGGTGTTGCTAGAAGGTTCTGGAGATACCCTTGTTCCACAATTTCGAGTTGGTGGAATTCCTCGCACAAGAGAGGCTGTTGTTCTTCCATCATGAGGTTGTTGACATAAGCTTTGCGGCTGAGAGCATCTACCATGACATTAGCTTTGCCCGGAGTGTAGTTGATGGTCAAATCGAAGTCATTGATTGCTTCAATCCATCTCCGTTGCCAAAGGTTGAGATCAGGCTGTGTGAAGATATACTTCAAACTCTTGTGATCAGAAAAGATTTCACAACGGTTGCCAAGCAAGTAGTGCCTCCATACTTTCAAAGCAAAGACAACTGCTGCGAGCTCGAGGTCATGTGTAGGATAGTTGATCTCATGCGTCTTCAACTGTCGAGAGGCATAAGCAACAACTTGTTTTTCTTGCATGAGGACCGCACCCAATCCATGCAAAGAGGCGTCCGAGAATATCTGAACGGCTTGGATGTATCCGAGGAACCAAGAGGCGTGTGGAAGTGAGCTTTTCTTTGAGTGTCTCAAAGCTTGCTTGACATGCAGGAGTCCAAAGGTATTTCTTGCCTTTCTTGAGGAGATCGGTAAGAGGCTCCGCTATCTTGAAAAGTTACGAGCAGGCGACGACAATAACTAGCCAAACCAAGGAAACTCCGCACTTCTTTGACATTAACAGGAGGAAGCCATTCAACAATTGTCTTCACAGTTTCCGGATTGACTGCAATGCCCTTGGCAGAGATGACGTGACCAAGATAGGTAACTTGAGGCAGCCAAAACTCACACTTGGAGAACTTTGCATACAAGCGGTTCTCACGAAGTTTGCTTAGGACACACCGAAGGTGTTCTTCATGCTCTTCTTGTGACTTAGAATAGACTAAGATGTCATCTGGATAGACCACAACGAACTTGTCAAGATACTCCATGAAACCGAGTTCATGAGCCTCGAGAAGGTGGCAGGTGCGTTGGTGAGACCGAAAGACATGACCGTGTACTCATACAGGCCATAGCGGGTGGTGAAAGCTGTCTTCAGAACATCTTCCTTGCGAATCTTGATTTGGTGATAACCACTCCTCAAGTCCAGCTTAGAAAACCACAGCTCCAGCTAGGCGATCAAAGAGATCATTAATCCACGGAAGGGGATATTTATTCTTGATGGTTTTAGCATTGAGGGCCCGATAGTCAACACAAAGTCTATCAGTCTGGTCTCGCTTCTTCACAAAGAGTGTTGGGCTACCCCAAGAAGAAGTACTATGCTGAATGAAACCCAACTTCTCTTGTTCATCGAGCTGTCGTTTGAGTTCAGCCAACTCAGCAGGACCCATTTTATAAGGCCGCTTGGAGATAGGGCGGTACCAGTTCAAGCTCAATTACAAACTCAACCTCACGATCCAGGAGGCATACCAGCAACTCTTGGGAAAGACATCCGGGAACTCCACGGACCACGGAACACTCTGAATAGCTTCCATAGCATCAACATTGAGCCGCCAAAGAGAAAAGCTGGATAGCAGGAGTCGACTTGGAGAATAGACTATATGGCCTTGAATCTTGAGAGAAACCGCGTTCAGCACAATCAATCACAGCTGCATTTGCTGTCAACCAATCCATGCCCAAGATGACATCAATGTCGAATTGCCCGAATGATCAAAGAAGCCGAGCGAAGAGCCACCAATCTCAATTTGATTGCCATGGCTGATTTTAGAAGCCGCCATTGTTGCTCCGGAGAAAGGACCATTAACGCTTGAGGAGAGGATCCATAGCTAACTCATTCTCATTTGCAAACTTGTGAGACACAAAAGAATGCGATGCACGAATCAAACAAAACTCGTGCGAGGGACTGAGTTAACGGAAAGCATACCCATCACAACTCCGGTGCATGCTCAGCTTGCGGCGTTGACCTGATTAGCACGAGCAATAGCAGACCGGGCTTGGTGTTGATGTTGAGATCAGGTGGTGGTGCACGAACCAAAGGAGAGCTTGCCACAGATCTTGGAGGTGGTGGAGGAAGAGCCTTGTTCTTCAGCAGACAGTTCCAGCTTTGATGCCCGAGTCTCCACCGTGTAACAAGCACCGGTGGGCGTGGAGCAACGTGGCAGGGGACTCCTTGAGCGCTCAGGGTAGTGGTGGTTGTAGCCCACAGGAGCAGCGGTGAGGAAGTTTGGTGGCCTTGCGCAGCTTGAAGGTCTTGGTGGAGCGGGAGCGACGGTGGGGTGTTAGGAACCCAAACACGGCGCTTAGAAGGAGTGACATAGTGAAGAGCTTCTGCATCACGGCTGTGTTTCTTGGACTCCTCAAACACTTGCCTACTTGCCTCTTCTTGTAGAGCTGTATGCTAAAGTTCCAGAAACGATGCCGGCCTTGCATGTGTGATTGCATACTTAATCGATGCATTGAGCCCTTGCCTGAACCTCTTTTGCTTCTTCTTGTCATCAGAGATCTCATCGCCACCATAACGAGAAAGGTTCATGAAGTTCCTGATGTAGGTATTGACATTATCATTGCCACCTGCTTGAGGTTGAGAAACTTCCTTCATCCTCTCCATGACAATTTCAGAATCTTGCTCTTTGAAAGCTCAGATGTTGTTCCCAAGTAGGCTGAAAACCGGTCTGCGGTTGCCTTGGTAATTCTCCCACCAGAGAGCTGCATCTCCCTTCAGAAGGTGAGTAGCACACTTTACCCATTCTTGCTCAGGAACATCAGCAGTCATCAGCAACCTTGACATCTCACGCAACCAATCATCAGCATCAAGTGGTTGATCAGAAACATCAAATTGGCGTGGGTTGAACTTGAAGCTTTTGATGTCTCCTCGCTTGGGAGGTGGAGGTAGGCACAAACTCATTCCTCCGACACTTTCCTCAAACCGCTGGTTCTCTGCATTCTTTGCCAAGGCATTGGCGATGCTTGACAACGCTGCCCCAGTTCAGGTTGTATGTCCTCCTCGAGCAGGCGTGGTGGTGCCATCCTGTTATTGATATAACACACAAGTCAGTACTATAATGGAGAATAATAATAATCCACAATAGTACCAAAATGGAATTAATCAAGATTAAAGGATACAATTTACTAAGATGATATTAAAATATCAACAAAGTTCAAAGCACCTAGAAGATATTAAGCATAACGCATTTACGATTGAAAAGGAGTGTGGTACGATATATCAAAGAAAAATTTTCCGCAAATTTCAGCATTAAAACACCAATAGATCATAAAATCACTTAACGAATCAAGGTTAGTGACTCTACCAACTCGATATACAGAGCAATGATAAAAGTAGTGGTATGGTCGCGACTCCATCCGCCTCAAACCATTACTCGCACATGAATAAGTAAACACATATCCCAACACTTTCTTCTCACGATGAACCTAAAGATTAGCAACGACGGAAACGAACCCCCCACCCAAGATAACATCGGATAACAACGAGTAAGACAGATCGCGTCGGTATACAACGAATCAGATAGATCGCGTCGGTTAGCAAAAGCCTGTCGGTATGGAATGTACCAACAGTTGATAACCAAAAGGCCGATAAGATAACAACTTGGATGCAACAGATAGACAAGGAATTGCACACACACACTCACACGGATACACAACCTATGGTACTACTGAACCCAGAACACGTGAATCCTAGTTTGAATTTAAGAAGAGGATTGAAAACGTTACACTTCCTTACCAGAAAAGGGCGGTGGGTGGGTAAGAAGAAAAATGGAAGTAGTCCTACTCTCACGTTTGTTTTCCCTAGTATACATAACTACCAAAATATTTGCTAGACAGACAACGACCATTTGGCTGAGACCACGAAGAGGCGGGATGGCTCATACCAATTGTAACTACCTCGGTGAATTCGCTCCTAGTACAAGCCTGGATGATCGAAATGGTTGAAATAATGCGGTGGGGCCCAAATGCCACTCACAGGTAGACCTTTGGCCGTCCCAACCATTTCCAAACATCGGGACAAGAGCAGGCGGCGTAATCGGCGGCGAAGGATCAACTACATACACAAATGAGTATGTATGCAATCCACCATACAATAGTACATCGAGCCATTTCATCTAAAAAGAAAGGAAATATAGCAACCATATGGCAAGATCCAAATATCCTAGATAGATATAATAGTTTAGGATATCTCCTCATACATCAATCAGCAGTATCAAAGCGGGCGGAAGACAAAATCCGATGCGGATAAGAAGCAAATCGGCATAAGATGCCCCATAAATAAGCACATCCGCCCACGGATCTCACGGATCCCTTTCCCAGAATCTCTACACCGAATGATCGTTGCCCATATCGTCTCTTCCAACAGTATCCATCTTGTGAGTGTACCTGTTCATGAACCAAATAATTTATCGTGTGATACCCTAGAATTTTCGGCAAGTCTTTATGCCTCTAAAGGGACACAACTTTGGGTGGCCAATTGCAGCAAAAGATAAACCCTAGCAATTCTATAGATGCTACTAACCATCCTTCTAACGGAGATAGGCGGATGTCGTGAATTAATAACAGGTATAACCGTTAAAGCGGTAATATCCACAGATCCATCCTCCTCCTCGCTTACAAGCGAGGAAGCGGAGAACAACCCCCATCCGTTGGCGGTTTTATTAAACATTCCATGAGTGTTGTGCTATTTACTAGTCGGTACCTAGTCTAGTCCGATTAAAAGCGGTACTTTAGTTATGCTTGTCTATGATCGGCTGTGCTCCAAGTCGTCCATAACCGCGGACACGGCTTTGAAAGTTTTACCTGAGGGTGCACAAATAACAACACACACTCGATATGCCTCGGAAAAACCAAATCAAAACCCAGCAGGCGATCCACGACAAAGCAATTACAGGATTCAAAAATATTTCAGGCCACCCCATTGAGCTACCATAGCAAGTTAGCTGACTCGAGGCAGCCTCAAGGTTTGCGTCAATGGCTGTGAGCAATGGGAACCCGAAAATGTGGTGGGCTTGTCGACACCACGAAAACACTCCGCTTTCCTAAACAGTACAGTGTGCTCCTCGCACAATTTTAAATAAAGCAGTAAAGCATGGCATAAGTACAGGATAGTAAATAAAACCTCAAACTAGTTTGTGGCCCCAAGAAATAAGAATGAATCAAGCTCTGGCTCAGGGGGGGTTCATAAGCCTCCTGGATGTGGATAGCGCGAATAATCAAGGAACAGGAATCAAGTACTCGGGGTCCTACGGGACACAAGTGAGCCTGAAAAACCAAATAGCGAATATGGCTCACCGATGCCACTTTCATTAATTATTCCATTACTACTCAGGTTAAGTTGTTTAGGTACCTCGTTATCCATCAGACACTCACATACCCTACCCATGCTGTTCTACGACTCGCATGGCTCAAACAACTCCTGTAGTAATGGCTCATGGGATGGAGGAACAAGATTCTGTGGGGTTTAAAAGTAAAGGCTATGCAGTACTTGGGATTCAGTTTAATGCAATCGCGACTCAATGATGCAAGAATAAGATAGAGGCAATGGGTGCTATATGTATGCAAGCATGTGGTAGTGCTTGCCTGGCAGCTCAGTTGAAGCAAGTGATGGATCTGGGTAGTGCTCCTGGTTCTCTTGATATATCCCCTGCTCAGCGTCTATTCGAAGAAGAACCAAACAAACAAGGGCCAACATAAATAAAGTGCACACGCATATGTATAAATGCATCAAGCAAACAATCATGCCATGATGAATGATGCACAATGATGCACAAAACGTGGGGGTGTCGCCAAAGCGACCATGGCGCCTTTGTTTCTCTTCTCTGCATCTCGTGACGATGCGATGCGGGCAGACGAGCCTTGATCTTGAGCGAGATCGATCTCTCGACACAGGGCTCACATGTGAAGCGCTGCGGTGGCTTGAGCTTGAGCTAGGTACGTGAGAGGTGGGCGGCCTAGCTAGGGCCTGCGGCCTTCTGAGGCGGACCCAGCCTTGGCAAGGCGAGCGTGCCACGGCGTGCAAACGTCCGTGAATCTAGAGGCGGCACGGCGAGGCGGACCGTGTCGAGGAGGGAGGGCTCACCGCGAGTGGCCGGTGGCGTGGTTATTTCGGCTCGGCGATCGGCGGTGATCAGGGCCGAGCAGAGACTAGGGTTTCTCGGTGGCGCCCGGCGTGCGGCGATGCACCTCCTCCTCCTCCTGTTGGCGGGTTGAGGCGATCTGAGGCACGTCCTGGTACTCTTGATCACCTCCTCGTCGTGCTCGTCGCTTGCAGTACGGTGTAGGGGCCGAGAGGTTGCGACGATGGGAGGGTGAGGCGGTGGAGAAGAGGGGAGGAGCAGGCGTCCTTGGGGTAGATCTGGGAGAGGCAGAGAGGTGGTAGGAGGAGGATAAAGCCGAGAGGGAGAGGGGAATGCCGTGGGGAGGTGGGTTAATGAAAAGGTGGCTCGGGTGCCACCTTTCTCTACCTCTCTTCACGTGCTCTGGTCGGGGAGGCGAGGAGAGAGGAGAGCTAGGGAGAGGGGTAGCCTCGGGTAGGGTTAGAGCTAGGCTCGGGTTAGGGTTAGGTATGGCTCGGTGTAGCTAGGGTGCAGGGTGGGGTAGCAGCTAGGTGGCATGGTGGGGACATTTGGTGAGAGAAGGAGAGGCCGAGAGAGAGAGGTAGGTTTAGGGTTTGGTCTAGATTTGGTGTGTATTAGGGTTTAGGAGAGGGGGGTAGGGTGATGATCTAGGGGTTGGAGATAAAGAGGCATGGTAGCTAGGTTTGGAGCATGACCAAACAAGAGGTGAAAAGAGAGAGAAGAAAGAGAGAAGAAAGAGAGAAGAGGTGATGATAGGGTTTAAGCTAGATCAAATTAAGATCAAGCTAAAAGGAGTGAGAGATAGATGAGAGATGGCATGATCCCACCAAAAACAAGTAAAAACCAAATGACAAGCAAAAGGTGGTACTTGCATGGCCCATGCAAATATTTAATGCCATGTTGATTCTTGTGAAAACAATGTTATTACATGGCATTATTATTATGCATTCCCAAAATTGGAGTAAGGCCCAAGCAAAGGAATCTAGAAAGAATTCCAAGTGGAATAGATGGAGATAGCCATGTTTGAAATAGAATGGGACATGCTAGTGTGTATGTTCCACTAGATGATCAATAGTCCCAAAATATTCCAACATGAGCATAATTCCATGATAAACCATATGGAAGCTAGGAGAAAGGTTCCACTCACAAGGCATGCAAAGGTGGCCATGTGGCTCTCATATATCAATGATGTGAAAACAACATGATGCTAAGATGAGAGCATGTGGACAAGAATTGGATCCATCCCAACCCACATGAACTAGAGGTAACTCAAATAAAATGCAAAGCTCATATTTAGTTGGATGGTGGAATTTATAAGGTGGTGAAAAGAAAGGGTGGTGGAGTGGAATAAAAGATATGCCCCTAACTCAACTTGGGCATTAAACAATATATCAAGAACCAAATACAATATCAAGAGGCAAATACAATTTACAATGCATATGAGAGAAGAACCAAATCAAAAAGGGTTTTGTATGATGCTCAAATGCAAGGTGGCATGATGACATGAGCATGATATAATGATGATGCAACAATTATATATTTGAAGTAGCCATTATATTACTAGACAAAGTAGCATTACAATTGTTAGACAATTGGGATGCTACAACTCTCCCCCACTGAACAGGAATCTCGCCCCGAGATTCTAGGATGAAGAAGAAGACACAAAGAGGGTAGGATACTTGACACGGAGCTCATCTTCACGTTCCCAAGTGGCTTCATCAACGGAATGGTGCGACCACTGCACCTTGCAGAACTTGATGGACTTGTTACGAGTCCTTCTTTCTGCGACTTCAAGGATTTTTGTGGGGTGTTCTTGATAAGACAGGTCTTCTTGGAGATTGATAAGCTCATGATCCACGGTCCTGCCGGGGTCCTTGAAGCACTTCTTGAGCTGAGAGATGTGGAAAACATCATGGACTTTGAGTTTTTCCGGGAGCTCAAGAGCATAAGCAACTTCTCCTCTTCTTCCACGAACTTTGAAGGGACCGATGTATCTAGGAGCCAGCTTTCCTTTGATACCAAAACGGTGCGTGCCTCTCATGGGAGTGACACGAAGGTACACGAGATCACCAGGGACATACTCCATGTCCGTGTGCTTCCTGTCATAATTGCTCTTCTGGCGACTTTGAGCTATCCTCAGATTTTCAAGAATGATGTGAACCTTCTCCTCCGCTTGAGTCACAATGTCGTGGCCAAACAAGATCCTTTCACCGCACCCGACCAACCAATCGGAGTTACGCATTTGCGACCATAGAGAGCCTCAAATGGTGCCATCTTTAGACTTTTCTGGAAGCTATTGTTGTAAGAGAATTCAGCATAAGGAAGACATTCTTCCCACTTCATGCCAAAAGAGATGACGCAAGCACGAAGCATATCCTCCAGAATCTGATTGATCCTTTCCACTTGTCCTTGCGACTGAGGGTGGTAAGCTGTGCTGAAGTTCAACTTTGTCCCCAAAGCATTTTGGAAACTTTCCCAGAACTTGGAAGTGAAGATGCTTCCAGTCTGAACTGATCTCAAGCGGAACCCCATACGGAGAGACAATTCTGTTGATATAGAGCTCGATAACTGAATTGCGAAATTGTTTCCTTGACGGGAAGAAGTGAGCCACTTTAGAAAGCCTGTCAATGACAACAAAGATTGCATTGTTGCCCTTACGACCTCGGAAAACCAGTGATGAAGTCCATCTCTACTTTCTCCCATTTCCATTCCGGGGGTTTCAATGGCTGTAGAAGTCCGGAAGGTTTCTGATGAACAACTTTCACTCTGCGGCAGACATCACACTCCGAGACATACTTGGCACAATACCTTTTCAAACCAGGCCACCAATATTGTGTTTTCAAGTCCATGTACATCTTTGTGCTGCCAGGGTGGATAGAAAGAACGTAATCATGCGCCTCCTTGAGAACTTGCTCCCTCAAACCCGGGTAGTTCGGAACAAACATCCGGTGTTCAAAGAGAAGCGTGCCTTGATCATCGACGTGGAAGGACTCATACTTCGGAAGCTGAATCCTGGAGATGATCTTTCTTGTGTACGGATCACCAAGATGAGAAGAGCGAACCTTTTCTTCCAAGATAGGTGTTGCTAGAAGGTTCTGGAGATACCCTTGTTCCACAATTTCCAGGTTGAGCTGACGGAATTCCTCGCACAAGAGAGGCTGTTGTTCTTCCATCATGAGGTTGTTGACATAAGCTTTGCGGCTGAGAGCATCTGCCATGACATTAGCTTTGCCCGGAGTGTAGTTGATGGTCAAATCGAAGTCATTGATTGCTTCAATCCATCTCCGTTGCCAAAGGTTGAGATCAGGCTGTGTGAAGATATACTTCAAACTCTTGTGATCAGAAAAGATTTCACAACGGTTGCCAAGCAAGTAGTGCCTCCATACTTTCAAAGCAAAGACAACTGCTGCGAGCTCGAGGTCATGTGTAGGATAGTTGATCTCATGCATCTTCAACTGTCGAGAGGCATAAGCAACAACTTGTTTTTCTTGCATGAGGACCGCACCCAATCCATGCAAAGAGGCGTCACAGAATATCTGGAACGGCTTGGATGTATCCGGAGGAACCAAGACTGGTGTGGAAGTGAGCTTTTCTTTGAGTGTCTCAAAGCTTGCTTGACATGCAGGAGTCCAAAGGTATTTCTTGCCTTTCTTGAGGAGATCGGTAAGAGGCTTCGCTATCTCCGAAAAGTTCTGAACGAAGCGACGACAATAACTAGCCAAACCAAGGAAACTCCGCACTTCTTTGACATTAACAGGAGGAAGCCATTCAACAATTGTCTTCACAGTTTCCGGATTGACTGCAATGCCCTTGGCAGAGATGACGTGACCAAGATAGGTAACTTGAGGCAGGCAAAACTCACACTTGGAGAACTTTGCATACAAGCGGTTCTCACGAAGTTTGCTTAGGACACACCGAAGGTGTTCTTCATGCTCTTCTTGTGACTTAGAATAGACTAAGATGTCATCCAGATAGACCACAACGAACTTGTCAAGATACTCCATGAAAACCGAGTTCATGAGCCTCGAGAAGGTGGCAGGTGCGTTGGTTAGACCGAAAGACATGACCGTGTACTCATACAGGCCATAGCGGGTGGTGAAAGCTGTCTTCGGAACATCTTCCTTGCGAATCTTGATTTGGTGATAACCACTCCTCAAGTCCAGCTTAGAGAAAACCACAGCTCCAAACTAGGCGATCAAAGAGATCATTAATCCGCGGAAGGGATATTTATTCTTGATGGTTTTAGCATTGAGAGCCCGATAGTCAACACAAAGTCTATCGACAGTCTCGCTTCTTCACAAAGAGTGTTGGGCTACCCCAAGAAGAAGTACTATGCTGAATGAAACCCAACTTCTCTTGTTCATCGAGCTGTCGTTTGAGTTCAGCCAACTCAGCAGGACCCATTTTATAAGGCCGCTTGGAGATAGGAGCGGTACCAGTTCAAGCTCATTACAAACTCAACCTCACGACCGGAGGCATGCGACAACTCTTCAGAAAGACATCTGGAACTCACAGACCACGGAACACTCAATAGCTTCCATAGCATCAACATTCAGAGCCGCCAAAGAGAAAAGCTGGATAGCAGGAGTCGACTTGGAGAATAGACTATATGGCCTTGAGAATCTTGAGAAACCGAAGCGTTCAGCACAATCAATCACAGCTGCATTTGCTGTCAACCAATCCATGCCCAAGATGACATCAATGTCGATTGCCCGTAATGATCAAAGAAGCCGAGAACGAAGAGCCACCAATCTCAATTTGATTGCCATGGCTGATTTTAGAAGCTGCCATTGTTGCTCCAGGAGAAAGGACCATTAACCGCTTGAGGAGAGGATCCATAGCTAACTCATTCTCATTTGCAAACTTGTGAGACACAAAAGAATGCGATGCACCAGAATCAAACAAAACTCGTGCAGGGACTGAGTTAACGGAAAGCATACCCATCACAACTCCAGGTGCATGCTCAGCTTGAGCGGCGTTGACATAGTTGGCACGAGCAATAGCAGACCCGGGCTTGGTGTTGATGTTGAGATCCCGAGGTGGTGGTGCACGAACCAAAGGAGAGCTTGCCGCAGATCTTGGAGGTGGTGGAGGAAGAGCCTTGTTCTTCAACGGACAGTTCCAGCTTTGATGCCCAGAGTCTCCACACGTGTAACAAGCACCAGCTGGACGTGGAGCAACGTAGCTGTGGACTCGCCAGCGCCCAGTAGTGGTGGTTGTAGCCCCAGGAGCAGCAGTGAGGAAGTTTGGTGGCCTTGCCGCGTAGCTTGAAGGTCCTGGTGGAGCCGGGAGCGACGGTGGGGTGTTAGGAACCCAAACACGACGCTTAGAAGGAGCTGACATAGCTGAAGAGCTTGCTGCATCACGGCTGTGTTTCTTGGACTCCTCAAACACTTGCCTACTTGCCTCTTCTTGTAGAGCTGTATGCTAAAGTTCCAGAAACGATGCCGGCCTTGCATGTGTGATTGCATACTTAATCGATGCATTGAGCCCCTGCCTGAACCTCTTTTGCTTCTTCTTGTCATCAGAGATCTCATCGCCACCATAACGAGAAAGGTTCATGAAGTTCCTGATGTAGGTATTGACATTATCATTGCCCTGCTTGAGGTTGAGAAACACTTCCTTCATCCTCTCCATGACAATTTCTCGACAGAATCTTGCTCTTTGAAAGCTCCAAGGAACTGTTCCCAAGTAGGCTGAAAACCGGCAGCTTTGCCTTCGTGTAATTCTCCACCGTAGAGTTGTATCTCCCTTCAGAAGGTTAGTAGCACACTTTACCCATTCTTGCTCAGGAACATCAGCAGCCATCAGCAACCTTGACATCTCACGCAACCAATCATCAGCATCAAGTGGTTGATCAGAAACATCAAATTGGCGTGGGTTGAACTTCAGGAAGCTTTTGATGTCTCCTCGCTTGGGAGGTGGAGGTAGCGGCACAAACTCATTCCTCCTGACACTTTCCTCAAACCGCTGCTGGTTCTGCTGCATTGCTGCCAAGGCATTGGCGATGCTTGACAACGCTGCCCCCAGTTCAGGTTGTATGTCCTCCTCAGAACGGCGTGGTGGTGCCATCCTGTTATTGATATAACACACAAGTCATTACTATAATGGAGAATAATAATAATCCACAATAGTACCAAAATGGAATTAATCAAGATTAAAGGATACAATTTACTAAGATGATATTAAAATATCAACAAAGTTCAAAGCACCTAGAAGATATTAAGCATAACGCACACGACTGAAAAGGAGTGTGGTACACAGATATATCAAAGAAAATTTTTCCGCAAATTTCGGCATTAAAACACCAATAGATGCGCAAAATCACTTAACGAATCAAGGTTAGTGACTCTACCAACTCAGTATACAAGAGCAACGATAAAAGTAGTGGTATGGTCGCGACTCCATCCCGCACTCAAACCATTACTCCGCACATGAATAAGTAAAACACATATCCCAACACTTTCTTCTCACGATGAACCTAAAGATTAGCAACTACGGAAACGAACACCCCAAACAAGATAACGTCGGATAACAAAGAGTAAGACAGATCGCGTCGGTATACAACGAATCAGATAGATCGCGTCGGTTAGCAAAAGCCTGTCGGTATGGAATGTACCAACAGTTGATAACCAAAAGGCCGATAAGATAACAACTTGGATGCAACAGATAGACAAGGAATTGCACACACACACACTCACACACACAGATACACAACCTATGGTACTACGGAAACCCAGAACACGTGAATCCTAGTTTGAATTTAAGAAGAGGATAGAAAACGTTACACTTCCTTACCAAAAAAGGGCGGTGGGTGGGTAAGAAGAAAAATGGAAGCAGTCCTACTCTCACGTTTGTTTTTCCCTAGTATACATAACTACCAAAATATTTGCTAGATGCAACGACCATTTGGCTGAGACCACGAAGGCGGGATGGCTCGATACCAATTGTAACTACCTCGGTGAATTACGCTCCTAGTACAAGCACGGATGATCGAAATGGTTGAAATAATGCGGTGGGGCCCAAATGCCACTCACAGTAGACCTTTCACCGTCCCAACCATTTCAAACATCGGGACAAGAACAGGCGGCGAATCGGCAAAGAAGGATCAACTACATACACAAATGAGTATGTATGCAAGCCACCATACAATAGTACATCAGAGCCATTCCATCTAAAAGAAAGGAAATATAGCAACGCCATACGGCAAGATCCAAATATCCTAGATAGATATAATAGTTTAGGATATCTCCTCATACATCAATCAATAGAGTATCAAGCGGAAGCGGAAGACAAAATCCGAGTACGGATAAGAAGCAAATCGGCATAAGATGCCCCATAAATAAGCACATCCCGCCCACAGATCTCACGGATCCCCATTCCCGGAATCTCTACACCGAATGATCGTTGCCCATATCGTCCGTCTCTTCCAACCAGTATCCATCTTGTGAGTGTACCTGTTCATCTGAACCAAATAATTTATCGTGTGAGACCCTAGGGGTACTCAGCAAGTCTTTATGCCTCTAAAGGGGACACAACCTGGGGTGACGCAATTGTAGCAAAAGATAAACCCTAGCAATTCTATAGATACTCGCTAACCATCCGCCTAACCAGAGATAGACGGATGTCCGTGAATTAATAACAACAGGTATAACAGTTAAAACGGTAATATCCACAGATCCATCCTCCTCCTCGCTTACCGACGAGGAAGCGGACGAATAACCCCCCCATCCGTTGGCAGTTTTATTAAACATTCCATGAGTGTTGTGCTATTTACTAGTCAGGTACCTAGTCTAGTCCGATTAAAAGCGGTACTTTAGTTATGCTTGTCTATGATCGAGAAACTGTGCTCCAAGTCGTCCATAACCGCGGACACGGCTTTCAGAAAGTTTTACCTGCGGTGCACAAATAGCAACACACACTCGATATGCCTCGGAAAAACCAAATCAAAACCCAACGAGGCAGTCACGACAAAGCAATTACAGGATTCAGAAATATTTCAGGGGGCCACCCCATTGAGCTACCCGCAACGAAGTTAGCTGACTCCGAGACGGCCTCAAGGTTTGCGTCAGTGGCTGTGAACGACTGGGAACCCGAAAATGTGACTGGGCTTGTCGACACCGCGAAAACACTCCGCTTTCCTAACAAGACAAAGGTGCTCCTCGCACAATTTTAAATAAAGCAATAAAGCATGGCATAAGTACAGGATAGTAAATAAAACCTCAAACTAGTTTATGGCCCCAAGAAATAAGAATGAATCAAGCTCGCTCGGGGGGTTCATAAGCCTCCGGATGTGGATAGCGAATAATCAAGGAACAGGAATCAAGTACTCGGTCCCTACGGACACAAGTGAGCCTGAAAAACCAAATAGCGAATATGGCTCACCGATGCCACTTTCATTAATTATCCGATTACTACTCAGGTTAAGTTGTTTAGGTACCTCGTTATCCATCAGACACTCACATACCCTACCCATGCTGTTCTACGACTCGCATGGCTCAAACAACTCCTGTAGTAATGGCTCATGGGATGGAGGAACAAGTTTCGGTGGGGTTTAAAAGTAAAGGCTATGCAGTACTTGGGATTCAGTTTAATGCAATCGCGACTCAATGATGCAAGAATAAGATAGAGGCAATGGGTGCTATATGTATGCAAGCATGTGGTAGTGCTTGCCTGGCAGCTCAGTTGAAGCAAGTGATGGATCAGGTAGTGCTCTGGTTCTCTTGATATATCCATTGCGTCTATTCGAAGAAGAACCAAACAAACAAGGGCCAACATAAATAAAGTGCACACGCATATGTATAAATGCATCAAGAAAACAATCATGCCATGATGAATGACGCACAATTGGCATGGCAATAAAGTAGCATGGCATGGGTGAGGTGTGGAATACAAGAATAAACCATTTTATGGGGTTTTATTCACATTTTATACTCATTTAAGTTGCTGTACCCATTATATTTATATGATGCATGCTTCAAATCAAACCATGGAAAGCATAGACAGAAAGGTCTCGTCGAGCTAATCATTTTAGACATATTATTTGTTAAATTTGGAGTTATAAAACAAAAGTTATTAATTAATTAAGGAAAAAGGGCAATTTAATGTAATTTAAATAAACTTGGAATTTTAATTGTTCAAAATAGATTTTGAATGGCATATTTGAATTCCTCACATTTTTCTGATTTGAAAACATATATTATTTGTTTAAATTGGATTTATATTTTAAAAGTTATTTTAAAACAGAATTTAAATTGAATTTGAATTAATTTGAAAAAGGTTTGAATTTAAACAGATAAACACAGAGACTTTTTGTACTCAGACTAATCTTGCCACGTACCTTAATTCAGTGGGTCCAGTATGACTCAGAACACACGTCTTGTAAAACGTTTTACATCGAGTTTAGCTAGCCACGCAGTGGCGGCATGTGGGGCCAGAACCTGAGCCCACGCCTTGGTGGCCAGCCAGAGGACCGACAGTGGGGCATGCTGGAGCGCGGGTTGAAGCTGAAAAGAGGCCGGGGTTTCTGTAAAATCTCTTGGTGGGTATTTGGTGGGTCCTCTAGGATCGCGGGTTGATGCAAAACAAAACGTGGGGGGGTATGCGCAAAACGACCACGCGCGCACTGTTTCTCTTCTCTGCATCTCTGACGAGCGCGCGATGTACTCCTCGATCACCTCCTCGTCGTGCTCGCCTGATGCAGTGTAGCCGAGGGCCGAGGGTTCTGCCACGATGGGAGGGGTGAGCGGTGGAGAAGAGGGAGGGAGCAGGGCGTCCTTGGGGTAGATCTGGGAGAGGCAGAGAGGTGGTAGGAGGAGGATAAAGCCGAGAGGGAGAGGGGAATGCCGTGGGGAGGTGGGTGGATGAAAAGGTGGCTCGGGTGCCACCTTTCTCTACCTCTCTTCACGTGCTCTGGTCGGGCAGGAGGCAGGGCAGGGCGAGGGGCAGGTAGATGGGGACGTCCAGGTGGGGTAGGGTGAGGCCAGGAGGGAGGCTCGGGGTAAGGCCACAAGGCAGGGAGAGGGAGAGCTAGAGGGAGAGGGGGTAGCCTCGGGTAGGGTTAGAGCTAGGCTCGGGTTAGGGTTAGGTATGGCTCGGTGTAGCTAGGGTCTGGGTGGGGTAGCAGCTTGTTGGCTTGGTGGGGACTTATAGTGAGAGTAGGAGAGCGGCCGAGAGAGAGAGGTAGGTTTAGGGTTTGGTCTAGATTAGGTGTGGATTAGGGTTTAGGAGAGGGGGGTAGGGTGATGATCTAGGGGTTGGAGATAAAGAGGCATGGTAGCTAGGTTTGGAGCATGACCAAACAAGAGGTGAAAAGAGAGAGAAGAAAGAGAGAAGAGGTGATGATAGGGTTTAAGCTAGATCAAATTAAGATCAAGCTAAAAGGAGTGAGAGATAGATGAGAGATGGCATGATCCCACCAAAAACAAGTAAAACCAAATGACAAGCAAAAGGTGGTACTTGCATGGCCCATGCAAATATTTAATGCCATGTTGATTCTTGTGAAAACAATGTTATTACATGGCATTATTATTATGCATTCCCAAAATTGGAGTAAGGCCCAAGCAAAGGAATCTAGAAAGAATTCCAAGTGGAATAGATGGAGATAGCCATGTTTGAAATAGAATGGGACATGCTAGTGTGTATGTTCCACTAGATGATCAATAGTCCCAAAATATTCCAACATGAGCATAATTCCATGATAAACCATATGGAAGCTAGGAGAAAGGTTCCACTCACAAGGCATGCAAAGGTGGCCATGTGGCTCTCATATATCAATGATGTGAAAACAACATGATGCTAAGATGAGAGCATGTGGACAAGAATTGGATCCATCCCAACCCACATGAACTAGAGGTAACTCAAATAAAATGCAAAGCTCATATTTAGTTGGATGGTGGAATTTATAAGGTGGTGAAAAGAAAGGGTGGTGGAGTGGAATAAAAGATATGCCCCCAACTCAACTTGGGAATTAAACAATATATCAAGAACCAAATACAATATCAAGAGGCAAATACAATTTACAATGCATATGAGAGAAGAACCAAATCAAAAAGGGTTTTGTATGATGCTCAAATTCAAGGTGGCATGATGACATGAGCATGATATAATGATGATGCAACAATTATATATTTGAAGTAGCCATTATATTACTAGACCAAGTAGCATTACAATTGTTAGACAATTGGGATGCTACACTACCAGAGTGCAAAACTAGCAGAGCTGTACATTGCTAGGATTGTTAGTCTACATGGAACCCCCAAGACCATCGTATCAGATTGAGGAACCCAGTTTACTTCAAGATTTTGGCAGAAAGTTCAGGAAGGTTTAGGAACCAAGTTGAATTTCAGTACCGCTTATCACCCGCAAACCGATGGACAAACTGAGAGAGTCAGCCAGATCTTGGAGGATATGCTTAGAGCTTGTGTGTTGGAATACGGATCAAAATGGGAAGACTGCCTGCCTTTCGTAGAATTCTCATATAACAACAGTTATCAGGCTAGTTTGCAGATGGCACCATTTGAATTCCTATACGGAAGAAAGTGTCGTACCCCTTTGAATTGGTCGCAAGTAGGAGAAAGTCAGATCTTTGGACCCGACATTCTCCGAGAAGCAGAAGAGAAAGTTCACAAAGTTCGTGAGCACCTCAAGACCGCCCAATCCAGACATAAGAGTTATGCTGACAAAAGAAGGAGAGACCTGACTTTCAATGTCGGAGATTTCGTATATCTCAAGGTTTCACCATTGAAGGGAAATCAACGCTTTAGTCTGAAGGGAAAGTTAGCTCCCAGATATATCGGACCTTTCAAGATTCTGAACCACCGAGGAGAAGTATCGTATCATCTGGAATTGCCGGAAGAGATGTCAGCCATCCACAATGTGTTCCATATCTCGTTACTTCGCAAATGCTTGGAAGTGCCTGAGAAGACTGAAGTTTTCAAGAATATCGATCACAGAGCAGTGGAAATCAACAATGACCTGACCTATCTGGAAGTGCCCATTCGTATCTTAGAAGAAGCCTACAGAACCACCAGGACCAGGAGTATCAAGTTTCTCAAGATTCAGTGGAGCAACCATACCGAGGAGGAAGCCACTTGGGAGCGCGAGGATTACATTAGGACAGAGTTCCCAGATCTCTTTAGTTCCTAGTTTTCTTGTAAATCTCAGGACGAGATTTTATTTAAGGGGGGAAGGTTTGTAACATCCCAAAACTTCAATCCAAGTGTATCAAATATCAAATCATCCAAATTTAGGATTAACAAAAACTTTTCCATATTTAAAATGAAAGCATTCATATATGTGTGTATTTAAAATAAGAGTTGTTTTGAATTGCCATGATTGTGTGATCCTTTGCTTCTAAAATGTTTCTTAAGTGATTTAAACATCATCTACACCATTCCCAAACTTTTCCTAAAAGAAATCAAATCAAAAAGAATTAAAATGAAGGAATGGTCATTTGGACAAATTTAACTCTCATGCCTACTTTGGCTATTCCTAGTACTCAATTCTTAACAGAAACAATTCTTGATCTTTGCACCCCTTGCTAGTACACATAATGAGGTACCAAGGCCCACCTTTTGATCTACTAAAAAACTTCTGTAAACTATTTTAAATGACAGTTTAAAATTGAATCTAATGCATATGCATAGATCACCCCTATTTCAAAAACCATGTATTTGAGCTCCATTTTCAAAACCCTTGCAACCAGAGACTACCTAGCACTAGTGGAGATCACCCAAAATTTTTGAACTCAAAATTCAAAACTTTTTCTCTTGCGGCCATTTCATCAAACACTTGGCAGGCATATTACAAACTAAACAAATTTCACTATTTTAAATAGTGTTCTGGCCAAACTTGTTCCCCAAATTGCCACCAAAAACCTCTCCACTACTCCCCCTAACCCTCTCTAGCCCAGCCCCACACTGTGCCACGACCAAATGGTCATGGCCATTAAGGCCGAACCCCCACTTGGGCACCCACCGCGACAAAGAAGCCACAGCCGCCGCCAGCGCCATCCACCGTGTCCTGGAGATAGCCAGTGGTCCACCTCCACCGTCCAACCAGTCCCAGCACAAGGACAGTGACCCGAACGACCAGGAACCGCCGCGCCCCGAGCCTGTCGACCATGCCGACGCCTCCCATAGAGCGCGCACTGTCCCCACGTGCACTAGCCGCCGCTCGACACCATCCCGCGCCCACCGCTCCGCCTCGACCTGGAGAACACCCCAGACACCCCCGTTCGCCGCCCAAAGCCCCACAGCCACCGCTCGCCGTGGACATAGCCGCTTCGGCCGCGCAGAGCGCCACCTCACCCCGACCGCATGCCACCGCCCCTACGGCCGCATTGAAGCACTAGAGCACCGCCAGGGGACCGCCCATCGATCGCCATCCCCAGCCATGTCGCTAGCTCGCCGTAGCCATGTCGCCACCGTCGACCGCCCATCCCGCTCGGTCTCACCGCCGAGTCTATAAAAGGAGCCCTCCCCAGCACCAAAGACTCACACCATTCCACTCCCCTCACCTCTCTGAACCTCAACCACCCCTCGCCGGAGCAAGTGGAGCAGCAGCTCGCCGGAATTGGAGCCGGAGCCGCCGCCTCTGGAGAAGAAGGGTGCCGTTGATTCCGGCCACCCCAAGCTCCGCCGCGACCATGCCTCGCCTCGCCGTCATCTTCCACTTCGTTCGCCCGCATCGCCGACCCTGCTGGAGCCCTAGTACGCCCCCAATAGACCCCCACCGAGCCGCTAGGGTTCGAGCTGGGCGACCGTCTGTCGTCGACGACGACCCTCACCGTAGATCTAGCCTCTAATCCTTGCACGCCCACACAGTATCTGCTTTGCGTTTAAGAGCCTGACAAGTGGGACCCCTGTCAGCTGAGCCTCAAGCAGAGCGCCACTGGGCCGCCCATTTCTTTCCCAAGAAGCCCGTAGATTCAAATCTAGGTTTTTCTTTTTAGTTAGAATATAGTTTCTGTCCAGTGTTTCAAAATTCAATTCTGTGAGTTTGACAAATCCAAATTACATGAAACTAATTTTGTCTGGAAGGTATTGAAATGCTCTATCCAAGCCCGTTGGATTTAATTCATTTAGAGTTATGAATTTCTCCTAATAAAAAAATAAGAAGACAGAAGCTTTTGCAACTTGAAACATTTTTGTAAAATCAACCAAGTTAGCTTTTGAGTTGATTCCAACTCTCAAAATCACATTTCATCATACCTATACAAATATGTAATAATATTAAGGTTTACAGGCAGTGACTTTGGACTAGTACCAAAATAATGCTATATAGGCATTTCTAGTCACTTTTAAATCATTAAATAATAAACTTAAACCAAATTAATATTGATCCAACCTTTAAATCTCATTCCCACATGTTAGAATATGTGGTGAGGACATGTGTCCACATGATCCCACATTTTGGTGGTGAATATTAAATTTTAGTTAATATTTCTATGAGTAGAAATTACTTTTCCAAAATAAAAAGGTTGAATTTGTTGAATTAAAACTTGTGATGTTTGGGATGATAATAGATCATCAATTGTGTGGTTTAGAATACTACTTAGCCCAAGTTAAGTATTGTTTGGTGATTGTGCACTCCCTATGTATTTCTAGACGATAGTACCGACCAAGCCTTCGAGGAGGAGGAGTTCTACCAAGAAGAAGAAGAAGAAGAAAACTTCAACCACTGCACCAACCAAGGCAAGCTATTAGTGGCAAGCTAACCCTTGCAAACATGATTTAGTAAGCTATTATAGCAAGCTAGAATAAAACTCGATAGTTTAGTAAAGATGCCTTAAGCATACTTTGATCACACCCCCTTAGTTTACACAAAGTTCTTTAATTAATTTTGAAGGTAGCATAAAGAGTATAAAACTTGACCTAATTAGTAGATGTCATTCTATGGCATGAGATTGATCCCACCTTTCCACCTTAGTGAACACTCTTAACCTAGTGTTTTAGAATAGATAAAACTTGAGTCACTTTAGATGGGAACACTTGGTGAAAATGAGTTGTGAAAACCTTGGAATGATGAGTCATTCTATTGAGATGTTTTGACCTGTGTTGAGAAACACAGCTGGTTTATGATGATGAAAATGATGAGGCATGAGCCTTAACCCTTTTATAAAACTGATGGTCGGATTTAGATGCGATACCATTCCAAATTTACCGTACAACCACATTACCTGAATTGGGTAAGGCTTAGCTGGAAATTTATATGCATTAGTATTAGTTCCCTCACGGGAGAGGTTTGAGCTGAGGCTACCTCTCATGATGTCCAAATATGCAGTGCCCAAGATGACTGATGGTCATGGTTGGGAGGCCATGCTCATAGGAGAGGTGCTTGTACTAGGGTGTGTAAAGGGAAGGTTATGTTTGATTATCTGCATACCACGTATGATGATTCAGGGTTATCCCTGACAGATGTATCAAATCTTGTGGTGAAAGTGTACCACCTCTGCAGAGTGTCAAACTATTCGAATAGTCGTGTCCGCGGTTATGGACAGTTGGAATGGCCATACTGTTTCGTTGTCAGATGTTTCTAAATAACTTGAAATGAACGAGGAACCTTGACTTGACCACAACAGGGTTGTGTAGATGAAAATAGCTTCCCAACTTAAGTGATTCTAGACTTTTATTTTATCTTTTCTTGCTTCAGAACTCAGCTTAGGTTTCAAACTTAACTTGATAGTTATTCTTTCCATTCAGTACTTTAACTTAGAATCATAACCCTTGCTAGTAGTAGTTTGCGAGTACTTAAAGAGTACTCATGGCTTTTGTCCCTGGCTACTATCATGGCCAGACTATGAAGGAGATTATCAAGATGATGGTCAGCAGGACGGCTATGATAACTAGGACTATCTGCCTTCGTCAGCATTGCCTGTGCCCGTGAAGATGGACTCCACCGCTACGCTATCGTTTAATTCCGCTGCTTGTTGTATTAAAGACTGGATCATGAGATCCTTATTTGTGTAAAACCTTATGTATGGTTTGTAATGGATGATGTACTGTGGTATCCAATCCGTTATGACTCGCAAAAATGGTAATCCTGGGATTGCGAGGTATGGCATAACGGGCATCTGGGATTAAAAATCCGGGTGTTGACACTTAGCATGTCTCTTACTCAAGTTGGCTTGGCCTTTGAGATATTTCAACGACTCATGGTCGGAGTGTATGATAAATTCCTTAGGACAAAGATAGTGTTGCCAAACTTGAAGGACACGTACTAAGGCAAAAAGCTCTTTGTCATAAATCGGATAGTTAAGGCGAGCAACATCAAGTTTGTCGCTATGGTAGGCAATAGGACACCCATTTTGCATGAGGACTCCTCCAATGCCAATACCACTAGCGTCACACTCTATCTCAAAAGTTTTTGTGAAATCCGGTAACACAAGAAGAGGTGCTTCGGTGAGCCTCTTTTTAAGGTCATCAAAAGCTTTTTGTTGTGCTTTGCCCCACACGAAGGTGACATTCTTTTTTCTCAATTCGTTGAGAGGACAAGCAATGGTAGAAAAGTCTTTCACAAAGCAATGATAGCAACTGGCCAAACCATGAAAACTTCCGAGTTCACTCACATTTGTGGGGCTGGGACAATCTCGTATGTCCTTTACCTTGGAAACATCAACTTCAATGCCCTTCAAATAAATGACAAATCCAAGAAAAATCAACTTGTCTTTAGCAAAATTACACTTGGGAATATTAGCATAAAGCTTTTCATGTCGAAGGATTTGCAAGACCTCCTTGACATGTGTAACATGTTCCTCAAGTGACTTGCTATAAACAAGTATATCATCGAAGTTGACAACAACACTTTTTCCAATGAGAGAACGCAATATATGATTCATAAGATGCATGAAGGTGAATGGGGCATTAGATAAGCCAAAAGGCATGACCAACCATTCATAGAGACCAAGTTTGGTCTTGAAGGCGGTTTTCCACTCATCACCTTCCGCCATGCGTATTTGATGGTAACCACTACGAAGATCAATTTTTGAGAAAATAGTGGCTCCACACAACTCATCAAGCATGTCATCGAGATGTGATATGGGATGTCGATAACGCACAGTGATAGCATTGATTGGATGGCAGTGCATGCATAACCGCAACGTATCATTCGCTTTTGGAACAAGAATCACGGCTACCACACTCAGGCTAGTGCTTACTTGGATCAAACCTTAGGAGATGAGTTGGTTGATTTGACGTTCGATCTCCTTCGTCTCCTCTGAGTTTGTGCGGTATGCGGCGCGGTTTGGGAGAGGTGTGCCGGGTATGAGGTCAATGCGATGCTCGATTCTCCGAAGAGGAGGAAGTCCATGAGGTGGCTCTTCGGGAAACATGTCCTTGAATTCCTGCAAAATAGCCATCAAAGGGGGAGGAATATTTGTCAAGTCATTAGTTCCTTGCGCTAGTCCCTTGCAAACAAGGACATAGTGTAAGACGGATGGGTTATTCCTCACAACTCTCATCTCACTTTTGGTGGCAAGGAGAACACTCTTAGTTTCTCCACTCGAGTTAGGCATGTGGCTCTCACTCGCTATATGGTGGTTCTCTCACTCACCGCTCTTCTCAAAAGTTTGTGTTGTGGTTTGCACCCTCGCTAAAGCCTTTGCACTGTACGCAATTATTTGGCTAGGAGCCATCGGTTGCAAAACACATGGCTTGTTAAGCCACTTGAAGGTGTATACATTTGTACGACCATTATGTAGAGCACCTTTGTCGAATTGCCACGGTCGACCAAGCAACATATGGCAAACCGTCATTGGGACTACATTACACTGAACCGTGTCTTTGTAAGGGCCAATTGAGAATGTTACCGAGACAGTATGCTTGATCTTCACGGACCCTTGATCACTTAGCCATTTCACGTGGCAGGGGTTCTTGTGTGGATGGAGGGTGAGGGTGAGCTTCTCACACAATTCAGCGGTTGCAAGGTTGTGGCAACTCCCTCCATCGATGAACACCTTGGTAGATTTGCCGTTGGTGCCGGCACGTGTTTGGAAGATATTTGATCGTTGATCTACATGCTCTTGTGCTTGAGTGGTCAAGATCCTTGTGACGACAAGTGATGGACTTGCATCATGTGCACACATGAGGAGTTCTTGATCATCTTCCACGTGTTGCCTTGTCATTGCCTCTTTGACTCTAGCATCAAATTCTTCCTCACTCAAGTACTCTTCATCGCCATTGTCATGGATGAATAATACTTTATTATTTCCACAATCAACCGACTTGTGTCCTTTGCCTCCACACTTGTAGCATTCGCCGTTGAATGGTGGAGCATCTTTTGTAAGCTTGCCACTTGGGGGCGTTTTTCCTTGAGGAAGTGTGGGCTTGAAGGAAGGCTTGGAGGTACTTGAGGAGCTTCCATTGAAGGTTGTTGGTGTAGCGGTTAAAGCTTGCTTATAGGTGAAGTATGTCTTTGGCTTGTTGTATTTGATGTCCTCTTGTACTTGACGCTCGACTTTTCTTGCGATGTGCACAAGCTCAACCATGTCGCTGTATTTTTGAAAGTCGAAGATGCACTTGATTGGATGGTTCAAGCCGATGAGGAAACAAGCCATTGTTTGCTCCTCGCACTGTTCAATGTTGGCGCGGATCATGTTGATCTCCATTTGCTTGAAGTACTCTTCCACAGTCTTTGTCCCTTGACTAAGCGATTGAAGCTTGTTGAAGAGGTCACACGTGGAGTGCGAAGGAACAAAGCAGGATCTAATATGAGCCTTCATGTCATGCCAAATTGTTATTGGAGGCTCTTCTCTTGTGTCACGAGCTACTTGAACTTGTTCCCACCAAAGGTTGGTGTAATCATAAAACTCAAGCGAAGCCATGGCGACCATCTTCCCATTGCTATAGTTGTGCATACGGAAGATCTTGTCGACCTTGAACGCCCATGAGAGGTATTCTTTAGGATCATTTGAACCAGTGAACTTGGGCATCGTGAACTTGAGCTTGCCAAAGGTTTCTGCATCATTGTGGTCATGGTAGAGGTTGTTGCCATGATGTTGGTGTGCTTCATATTCCATGCAATCATTGCGACAATCTTGGTGACCTTGTTGGTGCAGTTGCGGTTGAGGAGTGATGACCCACAAGTATAGGGGGTGTATCGCAGTATTTTTGAGGGAAGTGAAACCCAATTTATTGATTTGACACAAGGGGAGCCAAAGAATATTTATAAGCCTTAACAACTGAGTTGTCAATTCAGCTGCACCTAGAAACAATCTTGCTCACAGCAGTTTCTCTGTAGCAACAGTTTTGTAGTAGTAATAGTAAAGTAACCGCAGTAGTAAAGGTAAAGACAGTAGTAACAATTGTAGCAAACAGTAGGATTAAAGCGCGGTAGGCATAGGGATGGATGGACAGGCGTTGCATGGACAAGACAATTCATATAGCAATCAGAACATAGGGCATTTGCAGATAAATAAGATAAAGCATCCAAGTACTAAATAATCATAGGCATGTGTTCCATATATAGTCATACGTGCTCGCAATGAGAACTTGCACAACATCTTTTGTCCTGCCAGCCCGTTTGCAGCGGGGCCTCAAGGGAACTACTGGCAATTAAGGTGCTCCTTTTAATATAGCACCAGAGCAAAGCATTAACACTCCATGAACACATGTGATCCTCACATCAAAGCCATTCCCTCCGATTATCCCGATTGCTGTCACTTCGGGGCCTTTGGTTCCGGACAACAACGTGTGTATACAACTTGCAGGTAAGACCAAAAACAATACTATCATAATGAATCAATAACATGTTTAGATATGAAATCATGGCACTCGGGCCCTAGTGACAAGCATTAAGCATAACAAGTTGCAACAAAGTCAAAAAGCACTAATAATAGATACTAGGCACCATGCCCTAACAATATGATGCCATTACATGAATGATTTCATCCAATCCCTACCATCCCCATAGCCTACAACGGGGGATTACTCACTCATAGATGGGGGAAACATAGATGGTCGATGGAGAAGCGATGGTGGTGATGATGGTGATGATCTCCTCCAATTCCCCGTCCTGGCAGGGTGCCAGAACGGAGTTTCTTGTTCCGAATCGTGAAATCTGGTGGTGGCGGTGAAGCGAAACTCTTTCTGGAAAAACGTCGAACCCCCCTTGGTTTTTAGGTCAAGAGGAAACTTATAGGCGAAGAGGGAGGCCGAGGGGGCAGCCGAGGTGGCCACACCACCCCTAGGCACGGCCTGGCCTGGCCCGTGCAGCCAGGTGGTGTGGGCCCCTTGTGGCCCTACTCCGTCTCGTCTTCTGGCTCCGTGAGTCTTCTGGTGAAATAGGATTTTTGGCATATTTTCCGGGATTTTTTCTTGATAGTTGATTTTCTGCACAAAAACTAGACACCAAGGCAATTCTGCTAAAAACAACGTCAGTCCGTGTTAGTTGTATCCAAATCACACAAGTTTAGAGGAAAAACAATAGAAAAAGTGGTCGGGAAAGTAGATACGTTTTGGACATATCAAATCCCCCAAGCTTAGCTTATTGCTTGTCCTCAAGCAATTCAGTTGAAAACTGAGTGCGATAAAAGAAACTTTCACGAACACATTTGCTTCATAAGATGTATATATTCTCAGCATATGATTAACTACTGAGGCAATTCATAATAAGGAGTATGAAACTAAGTTTACTTAATAGTCATTGCAAGCTATGAAGAGCTTCTAACTCAAAAATAGTAAGTAGCATGAAGCATAAACATAAGCAACATTGCAATGCTCATAACAATGTATGATAGAGTGGTATCTCGCCTGCCATTGATTGTAGAGCAAACATAAATGCCAAGGCACCTCTGAAGTTCAAGTGAAGACTAGAAGTAAAGATATCAAAGATACAAGCATCAAAGTCATAACACAATTAATCAAGTTTTGAGACAAGCACATTACACTAAGAATGACAACTATGCTCTCAAGAAAGTGCTCATAGAATGTGTGGAGACTCAACAAGGAAATGAAAAAGGTTTTTTTTTTGAAAAGTTTGAAAGGCTTCCAAATGCTGAAAGTATGGTACTCATTAGCTTTGAGATCTCATTGCCCCTATCATAAGCATCTTTAAATGGTTAAGGTTAAAGTGACACAACTAAGAGGATATGCTTGACAAGTTATAAGTTAAAATCTCATGCCCCTTACTTACGAGTACCGGATCTCATGCTACTCAACTTCAGTCACAAGTAATCTCTTGTCATTGTAAGTATATATGTATCATAGAGAATCGCCAACGGGGTACCCCTTGCACATGATACAGGAGCTATCCTATAATCAAAATGACAAGGCAAGCAGACATGAGCATCTCAACGATCTTTTTATTTCTATTTGCATAGGTTTTTATTGAGGATGCTTCATAGAATGCTCATTATGGTTATGCTGCAAGTTTCCACCATGATTAGGCATGGCTTAGGCTAGCGGCCCAGGCGTTTTTCTAACACATATACAAACTCCATGATCTCACAAGTTCCCCTTTTATTTCACACCGCCGGGATCCATAAGCAAAAGAATCATGATATCAACGAGGTACAAAGTACCAGTGCAATGTTGAAAGCGTTCCCCATGATACATGGTTCTGCTAACTTCAACTTATAAAGCACAAGCATATACGCATCAAAGATGGATGCAATGGTTCAATATTATTAAGTGCAAGAAAGTAAAGTGTGCCATCAAGTTCGTGAGAGCTTTACTAACTAACTTTCTCATAACAAGCAAACATTTTATTCGGAAGAAAACAAGGCATACTAAGCATGCACGGGATAACAAATGATGCTAATAGGTAGGTATGGTGGACACTTTTGGCAATATTGGTTTTAGGGAGTTGGAAACACGAGTAAAGATTATACTCAGTGCAGGTGAAGGCTAGCAATAGTAAGGTAGCGACAAACGAGAGAGCAATAACTGTCATAATCATGCTTACAACAAAACAAGACTAATTATGGCATGAAAGTGATTCAAGACCCCTGAGGCAAAATAATTCATTGAGGCTTAACTGATTATTGTTTCAGTCATATGCATGCATGAGCATGTGCCTAGTCAATTCAAGTGAAACATTCAGAGGAGGATACCACAGTGTCATACCAAGTTATGAATAGAGCAATGCAAGCAAACATTCATACGACATGCTATAAGCTATTAGCGAGCTGGAGCTAATCATAAGAAAGCAAGAACTACTAAGCATCCATAAATAACATACACCCTACATGAACAGACTAAGCATGCCCACAATGATGAGTATATGTACAAAAATGAAAACAAATAGAGTTTGTTACCAGCCTCTTACCACACCTCAAGTTGTCATTAATCCTCATTATTGCCCTTCACTTGTATAGCTTGGATAATAACATGAAACCAAATTCCACTAAGGACTGCTGAACCCTGCAACAAACTTCACAAAACCAAAGAAGAACAACAAATATTTTTGGTGTTTTTTTGATTTTTAAAGGCAAGAACAAAAAGGAAGAAGAAGCAAAGCAAAATCTTTTTGGGTTTTTCGAATAATTAAGACAAAGCCAAAAGGAAGAAGCAAACCAAGGCAAAAATAAGCAAACAAAGAGAAACAAAAGAAATATTTTTAGTATTTTTGTGTTTTAGAAAGAAAAAATAAAGAAAGAACAAAAACTAAAAAGAGAACGAAACATGGATATACAAAGTACCGACAAAACATGATATGGAGATGAGTGTGATGTCGGTGTACCTCCCCCCAAGCTTAGGCTTTTAGTCTAAGTGGGTATCAATCCCAAGCTGGCCAAGATGGAGCGCCTCCGTAGTACGGTGAGGAGATACCCTCGTCCTGGTGCGAGCTCGAGGACGCCCCACCGTAGTGCGCAGAGTAATTGTAGGAGGGCACATGCTCTTGGTGCTGCCTGTGGAAACCGAGAAAGCGGAGCTGCTCATCCACCTCCTCCTTGGACTGCGACCACGGCCTCCTGTGAATACTGAACAAAGTAGATTGCGGCAAAGGAATCTCCCTTTCATCCCCGTCAGTAAACAACATCCTGTATACTAAACCGTCCGTATCAGAGTCAGCAGTGACGAAGTGATGTGTTTTCATGGTAGCGAGATCAAGCCTTTGTGGTGCCAATATAGTATCATTAGGATCCACAGAAAGTTCTAATGCAATAACCATACGTGAGGCAATAACTCCCCCATAAATAGGTCCCCTAGCAGCTAGGCGGCGAGCAATGAGAGAGCCAAGATTGTACCGAGTATCATTATTAAGTGCAGCAGCTAGGAAGGCTAAATTATAATTGGAGATATTACTCGTATTCTCCCTACCAAGAATGCTAGTAGAAAGATAATAAGCAAAGTATATAAGAGCTGGGAGTTGGATGTTTCTTATCTTCCCGCGCTAAGCTACGTGGTCATCGTCATTTGTCACACTTCGATAGAGCTCCAGCAAATCAGCAGGTCACCCTTGGATCTTCTTCATGGTCCCCGTCATGCCTATACCTATAATGCTGCAAAATCTTTCCAGTGACATGGTAATAAGCTGAATATAAATTCTGAAAGAAACAGTTGACTGATAGGGGGTGTTAGTGAAAACGAAACTCTCAACGAAAATTTTGGTGAGCACGACATATTGCTCACTCTCATCTTCCATGTATGAGGTTAAACCGACCCTCTGAACCAGTAGTAAGAAATCATCAAGGATCCCTGCACCTTGCAAAAAGGTATAACAAGGAAAAGTAGATGGGTGAGCATCCCCCTCATCTCCTTCATTGCCAAAGCATGGTGCAATGAGATCCTCATTGTATGAAGGCCTAAACTGAGAGGCTGATCTTGAGGGCCTTGACCTCCTAGGTGTGTCCCTCTCAAATATTTCTCCAAAGGTATGGTTGTTCATCTTTGATATTCTGAAATTTAAACATCCATTAAACAAGTGATTGCAAAGTGAATATATAATGAAGGGCACTACTCATAGGGACTTGTAAGAGGCCTAAACATGCATCAAAACAATATCTCTAAGCATTGAACAAGCTTACAAGCTCTCATAACCTGTCACCTACAGCAGCAAAATACTCAAGATATAAACCACTAAACACAAATCTACTTGGACAAGCGGAGGAGTCACATACCGGAGAACAAATGGTCCAAATTTCAGCAGCAAAGATGGGCTGAGCAAGGAGATCGAAAAATCGTGGGCTAGAATAGCAAGAACACTATTTCAAGCAAAGAACTGATGTTTTCTCGGGAGAGATAAGAAAGTGGGAAGTGAGAGAGTGAGTGGAGGGTCAGGGGTGGCCCACACCATGGCCATGCGCGCCCCTGGGCTGGCCGCGCCACCAGGTGGTGTGCCTGCCTGGTGGGTCCCCCTGGTACTCTCCAGGCACTTCTCTACCCCTTTTTCACGTAAAAATTTAATATGAATTTTCTGGATTTTTTCGAGACACTTTATTTTTGAGCAATTTTCAGGTATAGATGAATGATTTTCTGATAGAAAAAGGTTTCTGGAATGATGCAAAGACAAAACAAAGCTAAAACTTTAGAAGTTCTAAGACACTCTAACATGCAAGCAACTAACAACAGAAAAGTAAACTAAACGAAAGCAAAAACTAAGATGAATAAAATAAGAGTAAGCAAAGATAATCATGGTGAAAGCATTGTTTTGTTCATTAAAATCCCTTTGTTAACAAGGTTGATCAGGTCTTGTTACCAACACAATTTTATATGAAACAAAACTTTGTATTCCACTAATGATTATGTTACCTCAACCTTGATAGCAATGGTCCCAATCATAATAGTTTCATATTTTTCTCGTGGTATGGGACAATATATTTCTCCAACTTGAATGCCCTCAACATGTTCAATTGAATTTAACCCACAAGTCCTATCAATCTTCTTGGGGAAATAGACAGTATGCTCCTTGTCATTAACATTAAAAGTCACCTTTCCTTGATTACAATTAATAACAGCTCCTGCAATATTAAGAAAAGGTCTCCCAAGAATAATAGATATATTATCATCTTAAGGCATTTCAAGCACAACAAAATCAGTTAACATCAAGCAATTATGAGCCACTTGAATAGGTACATCCTCACATATACCAACATGAATAGTAGTAGATTTATCAGCCATTTGTAAAGATATATCAGTTGGTATTAGTTTTTCCAGTTGAAGTCTCTTATAGAGAGAAAAAGGCATAACACTAACTCCTGCTCCCAAATCACACAAAGCAGTTCTAACATAACTATTTTTAATAGAGCAAGGAATAGTTGGAATCCCTGGGTCTCCAAGTTTCTTTGGAACCTTACCATTAAAGGAATAATTAGCAAGCTAAGTAGAAATTTCTTCAT
The DNA here is from genome assembly GCA_023614405.1 of Avena insularis. Lineage (NCBI taxonomy): Eukaryota > Viridiplantae > Streptophyta > Magnoliopsida > Poales > Poaceae > Avena > Avena insularis. The sequence continues at coordinate 328,116,633 of CM042690.1, read as the reverse complement.
TAGGAATCTTCCTTTTATTCGAGACAATATCCTTCATATACTTTGAATAAGGAGGCAATTTAATAGCATCAGTCAAAGGAATTTGCAAGAATAAAGGTTTCATCCACTCACAAAACTTATTGTAGTGTTCATCTTCCTTTGACTTGTGTTTCTTATCAGGGAAAGGAATAGGTTTTTGGACCCAAGGCTCTCTTTCACTACCATGTTTATTAGCAACAAAATCTTCTTTAGTGTATTTAGTATTCTTAGTGTGCCTTTCAGGTTCTTCTTCAACTTTTTCTTTATCAGGAGCATCATTTTCTTCATTACCACTTTCAGTTTCAGCATCAGAGACAAATATACTATTAGGATCTTTAACAGGTTCAGAGGGTTCTACAATAGTTTTATGTTTCTTTTTTCTTTTCTTAGGAGTAGTACCACTATTTTCAACTCGTTGAGAATCCTTCTCAATTCTTTTAGGATGCCCCTCAGGATATAGTGGATCCTGGGTAGCAGCACCACTTCTAGTTCTAATTTCATAAGCATGTTTTTCTTTAACAACATTAACTAGCAAGTCTTTTTGTACATTAATAAGCTGATCTATTTGAGTTTGGACCATTTGAAAATGTTTAGCAAGCATTTTAACATCATTAGAGGTTCTTTCCAAAATATCCTTCAAATCAACAATAGCTCTAGTGTTTTCCATTAAATGATTTTGCACCCTTTTATTAAAATTATCTTGCTTAACAATAAAAACATCAAATTCTTCTAAGCATTGATCAGGAGGTTTAGAGTAAGGGATATCACCTTCATCAAAATGTTGGAGAGAGTGTACCTCATTAGTAGATGAGTGGGGGATTGGCTTACATAGTTCTTCTATAGGAGGAAAATTCTTGACATCAGCAGCTTTAATTCCCTTCTCCTTAAGACATTTCTTAGCTTCCTTCATCACTTCATCATTTAGTTCTATAACTCCCCTCTTCTTGGATGATGGTATAGGCGCAGGTATAGCTGGTTCAGGTATAGCTGGTTCAGGAGGAGTCCAGTCTTCACAATTCTTGCTTATTTTAGCCATTAATTCCTCAGCTTCCTTGGGAGTCCTATTGCTGAAAACGCAATCAGCACAACTATCCAGGTATGTCCTAGATTCTTCAGTTAGTCCATTATAAAATATATCAAGAAGCTCATTCTTAGGTAATGGACATCCAGTCTGTGCATGAATCCACAAAACCTTGCCCATGATTCGGGCAATATCTCTTTTTCTCCCTGTTTAAAATCAAAAAGTTCCTGCAAAATAGCATGTCTAGCACTTGGAGGAAAATATTTCTGCAGGAAAGTACTAATCAAGCAATTAGGGCTATCAATAGATTCGGGAGGTAAATTATTAAACCAAGTTTTAGCTTCTCCTTTCAGTGAAAAAGGGAAAATTTTAGCAACAAAGTAGGTGCGCATCTTAATATCATCAGAAAATAAACCACTCATGGTAGAAAGCTCAGTCATATGTGTTACCGCACTTTCATTCTTAGTCCCACAAAAAGGTTATTTCTCAACAATAGCTATGTAAGATAGATCAAGAGAGAAATCATAATCCTTATCTTTAATGTTTATGGGAGATGCAGCAAACTTAGCATTAGGAGACAATTTGGGTTTTATAGTACGCCTCTCAAGGAGACTCGTAATAGCACTCCTATCATGGGTGTTTTTACATTCTTTAGTAAATTCATCGGTCATCTCTATATAACCGTCTTCAATATCATAGCTTTCTCTAGACTCAGGTGAATTGACAGGTGTAGTAGTGTCTTCATTAGCAGTTTCAGTATTTCCAGCTATAGTTCCAGCAATTGTAGCATCTAGGAAAGGACCTAATGAACCACTCTTATCAAGCACAGTAGAAGCAGCATCATTAGTATCAGATGTTTCAGATTCAGCAGTAGTAGCAGTGTGTGTAGCATGTGTATGTGGTGGTGTAAGGAGCTTATTCATAACAGATGGTGAATCAAGAGCAACATAGGTGTTCAGAACCATACCTCTTCTTGTAGTGGATGGTAAAATAGGTACCTTGCCATCACGAGACTTACCCATGATGGATAGATGGCAGCAAACAATAATGATTCCAAGTGGACTTGATAAATAAAGCTATGCTCCCCGGCAACGGCGCCAGAAAATAGTCTTGATGACCCACAAGTATAGGGGGTGTATCGCAGTATTTTTGAGGGAAGTGAAACCCAACTTATTGATTCGACACAAGGGGAGCCAAAGAATATTTATAAGCCTTAACAACTGAGTTGTCAATTCAGCTGCACCTAGAAACAATCTTGCTCACAGCAGTTTATGAGTAGCACCAGTTTTGTAGTAGCAATAGTAAAGTAACCGCAGTAGTAAAGGTAAAGACAGTAGTAACAATTGGAGCAAACAGTAGGATTAAAGCGCGGTAGGCATAGGGATGGATGGACGGGCGTTGCATGGACAATACAATTCATATAGCAATCAGAACATAGGGCATTTGCAGATAAATAAGATAAAGCATCCAAGTACTAAATAATCATAGGCATGTGTTCCATATATAGTCATACGTGCTCGCAATGAGAACTTGCACAACATCTTTTGTCCTGCCAGCCCGTTTGCAGCGGGGCCTCAAGGGAACTACTGGCAATTAAGGTGCTCCTTTTAATAGAGCACCGGAGCAAAGCATTAACACTCCATGAACACATGTGATCCTCACATCAAAGCCATTCCCTCCGGTTATCCCGATTGCTGTCACTTCGGGGCCTTTGGTTCCGGACAACAACGTGTGTATACAACTTGCAGGTAAGACCATAAACAATACTATCATAATGAATCAATAACATGTTCATATCTGAAATCATGGCACTCGGGCCCTAGTGACAAGCATTAAGCATAACAAGTTGCAACAAAGTCAAAAAGCACTAATAATAGATACTAGGCACCATGCCCTCACAATCTGATGCCATTACATGAACGATCTCATCCAATCCCTACCATCCCCATAGCCTACAACAGGGGATTACTCACTCATGGATGGGGGAAACATGGATGGTCGATGGAGAAGCGATGGTGATGATGATGGCGATGATGTCCTCCAATTCCCCGTCCCGACAGGGTGCCAGAACGGAGTTTCTGGTTCCGAATCGCGGAATCTGGTGGTGGCGGCAAAGCAGAACTCTTTCTGGAAAACATCGAACCCTCCTTGGTTTTTAGGTCAAGAGGCAACTTATAGGCGAAGAGGGAGGCCGAGGTGGCCACACCACCCCCGGGCACGGCCTGGCCTGGCCCGCGCAGCCAAGGGTTGTGGGCCCCTCGTGGCCCTATGCCGTCTCGTCTTTTGGCTCCGTGAGTCTTCTGGTGAAATAGGATTTTGGCATATTTTCCGGGATTTTTCTCGATAGTTAATTTTCTGTACAAAAACTAGACACCAAGGCAATTCTGCTGAAAACAGCGTCAGTCCGTGTTAGTTGTATCCAAATCACACAAGTTTAGAAGAAAACTAATAGCAAAAGTGTTCGGGAAAGTAGATACATTTTGGACGTATCAAGGAGCCACATTTGGATGTGCGGGAACTTGATTCTCACGACATTGTTGCGGAGCTTGCTCTTGCTCTTGGCACGGTTGTTGACGAGGAGGAGGCGCTTGGGCCTCACGAGGGTGATGATGGGGAGCCTCTTGAAGCGGTTGTTGATGAAGAGGAGGCTCGTTCCTCGGTTGGTGTTGTGGGTTAGGCACTTGGGTCTCATGATGAAGATCATGGTCTTGAGCCTCATGACGTGGCAGGCATCACTCAACATGTACAATTTGACGCTCCATGTCTTGATATGGTGGAGGATGTGCCTCATGATGACCATGGCGGCGGTGTTGACGTTCATGACGGCGATGACGAAGAAGAGGGTCTTGAAGAGGTTCACATTGATGACGAGCTTGATCCTCCAAGTTGGAGTCATCACTTGTTGAGTCAAGAATGTCTCGTGGATGATGGCGATGTAGTTGAGGTTGTTGATGCAGCCCGTCCTACGGACGCTCTTACATCTACACCACCAAGTCCCCCAAGTGGACCCATGACTCGTGCACGAGCCATGCTCCTTCAAGCTAAGGTGAATTCGCTCCTTTTCTCGTGTGATTTCTATACATCCTTGGATGGCTTGCTACTTCATGCCAATACTTTATGCATTATCAAGTGTGAACCCCATGAAGAAATGCCAAGAGAAGGAGCCAAGCCATCGCAAGACGGAGGTCCAGGATAAACCAGCACCAAGCCCGGCGGACCGGAGTTCCCACCAGAACTTCCAGCACACACTCTGGCGGATCGGACCAACGATTGGAAATCCCGGCGAGCATCGAAACCAACCGGTGCTGACCGAACAACGGCCCTATGAGCCGTTCCGGTTTCGACTAGAATTTCCAGCGGCGACCAGAAATTCCGGCACCGATTCCGGCACCGCTAGACTTATCGCCGGAATCGCCCCTCGAAAGTCAACATGGGTTTGATGCCCAATAATATTCCTATTTCGTCCAGTTTTTAACCTTTTGTGCTTAAACTACCCCCGTTTTAGTGGCTGGCCTATACATAGCCCCCACATCCCCTTGTATTACGGAGGAATGATATTTATAATTAGTGGACACCCTTGTGGATCTATCTAATTCTTGCCTCATGCTCCTTGATTAAGGAGCACCCAAATATCACAAACCTCGTTGGAATTTGCATCATGCCTCCCTCGTTGTACGAGGCCTTGGCATCGGAGTCCCTTTGCGAAGACGTCAAGGTCTCACCAAGACTCCCTACTCGTCATGCCGGTTCGAGAGAGAGCCCTCTGCCCGACGCCGATCCTAGGGATTGCACCAGACTGGTCACCGCCGGCATGAGCTATTGGTGTGTATCATGGGTTTGCGTGAGTGTGTTCATCGTGTTCTTCATGCGTGAGTTCATCGAGTCCATCCCCTCTCTCCTTCCCCTGCACTTCACCCTCGATTTGAAAAGGATTCGTGAAAGATCGGGCCACCCTCGAGGTTGACCCTCAACATATTGGTATCAAGAGCTTCGTTGCTCACGAATTCCCCCACAAAATTTTATTCTATCCACCAAAAATTCAGAAATCCCCCAAAAAGAGCCCCAAATTACCTTTGGATTGATCTATGGATTTGGTGATTTTGTTCCACAGATCTGTTGCTTTGGGTACCGATCTACCTTCCTAGAACCTTTCCCCAGCCCAGTTTGGATAGATTTCCAAATTTTTTGATAGATTTGACTTTTGGAGTTTGTCACGAACTCAAATCAGCACACCAAATCCGGTGGACCGGACTTGCCGTCGAAATTTCCGGCGCACTTTCTAGTGAACCAGAATTGCAACCGGAAATTCTGGCGCCAGGTCCAGCGCCGCTAGTTTGGCTGCCGAAATTGCTGATTTGACCCAATTTTGTCTGTTTTTCCTCTTGTGTTGTTCGTGCCTCGTGTGCATGTCACCCGAACTAACTTTAAGCTTCCACAAGTCATCACATACCGTGCCCCTCGACACCATGACGCCCGAACATCATTCCCAACATCGGTAGCAAGTCGTCAATACCGAAGGTATAACTTGCTCCACCTTGTTAACCCTTCTTCCTTGTGTGTATCTATCATATGAGAGCAACTCATCTTGTGTTTGCCTAAGAATTGTGCACTTGTCCTTGGAAAGTAAGAGTGTGTAAGAAAATTCAAGAGTTGACATAGTAGTATAGAAAGGGAGAAAAAGAATCAAAAAAAAGAGAGAGAAAAAGAAAAGGCAAAAGAAGAATAGAAATATACAAAGTCTCCCAATACAAAGAGAGTCTCAAGCTTGTAAGTACAGAGAGAGATAGAGCGCGACCAAGGCAAGTGCACAAATCCGTTGCTTATTTCTCTTTTGGCGAACGAGTTGTGGTCTCTCCTTGCATTGGCACGACACCGAGCGTAGTATTCATTAGGACATTTGTGCTCATTTTATAGTCGTGCTAACCACATCCATCTCCACGTGTGTGTATCCTTGTGTTTTTGTAGATCGTTTCCTTTTTGCTTTTGATCTTTGGTTCTCTACCACCTTTAACAATAACCTTTTCTTTGGAGCATTTCGTTTGGTTTTCCACCACCCTAACCTTCCACCAAAAGATTTTGAGACTTAGTTCTTTCTTTAGTGTGAGGTTTCTTTGCGATTTCACTTTGCACACTTATAGCTATCACTTGTGGTTTCTAGTTCGATGTAATCCCCAAGGCGAGGTAAAAGGCTGACACCACCATATTCCACTTCCATATACAATCCTTGTGTGTTTTGCATGATGGATAGGCACGGTGAGTCGAGCCAACCACCTCCCCAAGAAGAAGAACATGGACCATACATGATGCGCGCAAGTCACTACATCATCCGAAAAAGAGTTCCGTGAACATTGCCAAGCTATTGAGACAGGACAATATGAACAATTTGGTGAGACTCAAGCCGAGTTCAAGAACATCGACAACCGCTTCGATGGCATTGAACGACAAATGCATGCAATGCAACATAGTTTTGGCCATCAAAATGAAGCACTCCAATGCTCCATCGCCGAAACAAATGACAAGCTTCGACTCCTCATTAATGCAATGACAAGACCGCGCTCACGCACATCAAGCTCTTCAAGCTCATCACATCACTGTCTCCTCTTCATCAAGATTGTCATCCAAGTCTTCCAAGATGCAATGACGCCCCCGTCATTGAAGATGGAAGCTCTTCGAACTATGTACCTTCAGCACGACACGCCGCAACGTCAAGCTATGATGTCAATTTCTCCTCAAGGCCCCAAGAAAGGCGTGAAGGACACTATCATCACGCAAGGGCACTAGTAATCCAATAAGCGCAACCACAAGTGGAACCTCAAGCACAACCTCAAGTCCACCACCATCGCCCGCGACACATACTTGACACAACAAGTGATGATTCCAACTTGGAGGAACAAGCTCGTCACCAACATGATGCTCTCCAAGATCCTCCTACTTGTCGTTGCCGTCATGAACGTCCATGTCGACACCATGGTCATCATGAGGCGCCTCCTCCACCACATCAAAACATGGAGCGTCAAGTGGTACAAGTTGAGAGACGCCCACCACGTCACAAGGCTCAAGACCATGATCTTTGCCGTGAGGCCCAAGTGCCTAACCCGCAACACCAACCGAGGAACGAGCCTCCTCTTCGTCCACAACAACCTCAAGAGGCTCCACCTCCTCATCATCGTCACGAGGCCCAAGTGCCTCCTCCTCGTCAACAACCGTGCCAAGAGCAAGAGCAAGTTCCACCACCTCCAAATGCGGCTCCTCAACCGCAAGCACATCACCAAGCTCACCAAGCTCATCACAATGATTACATGGAAGATGAAGACCGTCACCATCATGGCAACCACCGCCACCGTGACCGCAATGAGGAAGAAACCTTCTGCAAGCTCAAGTTCACGATGCCCAAGTTCAGCGGTTCAAATTGACCCCGAAGAGTACCTCTCATGGGCACTCAAAGTCGACAAGATCTTTCGTATGCACAAATATAGCAACGAGAAGATGGTTGCCATTGCTTTGCTTGAGTTTTATGAGTAAGCCAACCTTTGGTGGGAACAAGTTCAAGTTGCACGAGACGCAAGAGGAGAACCCCCAATCACAACTTGGCATGACATGAAGGCTCATATGAGATCCCGCTTTGTTCCTTCACACTACACGCGCGACCTCTTTAACAACCTTCAATTGCTTCGTCAAGAGACAAAGACCATGGAAGTACTTCAATGAAATGGAGCTCAACATGATCCACGCAAATATTGAAGAGCGCAAAGAGCAAACTATGGCATGTTCTATCATTGGCTTGAACCATCCAATCAAGCGCATCGTCGAGTTCCAAACATACCATGATATGGTTGAGCGTGTGCACATCGCAATAAAGGCTGAGCATCAAGTGTAAGGGGACATCAATTACAACAAGCCCAAAACATACTTCACATACAAGCAAGCTTCAACCGCTATGCCAACAACCTCCAATGGAAGTTCCTCAAGTACCTCCAAGCTTCCCTTCAAGCCCACACTTCCTCAAGGAAAACCGCCCCCAAGTGGCAAGTACACAAAGGATACCACGCCATTCAACGGCGAATGCTATAAGTGTGGAGGCAAAGGACACAAGTCAGCCGAGTGTGGAAACAAGAAAGTATTGTTTATCCATGACAATGGCGACGAAGAGTACTTGAATGAAGATGAATTTGATGCCCGTGTCAAGGAAGCAATGATAAGGCAACGTGTGGAAGATGACCAAGAACTCCTCATGTGTGAACATGACATAAGTCCATTGCTTATCGTCACAAGGATCTTGACCACTCAAGCACAAGAGCATGAATATCAACGATCAAATATCTTCCAAACTCGAGCCGGCATCAATGGGAAATCTATCAAGGTGATCATTGATGTAGGGAGTTGCCACAACCTTGGTAGCACCGAGTTGTGTGAGAAGCTCAACCTCACCCTCCATCTGCACAAGCACCCCTAGCACGTGCCATGGCTAAGTGACCAAGGGTCCGTGAAGATCAAGCATACCGTCTCGGTAACATTCTCCATTGGTCCTTACAAAGACACGGTGGAGTGTGATGTAGTCCCAATGACGGGTTGCCATATGTTGCTTGGTTGACCATGGAAATTCGACAAAGGTGCTCTACATGATGGTCGCACAAATGTTTACACCTTCAAGTGGCTTAATAAGACATGTGTTTTGCAACCAATGACTCCTAGCCAAATAATTGCGGACAATGCAAAGGCTTTAGCAAGGGCGCAAAACACAACACAAACTTGTGAGAAGAGTGGTGAGCGAGAGAACCACCTCATAGTGAGTGAGAGCCACAAGCCTAACTTGAGTGGAAAAACTAAGAGTATTCTCGTTGCCACCAAAAGTGAGATGAGAGATGTGAGGAACAACCCATCCATCTTGCACTACGTCCTCATTTGTAAGAGCCTAGAATAAGCAACTAATGACTTGACAAATATTCCTCCATCTTTTATGATTGTTTTGTAGGAATTCAAGGATGTGTTCCCCGAAGAGCTCCCACATGGACTACCTCCCCTTCATGGAATTGAACATCGCATTGACCTCATATGTAGCGCCCCCTTCCAAACCGTGCCGCTTACTACATGAACCCGGAGGAGACAAAGGAGATCGAACGGCAAATCAACCAACTCGTATCCAAAGGTTTGATCCAAGTTAGCACTAGTCCAAGTGCGGTACCCGGGATTCTTGTTCCAAAAATGGATGATACATTACGGTTATGCATGGACTATCATCCAATCAATACTATCACCCTGCTCTATCGACATCCTATACCACGTCTTGATGACATGCTTGACGAGTTGTGTGGATCCACTATTTTCTCGAAAATTGATCTCCGTAGTGGTTACCATCAAATACGCATGGCAGAAGGTGATGAGTGGAAAACCGCCTTCAATACCAAACTTGGTCTCTATGAATGATTGGTCATGCCCTTTGGCTTATCTAATGACCCATCCACCTTCATGCATCTTATGAATCATATTTTGCGTTCTCTCATTGGCAAGTGTGTTGTTGTCTATTTTGATGATATACTTGTTTATAGCAAGTCGCTTGAGGAACATGTTACACATGTCAAGGAGGTTTTATAAATCCTTCGACATGAAAAGCTATATGCTAATCTTCCCAAGTGCACGTTTGCTAAAGACAAGTTATTTTTTCTTGGATTTGTCATTTCTTCAAATGGCATTGAAGTTGATGTTTCTAAAGTAAAGGACATACGAGATTAGCCCATCCCAACAAATGTGAGTGAACTCCGAAGTTTTCATGGGTTGGCCGGTTTCTATCGTCGCTTTGTGAAAAACTTTTCTACCATTTCTTGTCCTCTCAACGAATTGACCAAAAAGAATGTCACCTTCGTATGGGGAAAAGCACAACAAAAAGCTTTTGATGAACTTAAAAAGAGGCTCACCGAAGCACCTCTTCTTGCGTTACCGGATTTCACAAAAACTTTTGAGATAGAGTGCGACGCTAGTGGTATTGACATTGGAGGAGTCCTAATGCAAAATGGGAGTCCTATTGCCTACCATAGCGAGAAACTTGATGGTGCTCACCTTAACTATCCGAATTATGACAAAGAGGTTTTTGCCTTAGTTCGTGTCCTTCAAGTTTGGAACCACTACCTTTGGCCTAAGGAATTTATCATACATTCCGACCATGAGTCGTTGGAATATCTCAAAGGCCAAGCCAACTTGAGTAAGAGACACGCTAAGTGGGTTGAGTTCATGGAGTATTTTCCTTACATCATCAAGTATAAGAAGGGCAAAGATAATGTAGTTGCGGACGCTTTGTCATGCAAGAGCACAAGCCTTCTAACTTGACTAGAAGTAAACGTGTTGGGTCTTGATGAAATCAAAAATTTGTATGCTTCTGACCCGTTCTTTGGACCAATTTCTGCAAAGTGCTCCATTGATAAAGGAATTGATGATTTCTATTTGCATAAAGGCTTTCTATTTAAACAAAACAAGCTTTGCATTCCGAAGTCATCTCTTCAACTTTTGCTTCTCCAAGAATCACATGGTGGAGGCCTCATGGGTCACTTTGGCCGTGACAAAACATTGGACATGCTAGCCACTCATTACTATTGGCCCAAGATGAAGCGAGACGTGGATCGCTATGTTCAATGATGCACAACATGTGTTCAAGCTAAGTCGCAAGCTAACCCTTATGGTCTTTATATGCCATTGCCTATTCCTCACGCACCTTGGTACGACATTAGCATGCATTTTTTGTTAGGATTGCCTAGGTCTAAGCATGGTCATGATTCTATATTTGTCGTTGTGGATTGCTTTTCCAAAATGGCACACTTCATACCGTTCCATAAGACCGATGATGCTTCACATGTTGCCAATTTGTTTTTCAGAGAAATCGTCCGTCTTCCAGTGTGCCAAGAACAATCATATCCAACCACGACGTCAAATTCATGAGCTACTCGTGGAAGACCCTCATGGTCAAGATCGACGTCAAGGTACTCTTCTCCTCCACATCGCACCCGCAAACCGATGGCCAAACCGAGGTCATCAACCGAAGCCTTGGTACTTTCCTTCGTGTGTTAATCAAGAAGAACTTGAAGGATTGGGAGGAATGCATTCCCCACGCCGAGTTCGCCTACAATCGAGCCAAGCACTGTACAACCAAGATGAGTCCTTTCATGACCATCTACAGTTTCGAGCCCCTCACAGCGCTCGACATCCTACCACTTCCTCTCCACGAGTGCACCAACATGGACATTCAAAAGCGTGCCCAAGCTATGAAGAAGCTTAATGAATAAATAAGAGCAACCATCGAACAACAAGTCCTTCGCCAAGCTTCAAGGTTAAACACGGACAAGAAGGAGATGATCTTTGAAGAAGGTGACCTCGTGCGGATACACTTGAGCAAGGACCGCTTCCCCAAGGAATGAGATTCCAAGATAAAACCAAGAGGAGATGGCCCCTTCAAGGTCCTCAAGAGAATCAACAACAATGCCTACATCATTGACATTCCAACCTCCAAGTACCTTGTAAGCAATACATTCAATGTCAAGGACCTCTCACCCTACCATGGAGATGTTGAAAATGATAACCATGAAGAGTCGAGGACGACTCTTTCCCAAGGGAGGGGAGCTGATGCAGCCCGTCCTATAGACGCTCCTACATCGACACCACCACCAAGTCCCCCAAGTGGACCCATGACTCGTGCACGAGCCAAGCTCCTTCAAGCTAAGGTGAATTCTCTCCTTTTCTCGTGTGATTTTGATATATCCTTGGATGGCTTGCTATTTCATGTCAATACTTTATGCATCATTAGGTATGAACCCCACAAAGAAATGCCAAGAGAAGGAACCAAGTCATCGCAACATGAAGGTCTAGGACAAACCGGCGCCAGGCCCAGCGAACCAGAATTCCCGCCGGAATTTCCGGTGCACACTCTGGCGGACCGGAACAGCGACCAAAAATCCTGGCACACGCCGAAACCAACCAGCGCCGATCGAACAACGCCTCTGTGAGACGTTCCGGTTTCGATCGGAAATTCTGGCGACAACCAGAAATTCTGGCACCGATTCCGGCACCGCCAGACTTATCGCCGAAATCTCCCCTCGAAAGTCAACATGGGTTTGATGCCTGAGAATATTCCTATTTCGTCTAGTTTTTGCCCTTTTGTGCCCAAACTACCCCCATTTTAGTGGCTATCCTATATATAGCCCCCAATCCCCTTGTATTACAAACACATGATATTTGGAATTAGTGGACACCCTTGTGGATCTATCTAATTCTTGCCTCATGCTCCTTGATTAAGGAGCACCCAAATATTACGAACCTCATTGGAGTTTTCATTGTGCCCCCCTCATTGTACAAGGCCTTGGCATTGGAGTCCCTTTGCCAAGACGTCAAGATATCACCGAGACTCCCTACTCGCCGTGCCGGCTCGAGAGAGAGCCCTCCACCCGACGCCGATCCTAGGGATTGCGCCGGACTGGTCACCGTTGGCGTGAGATATTGGTGTGTATCATGGGTTTGCGTGAGCGTGTTCATTGTGTTCTTTGTGTGTGAGTTTGTCAAGTTCATCCCTCTCTCCTTCCCCCGCACTTCACCCTCGATTTGAAAGGGATTCGTGAAAGATCGGGCCACCCTCGAGGTTGACCCTCAATAGTTGTACTCGAGGTTCCACTTGTGGTTGCGCTTGTTGGATCACTAGTGCCCTTGCGTGATGATGGTGTATTTCTCGCCTTGCTTGGAGCCTTGAGGAGGAATCACCATCATAGCTTGACATTGTGGCATGCCGTGGGGAAGGTACATAGTGCGAAGAGCTTCCATTTTCAACCACGGGGGCGTCATTGTGTCTTGGAGCACTTGGATGATGATCTTGACGAAGAGGAGAGCGGTGACACGACGAGCTTGAAGAGCTTGATGCGCGTGAACGCGGTCTTGTCATTCCGTTGATGAGTAGATGGAGTTTGTCATTTGTTTTAGCGACGGAACGTTGGAGCGCTTCATTTTGATGGCCAAAATTGTGATGCATTTCATGCATTTGTCTTTCGAGGCCATCGAAGCAGTTTTCAATGTTCTTGAACTCAGCTTGAGTCTCGCCGAATTGCGCATCTTATAGTGTCTCAAGAGCCTCGCAACATTCGTGGAAATCATGTTGGATGAAGTAGTGGCTTGCGCGCGTCATGTATGGGCCTTGTTATTCTTCTTGAGGAGGTGGTTGGCTCGACTCGCCGTGCCTATCCATCATGCAAAACACACAAGGATTGTATATGGAAGTGGAATATGGTGGTGTTAGCCTTTTACCTCACGTTGGGGATTGCACCGAACTAGAAACCACACGTCAGAGCTATAAGCATGCAAAGTGAAAACGCAAAGAAATCTCACACTAAATAAATAACTAAACTCTCAAAATATTTTGGTGAAAGGTTAGGGTGGTGGAAAACAAAACGAAACGATCCAAAGAAGAGGTTATTTGATAAGGGGTGGCCCGATCTTCTCAGTAAGCGAAGTGGAGGTATGATGATATGGGGTGGAGATAACTTGTATGCCGCTCACAAACCTCTCGATCGATCCCTAATGCCAATGCAACAACTCTCAACCCTTGTAGATATTCGCAACTTCATACACTTGCACACGTAGCCGCTGACCACGAAGCAGTTTGCACTCTTCTAATTCCCAGTGGAATAGCAGATCACACAAAACTTGCAATTGGATAGATCCCAATGGATCAACTAATCACACTTGATTGATAGTAGCAAAAACACCAGATCGATACGAATTGGTGTGGTAGGATTCAATGGTTTGCACTTAGCAACTCCAAGAACTAGTGTTTACTTTAAACATGGTCTTACCTAATCTAAGGGGCATTCCAGGGCTTATATGGTAACTGGAACGTCGGAAAAACGCGAAACAAAAACGTGTCCGATACAGTCAGATCCGCCCGGATCTGATGGAAACTTTTAGGGCCAGATTATCTGCCCCATTAGGGCCGGATTATCCGCCCCCGGATTATCCTCCCTGGGAGGGGGTGGATTATCCTCCCCCCATACTACACGACGCGCCCCAAGTCCTTAGCAGAAATTTGCCTCGGGGGCCGGATTATCTGGTCCGGAAAAGGCCGGATTATCCGATGTGTATTTCCTCCTCTTGATGATCTTCCTCGCTTGTAGTGCGTGATGTCTACGCACTTCTATTCTTGTAGACAGTTGTTGGGCCTCCAAGTGCAGAGGTTTGTAGAACAACAACAAGTTTACCCTTAAGTGGATCACCCAAGGTTTATCGAACTCAGGGAGGAAGTGGTCAAAGGTATCCCCTCTCAAGCAATCCTGCAATTAAGATACAAGAAGTCTCTTGTGTCCCCAACACACCCAATACACTTGTCAGGTGTATAGGTGCACTAGTTCGGCGAAGAGATAGTGAAATACAAGTGGTATGGATAATTATAAGTGGTAACGGTGATATAAGATAACTTGACAGCGTGGAAAAGACTAAAGTAAAACTGAAATAAAGATGGAAGCAAGCAAACATGTAACAAATCTAATTGCAAACGATGTTTCAATGTTTAGAAACAAGGCCCAGGGATCATACTTTCACTAGTGAACACTCTCATATAAATATATTCTTCTTTATGATACTATGCTGAACTACTCTCCGGTTGGACACTCTAATCCATGATAGGGCTATAACAGCACTCCTCAAAGTAAGCCTTTCCCATCTAGATAACCCCACACTATCACCTTGAGCTTTAGATAGGTCCAACAAAAACCATAATTTCATAAAGACATCCAACTCCAAATATAACTCATAACAAGTATTTGTAATCTCTAGCCTAAGTGCCACCATGGTGTGCACGCTGTCACTTTCACACACATGGGGAGAGCAGAGATCTATTAAAGCACTTGAGTAGCAAGGTAGATCTATAGATTACAAGCTCATGATCACAATATGATCACGCATAGAGAGAGAGATGAACACATAGCTACCGATAGAACCCATAGCCTCGAGAGAGAACTACTCCCTCCTGATCATGGGAATCAGCAATGGCGATGAAGATGGCGGTGGAGATCGATGGAGATGGCTCCGGGGGCACTTCCCCGCCCCGGCAGGATGCCGGAACAGAGACTTTCTGTCCCCCGGATCTCCTTTTCGGTGGCGGCGGTGCTGCGGAACTTTTCTTGGATTTCTGATTGACGATTTAGGGTTTATGCATCGGGAGGCTCTTATAGGCGAGAGGGGAGACCGAAGGGGTGCCGGAGGGGCCCACACCACCCCCTGGCGCAGCTTGGCCTAGCCCGCGCCACCAGGTGGTGTGGCCGCCCTCTGGCCCTTCTCCGTCTCGTATTCTGGCTCCAAGTGTCCCCCGGTAAAATAATATTTTGGCTTTTGTCCCGTCCAATTCTGAGAATATTCATTTTCTGACTTCATGGAACCAAAAATAGCAGAAAACAGGCAGCTGGCACTGTGGCTCTTGTTAATAGGTTAGTCCAAGAAATCATATGAAAAGTACTCCAAAGTGTGGACAAAACACAAGAAAGTAGATAAAACCAAGCATGGAACATCAAAAATTATAGATACATTTGCAATGTATCAACATCCCCAAGCTTAACTCCTGCTCCTCCTCGAGTAGGTAAGTGATAAAAAGAAAGAATACTTTTTTAGGTGACATGCACCATCATAAACATGATCAAAGTATTTGTAAAACATTCAAAGCTGGGATCATAGTACTTCAATCATAACATGAAAGACAAAGTTCTAACAATAAGACAAAGCAACTATGTTGCAACATGAAAAGGCATAAACAAAATATTCATGAATAATAATGCTTTGCAAGACGTTTGTTTGTTTCACATAAAGAAAACATAGCATAGTGGCATTCAGCTTGTCCCTCATAGAGTAGCAAACATAAATGCATAGGACACCTTCAAAGTTCATAAGAGTGACTAGATACAAATAGTTTAAAACAAGCAATATCAAAGCTATGCATCAATCAACAAGTCTTGGGACAATGCACATAGAACTAAGAATGGCCACTATGCTCTCAAAGTAGGTGCATAAAGGTAGAAGGGGGAGACTCAATATAATGGTGGAAGAAAGGCCTTCATAGAAGGAAGCAGAGATTCAAGTTTCATAAAGAGCTTCCAAAAATTATGGTACTTATAGCTTTCAGGTCTCATTGCCCCTATCATAAGAATCTTGAAGTGATAAAGGTTAAAGTGAACAAATTATGGTGTATATGCTTGACGAAGTATAAATTGGAAATCTCATGTCCCTTGAATACGAGGGCTGCTTCTCATGCTACTCAAGTTTAGTTACCGGTAAGTTCTTGTCATAGTAAGTACATGTGTATCATAGAGAACCGCCAACGGGTACCCCTTGCCCGATGATATGGAAGAATCCCCATATCAAAATGACAAGGCAAGCAGACAACAAGCATCTCAACAATCTTCTTATTTACCATGGGAATATGGTGCTTTTTTCTCTCTTTCCTCTTTTCATAATCTCTTTTTTTTCTTTTTCTTTTTTTTCTCAATATAGGACTCGTTTTTATAAGAAGAATGCTTCATAGACAGCTCATTATGGTTACGCTGTAGGTTTCCACCATGTCAGCATCAATTAGACCAGCGGCCCAGGCGTTTCTCTAACACACATACATAACTCCATGGACTTACAAGCTCACCTTTCATTTCACACCGACGACATCTATATACAAAAGAGCATGATATCAACTAGGTACAAAGTACCCGTGCAATGTTGAAAGCGTTCCCTATGACAGCATGGTTCTGCTAATCCCCAACAAATAAGTGCAAGCATATACAACATAGACGACACAATGGTTCAAGTTTATTAAGGGCAAGAAAAGTAAAGTGTGCCATCAAGTTTGTGAGAGCTTTAATCACTAGTTTTCTCATAACAAGTTTAATTCGGAAGGTAAAAAAAAACATGAATATACTTGGAATAGCATAAGCTAGTAGGTAGGTATGGTGGACTCTTTGGAATAACTTGATTTAGGGAGTTGGATGCATGAGTGGAACTCATACTTGGTTGCGGAGGCTAGCAAAAGACTGGGAGCGACAAACTAAGAGAGCAATAATGGCCATAATCATGCAGAGCGACAAAACATCATTTATCAAAGCATAAAGTGATACTACAAGTTGAAAACTAAAGGATCATAAAGGCTATAGTGACTTGAGATAGTCATGACATGGTGTGAGCATGTGCCAAGTCAACCCAAATAAAGCATCAAAGGAGAATACCACTATACTATGCTTTAATATGCTAAAACAACGCATGATTCATCCAAGGCAGATTAAGCAATCTCAATTGTTTATAACAAGTCATGCTACAACAAAGAGTACTAAGCATAAAGCCAAAACAATATCAAGCATGGCATGACAAAGCATAGGCCGCAGTCAAAAACAAGCTCTCTTTACCACTTAAGCATGAACTTTCCTACTCTTTTCCAAACCAAACCAAACTATTTGAAAACCAATGTATGAAAGAGGGGGTCCAACCAATTTATTCAGCAAACTAAGAAAACAAAGCAAACTAAAAACCAAAACTAAAACAAAAAAGAATACGCTCCAAGAACAACACAACTGTGCATGAAACAATAAAAATGAAGCGTTTGGAAGGAACCTGGGATTTTTATTGATGAAGAGGGGGATGCCTTGGGCATCCCCAAGCTTTGACGCTTGTACTTCTTGGATATTTCTTGGGGTGACACGCGTGGCATTCCCAAGCTTGAGCTTTTGTCCATCCTTCATCTCATTACTCATTCCTTCCATACACCTGAAATTTTTCCTTCATACAAAACTTCGCACAATCTTTATTAGCAACATTAGTGCACTCAAGATAATAGGTATTTAGGTTAAGTTCCAACACTAGTAAAACTTCCATTAAAACAAAAGCTACTGTAGCACTTCTCCCAAAAAGCTCAATTCCCCAAAAGAACTCAAAAAGGAACCAACAAGAAGCAAATGCAAATAATGGCAGATATCTGTCAAAACAGACCAGCAGGTAAAGGCGAATTTTTTCGAAGACCTTCTGTTGCTCAAATCAAAAAGTGTTGAACTAACGAAAGTTAGATAATAGCCGGGGGAATAAGCACAAAAATTCACGCCTCAAAAGAACATACAGAGATTATACACGAATCTTTACGGTGAAGCACAGAAATCTATTTTGGGACAACAACTTTCCCAATCATTACTTCACTCTCATTAGAGGTTACTCTTGGCACAAAAAGCAAATAAAAAGGGTAAGGAGCGGTTATTACTGAACTTCCAAGACTCGTCTAAAACTTTTGGGTTATCTCCCAATAAGTACTTTTCTTTAATGCCTTTAAGTTAGGCATAATAGTTTGAGAAGATGCTCACATAGGAAATATGAATTGAAGTAAAAGAGAGCACCAAGAAGCAAATTCAAAACACATTTAAGTCTAACCCACTTCCTATGCATAGGAATCTTGTAAAGAAACAAGTCATGAAAGGACAAAGCAACAAGCATAGGAAAGCAAAACAAGTGCAACTTCAAGACTTTCAACATAAAGAGGGGAAGCTTAATATTGTTGAGATGCATAAAACCATGTTTCCCTCTCTCATAATAACTTTCAGTAGCAACATGAATAAAATTGACAATATAACTATCACAAGAAACATTCTTATCATGAGCCACATGCATAAAAGAATTAATACTCCCCACATAAACATAGTCATTCTTATTGATTGTAGTGGGAGCAAATTCAACAAAATAGCTATCATTATTATTTTCATCACCATAATCATCAAATATAGGAGGCATATTGTAATCATAATTAATTTCCTCCTCAATAGTAGGTGGACTGAAAATATCATAACCATCATTGCAATCATCATAAGCAATAGAATAGTTATCTTCCCAAGTGTGTTCATTTGTAAACATATCATCATTGGAAGGATCATGGATAGCACTAATAGTATAGCAATTATTAATATCATCATTTTCAGAATTGGTACCGAAGAGATTTTCAATATCAAAAGTAGTGTGCTTTTCCCAATCATGATCACTACTATAGGTAACAGGCATAAGAACATCATCGAGTCTAGACTCATCAAAAACTATAATAGGAGCAACATGCTTAGGGGAAAATACCGTTTCCTCTCTCCTTTTACTCCTCCTTTTCTTCTTTTTCTTCTTCTCTTTAGGAGGGAGAGGCTTGAAATGAAGCTTATCCATATACCCTGGTTCATTGTTAGAGACAATAGAAGAAACTTTGGAGGATTCCTCCTTTTCATTAATAAGACCAAAACACATATTAGTCATGTCATATTTTGGTAAGATCTCATCTTTTATAATATTTTTTATGTAAGTATTTGTGTGGCAATTATCAACACAATAAAGATGATAACCATGCATGACACTATTCATATCAAAAGCACCCATATCTACCAAAGATAGTTTTTCTTGATAACTCTTCACACCCCAAAAATAATGTAACTTCATCATGCTGATTAGGAGTGATCATACCATCACAATACAAACTTGCAGTACTCATTGGATTAGAAGGGCTATTATAATGGCCTGCGCATTGCAAATTTAAATGACCCACTTCAAAGCAAAGTTCACAAATAAAAGGATAGAGGGCACAAACTTTTTTACCAAGATCATTTAGAGCCCTATACCACATTAGTTTTTTCATTATTGTGGGTGATACAATATTCTTCTTCAATTTGATTATTCTCACAAGGTCTATGTATTCCACAAAAATTAACATGCTTATAAGAAATAGTACTTTCAGAGGTTTGAGCATGTTTATTGCTATCATTAATAACAATTTCATTTTCCATGCAAGTGTCTTTAAAAGGCTCATGATACATGTCCCATTTTTCTTTAGGAGGATTAATATGAGAAGCAAAGGCTCTAAAACAATCAATAATAATTTGAGGATCAAGACCATATTTAGCACTAACTTCTTGAAAATCAATAGTTTCAGCAAAAGACTTAATGCAATCATACTCATAGTTTATACCTGGTTCTTTACCTTTGTTGTTATCCCAATCTTCGGTATTGCTTTGAATTGTTTCAAGAAGATCCCACTTAGCTTTGACCTCCTTACTTGTGAAGGATCCCTCTAAACAAGTATCTAGATAGTCCTTGTAATGTCCTAAAAGCCTTGCATAGAAATTATTAATAACAATATTACTGGGGAACTCATGAATGGGACATTTGAGCATTAGTGACTTCAACCTCCCCATGCTTGGGCAATACTTTCTCCATCATGAGGATGAAAATTATAAATGTAATTCTTATCTTTATGAATTTCATGAGGAGGATAAAATTTAGAGTAAAAGAGAGATTCAAGTTCCCTCCATTCCAAATGATGAGGATCATCTAGTAGCTCATACCACTCCCTTGCTTTGCCCTTAAGTGAAATAGGGAATAGCTTCCTATTAACTTGGTTCATTGAAATACCTGCACACTTGAACAACTCGCATAATTCATGTATAAGGAGTAAATGATCACCAGGATGGATAGTTCCATCTCCAAAATAGCAGTTATTCATAACATGTTCAACAATTTTTATAGGTATTTTAAAAGGGATGCTTTTAGTATGTGGATTTAAAATATCACAAGTATCATCAGAATTACCACATATGGGAGATAAAGTATCATCAGAGCAAATTTTCTTCTTTAAAGCTGGGGAACTAAAAAGATCATTTTCATAAAAACTAACTTCCCCAAGCTTAGACGTTTCCATAGCATTAGTAACAAAGGTGTTCAAAATATTCATACTAATAACATTGCTATTAGCATGCAAAGAAAGTTCCATGGGTTTTTTAATTTTCTTTTCAGACAATTCAAGTTCTATCTTAGGAAAAATACTAAAGCTCTCTATTTTTTGTTGTTGTTTTCCATTAAGCCTAACTAGTGAAAACGAGAAACAAAAAGACAAAATTGCAGAATCTAAAGGAAATAACTTCGAGCACTCACACCGGAGGATATGAGTACCTTTTACCTTACCTCCCCGGCAACGGCGCCAGAAAATACTTGCTGGCGCGTGGTTGACGTGGGAGCTTCTTCTTCTTCAGTCATCAGCAACGGCGCCTGAAAATAGCTTGATGTCTACGCACGTCTATTCTTGTAGACAGTTGTTGGGCCTCCAAGTGCAGAGGTTTGTAGAACAGCAGCAAGTTTTCCCTTAAGTGGATCACCCAAGGTTTATCGAACTCAGGAAGGAAGTGGTCAAAGGTATCCCCTCTCAAGCAATCCTACAATTAAG
Source organism: Avena insularis (assembly GCA_023614405.1). NCBI lineage: Eukaryota > Viridiplantae > Streptophyta > Magnoliopsida > Poales > Poaceae > Avena > Avena insularis. The sequence goes on along the minus strand of CM042690.1, from coordinate 328,095,370 downwards.
ATACAAGAAGTCTCTTGTGTCCCCAACACACCCAATACACTTGTCAGGTGTATAGGTGCACTAGTTCGGCGAAGAGATAGTGAAATACAAGTGGTATGGATAATTATAAGTGGTAACGGTGATAGAAGATAACTTGATGGCATGGAAAAGACTAAAGTAAAACTGAAATAAAGATGGAAGCAAGCAAACATGTAACAGATCTAATTGCAAACGATGTTTCAATGTTTAGAAACAAGGCCTAGGGATCATACTTTCACTAGTGAACACTCTCATATAAATATATTCTTCTTTATGATACTACGCTGAACTACTCTCCGGTTGGACACTCTAATCCATGGTAGGGCTATAACAACACTCCTCAAAGTAAGCCTTTCCCATCTAGATAACCCCACACTGTCATCTTGAGCTCTATATAGGTCCAACAAACACCACAATTTCATAAAGACATCCAACTCCAAATATAACTCATAACAAGTAATTGTAATCTCTAGCCTAAGTGCCACCATGGTGTGCACGCTGTCACTTTCACACACATGGGGAGAGCAGAGATCTATTAAAGCACTTGAGTAGCAAGGTAGATCTATAGATTATAAGCTCATGATCACAATATGATCACGCATAGAGTGAGAGATGAACACATAGCTACCGGTAGAACCCTTAGCCTCGAGAGAGAACTACTCCCTCCTCATCATGGGAATCAGCAATGGCAATGAAGATGGCGGTGGAGATCGATGGAGATGGCTCTGGGGCACTTCCCTGTCCCGGCAGGGTGCCGGAACAGAGACTTTCTGTCCCCCGAATCTCCTTTTCGGTGGCGGCAACGCTGCGGAACTTTTCGTGGATTTCTGATTGACGATTTAGGGTTTATGCATCGGGAGGCTCTTATAGGCGAGAGGGGAGACCGAGGGGGTGCCGGAGGGGCCCACACCACCCCCTGGCACGGCTGGCCTGGCCCACGCCACCAGGTGGTGTGGCCACCCTCTGGCCCTTCTCCGTCTCGTATTATGGCTCCAAGTGTCCCCCGGTAAAATAATAACTTTGGCTTTTGTCCCGTCCAATTCCGAGAATATTCATTTTCTGACTTCCTGGAACCAAAAACAGCAAAAAACAGGCAGCTGGCACTGTGGCTCTTATTAATAGGTTAGTCCAAGAAATCATATGAAAAGTACTCCAAAGTGTGGATAAAACACAAGAAAGTAGATAAAACCAAGCATGGAACATCAAAAATTATAGATACATTTGCAATCTATCGGTGCGCCTGCCTCCCTCTCCTCCATCACACCTTCATGGATGATCATCACGTCTGGCTCCTCTTGACTCAGCCCTTCTCCTCCTCGTGCCATGCTTGTCTTCTTAGTGAACCTGAGCATACATACATGCATAGACTTAGGTAGTATAAAGTTCTCATTATTGTGAACATATGATTCATTTAGGAGTGAATTCACCTGTTGTTAAAGTAGCTTTGCACGAGCTCTAGTAATTGGTCCAATCCTGATTTCATTGGACTTATTCTTGACAGCAACATCAACATCTTATTAGGATGTGGAGATAGTGAATCAGTAGGGATGTCCTCATCATCTCCCCCTTCAAAAGGCGTCGACCTCGACGCTCCAAGGTCTTCTCCATCATATGGTGACAAATCAGCAACGTTGAAACTGTTGCTAACGCCACCAAACTCAGCAATCGGAATATCAATCGAGTAGGCATTATCATTAATCTTGGCTAACACCTTGTAAGGACCAGCACCACGGAGCTTCAATTTAGATTGCCGAAGCTGAGGAAACCTATCTTTGTGCAGATGTACCCAAACCATATCACCAGGCTTGAACAAAACCTCATTTTTTGTGTGATTCCTTGCAGCAACAAAGTTCTTGCCTTTCTTCTCAATAGCCTCTCGAGTCTTCTCATGAATTTTCTTCACATATTAAGCATGTTTTGATGCCTCCATATCAACTCTCTCATGTAATGGCAGAGGCAACTAATCAAGTGGTGACAATGGCTTGAACCCATACACCACCTCAAACGGACAAAGCTGAGTAGTCGAATGCACATCCCTGTTGTAGGCAAACTCAACATGTGGAAAACACTCTTCCCACTCCCGCAGATTCTTCTTGATCATAGTCCTCAATAATTGTGACAATGTTCGATTCACCACCTCCGTTTGACCATCTGTTTGGGGATGCCATGTAGTACTGAACAACAACTTCGTTCCAAGCTTCCCCCATAAGGTCTTCCAAAAGTAGCTCATGAACTTCACATCACGGTCAGAAACAATCGTCTTTGGTACTCCATGTAATCTCACGATGTCCCTGAAAAACAGGTTTGCAACATGCGAGGCATCGTTGCTTTTGTGGCAGGCAATAAAATGAGCCATTTTAGAGAATCTATCCACTACCACAAATATAGAATCATGACCTCTCTGAGTTTTAGGTAAATCTAGCACAAAGTCCATGCTTATGTCTTCCCAAGGTGTAGTAGGTGCAGAGAGAGGTGTATACAAACCATGAGGCTTCAGCTTTGATTTGGATTTGTTGCATGTAATGCAGCAGCTCACAAATCTGTAGACATCACGCCTCATCATGGGCAAATAAAAATGATCAGTGAACATGAGCAACGTCTTCTCACGCCAAAAGTGACCCATCAAACCACCAGCATGAGATTCCTGCACTAAGAACAAACGCAATGACGATTTTGGAATACATAGTTTGTTAGCACGAAACAAATAGCCATCATGTATATGATACTTATCCCATGCTTGTTTCAAAGCACACAAACGATATGGTTCAACAAAATCATGGTCAGTTGCATAAAGTGCACAAGTACTTTCTAATCCAGGAATTTTAACATCAAGATTTGTCAATAGCATGTTTTTCCTAGACAAAGCATCAGCGACTACATTCTCCTTTCCTTTCTTATACTTAATGATGTAAGGAAAAGATTCAATAAAATCAACCCATTTAGCTAATCTTCTATGCAAGTTTTGATTGAGCTTTAAAATACTTTAATGCTTCATGATCAGAATGTATGATAAACTCTTTTGGCCACAAATAATGTTGCCAAACTTCAAGAACTCTAACAAGTGCATACAATTCTTTGTCATAAATAGGATAATTCAGTCTAGCACCAGCAAGTTTCTCAGAAAAATATGCTACAGGACGACCCTCTTGCATCAAAACGCCACCAATTCCTATGCCACTAGCATCACATTCAACTTCCAATTTCTTTGAAAAATCAGGCAATGCAAGTAATGGTGCAGAAGTAAGCAAACATTTCAAAGTATCAAATGCAATATCTTGGGCTCCGCCCCATACAAATGGCACACCTTTCCTAGTTAATTCATTCAATGGTGCAGCAATAGTACTGAAATCTTTCAGAAAGCGCCTATAGAAACCAGCTAAACCATGGAAATTACGCACTTGACTCACATTCATGGGAATAGGCCAATTCTGAATTGATTCAATTTTAGATTGATCTACTTCTACCCCATGCTTAGATACAACACATCCTAGAAATACAACCTTATCTTTTGCAAATGTGCACTTCTCAAGATTAGCATACAATTTATTATCACACAACACTTGCAAAAGTTGTCTAATATGATAACAATGATCAGTTTCATTGCGGCTGTATATAAGTATATCATCAAAATAAACAACCACAAAGCAACCAATAAATTCTCTCAAAACATGATTCATTAATCTCATGAATGTACTAAGTGCATTAGTAAGACCAAAAGGCATAACTAGCCATTCATATAAACCAAATTTTGTTTTGAAAGAAGTTTTCCATTCATCCCCTTCTTTCATTCTAATTTGATGATATCCACTACACAAATCAATCTTAGAGAAAATAGCAGCACCACTCAATTCATCTAACATATCCTTTAAACATGGAATATGATGATGATATCGAATAGTGATGTTATTTATGGCTCTACAATCTACACACATGTGCCAGGTACCATCTTTCTTAGGTACTAAAATAACAGGAACAACACAAGGGCTAAGAGAAACACGAATGTACCCTTTATCCAGCAATGCTTGTACTTGTTTCTGTATCTCCTTTGTTTCTTCGGGGTTGGTTCTATAGGGTGCATGGTTTGGTAGTGTGGCGCCAAGGATCAAATCTGTTTGATGCTCAATGCCACACAATGGGGGCAATCCAGCTGGCACCTCATCAAGGAACACATCACCAAAACCCTGCAAAACATTAGACACACCAAGGGAAATAGGGGTCATGTCGTTAGAGACCAAAACCTCGCCCTTGTACATGAGCACAAGTGGCATGGCTGTATGATCCTCACTAAATTCTCTCATGTCTTCTTTGGTGGCTAAGATCAAAATATTAGGTACTCTCAATTTTTGTTATATCATTTTTGTGGGTTCAATTACATCACTCACAACTGCTACATTCTCTCGTCTAGCTATAGGTGCATCTTGTAAGTTCACTTCAATCTTCTAAGGAGACTCATTCACAATCTATTGTGGGGTCATAGGCTGCAAATTGATTTTCTTGCCCTTGAACTTCAAATGATAAGTATTGGCTCGGCCATTGTGTTGCACATGGCGATCATAAAGCCCTGGCCAACCCAATACTAGATGGCACATAGTCATAGGAACCACATCAAAATCAATAGGATCCTTGTATGGTCCTATCCCAAAATTCACATGTCCATATGGTTTACCTTCGTCTCACCATTGTCACTCAACCATTGTATGTAATATGGCTTGGGATGAGGTAAATAAGTCAGATTCAACTTGGCACATAACTCCTTGCTTGCAAGGTTTCTGCAGCTACCTCCATCAATGATTACTTTGCAAGCTTTGTTTGGGCCAACTAATGCTTTTGTTTGAAACAAGTTGCAGCGCTAAGAATCAACAATAGGTTGCACACTAAGTATACGTGGAGATACCACAATGGTTGGAGCATGCTCAGGGAAAGCGTCCATACCTTCTTTGCTGTCATAACCATTGTCATCAGTACTATTAGGATCAACTTAATCTCCACTTTTGTACTCACCATGTTCATTGACAAACATGACCTTGCAGTTGGGACAATCTCTCTTGAAGTGACCTCTACCTCCACAAGTATGGCATTCCACATCGCTAGTCGAGCTATTGACATGTTTGAACCCGTGCTAGGAGTAGGAGCAGCATGTTTCTTTGCTTGAGAACCATAGGATGACTGAGGTGTAGGCTTGGACAAAGATGGGGATGGGTGACCAGCAGCCGCAGCAGATGGCATCATAGGAGGCGTCGGTGTAGATCTTGCTGAAAAGCGATTGGTGGAAGGGTACCTTGCACATGCCTTTGCCTCTTTAGCAAGCTGGGTTTCCGCCTCTCTTGCATGATGCAACAACTCATTCATAGTCTCATACTTGTGATGACAAACAATGCTCTTTACGGGCAGCTTCAAATTGTTAAGAAATTGCTGCATAGTCATCTCAAGTGATTCACAGACTCTAGCACGCTGCATAAGCATCTCCATCTCCATGTAGTACTCATCAACCGACATGGTTCCTTGCCTCAATTGTGTCAACTTGTCAAAAATTGAACGCAAATAATTAGTGGGCACAAAACGATCCTTCATGATGCGCTTCATCTCTCTCCATGTGTGCACATGAAGTTCATTGTCATCTCTTCTATTTTGCACAATGGCATCCCACCAACATAATGCATATCCATCAAATTTTGACGCTGCAAGATTTACTTTCTTATCTTCTGTATACTCATGCAAACGCCACAGCTTCTCAATATTTAGCTCCCATGTGAGGTAATCTTCAGGATCAAGTGAACCATCAAACTTGGGAATTGAAAATTTAGGTTTGCCCAAGCCATCATCAATATCTTTGTGTGGTACACGCTGAGCATGCCCAATAGGAGCCCAACCGCGTGCAGGGATAGGGTGATTAGCACGTCCCTTGCCAAGATTCGGAGCAGCACCAACAACACTCCCTTCTTCTTCTTCTTCAATAGGATCAACAAGTGGTTGTTGCTGCCGTTGCTCAAGTGCTAGCGTCAAAGCATCAATAGAACGTTGCAAAGCTGCCACATTGGTGTTGATAGCCGTCACTTGTGTCTGGATGTTAGTGACCGCCTCCTCATTTTCTCCCAATGTCACTTGCACGTCCTGGATATTTTTGTCAATTGCATATGTGGTGCTAATAAAGACACGTGCCAAATGAGAATGCAATGCCTCATATTCTCTCCAATTAATAGGATCAGTGTCAGCCTTTTTCTGCATCACAACATCATCACTAAGAGACATGATTATTAGGTTAGTGCACAAATCAAAATCTAGTGGTGGAACTCTCAGAACTCACTCAAAACTGACAAGAAAGCAGATCTTGCCGTTCCAAAGTGAATAGTGATGCTTAACCAATTCGAAATCAACGACTTGTGCACTGATGTGATGAAGTGAATATCAAGGGTATAGAGAACGATTATAGGGCACACATGTTATTTATGGTGGAGCTGTAGGTATGGTATCCTGACTACACCGCAACAAGTCCTAGTGCTGATCGTGTGACAAACACCCAAAGAAACACACACGTGGAAATAAACGTGGCGCAACAATTTATGAACAGGAATATTGCAATGCACAAGAGAGACACTAGTAATATCTCAAAATAAGCAGGCACAAGATTGCTCAATCTATTAGTGCTATTATGACACTAGGCCTCCAAGCAACTTTGATATCTCCCCTTTTCACTTTGTATCTTTTTGTTTTGTTTTTTATACTCTCTCTCTTGTCTTTTTTTGTTTTTTCCAACTATCTGACACAATGCAATATAGATGCAGGAATTCTGAGCAATTAAGGGCTGGATAAACCATTTTTCGGGGCCCAGATAATCTGGTCTACCTAGACGAAAATTTGCACTTCAAAACCCTAATGAGCAGCTTGTTTAGAGCAAAGCAACTAGTCTCGTAGGTACGTTCCTAGGCACGGATGTTGTAGAAAGACTGTATCTAAGTTAAACACAAAGGTACGTTATGTGGACACGGATATGAAAAGGTAAACTAGCAGAAAATGATGGTGAACGACTAGAAAACAATGAACAACAAAAATAACAAGGAAAAACCTAGATAGGACGACTTGAGGTGGCAGAGAACGACCAGCAACTAAGACTCAACTCCGATGCAATCTAGGCTATGGCTAAGACTGACCCTAATCTTTTTGTATGGATTTTTCTATATAGGACAAAAAACAAACTAATCTATGGATGGATTTGTTGATGCTTACCAAGGAAACACTAGAAATCTGATACCAAGATGATAAGGGGTGGCCCGATCTTCTCAGTAAACGAGGTGGATGTATGATGATATGGGGTGGAGATAACTTGTATGCCGCTCACGAACCTCTCGATCGATCCCTGATGCCAATGCAACATCTCTCAACCCTTGTAGACATTCGCAACATCATACACTTGCGCACATAGCCGCCGACCACAAAGTGGTTTGCAATCTTCTAATTCCCAGTGGAATAGCAGATCACACAAAACTTGCAATTAGCTAGATCTAGATGGATCAACTAATTACACTTGATTGATAGTAGCAAAAACACTAGATCGATATGAATTGCTGTGGTAGGATTCAGTGGTTCGCACTTAGAAACTCCAAGAACTAGGGTTTACTTTAAACGTGGTCTTACCTAATCTAAGGGGCGTTCCAGGGCTTATATGGCAGCCGGAACATCGGAAAAACGCGAAACGAAAACGTGTCCGATACAATTAGATCCATCTAGATCTGATGGAAACTTTTAGGCCGTATTATCCGCCCTAGTAGGGCCAGATTATCCGCCCCCGGGATTATCCTTCCCTAGGGGGGCGGATTATCCTCCCCCATACTGCACGACGCGCCCCAAGTCCTTAGCAGAAATTCACCCCGGGGGCCGGAAATCCGGTCCGGAAATGGTCGGATTATCTGGTGTGTCTTTCCTCCTCTTGATGATCTTCCTTGATTGTAGTGCGCGTTCCTCCCTCTCCTCCCTCGCGCCTTCATGGATGATCATCATATCTGGATCCTCTTGACGCAACCCTTCTCCTCCTCGTGCCATGCTTGTCTCCTTAGTGAACCTGAGCATACATACATGCATAGACTTAGGTAGTATAAAGTTCTCATTATTATAAACATCGGATTCATTTAGGAGTGAATTCACCTATTGTTCAAGTAGCTTTGCATGAGCTCTAGTAATTGGTCCAATCCTGATTTTATTAGACTTATTCTTGACAACAACATCAACATCTTTATTAGGAGTTGGAGATAGAAAATCAGTAGGGGTGTACTCATCATCTCCCCCTTCAAAAGGCATTGACATCGACGCTCCAAGGTCTTCTCCATCATATGGTGAAAAATCAGCAACGTTGTAACTATTGCTGACACCACCAAACTCAGCAATAGGAATATCAATCGAGTAGGCATTATTATTAATCTTGGCTAACTCCTTGTAAGGACCAGCACCACGGGGATTCAATTTAGATTACCGAAGCTGAGGAAACCTATCCTTGCACAGATGTACCCAAACCATATCACCAGGCTTGAACAAAACCTCCTTTCTTGCGTGTTTCCTTGCAGCAGCAATGTTCTTTCCTTTATTCTCAATAGCCTCTCGAGTCTTCTCATGAATTTTCTTCACATATTCAGCATGTTTTGATGCCTCCATATCAACTCTCCCATGTAATGGCAGAGGCAACAAATCAAGTGGCGTCAATGGCTTGAACCCATACACCACCTCAAACAGACAAAACTAAGTAGTCGAATGCACATCCCTATTGTATGCAAACTCAACATGTGGCAAACACTCTTCCCACTCCCACAGATTCTTCTTGATCATAGTCCTCAATAATTGTGACAATGTTCGATTCACCACCTCTGTTTTTGACCATGTTTTTGGGGATGACATGTAGTACTGAACAACAACTTCATTCCAAGCTTCCCTCATAAGGTCTTCCAAAAGTAGCTCATGAACTTCAGATCACGGTCAGAAACAATTGTCTTTGGTACTCCATGTAATCTCACGATATCCCTGAAAAACAGGTTAGCAACATGTGACATATCGTCCCATCTATGGCAGACAATAAAATGAGCCATTTTAGAGAATCTATCCACTAGCACAAATATAGAATCATGACCTCTCTGAGTTTTAGGTAAACCTAGGACAAAGTCCATGCTAATGTCTTCCCAAGGTGTAGTTGGTGCAGAGAGAGGTGTATACAAACCGTGAGGCTTCAGCTTTGATTTGGACTTGCTGCATGTAATGCAGCAGCTCACAAAGGACTTATTCTTGACATCAACATCAACATCTTTACTAGGAGTTGGAGATAGCAAATCAGTAGGAATGTCCTCATCATTATTGTTGAAGGTGGTAGAGAACCAAAGATCAAAAGCAAAGAGGATACAATCTACAAAAACACAAGGATACACACACGTCGATATGGATGTGGTTAGCAGGACTATGAAAATGAGCACAAAATGTCCTAACGAAGACTACGCTCGAGTGTCGGGCCAACACAAGGAGAGACCACAACTCGTTCACCAAAAGAGGATTTAGCAACAGATTTGTGCACTTTCCTTGGTCGCTCTCTGTCTCTCTCTTTGCTTACAAGCTTGAGACTCTCTTTGTATTGGGAGACTATGTATCTTGCCATTTTTCTGTTGCTTTTCTTTTTCTCTTTTTGTGATTCTTTGTCTCCCTTTCTATACTACTATGTTAACTCTTGAATTTGCTTACACACTCTCACTTTCCAAGGGCAAGTGCACAATGCTTAGGCAAACACAAGATGATCTTCTCTCATAGGATAGATACACACAAGGAAAAAGGGTTAACAAGGTGGAGCAAGTTATAACTTCGGTATTGATGACTTCTACCAGTGTGGGGGATGATGTTCGGGCGTCGCGGTGTCGAGGAGTGTGGTATGTGGTGATTTGTGGAAGCTTGTTGTTAATTTGGCGACACGCACACAAGACACGAACAACACAAGAGGAAAACAGTCAAAAACAGGGTCAGATTTGTAGTTTCGGCAGCCAAACCAACGGCGCCAAAAGTTTCGGCGGCAATTCCGGTTCGCCAGAAATCTTGCCGGAATTTTCTGTGGCTAGGTCGGTCCTTCGGGCCTAGAGCCGATTTGAGTTCATGATGAACTCCAAAAGTCAAATCTCAGAAATTTTTCAGAAATCTGTCCAAATTGGGTTGGGGAAAGGTCAAAGGAAGTTAGATCGACACCCAAAGCAATAGATCTATAGACCAAAACAACGAACTCACCAAATACAAAGATTGATCCGAAGGCAATTTGGGGCTCTTTTTTGGGGATTTTTGAATTTTTGGTGGATAGAAGAAAAAATGATGGGGGAATTCATGAGCAACAAAGCTCTTGATACCAATATGTTGAGGGCAACCCTCGTGGGCGACTCAATCTTTCATGAATCCCTTGAAATCGAGGCGGAGTGAGTGGGGGATGAGGGAGAGGATAAAATCCACGAACTCACGCACGAAGAACTTGATGAACACACGCACACACAAAGACACGACACACACCTATAGCTCACGCCGGCGGCTACCGCTCCGGTGCAATCCCTAGGATCAGCATCGGGCGAAGATCTCTCTCTCTCTCAAACCGACACAGCGAGTGGGGAGTCTTGGTGAGATCTTGATGTCTTGGCAAGGGACTCCGATGCCAAGGCCTTGTACAACGAGGGAGGCACGATGCAAACTATAACGAGGTGGGGGATAATTGGTGCTCCTTTATCAAGGAGCATGAGACTAGAAATTAGGGAGATCCACAAGGGTGTCTTCTAATTTCAATTATCCAAGTCTGAGTAATACATGGGGTGTGGGGGCTATATATAGGCCAACCACTAAAACATGGGTAGTTTGGGCACAAAAGGGTAAAAATTGGACGAAATAGGAATATTCTCGGGCATCAAAACCATGTTGGCTTTCGAGGGGCGATTCCGGCGATAAGTCCGACGGTGTCAGAAACATCACCGGAATTTTCGGTCACTGTCGGTAATTCCGGTAGAAACCGGAACGACATCTGAAGAAGGGCGATTCGGTGCTTGCGGTTGGTTTCTTTTGCCGGGAATTCGGTCGTGGTCCGTCATGGAGTGTCGCCAAAAATTCAAGTAGGATTCCGGTCCGCCGGGCCTGGCACTAGTTTGGTCTGGACCTTCGTCTTGTGGTGGCTTGGCTCCTTCTCTTGGCATTTCTTCATGGGGTTCATAGCTGAGCATGCATAGGGTATTGGCATGAAGTAGCAAGCCATCAAATGATGTATCGAAATCACATGAGACAAGGAGCGAATTCACCTTAGCTTGAAGGAGCTTGGATCTAGGACGAGTCTTTGGTCCACTTGGGGGGCCTTGGTGGTGTAGATGTAGGGACGTCCGTAGGACGGGTCATATCAATATGCCAGTAAACTCGTAGCTCTAGGAATGATGATTCCAAATGAGCTAGTAATTCATAGGGTTCTCCAATAACTCCCTCCAAGTTACAAGAACTTTGTGAAGGACTATAATATGCAAGGCATGAATAAGTCTCTACATGAGCTTCTTTCCATGCTAAAAACTACTGAACTGGAGATCAAAAAGGAGCATCAACTGTTGATGGTTAGTAAGAACACTAGTTTCATGAAAGGCAAGAAAGTCAAGAAGAAGGGTAACTTCAAGAAGGGTGACAAGACTATTGCCGTGCCTGAAAAGAAGACAAAGAATGGTCCAAAGCCTGAGACTTAGTGCTTCTACTACAAGAACACATGGCATTAGAAGCGCAATTGCCCCAAGTATTTGGCTGACAAGAAAGTCGGCAAGGTGAACAAATGTATATGTGATATACATGTTATTAATGTGTACCTTATTAGTACTCGCAGTAGCACCTAGGTATTTTATATTGGTTCACTTGCTAATATATTTAACTCGATACATGGGCTATAAAACAAGCGCCAACTAGCACAAGATGAAGTGATGGTGTGTGTCCGCAATGGATCAAAGGTTGATGTGATCGCCGTCGGAATGCTACCACTTCAATTACCATCGAGATTAGTCATGAACCTCAATAATTGTTATCTTGTGCCTGCGTTAAGCATGAACATTATTTCCAGATCATGTTTGTTACAAGATGGTTATTTATTTAAATCCGAGAACAATGGTTGTTCTATTTATATGAATAATATCTTTTATGGTCATGCACATGTGAAGAAAGGTTTATTTCTTTTGGATCTCGGTAATAATACGGATATTCATAATGTGGATGCAAAAATAATTAAATTAAGTGATGATATATGTGGCACCACGCCTTGGTCATATTGGTGTAAAACGCATGAAACAACTCCATTCTGATGGATTATTGGAGTCACTTGATTATGAATCATTTGAGACATGTCAACTATGCCTTATGGGCAAGATGATTAGGACCCCGTTTTCTGGTTCTGTGGAATAGGCAACGGACTTATTGGAGATCATACATTTAGATGTATGTGGACCAATGAGTGTATTGGGGTGTGGAGGTTATTGTTATTTCGTTAATTTCATGGTTGATTTGAGTAGATATGGGTGTATAAATTTGATGAAACACAAGTATGAAACTTTTGAAAAGTTTAAACAATTTCAGAGTGAAGTGGAAACCATCATAACAGAAAGATTAAATTTCTACGATCCGATCGTGGAGGTGAATATCTAATTTATGAGTTTAGCATACACATGAAACAATATGGAATAATTACACAACTCACACCCACCAGAACACCACAACGAAATGGTGTGTCAGAACATCGTAATCATACATTATTAGATATGGTTCGATCTATGATGTCTCTCATAGACTTGCCATTATCATTTTTGGGATATAAACTAGAAATAGCCGCATTCACTTTAAATAGGACTCCATACAAATCCGTGGAAACGACACCATATGCATTTTGGTTTGGAAACCTAAGTTATCATTTCTTAAAGTTTGGTGATGCGTGTTTATGTGAAGAAACTTCAACCTGATAAACTCGAACCTAAAGCAGAAAAATGTGTCTTCATAGGATACCCTAAGGAAACAATTGGGTATACCTTTTATCATAGATCCGAAGGCAACGTTTTTGTTGCCAAGAATGGATCCTTTTTGGAGAAGGTGTTTCTCTGGAAAGGTGTGATAAGTAGAAAGGTAGAAATCGACAAGATTATTGAACCTTCTCTTCATGGTATGGTGAATAGTGCTCTATCAAAAACGGCGAGTGGCGTAGTGTCAGAAGATGTTCTGGTGTCAGCTTCACCAAATGAAGTGGGAAGTAATGATAATGATCTTGAAACTCTGAAAGAGAACACTACCGAAATTTATAGGTTAACTTGGACATGTGCACCTCCTGAACTGTACGGTAATCTAATTATGAATTTCATGGTAGATAGAAATGATGACCCTACGACCTATGGGGAAGCAATGGAAAGTCTGGATTCCAACAAATGGCTAGAAGCCATGAAATCTGAAATAGGATCCATGTATGAAAGCCAAGTTTGGACCTTGGTGTACCTACCTCACGATCGTAAGGCCATTGAGAATAAATGTATCTTTAAGAAGAAAACTGATGCTGGCGGTAATGTGACTGTTTATAAAGCTCGACTTGTCGCAAAAGGTTTCTGACAAATTCAAGGAGCTGACTACGATGAGACTTTCTCTCCCGTGGCGATGCTAAAATCAGTTAGGATTATGTTAGCAATTGCTGCATATTTCAACTATGAAATTTGGTAGATGGATGTGAAAACCACGTTTCTTAATGGAAACACTAAGTAAGAGTTGTACTGGTACAACCCGAGGGTTTTATTGATCCTAAGGATGCTAAAAAGGTGTGCAAACTTCAGCAATCCATTTATGGTCTGAAGCAAGTATCATGAAGTTGGAATCTCCGTTTTGTTGAAGTCATCAAAGGGTTTGGATTTGTCCAAACTTATGGAGAAGCTTGTATTTACAAGAAAGTGAGTGGGAGCTCTGTAGTATTTCTAATTTTATATGTGGATGATATATTGTTGATTAGAAATGATATAGAACTTTGAAGGGTGTAAAGGATTATTTGAACAGTAGTTTTTCAATGAAGGACCTTGGTGAAGCAGCATATATACTTGGCATCAGAATCTATAGAGATAGATCAAAACGCTTGATTGGGCTATCGTGAAGTACATACCTTGACAAGTTTTTGAAGAAGTTCAAAATGGACAGAAGTAAGAAAGGGTTATTACCCATGTTGCAAGGCAAGACATTGAGTAAGACTCAAAGTTCGGCTATGGTAGAACATAGAGAAATAATGAATAAGATTCCCTATGCCTCAACCATAGGTTCTATCATGTATGCCATGTTATGTACTAGACTGAATGTGGCACATGCGATCAGTTTGACTAGCAGGTACCAATCTGATCCAGGTTTAGAACACTAGATAGCGGTCAATAATATCTTTAAGTACTTGAGAAGAACTAAAGAAATGTTTCTCGTGTACGGAGGTGAAGAGGAGCTCGTTGCAAAGTGTTACATCGATTCTAGATTTGAAGCTAATCCTGATGACTCTAAGTCACAATCCGAATACGTATTTCTCATGCATGGAGCGGCAATTAGTTGGAGGAGTTCCAAGCAACCCATGGTGGCAGGATCATTGATAGAGGCGAAATATGTTGCTGTTTCGGAAGCGGTTTGGATGAAGGAGTTTATAACTAAAGTTGGTGTGGTTCCAGCGCATTGGACCCAATGGTCATATATTGTGACAAAAATGAATCCATAGCCAATGCAAAGGAGCCAAGGTCTCATAAGAATTCCAAGCATATCAAGCACCGATTTCACTCCATTAGTGGACTTGTCAAGGATGGCAATATAAAGATTTGCAAAGTACACACAGATCTGAATGTGGCAGATCCGTTGACTAAAACTCTCCCTAGGGAAAAACATGATCAACACTAGAACTTAATGGGTGTTAGATTCATCACAATGTAATCCGTATTATTGACTCTATTGCAAGTGGGAGACTGAAGGGAATATGCCCGAGAGGCAGTAATAAAATGTTATTATCTTATTCCAAGTTTATGATTGACGTTTATTTCTCATGCTAGAATTGTATTAATAGGAAACGTTAATACATGTGTGGTTAATAAACAAACCAAAGTTCCTACTAATGCCTCTCATATATACTAGCTCGTTGATTAACAGCCGATCAAGGTTTCCTGATCATGAAAATTGGATGTTGTTAATAATGAGATCATATCATTAGAAGAATGATGTGATGAACATACACCAAAAGTAGATTTAGCAATACGATCTAGTCATTAAGTTTAAATTGCTACATCAAACACATACAAAGTATTCCTAGTCCTTGGACCATGAGATCATGTCAATCACTAACAACGGAAGAATGCCTCGATAACATCAAACGTCACACCATAACAAGATGACTATAAAGGTGGGTTCAGATATTCCAAAAGTGTTATGTAGAGGCTCATGGATCAAGATTAGGATTTGTCCATCCTAATGACGAAGAGATATACTCTGGGCCCTCTTGGTGATATCACATCAACACCGCTTGCAAGCACATGACTAGGTCACAGGGATGTTGCATCACAGAATGAGTAAAGAGTATTTATCGGGAATGAGATCAAACTAGGGTATGGTTGATACCTGTGATCAGATCTTGGATAGTAAAGTATCGCGAGACAAAACGAATTGGATACAATGTTGATGGTTCACATGATCACAAGATTCATCATTGAATGTGCAGGAGTCAGTACGGATCTCTAGGTCTCGCTTCTGGTTATTGATAAGAGAGGTGTCTCTATCATGTCTGCATTATTCATGAACCATAGGTTGAAACAATTAAGGTTCTCTGACACTAAGTGGTAGATAAAACATATCCGAGAATAAATTAGTCACAGCTGAAATTGTTTCGTTGATCACCAGAATTGTTTTGGGTCAAATCACTAAAAATGGTTTCAGCTATAATATTGAAACAATGCTAGGGGTTTTATGTGAAATTTTGTTAATTAAAATAATTAACAACATTCTTAATAAAATAAATAAAAGAGTTTTATTTAAAGAGAAAATGCATTTATGCTAATGGGTAATAAATGCATGTGAGTGGAAGGAGAGTTTATGTGAGTGGGAAGTGCACTCACATGAATAAGGGAAGAGGTGCGGGCACACCCATGGCCGGCGGCCATTCCCCTTGGGCAACCCCTCCCCCTATAAAAGGCACCCTCCTCCTCCTCCTCCTCCTCTCTAGATGCACCACGTCCTTGTGAAGGTTCTCTTCCGCCTTTAGCATTTTCCCCATGGCCTCAGATTAGCAAGATATATGTTCTGTTGGTTTCTCAGAGTAAGATTTATCTACTCCTTCCGCTACTTTGCTGGAGTGGTGGCGTGAAGGTTGGCAGGATCTAGACGCGTGATCGAGGATGGATACGTTGTTGGGTTGCAGTGTTCTTTAACACGATCTTGAGATCGGCAAGTGATCGACTACATCACCAATGGAATAGTTCCCGCAAAGGCTTTTCAGTCTTCGAGGGTAAGTCAATCTGGTTATCCACTCATTCATTACTAGCATCTATTAGATTAGATCTTGGCGCAATTGATGTTCTTATCATAGGATTTTTTTGTTTTCTATGTTGTGAACCCTTTAGCTGTTAATCCAAGTTGGTAAGCTTCTTTAATTCACTTTGGAATTCTAAGATCCCTCTTTCTTCTAGTTGATTGAGTTGTGAGAGTTCCACCACCAAATTTTGTTTTGTGCACTAATGTACTAATCATGACTTCTACTAGTGTTGACATGATGCAGACATCAAATGATGTTTACCATGACTATTTAGCTATTCTGGTCGGCATGGTATATGATCCAACTAAAGTCGAGTGGAGATTGAACAGTTCTACAACATCCATAGAATATATGTCTTGGGAATCTCAAATGCTCAGTTGTTTTGCGAGATGTCATACTTTTGATAGCAAGTTTAATGGCCATACAAAATATATTCTTGCTCGCCGACGTGTCGATGAAAAGGTAGCTCATTGGTGGAAGGACGCTAGGACTATGTATGGTGTCATAGGTAAAACATTCCTTGGGAGGATTTCAAGCAATTTCTACTCTAGGTTTTTGAACATCTACAAATGTCCTACTCCAATTTTTTTAGAGTGGACGTTAATGAGACATGTGAGGTGTCTACTAACATAATCATGTCAACTCCTAGTGCTGTATCTTGTGATGTGCAGGTTGCTTTTGAAGAAAGGGAGCCGTCTATTTTACAGCCTGCATCACACGATCAGGTATTGTCACTTGAGGAGGATGTCTTAGTAACTACTACAACTGAGGAGATTGTTAATGACATTGGTACTGATTTGGAGCTTCAGCCAACATGTGCGACATATTGTGAGTCTATTCCTTTGCTGATGCCTCCTCGTGACTTGCCTTGCACTAATGTTCCAGCACCATGTGATAGTTTACCAAATTCGAATTTTGATCATGTGGTACTGATTACACACATAAGGAAATACTTGCTAGAATACCACCTGCTGATATTGTGTATTCCGTCATGCTAAATGAACCTATGAATATGATTTGTGCTATGGATAAGATTTCTGAAATTTCATGTCTAAATTCTAGCACATATTCTCCTTGTTTCACGTTCAATCTAATTGGTGAATATAGCATGAATGAAAATTTTCTGATTGAGAACATATGCATTACTTGTGATAGAATCACTGAACTGAAACATGTTGTTTTTAGCCATATATGCTATGTGCCAAAGTCTATTTGTTGTGGTATAATTGTTCATGTTCGAGATAATATGGAAATACATTTTGGTTTGGTATATATATTGCAGCCAACACAAGTAATTTTACCTATGTTGGATTGTTCTAAGCTTGCTAGAATAGAATCTGAGTTTTCACATTCATTGTGCTTGTCCCAAAATTCTTTCTCTAGGAGTGCTACTAATCCGTACATCACTTATATTTTCAAATTGTGTTGCATTTTAACTACAAGACATAATGATCATGCACATATAACTGATTACTTTTGTGTTAGTTCATCACTCGTTCATAATAATCAGAGTAGCGCATTTGAAGCATGGCATAAACCAATTTTGTTTTCACATCTTTTGGATTGGTTTGATCTTGTTCATCACAAATTTGATCATCGATCTTCTTTGAGAAAACCGAATTCAATATTGAACATCAAGACTATATATCTATTTGTTTATCACCATGATCAGGATGATTTGTACTTCACTTATGCCTGCAATTTAAGTTGCTTGATGTATACTGTACATATTTTCATGTGAACAACAATAATACAACAAGTTACATATACATATATTCTATGTACACGTTGTTCATTTTGTTTATTTCACTTTCAGCATATCCAAAGGCGTGGACAGATTTTCTTGAAGAAAGGGAGGATGATGAGGATGCATTCATAGAGTATGCTAATTCTGCTTGTTTGAGATGGAAGGAAATATTGAGCCTCATTTGAAAATATCACAAGGTGAATTCATTCCTAGTTGTACATGATACTTTTATTTATAAGAACTTTATACTACCTAAATCATGGTGTTATTGTTTGACTAGATTTGGCATCTATCCGACTAGCACCAGCGGGAGGAGAGGGAGGAAAGCGACCGAGAGATGGAATACGCACTAGGAGGCAATAAGGAGAGAAGGCATGATCCAGAGAGATATGTCGCGCGCAGGATACATTTGAGGTGCACCACAACATATGGCCTGCACGCCTAGTAGGCCGAACCCATCTATGGGTCGGTATGTATCAGTTTGAATCAAACCGGTTCAGTTTGGGCCAAGATATATGGCTGCTTTTAGGCCTGGTTAGTGGGAGGACACCCCACCCCCATATAAACTTCCGTAGCCATCACAATTAGGTAAGACCACATTAAAATAAACTCTAGATCCAGATTGTTTTGCTATAAGCGAACCTTTGAATTATTCACCACCAATTCTTATCGATCTGGTGTGTTTCTGCTATAATCTGAGTGTGATCAGTTATTCCATTGGGAATTAGAAAATTGCAAGTTTAAGTGTGATCTATTGTTCCATTGGGAATTAGTAGATTGCAATACCACTTCGTGGTCAGCGACTACGTGCGCAAGTGTTTGTAGTTGTGAATATCCTAAGGGTTGAGAGTTGTTGCATCTGGCAGCAGGGATTAGTCGAAGAGTTCTCAGATTCATACAAGTTATCTTCATCATCTACATCGACATCTACCCCATCTCACTGAGAAGATTGGGCCGCCCCTTATCAGACATGCTATTTACAAGAAGAAGATTATCCAGATCATCAAAAGCACAAGGAAACAAGCTATTAACACCAACTTGTAGGAATATAGTAGTAGAATAAACTAGTGAAGGAGATATACCCTAGAGGCTAATAATAAATAGGTTTATTATCATATATCGAATTAGTTCATAATAGTTTAATACTGTGATATAACCGTATTAAGAGGAAACATTGATGCATGTGTGGTATGTAAACAAACAAAGTCACTAGTAGCCTCTATTCAACTAGTTCATTGAGATACCAATGATCAAGGTTTCCTAATCATGGAGCATTTATGCGAGTTGACAACAAAGTCATATCACTAGAGAATGATATGATGGCATTACCCACTTAAGTATTACAATGTGATCAAGTCACATGGTTTACCATTGCAATAGTTAGAAACTAAAGTGACCTTCTCCTTAGACCGTGTGATCATATTAATTATTGTCTCCTGCGGCTGCTTTGATCACATCAATCGTCATGTCTGTAACTAGGTGGCCATAAAGGTGTGTATTGCGTATTCTAGAGGAACAATTGAGGCCTATGCATCAAGATCGGGATTTGTTCACCCGTGTGACGGGAAGATACACTAGGCCCACTCGATTAGATTGTATCCAAGAGGTTGCAACCATTGACTAGGTCAGAGGATACAATATCATGACAACAAGTTAAGTGGAGTTGTCGGTAACGAGATAGGTATAGTGATACCATAGATCAAATCTCGAGCAAATCATGTATTAAAGAAATGAAGGGATAGGGACATAGAGTTTATGGTTCGAAACGATAGAGTTTCGTGGAATGCACACGGGGTCATTATGGACATCCCATCCCTGCTATTGATCATTGATCGAAGAGAGGTCTCAATCATGTATGTGCCATTCCCGAACCGTAGGGTAACACACTTAAATGTCTGATGATGTTCTGAGATCATTATGGAAGTGAAGGGATCACTCGTGGTAAAGAGAGAGAAACGGCATTGTTCTGAGAAGAGATTGCCGAACAAGTTCCGAAGAGGATCCAAAATTGTTCGGAGAAGGAATAAGCCAAAAGGTGTTTCTATATGTTAATTATGAATTAATATATATCAAATAAATATTTTAATTAATATTAAGGGGCAACTTCCTCTATTGGGCCGAATCCCTAGAGGGAAACAACCCAAAAGGGAAGCCACCTCGGAAAGGGCAGCACCAACCACCGCTGCTAAGCCCTAGCCTGGCCCATGCTAGCTTTAGCGGATGGGCTCTATCATATACGCGCGCAGCGCATAGCCGCTGGCCACCACGACGCTTGCTGGCCCCAACGCCGGCCCACGCGGGCACGCAATAGCATGGGCAGCGGGCAAGGGGCGGGCATGCCACATCGTGGGGTGCTGGTGGGCCGTAGCTGCCAGGCTCACCCGACCACCGCCTCGCTGGCCACCGTCTGGGCCGTGGGATGGCTGGTGCACGGACAGGCCCACTCAGACGGCTGACTGCTCCCCTCCTCTCCTTTTTTCCTTTAGTCCCATCTCGGGACTTTAGGGGTGGGAGTCCTCCTTTTTCACCTATATATAGAGGTCTATATAGGTGGGAAAAAGACACACAAAAAATAAAAGGGATTTCCTAAGACTATTTTCTTTGGGAATTTCCCTCTCTCTCCCTCTGTTGAAACTCACGAGTGCAATTCCAAGAAGAACTACACACGAGGGAGTCAACAAACATTGGCACGCTATTGTGCTACTGGTTCCCAATTCCAGAGGGTCTACTTCCGCAACCTAGTTGGATCAAGGAGAACGGTAGTCTTCATCAGATATCGTATGTGTGCGATACCTCGGGGGATGTCGTGCAAGGACCAGGACGTGACGTACGAGGAGCACCACGACCTTGAGGTTGGCTACGAGTATGACTACTTCATCCATGTTCCCTGCCGGACATTAACCGTGCTCGATCTATAAGGGTATGTAACCGAAACTCTATCCCTATTACTACATTAACTCATAGATAGATCTAGGCATATGGTGTGTTCCACCATAGATTTTTTTATTTTCTGCTACCGAACCCATTCAGTGGTATTAGAGCCGATCTATACATAGTTGTGCTAGTATGAGTAGACCACATATTGAATGTGGGGATTGATCACATCGTTGTCACCCTCCCACGTGTACTTGTACATATCACAACACTGTGAGATGAAGCGGCCCAGACTAACCTTACGCGTAACCTTACGTGAGACTGGTTCCACACTTGACTTATGGCTTGTACCGTATAAGTGGCCATCGGGTGTCTGTCTCCCTCACAGTAGTAGATATGGTAATTACAATGGAGGTCCCGTGAGGGAAGTAATAAAACAACTATTAGATCAATGTTGTGGTTGATAATCGTAAGTCTGAACGGTTCTATCTCGAAAGACCTAGTAGCCTTGTAAAATCTGCAACTAATAAAGTAGTAGATTTATGTTGCAGGGAGGGGCTAGTAATGTGATGTGGTCATAACCTTCGGGCTTCATGGAATATGACCAACTGGTAGCGACACATAAATGGCGTCATACTGGTGTTGCGCGATGGAGATCAAGGCGCGACTTATGATGGTGATCATAGCACATGACATGAAAGGACAACATCATATCACCATTATTAAATTGCATGTGATGTTATCTGTGCATCTTGTTTTCTTGGTTGTATTAGATACGCGACAGTAGTAAAACAAAATAATTCCTAAATAATACCAACACCTATTGATTTATTGCCAGACCTTCTTTGGTGCAAAATAATTTGGATGCTACACAACATGCTGAAATGATATTAAAATTACATGAGACTACTAAAGACAACATAGAACGCATGAATGCTAAGTATAAACTTGCTGGGGATAGAGGGAGAAAGCATGTCGTGTTTGATGTTGGTGATCTTGTTTGGTTGCATTTGCGCAAAGATCGTTTTCCTGATAATGCATATAAACTTGAGCTACCTGCAAATTTTGGTATGGTTAGTCCTACGTTTAACATTGCAGATTTGAAGCCTTACTTTGGTGAGGAAGATGAGATTGCGTCGAGGACGACTTCAATTCAAGAAGGGGAACATGATGAGGACATCCCATCTATTGATACAACTGTTGTACCTATAGCTACAAAAGTATAAGGACCCATCACTCAAGCTCGTGCCAAGCAACTTAATTATCAGGTACTTTCGTTTCTTGGAACTATTCCTCATATACATGAGAATACGATGCTGCCTAAATCAGATGTGTTTCTTACTCTTAGGAATGATGGACCTAGCATGGACGAGAGGGACAAGCATTGGAGCATGATCATGCATGGAGATGGCAGCAAGCATATGAGGATTGAAGAGGACACCGCAAGTGCATATTTCAGAACTTTGAAGCCACCATAATGAAGATTGAATGCTTGGATGAAATATTCAAGAATATTACTTCGTAGATTCGTCTACAGCTTAATTTGGTGTTGGGTCACCTTTATTTTGGGCCAGGCCCATGTTATTTTCACAGGATTTTTAATAGCCACTTTTTAGAGTCTGTATTTGAGGGAAAAAGGCCTTTTTGGGTTGGATTTGGCCACCATACCTATGGCTGACCGAAATCTCACCCTTTCCTCCTAAAATACCCCATGTAGCCATCACTTTAGACTCGAATTTTGTTTACACTAAAAGTTAGCCATCATTGCAACTTCGCCAAGTCTGGAGTGTCGTAGAGATCTCCCGTACTTCGCACCTATTTTAGGATCCCACGATTTCAATAAAGCTTTCATCTTTATCCGCAATATCTTGATTTCAATAAAGCTTTCATCTCCTGTACTTCGCACCTATTTCAGGATCCCACAATCCCACTATTTCAGGATCCCATGATCGCAATCACTGGGCAACTGGGATTCAAAGGTATTTCGATAATATGAAAATCAACTGGATACACAAAATCCCCAACAAAATGCAAACATTGCAGAGTATTCCGCGAGTAGGATGCAAAGTTTGATTAGAAAACATAAAAGTAGCTTCTGATGGCTAAAGGTAAGATTCATCAAGGTGATCACGCAATTCTGCATAGATAGTGTAAGGCATGATGTTTATTGAAGAACTTAAGTCACATAATCCTACATAAGTGATCCCTCCTAAACAAAAGGGAATTTTTTGCTGGCTTCTATTCTTATCATCAAGCTTGCCTCCTATCATTTTGGAGGATTCTTTACTCACCATTATCACTTCTTCCTTGAACAATTTGGGTTCCAAAAGTTCTTTTAATATTCCAATATTTTCTTTAAAATTGCTCCCAAGTTCCTAGTTAACTTTCCTATTCTTTTATTCCCTTCACCCCTGCTATCCATTACTTTAGTTAGAATAGTTTCCTCCTCGGCTAACATTTTCTTTTGCATTTTTGAATATTTATCATTGTGGCATGTTTTAGAGGGTTTCTCTTCCACATGTGGTGTATAGTGTTCCCAATCTTTTGGAATCTGCAGGTAGTCATCATAAGATCTAATAATTTGAATAATCATGCGATGGTCAAGATTAAATTCCCAAGCATTTTTTCTACCTTTCCTAAAGCTAGAAACCTTTTTAAACAATTATACTCTATGGGGTTCTCCTTGTTAAACTCTTCCTCACAATAGGCTTTCTCTATCCTATTCACCGTATCTAGTAAGTTCCATGCCCTCTCAACACTGAATTCGGTGAACGACCCATTGGTAAGGGAATCGAGTTCATTTCTATTATTATCATTCAAACCTGCGTAGAAGGCGTGTATCACTAGCCAAGGTGGGAAATTATGATGGGGACAATGATCAAGCAACCCCGAAAAATTTGTATACCCTTCATGCAAGCTTTCTTCAGGTTTTCCTTTAAAATTTATAATCATGCGCCTTACGCCAAGAGTTTTTGTCCTAGGGAAGAAATCAACTAAAAATAGAGAAGATAGCCTCTCCCAGGAGTTAGTAATTTTTGTAGAACTTTGGATGTACCAAGAATGGGCCTCATCAATGAAAGTTTGAGCAAAGAGAGCAAACTTAACCTCGTCCTCAGTTTGTAAATTGAGGTGGAAAGTCTCACAAATATCTTCAAAGAATCCTACATGCTCATACAGATCTTCCGTACCATCTCTTGCAAATTTCTTTGCATGGAATAGATCCAAAAGCATAGGCATAATATCATACCCTCTTGGGTTATTCGATTTTCAGCATTGGCGGACCGGAATTCCTCACGGCCTCAAGCTGTATTATATGTTGGTACTCGCCCATAATGTATCACCTGAAACTAATAAACAACTTTAGTAAAATAATAAGTAAAATAAGTAACTAAGAACAAAGACCAAAAGTGTTTAGCTCCCTGGCAACGGCGCCAGAAAATAGCTTGATGACTGCAAGTGCACATACCAATTGTAGCTAGTTTCGAAGTAAAGATATCGAACCCACAGAGAGCTATTGGTAAAGGTCTTTATGCCCCTCGTTACTAGCTACCAAAAAAACTTATCAGCTATCTTTGATTTCAAGTAAAGGGTGTTTGAAAGGTTTATGGTTTTTTGCAGAAAAGTAATTAAAACATGTAAAAGAAAACAAGTAACAAGATTGTGTGAAAGTGATGTGGCGTCACATATATTTGATATTACATACACTTTGGACGATGGATCTGCTACTCCTAAACTGACTGCAATATTTGTTGTCATGTTTGCGAATAAACCACACGTTAAGGAGTCCAAGAAGATCACTACAAAATCAGATTTCCTATTTTTGTTTCAGCAAGTCAAACAAAAATACAAGCAAACAAATAATTATGTCAGAGATAAAACAATCTGCTGTTTCTTTGGACTTCCTCGTCCACTCGAAATGACCAAGTCGCTAGCTAGGAGGTCTTTGCCGATGGAATATATGTCCATGCATGCATGTGGCTGGGTTCCACCTACATGCATGGCAACTAGAGAGCTGTACAAAAACCTCCGTGCTTGCGATTTCTTTATTGAAGTTGTTGACTAGTCGTGGTGTAGATTCATCTATACAACATCGGTTTTGTTTTGGATTTGCATGATTGGATCTTTATCTAGTCGGGTATTTCTGCCATCTATCGATCGTCGTGAAAGATCAGGCCTAAACCTCTTTGAATCGCGTTGATCCTTATCATCTTGATATCAGATTCGTCGGGTTTCTCACGGTGAGTTTTCTACTGAGATTTATCATCTGCTGGATTTTGCTAAGAAGTTTTGCTGCCGGAGACAATTTGAAAAGACACCGATTCTGTTCGTGTGATTCTGTTGTTTGGAGATCGAAGATCTGCTGAAGTTTAATTTGGAGGACACTTTTCCGTGTCGCCGAGGGTTCTGCCGCCAGGCTATTTTCTATCACGGACGCATCAAGATTCTTCCTCATCCTGTTTGTTTGAATTGTTCTTAGGCTAACGCGTTTTGGAGGATCGGTCCGATTCGTTTCCTACCGCTGAGTCTTGGTAACTCTTATAATTTTTTTAAAAGTGGCAAGATTAGTTGGGTCGGATTGGAGCTGTGTTTCTGTTCATTTTCCTTGAGATCGGATCAGATTGCTTTGCTTTTCATGTGATGCTCACCTGGGCTTCGTGAAGGAGTTTTGCTGTTGTGCGTCTGGATAGATTGATTTTCTGCCTAGTTCTGCCCATCACATCCGATCATATTCTATGGGCGACTACTCCTATTACACTTACAATTGAATTTTATGCTGAAGTTTTTCCACGACACAGTGGGCGAATTGACCTATGTGTCCACAGGATTTTGGTTCGAGGGGGGAAGGCTATGGTGACAGATTATTTCATACCAAGGCGAACATACAAAATAGAGCTTGTGCCTTGACAATCTACTACAAGAATCCGATCAATGCCGCGAGCCTTGAGATGGTGGAAAAGTTAGAGCTGACAACATCGATGCATCCCCACCCATACCTATTGCATTGGGGCCCGAACAACTTCACCATTACGCATCAAACTGAAGTCCTATTTTTTGTGGAAAAGTTATCATTTATGGTTCTGTTTGACGTGATACCAGTGCATATTGTCTCATGTCGTCTGCTGCTGACCAAACCATGGTGTGACGTTGAAGGTGCAGTTTACCATATGAATAACACCTACAATTATTTCAAGTATTCTGTTCGCCGTGGTAAGACAGAATATAATCTGTTGTCTATGAACAAGGAACTGTTCAAATCTTGGAGAGATGATAGGCTGCAGAAAAAGAAAGATGAAGTGGAATGTTTGCAGAAGAAGAATGAGACTAAAGCACAAATCCGAGAGCATGACGAGGTGCGGAAGAGGGAAGCCAAAGCTACAATAATAATTCCGGTGCTTGTTCACCCTATAGAAGAAGACACCAACAATGCTACTACTACAATTCATCAAGCTTCCATTCCATCTACATTTGACATTGCTACTTTCGAGGACGATTTGAAATGGAGGACGGTTTCTCCTGAAGAAGGGGAGGATGATGTGGTGTCACATATATTTGATATTACATACACTTTGGACGATGGATCTGCTACTCCTAAACTGACTGCAATATTTGTTGTCATGTTTGCGAATAAACCACACGTTAAGGAATCCAAGAAGATCACCACAAAATCAGATTTCCTATTTTTTGTTTCAGCCAGTCAAAGAAAAATACAAGCAAATAAATAATTATGCCGGAGATAAAAGAGTCTGCTATTTCTTTAGACTTCCTCGTCCGCCCGAAATGACCAAGTCGCTGGCTAGGAGGTTTTTGCCGATGGAATATATGTCCATGCATGCATGTGGCTGGGGTCCACCTACATGCATGGCAACTAGAGATGACATGCAAGATAAGAAAATACTAGCTATTGTATAGATTTTATTGTTTCTAGTCGGTTTGCTATTTCCAAGTTTAGTTGTGGTGTGCGTGCAAGTCCGAATAGTTGTGTGCCGCCTATATATAAAGGTGGGAATGTCTCTTGTAAAATCAGGTTATATTTAAGTTTATTAACATGATGTGTTTTCCAGGGTAGATTCCCGTATCGAGTTTTGAGGGAGCTGTCCAAAACCCTCCGTGCTTGCGATTTCTTTATTGAAGTTGTTGACTGGTCGTGGTGTAGATTCATCTATACAACATTAGTTTTGTTTTGGATTTGCACGATTCGATCTTTATCTAGTCGGGTATTTCTGCCATCTATCGATCGTCGTGAAAGATCGGGCCTGAACCCCATTGAATCGCGTTGATCCTTATCATCTTGATATCAGATTCATCGGGTTTCTCACGGTGAGTTTTCTACTGAGATTTATCATCTGCTGATTTTGCTAAAAAGTTTTGCTATCAGAGGCAATTTGAAAAGACACCGATTCTGTTTGTGTGATTCTGTTGTTTGGAGATCGAAGATCTGCTGAAGTTTAATTTGGAGGACACTTTTCCGTGTCGCCGAGGGTTCTGCCGCCAGGCTATTTTCTATCACAAACGCATCGAGATTCTTCCTCATCCTGTTTGTTCGAATTGTTCTTAGGCTGACACATTTTGGAGGATCGGTCCGATCCGTTTCCTACCGCTGAGTCTTGGTAACTCTTATAATTTTTTTAAAAGTGGCCAGATTAGTTGGGTCGGATTGGAGCTGTGTTTCTGTTCATTTTTCTTGAGATCGGATCAGATTGCTTTGCTTTTCATGTGATGATCACTTGGGCTCCGTGAAGGAGTTTTGCTGTTGTGCGTCTAGGTAGATTGATTTTCTGCCTAGTTCTGCCCATCACATCCGATCATATTCGATGGGCGACTACTCCTATTACACTTATGATTGAATTTTCTGCTGAAGTTTTGCCATGACACAGTGGGCGAATTGACCTATGTGTCCACGGGATTTTGGCTCGAGGCGGAAGTCTATGATGACAGATTATTTCATACCAAGCCGAACATACAAAATAGAGCTTGTGCATTGACAATCTACTACAAGAATCCGATCAATGCCGCGAGTCTTGAGATGGTGGAGAAGTTAGAGCTGACAACATCGATGCATCCCCACCCATACCTATTGCATTGGGGGCCGAACAACTTCACCATTATGCATCAAACTAAAGTCCTATTTTTTGTGGGAAAGTTATCATTTACGGTTCTGTTCGACGTGATACCAGTGCATATTGTCTCATGTCATCTACTGCTGACCAAACCATGGTGTAACGTTGAAGGTGAAGTTTACCATATGAATGACACCTACAATTATTTCAAGTATTCTGTTCGCCGCGGCAAGACAGAATATAATCTGTTGTCTATGAACAAGGAACTATTGAAATCTTGGAGAGATGATAGGCTGCAGAAAAAGAAAGATGAAGAGGAATGTTTGTAGAAGAAGAATGAGACTGAAGCACAAATCCGAGAGCATGACGAGGTGTAGAAGAGGGAAGCCAAAGCTGCAATAATAATTCTGGTGCTTGTTTAATCTGTAGAAGAAGACACCAACACTGTTGCTACTGCAGTTCATAAAGCTTCTGTTCCGTCTACATTTGACATTGCTACTTTCGAGGACGACTTGAAACTGAGGGAAGTTTCTCCTGAAGAAGGGGAGATGATGTGGCGTGATGACCCAGAAGTATAGGGGGTGTATCGCAGTATTTTCGATAAGTAAGAGTGTCGAACCCAACGAGGAGCAGAAGGTGCTGGCTAGTGGTATGCATCAGGAATTCTCTGCAAATACTTAGCAAACGGATTTTTAGGGGTTTTTGATAAAGCAAATAAACAAAATGCAGTACATAAAAGAGAGGAATAAATGCAGCAAGTGGCCTAATCCTTTATGCAGCAAAGGACAAGCCGGTTGTATTACTTAAGATGACCAAACGTTCTCGAGGACACATGGGAAGACTGTCAAGTGCTTTCGCTTCATATAGTTGATTAATCTTCTTTAGCTTGCTAACTGTTGTGTGGGTGAACCAGTGCTAATGTACCGACCTTCCTAGGACTAATACATACTTGTGATTATATCCCTTACAAACATCCGTAAGTACAAGAAAGTAATTAAGGTAGAAACCTAACCACAGCTTTAAACTCTAAGACCCTTACATCCCTTGTGCAATGGTTTCCTAACGGGGGTTTAGGTTTCTGTCACTCCGGCAACCCCTACGATTAGTAGCCAAATACACAATGCATTCCCCTAGGCCCATATAGGTGAAGTGTCATGTAGTCGACGTTCACATGACACCACTAGAAGAAGTACACCACAACTTAAATATCAAACTATTGAATCTTTCTCAACACAACTCCACTACTAACAACATGACTTCTCCCATGTCCTCAAGAACAAAACGAACTACTCACAAGACATCATACGGATCATGATCAGAGATGGAATAATGATGTATAACAATTTGAACATAAACAATAATTCAATGGTTCACTCAATAGCATCAACTACAAAGAGTAATCAACACCGGGAAAGTTTCCCCTATAAACTATGCAAGATTCAACGCAATTGTTACAGCAATATGGAGATGGTGATGAGGGTGCTGATGATGATGATGGTGGTGATGATGATGATCCTGATGAAGTCCAACTTGATGGTGGTGTTGATGGCGACGATCTCCCGTCTCCGGGAAGGAATTCCCCCGGCAGAAATCTATCTGCCGGAGAGATCTTTCTCTCTCGGTGTTTTTCGCCCCGCAGAGGCGGTGGAATCTTTCTGTGGTCGTTCCCCGAGTCTTAGGGTTTCGGGAGGATAATATACGCCAGAGGGGAGTGCTAGGGGTGGACCAGGGTGGCCACACCACCTGGTGGCACGGCCTAGGCTGGCCCGTGCCAGGGGGTGGTGTGGGCCCCCTGTGGCCCATCTCTAGCCCCCCTTCTGGCTTCCTTCGTCTTCTGGAAAAATAGGATTTTCCGTATATTTTCCTGGATTTTCTGATCTTCGCGAATTTTGCCTCCAAACAGCACCTTTTCCATCAGAATCCTGACTGCAGTGGTCCATGCAAGAAAAATATATGCAACAAAGAAGGACCCAATGGTTTAGGTTATTAAATGCAAGAAAAATAAAGTGTGCCATCAAGTTCGTGAGAGCTTTAATCACTAATTTTCACATAACAAGTTTAATTTGGGAGGTAGATAAAACAAGAGTTTACTTGGAATAGCAATATGCTACTAGGTAGGTATGGTGGACTCAAATGGCATGGGTTTGGTTTAAAGGAAGTGGATGCACGAGAAGAATTCCCTCTCAGTATAGGTTTTTGGCTAGCAAGGTTGGGTAGCAAGTATAAGATTTGAAGGAAACAAACAAACATACAAGTGATAAAAACAAACATGCAATCTTCCTTGGAAGCACAAAAGATCTTAACTAGAGAATACTAAACTTATGAGCAAATCAAGAAAGAAAGATGATGAAATTATTTTTCTTTAGAGTACTTTTGTCTTTTTATTCAACTCTCAAAAATAGTGTTGCTACTAACCGAGCCAGGTTTGCCAAAACCAACTAAATTAACTCAATGATCCCAAAGTGATACCAATACTAACAACAAGATCAATCAAATAACCACGAATTGAAAACTAATATAAGCTATGCAAAAGAGTAAATGATAGAACTTCTCATTAATAATCCATAACGGAAAGTCACACCAAGGGATACATATCTAACGAGCGAGGGGACACTTCCATAATGCAAACCATACTACATAATAACTTCTCTATTCATGATATGACTCTACTAATAAGGTAAAAAGATAGAAGATAGTGATGTGTTACCGCGGCACTCCCCCAAGCTTGGAACAAACCAAGGGGATGCCAAACCTGATGACGAATCACTCCTTCGGTGGTGGTGGTATCCTTTTCTTAGTTGACGTGAGGAAATCTTCCAGCATCTTGTGAAGCCTATTATTCTCCCATTGAAGCATGTACACCTTCCTCCGCAAGTCTCAGTACTTATCACAGAACTCCTTAGTGACTCGTAGGGCTTCCATTGATGCAGGGCAAGTGGCTAAAGGTACCAGCCCCTGCTTGGGGTCTTGGAGATCTTCCTCCATAGGCTCCTTCCCTTTATCCTTGGCGAACACCATTGTGCTTCAAAGCTTCAAGAATAGTTCCTGACAGAAACAAATCGAAACAAAAACATGACGAAAACACGATATATGAACCTCAGGAGATCCGGGGGATTATATATTATGAAGTTTCATATCAAAAGGAAGGTACTGGGAGAAAACGAGTCGCAGGCGGAGTCCGGGGTGAACTCACCACCTGGTGGCATGGCCAGGGGTGGGCCCGCGCCACAGGGTGGTGTGAGCCACCCTGGCTCCGTTTCCGTCCCTCTTTTGCTTCGTAGCTTTCCTTATTGACTAAAACCTTCAAAAATATAGTTGGATAGTATTTTCGCAGAACTTTTCTTACCAGAACTGTTACCTATTTGAAAGCGGACTCTATAGGTCTCTGAATTTGGTATCTAGTAGATTCTTCCGGGGTCACCACTTGAATAATATCAATATCTTCATCTTCATGCACTTATTACTTGAGTCATAAAACCTTTCTCTTCCTTATTACACCATTATCTCCACTACCTGGAAATTTCTTTCACACAAAACTTCACACAGTTCTCATTAGCAACATTAGTATAAGTGAAGTGATAAAACCTTTTGAGTCCAAATTCAACTGAAAACCATCAAAACATAAGCTACTATAGCAACTCCTTCCGAAAACCCAAAAAGATATTCAAAAAGGAAATCGAATAAAGAAGCAAATGCAAGAGTGGCAAAATTTGTCAAAACAGACCAGCAGGTAAAGATCAATTTTTTCGAAAATCTTCTGTTGCTCAAATCAAAACATGCAAAACTAACGAAAGTTATATAACAATCTGGGGCAGAAGCACAAAAAATTACAACTCAATCCGACATACAGAGATCTCTCACGAATTTTAACGGTGAAGCACAAAAATCTGTTCTGGGACACCAATTTCCCCAAATATTACTTCTCTCTCATTAGAGGTTGATCTTGACACAAAAACCAAACAAAACGGATAAGGAGCGGTTATTACAGAAGTAATAACTTCCAAGACTCAAAAGAATGAAAAACAAACTGAAAGCAAAAACAAATTGGGTTGTCTCCCAAAAAGCTCTTTCTTTATAGCCATTAAGATGGGCATGATAATTTTGGAGATTCTCACATAGGAATATGAATTGAAGTGAAAGAAAGCATTAAGAAGAAAAAACACACATTTAAGTCTAACCCACTTCCTATGCAAGGTAATTTTGTAAACAAACAAGTTATTGAAACCAGAGGCTACTTGCATAAGAAGGCAAAAGAAGTGCAACATAAAAACTTTCAGCATAAAACGAGGAAACTTGATATTATTGAGATACATAAGAACACTTTTCCCTCTCTCATAATAACTTTCAGTATCATGCATAAACTTAACAATATAACTATCACAAGAACCATCATAGCAATGATCGCTTATTCTGACAGACACAGGAATACTAACTCTCATAACACTACTTTGTGAAACAATATTAGAGGTATCCTTACAAAGGATAGTGTGTCCCTCTTCTTCATATTTAGTGACAAAGTCTTTCACATTTGCTATAATAGGTTCATCAACCATTTGTTTATCAGGTTCAACAGCTTTATTTGTACTTTCATTAACCATACTAGCTATCATAGAATGTTCCTTTATCTTAACTGGGAAAGGCATTTTCTCAATATAAGGTTCAGGTAAGACATGATTAGCAGTATAAACTTCAATATTTCTTAAAGGAACACTCTTAGCAACATCTTTATAAGGTTCATGATACTTATTCCACTTCTTTTTAGGCACTTCAATATAGGAAGCAAAAGCCTTAAAATAAGAAGCAATAGCTTGAGAGTCTAGACCATAAGCATTTTTAATATTTTGAAAGTCATCAGTTCCCATAAAAGATTCAATGCATTCATAATCATAATTTATACCTGACTTTCTACCTTTGTCATTCTCCCAAGCTTCAGCATTGTCTTGAATACGGTCCAGAAGATCCCATTTAGCTTCTTCTTCCATGCGAGTGAATGATCCAGCACAAGAAGCATCCAATAAATCCTTATCATGAAGGGGAAGCCTTGTATAAAAGTTATTGATAATAATATTGTTGGGGAGCTCATGAATGGGACATTTGAGCATTAGTAACTTCAATCTCCCCCAAGCTTGAGCTGTACTCTCTCCATCAAAAGGCCAAAAGTTGTATATTTGATTCTGATCTTTATGAATCTCACTAGGAGGATAAAACTTTGAATAAAAGAGAGGCACTATTTCCTCCCATTCTAGAGCTTGAACATTCTTCAGCAGCTTATACCATTCCTCAACTCTTCCTTTTAGTGATAACGACAATAACTTCTTCTTAACTTGATCTGTAGTAATACCTGCACACTTGAACAACCCGCATAATTCGTGTATAAAGAGTAAATGATCACCGAGATGGACAGTTCCATCCCCAACTAGTTATCCATAACACGATCAATAATTCTTGTAGGTATTTTGAAAGCATCATTCTCAGCAGGTGGTGGTTTATCTACTACCTTAGCAGTGGTAGTAGCATTACCAAATAAGAAACTCAGCGAATTATCCATAACAAAAATAAAGCAACTAACAGAAGTAGACAATACTCACAGTAGAAGTTTCATTTACTAGTTCCACTCTCCAATAACGCTTCACTCCCCAGCAACGGCGCCAGAAAATAGTCTTGATGACCCACAAGTATAGGGGGTGTATCGCAGTATTTTCGATAAGTAAGAGTGTCGAACCCAACGAGGAGCAGAAGGTGCTGGCTAGTGGTATGGATCAGGAATTCTCTGCAAATACTTAGCAAACGGATTTTTAGGGGTTTTTTATAAAGCAAATAAACAAAGTACGAGTAAATAAAAGACAGTAGGAATAATTGCAGCAAGTGGCCCAATCCTTTATGCAGCAAAGGACAATCCGGTTGTATTACTTAAGATGACCAAACGTTCTCGAGGACACATGGGAAGACTGTCAAGTGCTTTCGCTTCATATAGTTGATTAATCTTCTTTAGCTTGCTAAGTGTTGTGTGGGTGAACCTGTGCTAATGTACCGACCTTCCTAGGACTAATACATACTTGTGATTATACCCCTTGCAAACATCCGTAAGTACAAGAAAGTAATTAAGGTAGAAACCTAACCACAACTTTCTAAGACCCTTACGTCCCTTGTGCAATGGTTTCCTAACGGGGGTTCAGGTTTACATCACTCAGCAACCCCTACGATTAGTAGACAAATACACAATGCATTCCCCTAGGCCCATATAGGTGAAGTGTCATGTAGTCGATGTTCACATGAAACCACTAGAAGAAGTACACCACAACTTAAAATATCAAACTATTGAATCTTTCTCAACACAACTCCACTACTAACAACATGACTTCTCCCATGTCCTCGAGAACAAAACAAACTACTCACAAGACATCATATGGATCATGATTAGAGATGGAATAATGATGTATAACAATCTGAACATAAACAATAATTCAATGGTTCACTCAATAGCATCAACTACAAAGAGTAATCAACACCGGGAAAGTTTCCCCTATGAACTATGCAAGATTCAACGCAATTGTTACAACAATATGGAGATGGTGATGAGGGTGCTGCTGCTGCTGATGATGATCCCGATGAAGTCTAGCTTGATGGTGGTGTTGATGGAGACGATCTCCCCTCTCCGGGAAGGAATTGCCCCGGCAGAAATCTGTCTGCCGGAGAGATCTTTCTCTCTCGGTGTTTTTCGGCCCGCAGAGGTGGCAGAATCTTTCTGTGGTCATTCCCCGAGTCTTAGGGTTTCAGGAGGATAATATACGCCTGAGGGGAGTGCCAGGGGTGGACCAGGGTGGCCACACCACACAGTGGCGCCAACTGCTCACGGCGCGGTGGAGATGGCCCCCCTGTGGCCCATCTCCAACCCCCCTTCTGGCTTCCTTCGTCTTCTGGAAAAATAGGTTTTTCTGTATATTTTCTCGGATTTTCTGATCTTCGCGAATTTTGCCTCCAAACAACACCTTTTCCATCAGAATCCTGACTGCAGCGATCTGATACATTGCAAATGTATCTATAATTTTTGATGTTCCATGCTTGGTTTTATCCACTTTCTTGTGTTTTATTCCAACTTTGGAGTACTTTTCATATGATTTCTTGGACTAACCTATTAACAAGAACCACGATTGCCTGCTTTTCTGCTATTTTTGGTTTCGTGGAAAGTTAGAAAATGAATATTCTCGAATTGGGGGACAAAAGCCAAAGTGCCTATTTTTCCGGAAGGATCAAGTTCGAATATGAGACGGAGAGGGGCAGGCCGACCACACCACCTGGGCCGCGCCAGGCTTGGCCAGGCCGAAGGTGGTCCGCCGACCCCAGACCCCTCGGCCTCTCCTTCCGCCTATAAGTTGCCCTCGGGACGAAAACCCTAGGCACCCGATCAAAAATCCACTAAAGAGTTCAGAGTCGCGTCATCTCCATCCCTAGATCGGGAGGATCCAAGCTCTTCCTAGCACCCTGCCGGAGAGGGTAATTCACCCTGGAGGCCTTCTTCATCACCATGCAAGCCTCCGGTGTGATGCGTGAGTAGTTCATCCTTGGACTACGGATCCATGTAGTAGCTAGACGGCTGGTTTCTCCTCCTTTGTGCTTTCATGTTTAGATCTTGTGAGCTCCGTTCATGATCAAGATCATCTATTTGTAATCCATACATGTTGTGTTTGCGGGGATCCGATGGATATTGAGATGCTATTTCAGATTGATTATTGATTCTATCATGTCTTTGTTATTTGAGATCTTGCATGCTTTCCGTTGTTAGTAGCTATCTTGGCCAAGTAGATGCTAGCAACTCCAAGAGTTAGTATTTATGCTCGATAGTGGGTTCATGCCTCGTAACTGGGAAGTGACAGAAATCTCTAAGGTACTAGATGTGATGTTGCTACTAGGGAGAAAACAACGATCCTTTGTTCATAGAACAATTGTATTGTTTACCTTACACGCAGTTTGTAAAGCAATAATCTGTTGCTTGCAACTTAATACTGGAGGGGGTTCAGATGATAACCTGAAGGTGGATTATTAGTCATAGATGTAGTTGGATGGCGGTCTATGTATTATGTTGTATTGCCCAATCAAGTCTCAAAGGAGTCAAGATGATTAGTATTTGCATGTATTGCTTTCTCGGTGTTTGTCAATTGCCCCGCTGTAATTTGTTCACCCAGCATGTTTTCTATCTAAGGAGAGCCACCTCTAGTGAACTATGGATCCGGTCCTTTGTCTTTACATACAATCTATAAACTGTTTCTGCTTTGTGTTTACTTTCCACAAACTATTACTTCTTTCCATTCGATACGTTTAATCCTTTGTTTTCCGCAAATCACGGTGAGATTGACAACCTTATCGCAAGTTGGGGACAAAGTTCTGTGGTTGTGTTGTGCAGGTCTCCATGTTGCTACTAGCACCGGTAGTGCACCCTGCCAAAGCTCAGCTAGTAACACTATTGGGGTGTTTCCTTGCTCCTACTGGTTCGATTAAACCTTGGTTTCATAACTGAGGGAAAACTTTCCACTGTACTCATCATACCTTCGTCTTGGGGTTCCCAACGAGCTCTACGTCGATCGTCGAGTGCATCATGGTCCATGCTCCAAAAGTCATCAACCATGCAAAAACAGATAAAATAACACAAGTATCACCTCTCAATACGAAATATATCGATGAATAACAGTGAATTAAGACATAGAATAGTGATGCAAAATGGACGTATCATGGCGTCACATATATTTGATATTACATACACTTTGGACGATGGATCTGCTACTCCTGAACTGACTGCAATATTTTTTGTCATGTTTGCGAATAAACCACATGTTAAGGAATCCAAGAAGATCACCACAAAATCAGATTTCCTATTTTGCCGGAGAGAAAAGAGTCTGCTATTTGTTTGGACTTCCTCGTCCGCCCGAAATGACCAAGTCGTTGGCTAGGAGGTTTTTGCCGATGGAATATATGTCCATGCATGCATACGGCTAGGGTCCACCTACATGCATGGCAACTAGAGATGACGTGCAAGATAAGAAAATACTAGTTATTGTTTAGATTTTATTGTTTCTAGTTGGTTTGTTATTTCCATGTTTAGTTCGGGTGTGGTGTGAGTCCGACTAGTTGTGTGCCGCCTATATATAAAGGTGGGAACGTCTCTTGTAAAATCAGGTTATATTTAAGTTTATTAACACAGTGTGTTTTCCAGGGTAAATACCCGTATCGAGTTTCGAGGGAGTTGTCCAAAAACCTCCATGCTTGTGATTTCTTTATTGAAGTTGTTGACTAATCATGGTGTAGATTCATCTATACAACATTGGTTTTGTTTTGAATTTGCACGATTGGATCTTGATCTAGTCAGGTATTTCTGCTATATATCGATCATCGTGAAAGGTCGGGCCTAAACCCCCTTTAGATCACGTTGATCCTTATCATCTTGGTATCAGATTCGTCGGGTTTCTCACGGCGATTTTTCTATTGAGATTTATCATCTGCCGAGTTTGCTAAAAAGTTTTGCTGCCAGAGGTAATTTGCCAAGACACCGATTCTGTTCGTGTGCTTCTGTTGTTTGGAGATTGAAGATCTGCTGAAGTTTAATTTGGAGGGCACTTTTCCGTGTCGCCGAGGGTTCTGCTGCCAGGCTATTTTATGTCA
The DNA here is from genome assembly GCA_023614405.1 of Avena insularis. NCBI lineage: Eukaryota > Viridiplantae > Streptophyta > Magnoliopsida > Poales > Poaceae > Avena > Avena insularis. The sequence continues at coordinate 328,057,497 of CM042690.1, read as the reverse complement.
CAGACGCATCGGGATTCTTCCTCGTCCCGTTTGTTCGAATTGATCTTAGGCTAAAGCATTTTGGAGGATCGGTCCGATCCGTTTCCTACTGCTGAGTCTTGGTAACTCTTATATTTTTTTAAAAGAGCCCAGATTAGTTGGGTCGGATTGGAGCTGTGTTTCTGTTCATTTTCATTGAGATCGGATCAGATTGCTTTGCTTTTCGTGTGATGATCACTTGGGCTACGTGAAGGAGTTCTGCTGTTGCGCGTCTAGGTAGTTTGATGTCCTGCCTAGTTCTGCCCATCACATCTGATCAGATTCAGTGGGCGACTACTCCTATTACACTTACGACTGAATTTTTTGCTGAAGTTTTGCCACGACACAATGGGAGAATTGACCTATGTGTCTGATGTCTACGCACGCTTCTATTATTGTAGACAGTGTTAGGCCTCCAAGTGCAGAGGTTTGTAGAACAGCAGCAAGTTTCCCTTAAGTGGATCACCCAAGGTTTATTGAACTCAGGGAGGAAGTGATCAAAGGTATCCCTCTCAAGCAACCCTAGAATCAAGATACAAGAAGTCTCTTTTATCCCCAACACACCCAATACACTTGTCAAGTGTATAGGTTCACTAGTTCGGCGAAGAGATAGTGAAATACAAGTAATATGGATGATTATAAGTGATAATTACAATCTGAAATAATAGTGGCAGCAAGCAAACATATAACATAACTGATTGTAAACGGTGTTTCAATGCTTAGAAACAAGGCCTAGGGATCATACTTTCACTAGTGGACACTCTCATATAAATATCTTCTCTTTATGATGCTACCCTGAACTACTCTCCAGTTGGATGATGTAGGGCTATAACAGCACACCTTAAAGTTCGCATTCCCCATCTAGATAACTCCTCACTATCACCTTGAGCACTAGATGGTTCCAACAAACACCACAATCTCATAGAGACATCCAACTCAAATTATACTCATGATAAGTATTTATGTAATCTTAGCCAAAGTGCCACACGGTGTGCACACTATCAACTTCAAACACGTGGGGATAAGCAGAGATTCATTAAAGCACTTGAGTAGCAGAATAGATCTATAGATTAATAAGCTCATGATCTCATAAGATCACGCATAGAGAGAGAGAGATGAACACATAGCTACCGGTAGAGCTCTTAGCCTCGAGAGAGATCTACTCCCTCCTTATCATGGGAATCAGCAACGACGATGGAGATGGCGGTGGAATCGATGGAGATGGCTCTGGGGGCACTTCCCCATCTCTACAGGGTGCCAGAATAGAGATTTATGTCCCCTGAATCTCCTCTTCGGTGGCGGCTGCGCCGCGGAACTTTTCGTGGAAATCTGATCTTGTCATTAGGGTTTTCATCCCAGGAGGCTTTAATAGCCGAAGAGGCAAGGTCAGTGGGTGCCCGAGGCGTCCACACCACCCCTTGGCGCGGACTGGCCCGGCCCATGCCACCAGGTGGTGTGGGCCCCTCGTGGCCCCTCTCCGTCTCGTCTTCTGGCTCCGTAAGTCTTTCAGTAAAATAGGAACTTTGGCTTTTGTCCCGTCCAATTCTGAGAATATGTCTTAGCTTTTCTGAAACCAAAAAAACCAGAAAACAGGCAACTGGCACTGCGACATCTTGTTAATAGGTTAGTTCCATAAAATGCAAAAAAGTATCTCAAAATATAGACAAAACATAAGAAAGTAGATATAAAATAAGCATGGAACATCAAAAATTATAGATACGTTTACGACGTATCAGTGTCCACGGGATTTTGGTTCGAGGAGGAAGACTATGGTGACAGATTATTTCATACCAAGGCGAACATACAAAATAGAGCTTGTGCGTTGACAATCGACTACAAGAATCCGATCAATGCCGCGAGTCTTGAGATGGTGGAGAAGTTAGAGCTGACAACATTGATGCATCCCCACCCATACCTATTGCATTGGGGCCCGAACAACTTCACCATTATGCATCAAACTGAAGTCCTATTTTTTGTGGGAAAGTTATCATTTACGGTTCTGTTCGATGTGATACCAGTGCATATTGTCTCGTGTCATCTCCTGCTGACCAAACCATGGTGTGACGTTCAAGGTGCAGTTTACCATATGAATGACACCTACAATTATTTCAAGTATTCTGTTCGCCGCGGCAACAAGGAATATAATCTGTTGTCTATGAACAAGGAACTGTTCAAATCTTAGAGAGATGATAGGCTGGAGAAAAAGAAAGATGAAGAGGAATGTTTGCAGAAGAAGAATGAGACTGAAGCACAAATCCGAGAGCATGACGAGGTGTAGAAGAGGGAAGCCAAAGCTGCAATAATAATTCCGGTGCTTGTTCAATCTGTAGAAGAAGACACCAACACTACTGCTACTGCAGTTCATCAAGCTTCCATTCCATCTACATTTGACATTGCTACTTTCGAGGACAACTTGAAACCAAGGACGGTTTCTCCTGAAGAAGGGGAGCATGATGTGGGGTCACATATATTTGATGTTACATATACTTTGGATGATGGATCTACTACTCCTGAACTGACTATAATATTTGTTGTCACGTTTGCGATTAAACCGCACCATAAGGAGTCCGAGAAGATCACCACAAAATCAGATTTCCTATTTTTGTTTCAGCCAGTCAAAGAAAAATACAAGAAAACATATAATTATGCCGGAGATAAAAGAGTCTGCTATTTCTTTGGACTTCCTTGTCTGCCCGAAATGACCAATTCGTTGGCTAGGAGGTTTTTACTGATGGAATATATGCCCATGCATGCATGCGGCTGGGGTCCACCTACATGCATGGCAACTAGAGATGATGCGCAAGATAAAAAATACTAGTTATTGTTTAGATTTTATTGTTTCTAGTCGGTTTTCTATTTCCATGTTTAGTTGGGGTGTGCGTGCGAGTCCGACTAGTTATGTGCCGCCTATATATAAATGTGAGAATGTCTCTTGTAAAATCAGGTTATATTTAAGTTTATGAACACGATGTGTTTTCCAGGGTAGATACCCGTATCGAGTTTCGAGGGAGCTGTCCAAAAATCTCTGTGCTTGCGATTTCTTTATTGAAGTTGTTGATTGATCGTGGTGTAGATTCATCTATACAACATCGGTTTTATTTTAGATTTGCACGATTGGATCTTGATCTAGTCGGGTATTTCTTCCATCTATCGATCGTCGTGAAAGATCGAGCCTAAACCCCCTTTGGATCACTTTGATCCTTATCAGAAAGAGTGACTGAACTCAATATGGCTAAAACGTTCTCGAGGATGTAGGATACACCACTAGCATAGTATTATTGTTATATGCAACCAAGATAACATACTTCTTGTGTCATAATATGTGTGGAGAGAGCCCCATAATAAGATGTTCACGACAAGGCTCGTAGGAAGCCACTTTGTTGAGCCAAGTGTGAGGTCACCTCTAAATAACCACTGTGATGTCTGAGAGCAATCACTCATACAAACCACTGCAATTAAGAGTTTCCCTATGGATATCATAATTAGCTTAGGGAGTCCCTCTTTTATCCCCCTTTAACCATGTAGGTTACGAGCCGGTGCCCATATGTCATGGGCATTCCGGGTACGCTTCCAGGACAAGTCCAAAGGATTTCTCCCTTCCTTTAGTCTCGAAGGGAAATGATATGCGGCTGACTACGCTTACCATCTAAGGAGAGAGAGAGATCAAACACAAATCATAATTATATCATAGACAAGCAAGTCATACAAACACCATAATAGATCATCTTTTGATATGGGTTAGCCCGATCTTCTCAGCAAGCACTTATCGATGATGATGGTGGATGATAGATAACTAGCATGTAGCTATGAACTCTCCCGCTCGAACCTTGATGCCAATGCAATAGCTCTCGAACCCTATGGGATATTCACAACACCACGCTCTTGCACACGTAGCCGTCGATCACGAATGGTAGTTTGTAGTCTACTAATTTCTAGTGGAACAATAGATCACACTCAATTGTAGTTGGTAAAATCGATCACAAGTAATTCCGGAGGTTCTATGAAAGAAACAACTCCAAAATATTTTAATGTGGTCTCCAACCTAACTTGTGTGGCACCCCATCTATTTAAGAGGTTTGGGGGAGCGGCGGCATAAGCTTGGGACGACTTGGTCCCACCTAACTAGGATACAAACCGACCCAAAGTTGGGTTCGGCTCAGGGTTCTGCCGTGGCAGACATTGGGCCTGTTTCTCTGCCGCGACAACCTGTCGTGGCAGAAAAGGACTCTGTTTTTGTGTCGCGATAGCCTGCCATGGAAGGAAAACGCGTCGTTTCTCTGCCACGGCAGAGATCCTGCCATGTGTTGATCTTCTTCTTGGTAGCTCCTTGCGCTTCCTCCCTCTCCTCCCTCGCGCATTCTTCATTGATCAACACGCCATGCTCCATATGCTTCAGCTCCTCGCTCCGTGCTACGCCTTCTTCTCCCATGTACCTGATCATACAATAGCACAAAGACTTAGGCAATACAAAGTTCTTATAAATGAAAGCATCATGGTCAACTAGGAATGAATTCACCTGATAGTCATTATTGATTTGACTCAATATTTCCTTCCAGTTCAAGCAGTCAGAATCATCATAATCCCTGTATATATCCTCATCATCTTTATTACAAGTTCATAATTGTGCTAGGGTTTCTCCATCTCCCTAAGAACAAAGGAACTACTCACTCATAGAAGCAATCAACAACATCATCATAATCAAATGAATGGATTAAAGTATGGGGTTAGATCTAATGCAAACCACAATTGGATATGGAATTACAAAGAGATCTAATAGATGAAAGATGGAGTAATGGTGGTGATTAAGATGCAGCGGTTGATGATGAAGGGGATGATGCGCTGTCCTCCAATGATCCGCTGATTAGCAGGGATTTTACCCCAGCCAAGTTCCTCCTTCATACCCCTCTCGGATGTGGTGTTTTGTGGTTTTTCTGGTGATTGTGAATGTCGGATCTCTCTCTCGTCTTTGCCACAGAGAAGTGTTTGACGAGGCGGTCGCGATGCCGCCTGCTACAGGCAGACGGTACGGGCGGGCTCCGCCCGTACCAGTGGTCGTTAACCATACTAATGCTTCCTCTTCAATTGGTATTCTTCCAGGTGCGAAGACAATTTCATAAAATGACTTTTATCACTTAGAAATATCATATAGTTACACAATATGACAGCTCTAATTGATATGTTCATATATGACTCCATGATTTGGGATCCTATTGAAACAAGAGCAAAATAGCGCGCGTAGGCTCGGTGAAATACAAAAATCCCTACTCTATTTATGTAAAAAAAAGGTAAATATGCTTCAATTTTAGACGCATCAACTACTATGGTGGACAAGGCTGTGTCGGTCACATCACTCATGTGACTCTTGCTCGATCTTTTGACCTTCCTATGTTCTGAGGCCATGTCTGTACATGCTCGGTGCGACAACTTAACCTTAGTGTATTCGAGTGCATACATTGCTTGCACCTGCCATATGCGAACATCAATATGTCTAGAACCCGATCATCACAACCTGTTTTATATAGATGAACTTTCTTGGTGGTGCACACTTCAAGGAGAACACTAACATTGGTATTAATTAGGGATCATCTTCTAATTGCTACCGTTTCATATCTAATACACCCAAACATAGTAAGATGCATAAAGGATTAACATCACATGCAATTCATAATTTGTGAGGTGATACGGTCATTCATGTTTCGTGCCTTGATCACCATCGTGGGCCGCGTCTTGATCGCCATCACGCGCCCACCAGCATGATGCTAAGTCCACGATGTAGCTAGTTTATAATACCTCGGACCCTACGCTCTAAGCAACAAGCCAAGATGAAAGGGGTGCTACCATGGAGGCCCAAGGCTACCCACGTGTAGGCCCGTAGAAGCGAAGCAGGGCACGGTACCGGCCAACCACCCTACCCACTTTCAAGAACATCGTAACAAGTGCGAGCGGTGTAGTCGATATGTATGCGAACAAAACATACACAAATGAGTATGTATGTCAGTGACATACAAGAGTACATCAAGCAATTCCATCTATAAAGAAAGGAAATATTGCAACGCCATATATTAATATCCAAATATCCTAGATAGATATAATAGTTTAGGATATATCCTCATACATCATCAACATAGTATCAAGCGAAAGCGGAAGACAATATCCGAGTACGGATTAAGAAGCAAATCGACATCAGATGCCATAGAAATAAGCACTTTCCCGCCCACAGTTCTCCATCCCCGGAATCTCTACGCAAGAGGGTCGTTGCCTCCTCCATCGACTGCGTCGACGTAGTAGCCGTTGTAGGGGTATACCTGACAATCTTATCAATATTTATGGTGTGAGACCCTAGGGCACCCAGAAGGTCTTTATGCATCTAAATGGAACAACCTAGGGTGACACAATTGCAGCGAAAGATAATACCTAAACAGTTCTATAGAGACACGCTACAACATCTGCCCAACCATATATGGACGGACGCTCGTTAATTAGAAACAATAGATATATAAGTAACATAAATAAACATCGCTCGTCCTCCTTCTCGCTTACCGAACGAGAAGGCGGAAGAACATCCCATCCGTTGGCAATTTTATTAACCATTCCATGTGTGTTGCACTATTTACTAGTCACATTTTCGTCAAACTAAACACATTACTTTATTTATAGTTATCTATGATCGAGAAACTGTGCTTCAAGTCGTCCATAACCGTTGACATGACTTTCAGAAATATTTACCCTGCAGGGATGCAAAAATAGCAACACACGCACGATTAACCTCGGGTAGGACGAAATAAAAAGCAACGAGGCCTCACGGCAATGCATTCATAGGATTCAAAAATTATTTCAGGGGCCATCCCACTAAGCTACCCGCGACAAAGTTGTCAGCTCCGAGACGGACCTAGGGTTTGCGAGAATGGCTGCACATGACTAGGAACCCGAAAGTGTGACTGGACTTGTCGATACCGTGAAATCGTGCCACGATCCAAAACAATACAGGCGCTCCACGCGCAATAGTAAATAAATGTAACATCCCAAAACTTCCATATTTTGTAATATTAAAGTAAATAAAATAAGTTGATTGGATTGTTTGACCCTTGTTAAAACTTTTGAATAAAATTTTTTTTTTAAAGATTTGTTTAAAAAAAGCCACAATTGAAAAGAGTGGATTAACGTGACTATCCAATTGGTTGGGAAGTTCTTATACAAATCCAAAAGAATTTTGTTTGCATTTTCATTGCACCGATTTGGATTTTCGAGACTTGATGATTTTAATAAGAGAGAAGTTAATATGACTTCTTCATTTTATTTGGATGTTAAAATAGTTTTTCAATATATATAATTGAGCATGCGCATTTTAAGTCATTGTTTGAATTAATTTTGGATATCAAACTAAACTCCTAAAAACTATATTGAAAAAATGCATAAGTAGCCATGTGAGGCTAAAGTGTATAAAAAAATAAATATATATGTTTGTATATTAATTTTGGACTGTTGGAAGCACATTCCATAAACTCTAAATAAAAGTTTTTTTGAGTTATAATTTTTTTAGATTTTATTGGAGTCAATTTTGAGCTCTAGAATTAAATCTATAGATGAAATCAGGAAATAATAAAAAATAAATAAACGAAAACATACCTGCACATGCCACGAGGCAGTCCACGGCATGCACGAGACCGGCCAAGCTGGCCTATTCTCACGCGTGGGCAGAGTCCCAGCCGAACAAATCTGCAAAAGCCTGCCTTGTCCGTCCAGGTATCTTATTTTTTCCCCTCCTCTTTTAAGCTAACATAGCTGGCCCACATGCTCTCTTCAACCTCTCGACAGGAGTTCTCCCGTATCAGGAACCAACTCTGTAACAAACGAATCCCACACCTCCTCCACGCCGATTCGGCCGATTACTTTGTCCCTCCTCCACGCCAAACCTTTCTATAATTGTCCAACCTCTCTCCTCTTTCAATTTTTGCCAAAATCCTAAACTACCAAGGCCCTTTCATTGCCGAAGCCGATCTCGCCGGAATTCATGCGCCGCTGGAGCTCCGACTCGAGAATTTGGTCGTCTACAGGTTCCTGAGCGACCTTACCTTTTCTAAACTTTTCCTTGCTTCCGCCTTCCGCAGTGCACTGAAACGAGCTGTTTCTTCTTGCCAGAATTTGCTGTCGCCCAAGCTCTAGCCGGTCGTAGCTGCATCAGAGTGGAGGACGAAGGCTGCAAACCACGTCCGCAAGTTTGCCTCGTCGTCACGGACGTCGTCCACACCTTCACGAGCACTGAAGATCGCCGGAGCACCGCCTGCGTCCACGCCCGACCGGCTGACCCGCACCGCTATCGTCTTCTTCGTCTTGACATCTTACGTGCTGGTATGCCCATGTCCCAGAGGCAATTAGATCAGTTTTTTTTACTACTAACTGAACCGCTATCATGCCCTGCTACCTGTTCTTTTTATTTCACATGCGCGTTACCGGATTTTTCTTTCTCCGCCTGAGGAGTTTTTTTTCTTTCCATCGACTGCAGCAGCTTCCGACGTCTGTACCTCCCTGTGTTATCTTTCCCATAATCCATTCCTTTTTTATCGTGTACAGGAGTCTGCGAACGATCTGTTGTTCGAGCTGGCCAGAGCTATCTGACATGACGTGATCAAGGACGACGACTCCGTCACCTGCAGTAGCGCCTAGGCCCCTCTCTCCGGTTGTTATTCCTTTATAGCATCTCGACTCCGCCTTCCCAGAAAGGCATTTCTAGCGCTTATTTTTCGTCTAGACAACGAAATTTCGTCCGGTCTCGTTCTTAGGACGCAGGTTTCGTCCGGATTTGGCCTAAAATTCATCCGGCGTTTTCAGGCCGAACTCGAGACGCTGGGAACGGCCTGAAAACGCCGGATGGAGAGAAAACGAGGGTGGGCCACCTCTGTCGGCGAGAGGAGGCCGAGTCCCGCCTTGCCTCCACAATCCCCCCCATCTCCCGCCAGTTCGCCGAGCTCCCGCCCGCCATGCCGTCCAAGGCTTTCGCCCAACCCCGATCCACCGCCGGTGAACCAAAGGAGAAAAATGTGAGGAAGTCGAGAGCGCCCACGCCGAGACCTGAAGGCATGAGCGCCCCCGCCTGGTTGGCTCTGTCCACGAAGAGGAAGTTCGATACGGACATCCGTAGGGACAGGAAGGCGAGGGCCAAGCAGGCGCAGGAGCTCGCCGAAGCTGAGGTGATGAGGGGAGCTGCGGCCGAGGCCCACGCGATGAGGGAAGCGGCGGCGGCGTTGTCGCGCACGCAATTCGGCGTTGTTTGGGGGGAGCCAGCCAAGCGTCGCTTCACCTGCTGGATACTCGCCGGTCGGCTTCTCGCTGATCTCGCAGGCAATGTTCCAGGAGAATCAGGCGAACCTACGGTAGAGGTACTCCTCCCCCGAGTTCGACGGTGGATTCAACCCGAATACCGTCTTCCCTTGCCCCACACCACGTCCTCCTTCGGCCTTCAGCATCGACATCAACGCCTCGTACTCCTCCTCTCCGGCGTACGGCTCCTCCTCGACGGCACGCCGCGGCCCTCTGCCATTCGCCGGGAGCTCATCGCACGGCATGGCCGATGCCCAGAACATGTTTAGCGGAATGTCGGGCGAAGCCTACATGCAGGGCATGATCGCCGAAGGGTCGGCGGCCGCTGCGGCCAGCAATGCCAGCTTCTTCACTCAATAACAATTCTAGGCCAACGCCGAACACGGCATCGAGTCTCAGGATTTCACCAAGCAGACCCAGACCGAGGAGGAAGAGGAAGGCGTTGGCCTGGCTCCTGCGAAGGGCAAAGGCAAGAAGAAGGCAGGCACCTCGGCGACGGAGGCCCGGATCAAATGGACAGCGCTTGAGGACCTTTGCCTCGCCGACGCTTGAAAATCGGTGAGCATGGATCCCATCACTGGCGCCAACCAAAATTTGGACAACTACTAGAAGCGCGTGAAGCTAGCGTTCGATGAACGCAAACTTTGTGACCCGAAGTACAACAAAATTCACATGGAGCGCGGCGAGAAAGCCATGACCAACCACTGGGGGCTGATCCAGTAGGCGTGCAACAAGTGGCACAACCTTCTCGAGAAGGTCGAACGCACACCCGTCAGCGGCGAGAGCATGGATGCCAAGGTAATTCGTTGAACACTAGCCGAAGGTACTTGGTAATGCCTATCCTGACACGCTTTGCCTTGCCTTTGCAGCTCCTCCGCGTACTCGGCATGTACCGGAATGACACCGGGATGAATTTCAAGTTCTATCACGTGTTTCCTTCGATTGAGAAATGCCAGAAATGGGTAGATACTTGGCTGACACTCGCCAAGACGAAGGACGACGTGTACAACCCAGCGGCACCTCCACCTGTTGCCGGCGAAGGAAGGCCAGAGCTCGGCCAGAAGAAGGCGAAGATGCTCAAAGCCGCAGGACCTCCCGCCGAGCGTCTCCAGGAATCCATCGAAAGGTGCATCGCCGACACGAAGGCCTATACCAAGAAGAGGAAGGAGAAGACCGAGCAGAGATGGACGCAACTGCTACAGAACCAAGACCGCAAGATCGATCTCCTCAAAGCGAACTTCGCCGCCAAGAAAAGGAATACGGATCTGCAGTTTCTCATGGGCGGCGAAGACACCTCGGCGATGAGCTCGCTGGTCAAGGCCTGGTATCTGGCCCGGCGGAAGGACATCCTCGAGGAGGACAGCGCCGAGAATGCGCCAAGCTCTGCGCCGAACACCTCCGCCGTTGTGACCTCGCCGAGCTCCGCTTCGACCTCCTCCAACCAGTCGGCCGGCAGGGACGCCGACGAACCCATCCCCGTCGCACCGGACATGCCAAAGGAGATCACCCCCATCGACGACTGATCGCCGACCCATTTTATCTTGTTCTGTAATAATTTGATGGCCGAACTATTTTGGGCGTACTTCTGCCGAACATCCGATGGCCAAGATTTCGCCGCGGGAATATTTTTTGTTGAAAATATCGCCGTTTTTTACTTCGTCTGGGAACTCGGCCTAAAAACGCGAGTGGAAAATCGGCCATTCTCAGACTGAAACCTTCATCCTTCCGACGCTATTTAGGTCCGGATTTCGACCTGGAAACGGCCAACGAGTGAAGATGGTCTTACTCCACCGCATCGTCCATGAACTTTTTCTGTTTATAGGAACGCCGGAGCAAGACACACGGGCACTGCCCGGAGTTCGCCGGAGGTGTCATAGGTTTGAGCGATCAACGGCTGACCGCGTTGTTCACTCCATCGAGACGGAGTTGTAGCCGCCATCCCCGGAGGACGTCGACCACCGGGCCTCACCTGCGTCCACATTGAGTCGCCGCGCGAGTCCATCACGAGACGCGTTCAAGTCGCCTAGGTACGTCATTGTTGCCAAGGAGGTTTGATCCGTGAGCGTGCCGTAGGAATTAGATGACAGCTTATGACAACTGACACTGTGTTTTTCTATCAAGTTTAGTAACGCGTATGTCCCTCATGGATTCAGACCAGATCAGACGTTTTGTACTAGAACATGTATCAAAATTCTAAATTCCGTATCTTTAATCTATAAATCCAAAATAGCTGATTCTTGTTGCGGTAGACTCGAAATTAAATTTCATGTCTAAGTAAGACTAAATTTTCCATATCAACCTTATTTTATTTAAGCAAATATTTATAAAATAGGATAAAACTCTTTTTCTTTTCTTCTTACTTAGAGAAAATTGGCTTTATGCAAATAAACCTCAAAGCCTACTCTAGTCTTACCTGTAGAGTTAGTCTTATTTTTTTCTTGGTGTAATTTTCCAATACATTTAAAGTATTGACTAACTTGTTTGGTTGCACGTTTCATGTGCAGAATTTGGAAATCGTTGAAAGGTGCGCTAGGATCGCGGATCTTCACTCAACTAGCCTGTGGTATTGATGGGATTCAAAGTTGTATTTATTTCGCTTCTATTGTAATAATGTAAAGTCTGGATTATTCGATTTATATAATAAAGACTTGTGTTTTACATGATATTTCATCGACTGTGAGTGCTGAAGGAGATATGCCCTAGAGGCATATAATAAATAGGTTTTTATTGTCATATCTCAATTAGTTTATAATAGTTTTATATTGTGCTATAACTGTGCCAAGTAGAAACATTGGTACATGTGTGGTATAAAACAACCAAGTCCTTAGTAGCCTCTATTCATACTAGTTCATTGGTCATGAGGATGATCTGGGTTTCAAAATCATGGGCATTTATGCCGACTGACAACGGAATCATATCATTGGAGAATGATGTGATTGGATATTCCTCGAAGGATTGCAACACGATCAAGTCATATAGTTCATTGTTGTAACAGCTATACCTAGACTCCTTGTCCTTAGACCGTGAGCTCATATTACTCACTGTTACCCGAGGCAGCTTAGACTGCATCAAACGCCACTTGGTAATACAGTGGTTATAAAGGTGTACGTTGGGTATTCCGAAGGAACAGTAGATGACATGTGACTGCAAGACCGGGATTTGTTCACCCACATGACGGGTAAAGATACATACGGCCGGCTTGGTAAAATTACATCTATAAATATTGCAACATGTGACCCGGTCACGGGGATATAATATCACGATAACAAGAAAATAGAACTTGTTGTGAACGAGATTGAACAAGGTATGGGATACCAATGATCGGATCTCGGACAAGTTGTATCGAGAAACAAAAGGAAGAGGATGCTATATTTAGCGGTTCAAACGACATTGTCATCAGGAATGCATAAGGGTCACATGGATATCCCTGGTCCTCTGTTGATCATTGATACAGATCATGTCTAGAGCATTCCCGAGCCGTGAGAGGATACACTTAAGGGTACGATGAGAGCGATCATTCGTAAGACGGAATCACAGTAGAGAAAGAGAGAAAGTCAGAATCGTTCCGCAGAGAGATCCGAAGTTGTTCGGAGAAAGAATAAAGGAAAAAACCCGGAACAATGTTTTCGGATAAATAGAAATTTAAATATATATTTATTATATGTTAATTGTGAATTAATATATTCTAAATAATATTAGATTAAGATTTATAAAAGCAACTTTTATATTAGGCCAAATCCCGGAGGGAAAAAGCCTAGAAATAAAAGCTGCAGAAAAAGAAAAAGAAAAAGTGAAAACAGCCAGCCCACATGGGCGGCAGATAGTCCCTGCCGCACGGGGGGCAGGCGTCAGCTGCCGGCCGCCACCGCGGGCCTGCTCAACCCCGGCCCATGCGGGGCTCGCGGGGGAGCGGACCGGGCGCGCGAGCTGGGCCGCCGGGGCGAGCCGGCCCACCCGGGCTCTGCCTCGCCAGGCCGCCTCGCGGGCGCGCGTGGGCCGCCGAGAGGGGGGGCACCGGCCCACCCGGGCTGGGTTGCCAGGCCGCCGCCGCGCGGGAGACAGGCGGGCGCATGGTGGGCCGCGCCAAGGCCCACCCGGCCAGCCTCTTCCCTTGCTGCCCCTTTTTCTTTTATTAGTTATTTTTTGTTTTGTCTATTGGGCTGAGTTGATTCGGCCCAATCGGCCAGGACGAAAATTCCTGTAATTTTCCTTTAACTAATAGTCCCACATGGCTAATCTAATGGGGAGGGCACACCCCTCCGCCTATATAAAGGGGTGCCCATGGGTGGGATTAAACACACAATTTGGAGAAGTCTTTTGGTTGACTTCCTCCTTCCCTCCCTCTCTCTATACCTTGTGACCATGGCCCCAAGTCTGGGATCTGCGATCAAGGAACACCTACAGGACGCCGTTGCGCTACAGGGATTCCTAGCCGGATATCAACTTTCGCACTCCCGACGGGATCGCGGAGCCGGAGGTCTCATCGTGCACCGGATCTATACGAATAAACAAGGCGCAACACTTGGGGCGCTTAAATGTCGTGAGCCGGAGCTGCTACATGATGAAGATGACGAAGGAGCAAGGGGTGACCTACGAGGAGCTTCACGACCTTGAGGTCGGCTACAAGTACGACTACTTCAACCACGTTCCCCGTGAAACGTTAACCGCGTACGGTCTACAAGGGTATGTATTCTCTACACACCGGCCGGTACCGCATTACTACATAGATAGATCCTAGACAGTTTTGGGGTTCCATCGTAGGAAATTTTTTGTTTTCTGCTACGGATCCCCAACAGTGGTATCCGATCCGATCTATGCGTAGGAGTGCTGTACGGCCAGTACGCACAAGTTTTGTGCGGGCATTGATCCCTTAGTTGTTACCCTCTAACGTGTACTTGTTTATATCGCAGTATTGTTTGATGAAGCGACCCGGACCAACCTTACGCGTATTCGTACGCGAGACTGGTTCCACGCTCAACATACGGCTTGTACCGTATAAGTGGATAACGGGTGTCTGTCTCTCATTCGATAGTTGATATAGCATTTACAACGGAGGGTCCCGAAAGGGGTGTAGTAGAGACAACTGTCGGATCTATGTTGTGGTTGGAAAGTTCGTAGTTTAGAAACGGTTCTAGTGCGAAAGCCCTAACAACCACATAAAACTTGCAATAGATAAAGTAGAGGCGTCTAACTTTATTTTGCAAAGGGGGCATGTGATTATGATATGGCAATGGTCGTTACGAAGGTAAAGTAGTTTACTTTTCTGTTACTAAGTAGTATAGTAATAGTCATCGTTCCGATGAACGACCTGGTGGAGGCATCGTGGACTTGGCGTAAAACCAAGGGCAAGATGGAGATCATGCCGGAGCGCTCGATGGAGATCAAGGCGCAAGAAAGACCATATCATATCACATTATACATATGATGTTGATACCTGTTTTACATCTTATTGTATGCTAGTATTTAGACACTCAACGGTAGCAAATAAGATAATCCCTATTGAATTCCAATGTTCCGTGTTCCCCTTGTGTGTGCACCACCAAGACAGTTCTTCGGTATGAGGCGCCTTGCGATGAGTAGGGGTCAGACATATCTACGTTCGCATACAGTGGATGTAAGCCATGTTGCACAGCGAATACACACAAGTTAGATTTGGCGAGCCTAACACGTTAGAGAAGTGTGGCCTCGGAATACAAGAGATTGAAAGATCGAGCATGAGTCACATGGATGATGTGATTGGCATTGTTGAATGTCTACCTTTGATAATGCACTGATGGCCGTGACGATCGGGGGAGGTGCAGTGGATAGGGATCATGTGATCACTAAAATCATCCAAGGGATGACAATTTTAGTGGAGACCAATTATAAATTGATCTCTTATTATAAACTTAGTCTAAATGTCTATTTGCAAATATCTTATTAGATCTTAGCCTATCCCATTGAGATCCTTTGCGACCATGGGAATATATTGCTTAATATGGAACTTAGCAAAAGGGTCCAACTTCTAAGATTAATACCCACGCCGGAGGGATATTCTCGTAAAAGGTGATCTTCTCTTCTTGATACAATAACCATTAGGAGATAATTCGGTGACTCCAAATTGTTTGCAAAAACACTTAGTGATCGTGCATTAGAGTTGAGAACTCTTAGAAGGGCTTGATTGCAAATGGAGGTCATGGATGAAAAGGTATATGTAAGATATACAAATTATAAATGTGGTTCTTGCAAAACTCGTTGCAGTTTGCAAAAAGTATTTGATACTTGTCCCGTTTTGTGAAAAACAGGAGGATCTTCTTGAGAATTGCTGGTTTTGAGGCAACGTGACTTGATGACGGCAAGCAAAACAGTTAATGGCCGACATCACCTCTTCCCTCAAAGTTTGTCATTTGGATTAGTGGACTTGAATATAATTTTGTAATCCTTATTTGTGTGTCTTGATTTTGGCGAGACGATTAGTCATCTGAACAAATTACAAACCAGTTTGTACTATTCTTATGAACAATACCTTATGGTCACATTACGATTACAAACAAGTTATTCTCATCACTATGTTAATGATAATAGTTTAAACATTTATAAAGGATTAGAATGCTAAAAGATATCCAAAGTTTAATAATGAAATGACACTATAGTTTAAGTCATTTTGGTTATTGCAGGTTCTTTATGAAAGATCGGGGTCCTAGATGCTTAATCTAGAGACTTTGCAAAACCATGCCTCTTGGGCAGAATGACTAAAATTACGCATTCTAGTAAAACGGTGATATGCAAAGAAATGTTATACATAGTGATGTATCGTATTTTCAATAAATAGTGGAAATCATTAGTAAATTGTGGACTTAAGTGAATAAGCATATTTACTTAATGAAACATAAGTTTGAAACGATTTGAATTGTTCAAATGAGTTCACAACAAAAAGGATACTGAATTAACAAGTCTCTTCGATTTGATCGACACGACTAAAGTATTCAAGTTAAGTTTAGCATAAAAGGGACTTGTGAAAGATGTTTCACAAATTATGATAATTGGATGAATTCAAACCATGTTGAAATATCTAAACATTATAATCATTATTTATTGGATACATATGGTATAATATTATCTCTTATCGGGGTTAAAGTTGTCGTTTAGATTTAAAGATCAAAATAAGCAAACACTCATTTGAAATACAAATGAACATCTAAAAGATTCGTGGAAACAACACCATAAGTGTTATGGCACGTTCGAGTTTCTGGAGATTTCGATAAGTCGAAATCATGGAGAATAAACAAGTCTTTGTAGAGCATTCTTAGGAAGCTATGAATACATCGTCCACAATGGTCAAACCTGCTATTGTCCTAAGTTGATGTGTCTTGGTGAAGATACAAGTGGAAGAAAGTAAAAGATAAAACAAGGTATTTGACCTTACCTCCAAATTGCTGAGTGGCGCAGCGGAATTTGTTTCATGAATCCAAACTCTACATATAGAGGAGAAACTAATGATAATGATCATAAAGTTTCAGTGAATACTTTTACTTAAAGAAAGTAGGATTCAACTGTATATTCTACAAGTTTGTGGAATTATAGTTGATTTACTTGTCATGCTTTGAACAAGACATACCTACGAATTACAAAGAAGCGTGATGGACCTAAGTACGAGAAATGAATGGTCATTGAAATCTCGTTAGTGGATTCTCGATTTGATAGTGATCAAAGAATTTTGGAATATCCAAGATGATCGAGAGGACCTGGCTTTGAGTGGGAGCAAATCAGCTTGGCTAATTCATAATATGTAGCTGACATATTTTGAGTGGGAGCTAAGTGAAATCCCTAGATCCCAAACATGAATGTCATATTTGAGTGGGAGCTAAGTGAAATCCCTGGATCTCAAACATGAATGTCATATTTGAGTGGGAGCATGAAATCATTCTGGGATATTTGGACGACATATATGAATGATGTGATTGGTGTTAATAATATTTAAGTTAGATAAATAAGGATGAAGTTGAAGTTATTAAACAATAAGATTTATCGAGATAGATTTGTGAGTTTAATAAACACTGAATGTCGAATGCTTCCTGGACTTAATTCTGAAAGATGTTCAGAATATCCTAAGACAAGATTCTAAAGAAGCTCAGAATAGAACAAGGTGAGAAAGTAGTTCTTACTATATGAAGCATTGAGTTAGTATTGCAACTATGGTTGAAAGAAAGAGATGTGTTGCATCTCCTGTGCCTCAGTCATAGGTTCTTCATATAACCATGTTGTATACTCGATATAAAGTGACCCGAGGTTCTGGTTGGTAGGACAAAGTCTTAACTGTAAGAGCATGTCCTTAAGTGATTCCTGAGTTGATCACTAAACTAGAATTAATTTTGTACATATATAGCAAGAAGCAATGTAAGTGGCATAGATGCATATCATGCACTAGGATCTACATAGATATAGAAGTATAAAGGCTCCATCTGATGTGATGTATAATGTTATGGTGGGGCTAGTTCGCTTTTAACATAGAATGATGTGTCCTAGGGCCTAGTGCCCATGAGAAAGCCATCGAGGTTGATCTAAAGTCACTGTAAGCTCCTAGAATCCGGCCTTGTTCTGCTGCCATGACTATAGTATATACACAAAGGATAGCAAAGTGTGTTTCGAAGTTTAGATGACAATGGTGAAAACGACCGTCATCATAAACACTAGAAACAAAAGTCTCACTTTGTCGCCAAACAAATACTTCGACCCATTATACGATAATGGTGTGAATGTCAAAATTAGGAAGACGTTAACGATTTGCAAAAGACATAATGATTTGGTAAAACAGAACATGGACATGACATTTCCCATGAGCATGCATGATCTGTAAATGCATATGGTATATGGTTTATATGAGTAAAATGCAAGCTAGGTTATTTGTACTCTAGTGCAAGTGGGAGACTAAAGGAGATATGCCCTAGAGGCAAATAATAAATAGGTTTTTATTGTCATATCTCAATTAGTTTATAATAGTTTCATATTGTGCTATAACTGTGCCAAGTAGAAACATTGGTACAAGTGTAGTATGAAACAACCAAGTCACTTGTAGCCTCTATTCATACTAGTTCGTTGGTCATGAGGATGATCTAGGTTTCAAGATCATGGGCATTTATGCCGACTGACAACGAGATCATATCATTGGAGAATGATGTGATTGGACATTTCTCGCAGGATTGCAACACGATCAAGTCATATAGTTCATTGTTGCAACAACTATACCTAGACTCCTTCTCCTTAGACCGTGAGCTCATATTACTCACTGTTTCCCGAGGCTTCTTAGACTGCATCAAGCGCCACTTGGTAATACAGTGGTTATAAAGGTGTACGTTGGGTATTTCTAAGGAACAGTAGATGACATATGACTGCAAGACCGGGATTTGTTCATCCACATGACGGGTAAAGATACATACAGCTGGCTTGGTGAGATTATATCCATAAATGTTGCAACATGTGACTCGATCACGGGGATGCAATATCAGGGTAACAAGAAAACATAATTTGTTGTGAACGAGATTGAACAAGGTATGAGATACCAATGATCGGATCTCGGACAAGTTGTATCGAGAAACAAAAGGAAGAGGATGCTACATTTAGCGGTTCAAACGACATTGTTATCAGGAATGCATAGGGGTCACATGGATATCCCTGGTCCCTCTGTTGATCATTGATACAGATCATGTCTAGAGCATTCCCGAGCCATGAGAGGATACACTTAAGGGTACGATGAGAGAGATCATTCGTTATACGGAATCATAGTAGAGAAAGAGAGAAAGTCAGAATCGTCCCACAGAGAGATCCGAAGTTGTTCGGAGAAAGGATAAAGGAAAAGACCCGGAACAGTGTTTTCGGATAAATGGGAATTTAAATATATATTTATTATATGTTAATTGTGAATTAATATATTCTAAATAATATTTAGATTAAGATTTATAAAAGCAACTTTTAAATTATGCCAAATCCCGGAGGGAAAAAGCCTAGAAATAAAAGCTACAGAAAAAGAAAAAGAAAAAGTGAAAACAGCCAACCCACATGGGCGGCAGATAGTCCACGGGGGCAAAGGCCACCGTCAAGCCACGCTGGCCTGGTCAACCCCGGCCCATGCAGGGCTCACGAGGGAGCGGACCGAGCACGCGAGCTGGGCTGCCGGGACGAGCCGGCCAACCCGGGCTCTGCCTCGCCAGGCCGCCTGCATGGTAGTGGGCCAGGGGAAGGGGGCACCGCCCACCCGGCTAGGGTTGCTGCCGCCACACAGAGAGACAGTGGCGTGGTAGGCCACGCCAAGGCCCACCTGGCCAGCCTCTTCCCTGGCTGCCCCTTTTTCTTTTATTAGTTATTTTCTATTTTGTCTATTGGGCTGAGTTGATTCGGCCCAATCGGCCAGGACGAAAATTCCTGTAATTTTCCTTTAACTAATAGTCACACATGGATAACCTAATGGGTAGGGCACACCCCCTCCGCCTATATAAAGGGGTGCCCATGGGTGGGATTAAATACACAATTTGGAGAAGTCCTTTGGTTGACTTCCTCCTTCCCTCCCTCTCTCTATACCTTGTGACCATGGCCCCAAGTCTGGGCTGTACGATCAAGGCACACCTGCAGCATGCCATTGCGCTGCAGGGATTCCTAGCCAGATATCAACTTCCACACTCCCGGCGGGATCAGGGAGCCGGAGGTCTCATCGTGCACCGGATGTGTACGAAGACACGAGGCGCAACACTTGGGGCGCTTAAATGTCGTGACCCGGAGCTGCTGCACGATGAAGATGACGAAGGAGCAAGGGGTGACCTGCGAGGAGCTTCGCGACCTTGAGGTCGACTACGAGTATGACTACTTCAACCACGTTCCCCGCAGAACGTTAACCGCGTACGGTCTACAAGGGTATGTATTCTCTACGCACCGGCCGTTACCATATTACTACATAGATAGATCCTAGGCAGTTTTGGGGTTCCATCGTAGGAATTTTTTTGTTTTCTGCTGCGGATCCCCAACAAGTTCTAGCTATTGATCCAGGGACTAGCATGTTAATCAGAAGGACTTAGGATCTCTACTAGATCCTAGGTCATAACAATAAAGCAGTAAAGCATGGAATAAGTATAGGATAGTAATAACGCCCCAAACTAGTTTGTTGCCCTAAGAAATAAAATGTGAATCAAGCTCAGGCGAAGGGGAATCCATAAAGTCTCCCACATGTGGATAGTGCAGTAGTCAAGGAACAATTATTAAGTACTCGGGTCTTATGGGACACAAGTGATCATGGAAGAACCAAAGAAGATCTATTGCCCACCGGTGCCTCTTTCTTTAGTTATCCCATTATTACACAGGTTAAGTTGTTTAGGTACCTCGTTATTTATCAGACTTGTACAAATCCTACTCATGCAATTCTATGACTCTCATGTCTCAAACAACTCATGTAGTAATGGCTCATAGGATTGAGGGTACAAGCTTCAGTAGGATTTAGAAGTAAAGGCTATGCAATATTTGGGATTCAATTTAATGCAATCGTGACTCCATGATAGAAGAATAAGATAGAGACATAAGTGCTATATCTAATACAAGCATGGGGAATTGCTTGCCTGTCAAATCAGCAGTAGGGTAACCGGGATCCAGATAGTACTCTTGGTTCTTCTAATAGTTCCCTTGATCGTCATCTGTCCGAAATAAAAGGGCCATAATAAATAAAGTGCGCAATCATATGAAACATATGCAACAAGCCAAACAAGGTATGACATGATGGAATGATGCACAATTACATGGTATAATATAGCATGGCATGGGTGAGGTGTGGGATACACGAATAAAGCCTTTTATTAATTATTTAGTCATGTATTGCTTGCATAAACATTGCTATATACTATATATTTACATGATGCATGCTAAAATTGGTATCATGGAATGCATAGTTAGAAAGGGCTCATCACGCTGATCTATTTAGACATATTATTTGTCGAGCTCGGAGTTACAGAAATAGAGGTATGCATTTATTAAGAAATAGGCATTTAATAGCATTTTAAATATCGAAATTTTGAACTACCTAGAAATTATTTTGGATAGCATATTCATAATCCTGGCATTTTACTTATCACAAAACATATATTATTTGTTATTTTTGGAGTTGAAAATAAAAGATATGATTTATTTCACATAAAACCTTTGTATTCGTTTTATCTTAATTGGAAAAGCCTTGAAATTCTTTTATTACTGAGGCATAGCTAGCCACAGTCATGTCTAGTGGGCCATGATGTGCGTACTGGGCAGCTGGTGCTTAGCTGGACATTGGAGGAGGCTGACAGATGGGCCAGCGGTTTAAAGGAAAACCAAAAAAAAGGGGGTGGCACCTATGGGATTTGAACCCACGACCTCTTGTCGATGCCCATCTAGGATCAAGCTCTTGGCCATATGGACTACAAAGAGTTTGTTCTAAGAGGTGCGCACGGCAACAAACAACAGCAAGAGGGAGAGGGCGGGGATGTCTAGGAGGTTCTACAGCTCACCAGAGACCTTCAGGTGCATCGAGTGGGCTCGAGGAGGCGTAGATCAACAAGAAGGTTTTGGTTTGCAGCAGCATCAGTTTCTCGGTTCATGGCGGCATCAGCGGCACTCCGACGAGCTCCGGCGTCGAGCTTCGGCAAAGTAGAGGACATAGGAGAGCCTTCTGGTTCCCTTGTTATTCCTTGGAAATTTCTAGATCGATGGTTAAACGGTTGTGGCCGAGCTAGGGTTTGCATATGGGCATGGAGATGGCCATGGTCTAGATGTTCTTGGGAAGAAGGAGGGGTAGAGTGGGAGGGTGAACTAGAAATCTGGATCTCGATCTAGTACCGTGGGGATAAGGATGGGAGGGAGGAGAGCAGATGGTGTGGTTTACTTTTTGCAAAAGTGGAAAGGAGGGGGGTAGCTAGGGTTTTATCTCTCTCCTTTTCTACTAGGCTTAAGGAGGAAAGAGAGGGGGCCACGAAGGAGGAGCTCATGGTGGCCACCTTCTTGAGGGTCAGTAAAAAAGGAAAGGATGGTGGGTGCAGTGGTGGAGTGGTTTTCCTTTTGCCAAAAGAAGCAAAGAGAGGGATGTGACACCCCTGAGATCATGATTAAACAAATCCAGACCTTAGACTAACATAAGCTTAACCTAGACCTCAAGGACATCCAGTGAGAATTAGTAACACAACAGTAACCCTGTGACACGAAAATTATTACAACAAGCTCATAACTGAGCGAAGAACCAAAATATTACAAGTAGAAGTCACTAACCACAAACATCAAACAACGGAAGGCAAATTATGCTATTAAGTATAGCAAACTTAACAAATGGCCTAAGAGGCATGAAGCATAACGATGACGTCCCAGCCCATAGATTCCAGGCTGCCGGCCGGGAACCAAGCTACTCGTCGGTGTCAATGTCGTATGGAACACGTCTTTAGGGGAACACTTATTCTGCTACAAAAATATCAACAAAGCAAGGGTGAGTACAGGGTGTACTCCACAAGACTTATGGATGGTGGGGTTATTTTGCATAAAGCCATCTTTGTTTTTATAAAATTAGAAGGAGAAGAAGCTCGTCTAATCAGAATATTTTAAAAGGGGATAAGAGAGAGACATCTTCGAAGAATTGATCATCATATTTTGATATCCACCAAAGTAATCCTCATCTCACAACTATGATCACCCCCTCATACCCAAGAGGAAGCATCCTTAAGCACACGTTGATCTGCCAAGTTTTACGATTAGGTTATAGTTCTCTATGATCTTAGAATTCGGTCACCAAGTGTTCATAACCGTGAACACGGCTTTTTGAAAAGATTTAACCTTGCAGGGGTGTACAACTTTACCCACACGTACCAACCGACTCTTAATGCCAAGCTATTATCCCTCTTCCTTAGAAGGCCGACAGAGGGTGGTTGGACACGACCTTTACCTTGTTTTCGCCGAGACCATGAGTCACGCCCTAAGGAGGGTTTTCGCCGTAACGGGTCAAATACCGAAGCCGGTCCCTAGAGATGTGAGTTGAGGTTGGTTTATCAGGGGTGCCATCTACCCCAAGTAACCTCGACCACGCTTACCTACCTGTTATGATGCACCTTCACCTGCCAAATCTTTCAAAATGTTTTCTATGCATATGTCAAATGGAACACCAAACTATGTGACTCACGGAATATACTAGGCAAGTTAGTTACTCATGAGGTTTTCTAGGCTCCGTGTGGCTGTACGCTCGTCTCGGTTCCAAAGGCAAGAACTCGGTTCCTAGTAGTGGCGAGCATGGGACTACAAAAACCACATCCCACTGTGGCCTCCCATACAAGCCTTAGCATGTTTAACCTTTACCATTGATGTTACCTCATCAGTAAACCTCGTTCTCCTATCATACTAGATTCTCTGCATCTGATACATCTTCTGGATGAACTAGCACTAACAGCTGAGCATAGCTAAGCAAGACGCAGATAAGCTCTAGCAGTGCACACAAGCCAAACCTAGTTATGCTAGGAGCAGTGGATCAGGTAATATAGCTCAAGGGAGTAATGCAACAAAATAGGATACTCTATCTATCTATAGAAGACCACAGTAGAATCGTATGCAACATGGCAAGAATGAAATACTTTTATAAGCATAGGATTCTTTTATGTGTGGGGCTATGCTTGCCTTTGCCTGTTGATACCCAGATAAGCATATCTTCAGAAGCCTTGTACTTGACTTGGTTATAGTTGGTCAAGTATTGTTCGTTAGCCTTTGATGGTGTTGATCTCGGTCTTCGATCTCGGAGTAGGTATCGTATTCTACCGGAAGAAGCAAATACCAGAAAGAAAGGGAAAAACTACAATCAACACATGGCATCGATGCAATGCTCAAACAAGGATGATGATATGACAAGTAAATAGAGTTGCAATAGAACCCTAAGGCATGCTCGACAATTTAAACAGGTTTCCGAGGTTGCCAACCCTAATAAAGGAGGAACCCCGGAATCACCTACGGGGGTTCAAATGTGCTTCTAATTAAACTTGTAATTAACGTTGTTAAACAATGCATGATTTTGATGCTAAAGTGTAGATCTCATTTTTTTGAATATTTTGATATAATATACACATTTTTCTGACTTATAAATAATAAGATTTTGAATTTATAAGATTTAAACCATTTTCTGGATTTATTAAACCAATTAAAAACCTTTACTACGTCATTATGACGTCAGCAGAGGGGACGAGGACATTCTCACCAGGGAAGTGTCTAGCCCCAGAGACTGACTGCTGGGGCCAGGGCCAGGTCAACAGGCCACGCTGGCCAGGTTGGGTCAGCGCCCACATCATGGCCACGCGGGCGTCACATCGACGCCAAAGTGGCGCCACGTAGGCTCACCAGCGAACGTGCTGGACGATGGCGCGGAATGGCGGAGGACAGCGAGCGGGCTACGCACCTTGGTCCGTTTGAATCAGCGTGTCAAGACAGACACAAAGCTGGTGGCGCCGCTGCTCTACGTTCACCGGAGGGGCTTCTACGGTGGGCTCCTACGACGGCTAGCGGTGGAACATGGACGTAGGGCTTGGGGAAGAAGGGGCCGATGAGAGCGATTGCGAGCGCCCGGGCTCGATTCCGATGGCGAGGAGGGACCTGGCATCATGGCGGTGCTTCCGGTAGGCTCAGATCGACGAGGGGATGCCAGAGACGGCGATTCTACGCGGTGGCCGGAGCTAGGGTTTCGGCCTCACGGGGAAAACGAGAGAGAGTGGCGCTAGGGGAGATAAGACCGGGGAAGGAGAAGGATGGCACGTCACGGCACTCTTATCCTTAGCTCCAGGGCATGGCATGATGGCGAGCACCGCACGACGCGGATCGACGGCGTCGGCAATGCCAGTCAGCAGCTTGGAGACGCGGGGAAGACGATGACCAGGGGGGCCGAAAGGGTATGCGGGTTGGGCCCTGAACGGCCGCTGGGCCGAGGGTGGTCATTGTCACGCAGTGGGCGGCAGGAAAGGGAAGAGAGGAGATAGGCCGGCCTGGTTACTGTTGCTCCATTTTTTTTATAGAAAACCTTTTTCCTTTTTTGTTTGTTTCTCTCTTTGTATAAACATTTCAAATCTGTTTTGAATACTTTTAAAATACCAGAGACGTTTATAAAATATATAAGATATTGTTGGGCCCTTTTAGTCAATTTGGGCTCCATACATTTTATAGTTTTCAAAATTCAAACTATTTTGAATTGTTTTTAAGAGCAAGGAGAAATAGCTAGGGTTTTAGGGTTTTGCATTCTTTTCTTGTTTCATGCATTTTAAGATATGATGCTCATGAATGCACAAACAAAGCCTTAATTAGGATTAGCTAAAACTAGGGTGTTACAAGGGATATGGGGTGACATGGGTGCACACGCATGTGTGGATGATGTCCATGGTTTTTATTAGGGTTTGGGTGAGGTGATGGTTAGATTAGGCTTATTTCCCTTTTATTTGGTTCCATTTTGTGCGTCCAAAACCAACCAAGCAAAACAATCAAGAATTCAAATGGAATGAGATAGAGGGAAAGAATGGGCATAACTTGCATGGGGCATGCATGGAGTAGTTTGTGAAAACAAACTAGACCACATGTGGCATTTGAATTCAAACACGTGTTCTTATTTGAATCTAGCTCACAACCGATTTGTGGAATATATTACTTCACATGGTTTATTAAATTGATGGGATTGTTTGAATGAAGGTGGCCTAATTAGTGTGTACGTCCCACTAATGCTTCATCCATCCACCATAATTCAAATAATCCCATAATTCCATAAACCATCTAGAGAAGAAAAGTTGTATTCTACATAACATGCAAAGATGTCCATGTAGGTTCCCATATTAAATATTGTGAAAACAATATTAGACCAAGTATGGAGGAAAGGAATTCAAGATAGGATGCATCTTTTTTTGGGTCTAGATTTAAATACCAAAGGAAAATGCATGGGCTCATATATAATTAAGATGGTGGAGATTTAGATAGAGCCAATAGAAAGGTGGTAGAGTTTGAAAACATATGCCCCCAAATCAACTTGGGCATCAAGCAATATATGAAGAACCAACTACAATATATCAATATGAAAATACAATTAATAATACAGATGCATATGAAGGAAGAACCAAATAAAAGGGGTTTTAATATGATGCTCAAATGCAAGGTGGCATGGTGATATGAGCATGATATTATGCAATGCAATTATGATATGTAGGAAGTAGAAATAAATATAATAAACCAAGTAACATTACAATTATTAGAAAATTGGGATGCTATAACTCTCCCCCACTAAACAAGAATCTTGGCCCGAGATTCCTAGGAAAAAGAAAAATACATGACGAGAGGCGGGTTCTCGGAACGAAGGTGATCCTCACGTTCTCAAGATGATTAACAATGGAATGGTGCGACCACTACACCTTGTAAAACTTGATAAACTTGTTGTGAGTCTTGTGTTTTTCTTCTTGAAACAAGAACCTGAAGAGATTCAAAAGAAGCAAGCTTCTTACTTCAAGCTAAAGGATGAGACACATCGATTGGATTAAAGATCGAAACTACACGTGAAGATGATTCCTTCTCTCGCCGAAAGATAAGAACGAATTTGGATAAGTTAGCAACCACTATGAAAAAAGCATTATTTCTTCCCTTAGATTTAAGAAATAAAGTTTGGAGAAACACTATTGCCTTCAAACAATAAAGTTCCTTGATATTGACAAAAAGATGTGGGTTCCTGAATTCTCGAATCCGATTCTTCTTGCAACGGTAAGGACCAAAGGATCGCACAATTGAGGTGCACAAATTTATCTTCAAGAGAAGGAGGTGACCCATGTTTATGGTGGAATCTTGAGGAAGAAGTTGAATATAGCATATCTAGAGGTTATTGTATAGATGTTTATTACTTTTCTTACCCATGAGGTTATTGCAATAGATTTTGCGATTGATGACATCGACCATAACTGGCTTTACCAAGAGAGTGGAATTTGACAAACCGAAGTAATAGATATCTTCCATCCATCTTGTATGACGGTGTCAAACTCTGGTAGTTAATATTAAACCATAATTAAACATTTCCTCATGATCAAAAACTCCTTTTTGATCACTCCGAATGATTTTGGACTTTACTCCAAAAAATTATGGTTTTTTCTCTTCTTTCCATCGATAATCCCCACGATTCCATAATGATCTTAGAACATCGTAAGACCGTTAAGTGTGTTACCCTACAGTTCGGTCATGTCACATACATGATTGACATATCTCTCTCATATCAATGATCAATAGCGGGACCAGGATGCCCATAATGATCCCCATGCATTTCATGATGCTTTGTCATTTGAACCATAAACTCTGTGTCCAATTCCTTTTGTTACTCCGATACATTTCTTGTCCGATATTTGATCGTCAGTATCAACACACTAATCTAGTTACTGACAAGTCTACTTAACTTGTTATCGTGATATCATATCCCCATGACCTAGTCATTCGCTGCAGTTTATTGGATACAATGTCACCGAGTGGGCCTAGTGTATATTCCCATCACACGGGTGAAAAATCCCGATCTTGATGCATACGCCTCAATGTGCCCCACTGGAATACCCTGCATGTACCTTTATGATCACCCTGTTACGGTGTGATGGTTGATATAATCAAAGCAGCCGTAGGTGACAGTGATTAAATATGATCTCACAGTCTGACGAGAAGGTCACTTCGTTTCTAACTATTGCAACGATGAACCATGTGACTTTGATTAAGTCGCAATAATTATGTGGGTAATATCCATCACATCATTCATCAATGATATGACTTCATTGTAATATGGGATAAATGCTCCATGATCAGGAAACCTTGATCATTGGTTGCCCAAGGAACTAGTTGTATAGATGCTACTAGGGACTATGGTTTGTTTAAATACCACACTTGTATGAATGTTTCCACTTGATACAGTTATAGAATGGTACAAAACTATTATGAACTAATTAATATATGATAATAAACCTATTTATTATTTGCCTCTAGGCACCTACTGAACCTTGCAGGTCTACAAGAGTCCATACTTCTCCTGAGTTGTATGGTAATCTAGTTAACATGGTCATGTTAGTGGAACTGAACAAACCTGTGAACTACAAGCAAGATGATGGAAGGCCCTGAGTCAATCCAAAATAGGATCCATGTATGACAATCAAGTATGGACTTTGGTGGATATTCCCGATGGCCACAAGTCTAGGACCGGCTCGAACAGAACGCATCGAGAGCTCGACTGGCTCATTCACACGTGCCTACATCCCCGCCGGGGTCAGCTGCCGCCTCCCCGGCGACGAGAAAGCTCCTGTCCTCAAGGATGGTGAGTTCGTTGTGTTCGTCTCCCATTTTTCTCACGGCTTCGGCCTTCCCGTTAGTAAAATTTTCATAGATTTTCTCAAAACTTTTGGTTTGCAACCCCATCATCTTCCTGTAAACACTCTTGCTTCTCTCCCGGCCTTTGTCTCTAGCGTCAAGGGGTATCTCGGCCTCTAGCCTGATGTCAACATTTGGGCCAAGTTCTTCCAATTCAAGGCTAATGTCATCCCCAACAAAGATCTTAGCCCTGGCGAGAAATCTTTGATTCAATGCAGGGTGGCATCTATTTCTCCTCGGAAAGCCTCTATCTTTCCCTGGATTACTGGCCTCGAGTCTTGCAAGGGGTGGGCAAAGTCATATTTTATGTGAAGAACGATATCCCAGATTACCTGATTAGGCTTCCTGCTTTCAAGATTGGCGTGCCCACTAGGAAGAACTGGGATCTTGACCCCAAGAGGAATAATCCTCTTGTTAATTCCGTATTGAAGCGCATACCTATGGCTGCCGAAACCCCACCTTTTCCTCCTTAAATACCCCCATAGCCCTCACTTTAGACTCAGATTTTGTTTAGACTATAGTTTAGCCATCATTGTAACTTTGCCAAGGCTTGAGTGTCGTAGAGACCTCCTGTACTTCACACCTATTCAGGATCCCACGATTTCAATAAAGCTTTCATCTTTATTCACAATATCTTGATTGCAATATTAGTTCTTACTTGTTCTCGATTTCAGGTTGGAATAAGACCCTCGCTGGTTAGGCTGATCGTGCTTCTGCAAGACCGGTAAGCTCCAGGAGATTAACCTAGCGATTGCAATGGCGCTCATGCTCGCACATGTAGTCGGATTATCAAGCCCGAACTCCACCCAAGTCGACTATCACCATCTCATCGAAAGATCTGACACCTTTGCCCTATCAAGTGGTATTAGATTTCAGGTTGCTCGTTGAGATTTTACAGTTTTTGTTAGTGTAGATGTGTTTTTCCTATAACCCACGAAAAAGCCAAAAATAAAGTTAGAGTTAAATCTATCCCATCACCAATCTCCGCCTTGCATTACCTTTTTAGTTTTTGCATCGTTGAATTTGTGTCTACATCGCCGCATCGAGTTGCTGGTCTTAGTATCTCGTCCCTTAGAGTTTCAAGTTCAGGTCACAGTAGTCATCGCCTCCATAATCGCCGATCACCGTCATTTCCATACGCCCACCACCATATTCCGCCGCCATATACCTGCCGCCACAAACCCTAGACTCCGCCACCGCCTTCCTACCGCGACACATATGTGATCAGTTTCCTGCCCTAGCACGAGTCTGAGTAGAGTTGTTATTTCCTTGTTAGTTTTGTTTCCTTCCGTATTGATTCCATGCTATAATCTAATTTCATGAGTTTAGTTCCGGCCATAAGTCAAGGAGAGCAAAAAAAAATCTAGAATCGCCTCTGAATTTTTCCTGGCTATACTGGTTTTCGGCCTTGGGGATCACTTTTCTCCATCGGCCGTTATAGTGACATTTTTCTGGTGCATGCGCGCTTTCTGGAGCACGTTAGAAAAACTTAGGGCTATCCTGGTTTTAGAACCCGTAGATCAGTTCTAGACACTCGCCATCATAGTGATTTTGGACTATGATACCATTCGCTTTTCAGGTACTATATTACCATACCATTACTTGTTGTGCCACGTCGTGACATCGTTAGTGCTCTAGGCTCGCATCTCTAGTACGGTCTATCCTAGGACCAGCACGGTACCGTTGTTGTGCATCTTTTTAACTTTGCATTGCTTTTTTGATAATTGCTAACCCGTTTGCTAAGCCTTCCTAGAGCTCCACAGATTTCTCCACATGCGTTGTGTCGATCCCTGGTAATCGCTCGGTTCAATCTCTAGAACCACTGGTCATTGCGGTTGCACATCACCTTTTTCCTATTGTTTGGTAAGAACTTGTAAGAGCTTTTTATATTGCTTGATGGATTACGTGTGTTTCCACTATATTTCCGTACTCATAGGTATAGACACTTGTGCTTTTAAGGACTAACCATGGCAGGTATACCTCTTGAACCAGGAAACATGACGAATGAAGAGATGCCCGATCACTTCACCAAGCTGTTGGTAGGGCATGCGCAAGATATTGATACAAGACTAGAGTATGTTGATGTCAATCTCAAAAAACCATTGACAAGATCGAAGGACTAGAGAAATCCTTCAACGACAAGCTCGACGCCAAGTTTCAGGAGGTCCTCAGCAGGTTACCCGCACCCGCACATGCACCTACTACCGCGCCACGTCCTCAACAGCGTCTACCCGACCACGTGGGGCTTGCACGACATGTCCCACGCACGGATCACGACACTGCTGGTTCATCTGCTCCTTCTGCAGCTGCACCACCTCCTTCTCCCACCGCCGAAGCTACTGCACCAACGGATGCTAACGCTACCACGGCTGACGCTTTTGTGGGACATGAAGAGGATGGTGAGTACGAGTATGAAGATGAGGAGGAGTTCGACGAGTATGTCGAACAACCTGCTGGCCGCCGTCGGCATTACTACCACAACGCTCGACCACCATAGGTATGATGATCATGTTTCTAAGCTTAAGCTAAATATTCCACCTTTGGAGGGTAGATATAATCCTGATGCATATCTTACATGGGAATTGAAGTAGATCAATGTTTTGCATGTTTAAGATATCCTGAGAATATGCGTGTTAGTGCTGCTACTTGTAAGTTTACAGATTTTTCTTCACTTTGGTGGTCTGAATATTGTCGCGTCAATCATGCTAATATTCCTAATACTTGGACTTCTTTAAAAACTGCTACGGGAGTTTGTTTTGTACCACCAACTTATCAACGGGATTTGCTAAAGAAAATGACTCGTTTAGAACAAGACAAAAAGTCTATAGAAGAATATTATTAGGAATTACAAACTGAGATGGTTCGTGCTGGTATTGTTGAAAATATGGAAAAAATGATGGCTCGGTTCTTTCTTGGTTTAAATAAGGAGATTAAAAAAATCTTAGACTATAAGGAATATCGTACCATTACTCATTTGTTTCATCTTGCTTGCAAAGCTGAACGTGAAGTGCAAGATCATCAACCACCATGGAGAAGATCTAACAATTCTACAGGTCATACATCGTCGTGGATGTCCCAACAATCAGCGCCTTCTTCGCGTGGTACACCACCAGCACCTAAAACGTCCAAAGCCACCACGCCTTCATCCAATGGCCCTGCTGGTAGTTCTGCTTCTGTGGCCTACACAAGCAAGACGAAGGATATACAATGCCGCAAATGCTGGGGATATGGTCATATTGAGCAGATGTGCACAACACAACATGTTATGATGGTGCGTGATGATGGTGAATATGATTCAACAAGTGATTTTTATGAAGATACATTAGCTCTTATTGCTGCACGTGATGGGGATACTTCTGATTCTGAAGAAGAGACAGAGGTAATGGGACTAAAACTGTTGATATATACAAGAGCTTAATTGCACAACGTGCGTTGAGTGTGCAATTGAGCAAAGCTGAGCATGATCAATGCCACAACCTGTTCCAAACATGAGGCATTGTCAAGGAAAGAGATATATAGATCATTATTGATGGAGGGAGTTGTAATAATCTAGCTAGTGTTGACATGGTAGAGAAGCTTGCTCTCGCAACAAGACAACACACACATTCATATTACATCCAATGGTTTAAGAGTTCTTGTAAGATCAAGGTAACAAGTATGGTACACGTACACATTCTGATTTTGTTGATTATGGTGTTGTGCCTATGCAAGCTTGTTGTTTGTTACTTGGTAGACCTTGGCAATTTGGTAAACCATCTTTTCATAATGGTAAACCAAAACACTAGAAAGAAATGGAAACAATCAACACATGGCATCGATGCAATGCTCAAACAAGGATGATGATATGACAAGTTTAATTGTATTAAATTGTAACTCTAAGCATGCTTGGCCATTTTAAACAGGGTCTGAGGGGTGCAAACCCTAGAACAAGGGTAACCTCGGAATCACCTACGGGGGTTCATCTGTTCTTCTAATTAAACTTGGAATGGAAGTTGTAGAATAATGCATGATTTTGATGCTATGAGATAGATCTCGTTTTCTAAATATTTTTATATATTATACATATTTTTCTTACTTATAAATAATTAGTTATTGAATTTATAAGATTCAACCAATTTCTGAAGTTGTTAAAATAATTTATTAAACTTTTATTGCACATGGTTGATGTCAGCGCAAGCATTTACAAACTTTACCACATCGATAGGACCTAGCCACTTTAGCTGACTGCTAGGCTCGAGGCCACATCAGCAGCCACGCTGGCGGGTGGGACCAGGGGAAATTTGACTAGGGATGACCGCACGTGGATGACGTCATGATGACATCAGCATGATGTCACTCCGACGGTGGCACACAAATCGGCGGCGGGGACGACGATTATGTACGTGCGGGGTTGCACAGATGCACACGTTTGAACTAGGGAAGCTAGGCAAGCCTAATAGGTGCGGAGCCGCTACCTAGAGTTCACCGGAGCGACGGTGGCTCCTAGCTATTGCGGCGGCAGGCAGCAGCGCACGATGTCAGCGAGTACAGAGCCAAATGGGGGCAGGGCGATGGTCCACGAGGACCGCGAGCTCACCGAGATGGTAGCAAAGGGCTCGGGGATGGTTGGTGTGGTCTAGGGCAATGCCAATAGCGACAGCAGCACTCAGACAGAGGCAAATAAGATGACGTTGATGGAGACGGTTAGGAGCACCCCTGCTTGATTCCTTTGTCGAGGAAGATCGACACAATGAGGTGGTGCTTCCAGAAATCTCAGAACAGCGAGGGGAGGCCGGAGCTAGGGTTTCGGGTCCTTGTTGGAAAACAAGAGAGAGGGCGCGGGGGAGAGTGAGAGGGCGAGGGGAAGAATAGCACGACTTAGGGCGGCCTTATCCCACTCCACAACAGCGGGGGCGAGCGGGAATCGCGGCGCTTGGTTCGACGACAGCGGCGCGGGCACGCAGTAGCATGGAGGTGCGGGGAACATGATAGCATTTTGCAGAAACCCCTGGGAAAAATAGAAAGCAACCCGGGGTGCCCCTCTGCTGAAGGTTTTGTTAAAAACCCTTGGGCTTTTATAAAATAGAAGAAAATGGTTAGAGGAACTCTAAATTCATTTTATTTTGAATTCTTTTCACCCTTTTTAATAATTTGCAATAATTTGGCGATCCAAAAATACATCAAACTTGCACAAAACTTTATATAAAATAGTTGAGTCTTTCCTTAACCAATTTGGAAGGACCAAAAGTGATGCAGCCCGTCCTATGGACGCTCCTACATCTCCACCACCAAGTCCCCCAAGTGGACCAATGGCTCGTGCTCGAGCCAAGCTCCTTCAAGCTCATGTGAATTTGCTCCTTGTCTCATGTGATTTCGATACATCCTTGGACGGCTTGCTACTTCATGCCAATACTTTATGCATCATCAGGTATGAACCCCATGAAGAAATGCCAAGAGAAGGATTCAAGCCATCGCAAGATGAAGGTCCAGCACAAATCGGCCCTAGGCCCGACGGTCTAGAATTGTCGCCGGAATTCCCGGCACACAAATCGGCAGACCGGAGCCTAGACCAGAAATCCGGCATCGACCGGAACCAACCGGAATGACCGGCTCGAACCGGAAATTCCGGCTCCTAGGCCTGTGCGACTGGACTTATCGCCGGAACGGCCCCGTCTCAAAGTCAACTAGGGTTTGATGCCCGAGAATGTTCCTATTTCATCTAGTTTTTACCCTTTTGTACCCAAACTACCCTTGACTTAGTGGCTGGCCTATATATAGCCCCCACACTCCCTTGTATTGCTTAGGCATGATATTTGGAATTAGTGGACACCCTTGTGGATCTATCTAATTCTTGCCTCATGCTCCTTGATTAACGAGCACCCAAATATCACAAACCTCATTGGAGTTTGCATCGTTCCTCCCTCGTTGTACAAGGCCTAGGAATTGGAGTTCCTTTGACTAGATGTTAAGATCTCACCGAGACTCCATACTCGTCGTGCCAGTTCGAGAGAGAGAGACCTCCGCCCGATATTGATCCTAGGGATTGCACCGGACCGGTCACCGCCAGGGTGAGCTATAGGTGTGTATTGTGTCTTCATGTGTGCATTTGTTCATCGTGTTCTTCATGTGTGAGTTCGTGGATTTCATCCTCTCTCTCATCCCCCTCCTCGATTTCAAGGGATTCGTGAAAGATCGAGCCATCCTTGAGTTTTTCCCTCAACATATTGGTATCAAGAGCTTCGTTGCTCACGAATTCCCCCACAATTTTTTTATTCTATCCACCAAAAATTCGAAAATCCCCAAAAATAGCCACAAATTTTCCTTTGGATCGATCCTTGGATTTGGTGCATTTTTAGTGGTTTTGTTCCACAGATCTATTGCTTTGGATACCAATCTACCTTCCTAGAACCTTTCCCCGGCCCAATTTGGAAAAAATTCTGAATTTTTTGACAGATTTGAGTTTTGGAGTTCGTCACGAACTCAAACCGGCTCCAGGCCTAGTGGACGGGCCCAGCCGCCGGAAATTTTGGCACACGTTCCGACGCACTGGATTTTTGACTGAAAATTCTGGCGCTAGACTTAGCGCCACTGGTTTGGCTCCTGAAAATTCGTATTTGACCCAATTTTGTCCGTTTCCACTTGTGTTGTTCGTGCCTCGTGTGCGTGTCGCCCCAACTAACTTCAAGCTTCCGCAAGTCATCACATACCGCGCTCCTTGACACCGCGACGCCGAACATCATCCCCTACACCGGTAGCAAGTCATCAATACCGAAGGTATAACTTGCTCCACCTTGTTAACCCTTCTTCCTTGTGTGTATCTTTCCTATGAGAGCAACTCATCTTGTGTTTGCCTAAGCATTGTGCACTTGTCCTTGTAAAGTGAGAGTGTGTAAGCAAATTCAAGAGTTAACATAGTAGCATAGAAAGGGAGAAAAAGAATCAAAAAAAAGAGAAAAAGAAAAAGCAAAAGAAAGATAAAGATACAAAGTCTCCCAATACAAAGAGTATCAAGCTTGTAAGCAAAGAGAGAGATAGAGCGCGACCAAGGCAAGTGCACAAATCTGTTTCTTATTTCTCTTCTGGCAAACGAGTTGTGGTCTCTCCTTGCGTTGGCACGACACCGAGCGTAGTCTTCATTAGGACATTTTGTGCTCATTTTATAGTCGTGCTAACCACATCCGTCTCTACATGTGTGTATCTTTGTGTTTAGTAGATTGTTTCCTTTTTTGCTTTTGATCTTCGGTTCTCTACCACTTTTGACAATAACCTTTTCTTTGGATCGTTTCGTTTGGTTTTCCACCACCCTAACCTTGCACCAAAAGCTTTTGAGAGTTAGTTCTTTCTTTAGCGTGAGTTTTCTTTGCGATTTCACTTTGCACACTTATAGCTCCCACTTGTGCTTTCTAGTTCGGTGCAATCCCCAAGGTGAGGTACAAGGCTAACACCACCATATTCCACTTCCATATACAATCCTTGTGTGTTTTGCATGATGGATAGGCACAGTGAGTCGAGCCAACCACCTCCCCAAGAAGAAGAACATGGACCATACATGACGCGCACAAGTCACTACATCATCCGACATGAGTTCCGTGAACGTTGCGAGGCTCTTGAGACGTGACAAGATGAACAATTTGGCGAGACGCAAGCCGAGTTCAAGAACATCGACAACCGCTTTGATGGCCTCGAATGACAAATGCATGTGATGCATCACAACTTTGGCCATCAAAATGAAGCTCTCCAATGCTCCGTCGACAAAACAAATGACAAGCTTCGACTCCTCATCGACGGAATGGCAAGACCACGTTCACGCACATCAACCTCGTCAAGATCATCACGTCAACGTTCTCCGCTTTGTCAAGACCCTCATGCAAGTGCTCCAAGATGCAATGATTCCCCCGTGGTTGATGATGGAAACTCTTCGAACTATGTACCTTCCCCACGACATGCTGCAACGTCAAGCTATGATGGTGATTTCTCCTCAAGACCCTAGG
Organism: Avena insularis; assembly: GCA_023614405.1. Lineage (NCBI taxonomy): Eukaryota > Viridiplantae > Streptophyta > Magnoliopsida > Poales > Poaceae > Avena > Avena insularis. The sequence continues at coordinate 328,020,829 of CM042690.1, read as the reverse complement.
CAAGGCGTGAAGGACACCGTCATCATGCAAGGGCACTAGTGAACAAAAAACGCAACCACAAGAAGAACCGCTGTGGAACCTCAAGTCCACCACCTTCGCGTGCGACACATACTTGACACAACAAGTGATGACTCCAACTTGGAGGAACAAGCTCGTCACCAACATGACGCTCCCCAAGATCCTCCTCCTCATCATCGCCGTCATGAATGACCACGTCGACACCATGGTCACCACGAGGCGCCTCCTCCACCACATCAAAACATGGAGCGTCAAGTGTTACAAGTTGAGAGATGCCCACCATGTCATGAGGCTCAAGACCAAGAGTTTTGCTATGAGGCCCAAGTGCCTAACCTGCAACAACACCCAGGGAACGAGCCTCCTCTTCGTCCACAACAACCTCAAGAGGCTCCACCTCCTCATGATCGTCACGAGGCCCAAGTGCCTCCTCCTCGTCCGCGCCAAGAGCAAGATAAAGTTCCGCCAACTCCAAATGCGGCTCCTCAACCGCAAGTGCATCAACAAGCTCGTCACAACGATTTCATGGAAGATGAAGACCATCATCAACATGGAAACCATCGCCACCGTGATCGCAATGAGGAAGAAACATTTGGTAAGCTCAAGTTCACGATGCCCAAGTTCACCGGATCAAATGACCCCGAAGAATACCTGTCATGGGCACTCAAACTCGACAAGATCTTCTGTATGCACAATTATAGCAACGAGAAGATGGTCGACATGGCTTCACTTGAGTTTGATGAGTACGCCAACCTTTAGTGGGAACAATTTCAAGTTTCTCGGGACACAAGAGGAGAGCCCCCAACCACAACTTGGCATGACATGAAGTCTCATATGAGATCCCGCTTTGTTCCTTCGCACTACACACACGACCTCTTCAACAACCTTCAATTGCTTCGTCAAGGGACAAAGACCGTGGAAGAGTACTTCAAGGAAATGGAGCTCAACATGATTCGCGCCAATATTGAAGAGCGTAAGGAGCAAACTATGGCACATTTTCTCATTGTCTTGAACCATCCAATCAAGTGCATCTTCGAGTTCCAAACATACAACAACATGGTTGAGCTTGTGCACATCGCAGCAAAGGCCAAACGTCAAGTACAAGAGGACATGAAGTACAACAAGCCAAAGACGTACTTCACCTATAAGAAAGCTTTAACCGCTATGCCAACAACCGTCAATGGTAGCTCCTCAAATACCTCCAAGCCTTCCTTCAAGCCCACACTTCCTCAAGGAAAACCACCCCAAGTGGCAAGTATACAAAGGATGCAACGCCATTCAATGATGAATGCTACAAGTGCGGAGGCAAAGGACAGAAGTCGGCCGAGTGTGGAAACAAGAAAGTATTGTTTATCCATTACAATGGCAATGAAGAGTACTTGAGTGAAGATTAATTTGATGCATGAGTCAAGGAAGCAATGACAAGGCAACGAGTGGAAGATTACCAATAACTCATCATGTGTGAACATGACACAAGTCCATCGCTTGTCGTCATAAGGTTCTTGACCACTCAAGCACAAGAGCATGAAGACCAATGCTCAAATATCTTCCAAACACGAGCCGAAATCAATGGCAAATCTATCAAAGTAATCATCGATGGAGGGAGTTGCCACAACCTTGTTAGCACCGAGTTGTGTGAGAAGTTCAACCTCAACTTCCATCTGCACAAGCACCCCTACCACGTGCAATAGATAAGTAACCAAGGGTTCGTGAGGCACACCGCCTCGGTAACCTTCTCTATTGGCCCATACAAAGACACAGTGGAGTGTGATGTAGTCCTAATGACAGTTTGCCACATGTTGCTTGGTAGACCATGGCAATTCGACAAAGGTGCTCTACATGATGGTCGCACAAATGTTTGCACCTTCAAGTGGATGAACAAGACATGTGTTTTGCAACTGATGACTCCTAGCCAAATAATTGTAGACAATTCGAAGGCTTTAGCGAGGGTGCAAACCACAACACAAACTTGTGGGAAGAGCGGTGACCCAGAGAACCACCTCATAGTGAGTGAGAGCCACAAGCCAAACTCGAGTGGAAAAACTAAGAGTGTTCTCCTTGACACCAAAAGTAAGATGAGAGATGTGAGGAACAACCCATCCATCTTGCACTATGTCCTCATTTGCAAGGGACTAGCGCAAGGAAATAATGACTTAACCATTGTTCCTCCATCTTTGATGAGTGTTTTGCAGGAATTCAAGGATGTGTTTCCCGAAGAGCTTCCTCATGGACTACCTCCCTTTCGCGGAATTGAGCATTGAATTAACCTCATACCCGGCGCACCCCTTCCAAACCGCGCCGCCTACCGCACGAACCCGAAGGAGACGAAGGAGATCAAACGTCAAATCAACCAACTTGTCTCCAAAGGTTTGATCCAAGTAAGCACTAGTCTGATTGCTGTACCCATGATTCTTGTACCAAAGACGAATGATACATTGCAATTATGCATGGACTACCGTCCAATCAATGCTATCACCGTGCGTTATCGACATCCTATACCACATCTTTATGATATGCTTGACGAGTTGTGTGGAGCCACTATTTTCTAAAAAATTGATCTCCCTAGTGGTTACCATCAAATACACATGGCGGAAGGTGATGAGTGGAAAACTGCGTTCAAGACGAAACTTGGTCTCTAAGAATGGTTGGTCATGCCCTTTGGCTTATCTAATGCCCATCCATCTTCATGCGCCTTATGAATCATATCTTGTGTTCTCTCACTAGAAAAAGTGTTGTTGTCTATTTTGATGATATACTTGTTTATAGCAAGTCACTTGAGGACCATGTTACACATGTTAAGGAAGTCTTGCAAATCGTTCAACATGAAAAGCTATATGCTAATCTTCCCAACTGTACTTTTGCTAAAGAAAATTGATTTTCCTTGGATTTTTCATTCTTCAAATGGCATTGAAGTTGATGTTTCTAAAGTGAAGGATATTCAAGATTGGCCCATTCCCACAAATGTGAGTGACTCCGAAGTTTTCACTGGTTGGCCGGTTTCTGTCATCGCTTTGTGAAAGACTTTTCTACCATTGCTTGTCCTCTCAACGAGTTGACTAAGAAGAATGTCACCTTCATGTGGGGAAAAGAACAACAAAAAGCTTTTGATGAACTTAAAAAGAGGCTCACCGAAGCACCCCTTCTTGTGTTACCGGATTTCACTAAAACTTTTGAGATAGAGTGTGATGCTAGCAACATTGGCATTGGAGGATTCCTAATGCAAAATGGGCGTCCTATTGCCTACCATAGCAAGAAACTTGATGGTGCTCGCCTTAACTATCCGAATTATGACAAAGAGCTTTTTGCCTTAGTTCGTGTCCTTCAAGTTTGGCAACACTACCTTTGGCCGAAGGAATTTATCATACATTCCGACCATGAGTCATTGAAATATCTCAAAAGCCAAGCCAACATGAGTAAGAGACACGCTAAGTGGGTCGAGTTTATGGACTCTTTTCCTTACAGTGTCAAGTATAAGAAGGGCAAAGGTAATGTAGTTGCGAACGCTTTGTCTCGCAAGCACACAAGCCTTCTAACTCGACTTGAAGTAAACGTGTTAGGGTCTTGATGAAATCAAAACTTTGTATTCTTCTGACCCATTCTTTGAACCAATTTTTGCAAAGTGCTCCATTGACAAAGGAGTTGATGATCTAATTTTCATAAGGGCTTTCTATTTAAACAAAACAAGATTTGCATTCCGAAGTCGTCTCTTCAACTTTTGCTGCTACAAGAATCTCATGGTGGAGGCCTCATGGGTCACTTTGGCCGCGACAAGACATTGGACGTGCTCTCCACTTACTTCTTTTGGCCCAAGATGAAGCACGGTGTGGAACGCTATGTCCAACAATGCACTACTTGTGTTCAAGCTAAGTTGCAAGCTAACCCTTATGGTCTTTATATGCCATTGCCTATTCCTTATGCACCTTGGTCCAACATTAGCATGGATTTTGTGTTAGGATTACCTAGGTCTAACCATGGTCATGATTCTATATTTGTCATTGTGGATTGCTTTTCCAAAATGGCACACTTCATACTGTGCCATAAGACCGACGATGCTTCACATATTGCCAATTTGTTTTTAAGGGAAATTATCTGTCTTCATGGTGTGCCAAGAATAATCGTCTCTGACCGCGACGTTAAATTCATGAGCTACTTTTGGAAGACCCTCATGGCCAAGCTCGGCATCAAGCTACTCTTCTCCCCCACATTGCATCCTCAAACCGATGGCCAAACCGAAGTTGTCAACCGAAGCCTCGGGACTCTCCTTCGTGTGTTTATCAAGAAAAACCTCAAGGATTGGGAGGAATGCATTCCCCATGCCGAGTTCGCCTACAATCGTGCCAAGCACTCAACAACTAAGATGAGTCCCTTCATGAATGTCTATGGTTTCGAGCCTATCACCGCACTCGACATCCTACCGCCACCTCTTCATGAGTGCACCAACATGGATGTTGACAAGCACGCCCAAGCCTTGAAGAAGCTCCACGAAGAAACTAGAGCTACAATCGAGCAACAAGTCCTTCGCCAAGCTTCAAGGTTAAACTAGGACAAGAATGAGATGATCTTTGAAGAAGGTGATCTTGTATGAATACACTTGAGAAAGGAACACTTCCCCAAAGATTGTGACTCCAAGCTAAAACTAATAGGAGATGGCCCCTTCAAGGTCCTCAAGAGAATCAACAACAACGCATACATCATTGACATACCGACTTCGAGGTATCTCGTGAGCAATACATTCAATGTCAAGGACCTCTCACCCTACCATGGATATGTTCAAAAGGATAGCCATGAAGAGTTGAGGACGAATCTTTCCCAAGGGGGGTGCTGATGCAGCCCATCCTACGGACGCTCCTACATATCCACCACCAAGTCCCCCAAGTGGCAATGACTCGTGCTCGAGCCAAGCTCCTTCAAGCTAAGGTGAATTTGCTCCTTGTCTCATGTGATTTCGATACATCCTTGGACGGCTTGCTACTTCATGCCAATACTTTATGCATCATCAGGTATGAACCCCATGAATAAATGCCAAGAGAAGGATCCAAGCCTTCGCAAGATGAAGGTCCAGGACAAACCGGCCCCAGGCCCGGCGGACCGGAATTCTTTCCAGAATTCCCGGCTCACAAACTTGCTGACCGGAGCCCGGACCGGAAATTCTGGCATCGACCGGAACCAACCAGCGCACACCAAAATGCACCTCTGTGAGCCATTCCGGTGGCCGACCGGAACGACCGAATTGGAGCAGAAATTCCAGCTCCTAGTCTGGCGCGACCGGACTTATCGCCGGAACAGCCCCGTCTCAAAGTCAACCAGGGTTTGATGCCCGAGAATATTCCTATTTCGTCCAGTTTTTACCCTTTTGTACCCAAACTACCCTTGACTCAGCGGCTGGCCTATATATATCCCCACACCCCTTGTATTACTTAGGCATGATATTTGGAATTAGTGGACACCCTTGTAGATCTATCTAATTTGGCCCCATGCTCATTGATTAAGGAGCACCCAAATATCAAAAACCTCATTGGAGTTTGCATCATGCCTCCCTCGTTGTACAAGGCCTAGGCATTGGAGTTCCTTTGCCTAGACGTCAAGATCTCACCGAGACTCCATACTCGCTGTGCCGGTTCAAGAGAGAGACCTCCGCCTGACACTGATCCTAGGGATTGCGCCGGACCGGTCATCATCGGCGTGAGCTATAGGTGTGTATTGTGTCTTCGCGTGTGCGTGTGTTCATCTTGTTCTTCGTGCGTGAGTTCACGGATGTCATACGGTCCCTCATCCCCCTCCTCGATTTCAAGGAATTCGTGAAAGATCTGGCCATCCTCGAGGTTTGCCCTCAACAACAAGGCTCATTTGAAGTGTTTTGAGAGGAATTAAAATAGGGGTTTTGCTTTATTCTTGTTTGCATATTTGTTTTAGAATGCACAAACAACCCTAATTACTATTTAACTAGACCTGGGGTGTTACACCCTCCTTCTATAAAAGGCCACCATCTCCTCCTCCATTATTACACCTCCTCATGAAGGATCTCCCTCTCCCCTCTAGAATATTCGCCATGGATTTGGATTAGCGAAGTACATGTTCCCGGTGGTTTCTATGGAAAGATTTGCTGCTTCCATCACTTTTTTGGAGCGAGGACTCGGAGATTGTCGGGGTATCGAATGTGTGTGTGATCAGAGATGCACTGCTGCTTTGCGGTGCTGGACTTCATCACGATCTTGAGATCATCAAGTGAATGACTACATCATCCACGAGTTTAAATTTCATAACGCTTCGTTGATCTTCGAGGGTAAGTTCTCTATGGATTTATATCCACTCGTTGATTGTATCTAGGTTGATAGTTCTTGGTTCTTAGTTGTTCATATCATAGGAATTTTTTGTTTTCTATGCTGCAAACCCAACACCATGCTTCATCACCGGCTGTTGTGTGATGAGCCGGGCACCATGGTGGAGCTCATGAACATCGTCGATAAGTATGTCATGGCTAACTCGGATATGAAGAAGACTCTTCGGGTGAGCTCTGAGGGGCAGCCAGTTACTAGGGAACCGGCTCGTGACAAACCGATGAACGACCACGGTGATAATGCTGGCTCCTCCAAGCAGCCACTAAACCACGACATCCGCTACTTGGACAAGCGTCCGGCTGATCATCTGGATCCTCGGTACCACCCGAGGCAGGTTAACATCATGGAAGGAGCACCGACTAGTGACGGTACCCAACGACAGAAATATGGCGGCCAGTAATGGAAGCCCACGTTCACCTTCGAGCAGTTGTTTGACGGGCCGTACAAGTACGACAGCGGTCCCTTCAAGCCAGCTACTCAAACCACCTAGCAATGTAGTTGGACCTGGCAAATCAAGGAGCAAGCTGGTTTGCCACCTCCTCCCCCACCTCCACCCGACAGACGACCTCCATCACCAGCTAGGACATCTAGCAACAAGAACAACAACAATGGCTATCCAAAGAAGCATGCCACCTACCATATCTTCGTCACTGAGTCACATGACAACCCCAGCTGGCAGCGACACGTAGCATAGGTGAACGCCATCATTCTCCCAGTTCCCTAGTACTTGAACTAGTCAGAAAAAGCGATTACCTAGGATCACAAGGACCAACTGGCCCTCTTGCCTTATCCGGGTGGCTAGGCAATGGTGCTTGACCCCCTCTTCCTATTCGAAAAGTGCACCTGGCACTTATCGCGCGTCCTCATAGACGATGGCAACAACCTCAACCTGCTCCATCACAACACCATGGAGAAGTTGGGGATCCAGGAGATCCACTTGCATCCAACTCACACCATTTTCCAAGGCATCATACCGGATACCTCATGTTCACCAATGGGGAAGATCCGACTGGATGTCATCTTCAGCTCCAAGGAGAACTTTTGCCACGAGCCAATCTGATTCGAGGTGGTGGACCTGAGTAGCACCTACCACGCACTCCTCGGGCACCCTGCCGTCACAAAGTTCATGGCCATACCCCACTACATATATCTCAACATGAAGTTGCTGGGGCCAAATGCTATAATCACCATTTCTGGTTGCTACAAGTGGTCTCTAGAGTGTACCACCACCAACTCGTAGATAGCCGAGTCTTTGGTCATTGCTAAAGAGAAGCGCTAGATCATGTGCAATGTTGCATTCACCCAGCAAGAAGTATCGAGTGGCATGAAGCCGGCTGGAGACATGGCCTTCCAGCCGTCCAAGGATATGGTGCAGATCCTGCTTGACCCCTCCGAGCCGGGCACGTGCATCGCCATTGCAGCTAGCCTCGATAGCAAATAGGAGGTGAGATCATCAACAACCTCCGTGAGAATTGGGACATCTTCATGTGGTATTCAAAAGACATGCTAGGTGTTCCGAGGGAGTTCGCCGAGCAATCACTCCATGCAGCCGGATGCTAGGCCGGTCAAGCAACCCCTTCGCTGCTTCATGGGGAAAAAGAAAGATCATTAGCAATGAGATTTCCTAACTGCTCATAGCTGGATTCATCATGGAAGTATACCACCCAGATAGACTAGCTAACCTAGTCCTGGTACTGAAAAAGAACAAGACCTGGTGCATGTGTATTGACTGCACTAGCATGAACAAGGTGTTCTTGAAAGATCCTTTTGCTATGCCCCGTATCGAGCAAGTTATCGATTCTATGGCCGGTTTTGAGCTGTTGTCTTTCTAGAATGCTATTCCAGCTATAATCAGATCCAACTAAATCTGGATGATCATATAAGGATATCGTTTATCACCCTGTATGAGGCCTACTGCTATGTGACTATGCCATTCGGCTTGAAAAATGCAGGAACCACTTACTAGCATTTCATGCAGAAATGCTTGCACTCGAAAATAGACAAGAATGTCTATGCCTACGTCTAGGTTGTGGTCAAGACCAAGGAGAAATGCACCCTCCTCGACGATCTGCGAGAGACATTCGAAAACCTGCACCGATACAAGATGATGCTGAACCCAGAGAAATGTGTCTTCAATGTTTCAGCCGGTGAGCTTCTCGGTTTCCTTGTATCGCAATGAGGTATTGATACAAGTCCATAGAAGTTCACAGACATCAAGAGGATGTGGACACCGATAAGCTTTCTCGGTGTCCCAAAGTTCACCGGGTGCTTGCCCTCCCTTAGCCAGTTCGTTAGCTAGTTGGGCGAGAAAGCTCTTCCGCTGTACCAACTCATGAAAAGACGAACAAGTTCACCTACACTACGCAGGAAGATGCCGCATTCCATGAACTCAAGAACATGTTATCCACAACACCATTGTTAGCTATGCTGGATGAGAAGAGCCAATCTTGCTCAATATAGAATCCATTAACCGGGTCGTCATCGTTGTCCTAGTGGTGGAGCATCACGACAAAGGAAAGTCCTAGCCGATCCAGAGGCATGTCTACTACCTGAGCAAAGTGCTCTCCCTCTCCAACCAGAACTACCCTCATTAGCGGAAGATGTGCTATGGTGTGTACGTGGCATGCAGGAAACTCAAGCATTACTTCCAAGAGCATCTGATCAAGGTGGTGTTCACCGCTCCCCTCTCGAAGATCATCGGCAACAAGGATGCCACTGGCCGGGTGGACAAATGGGCTATTGAGCTAGCTATCTACTCCATATAGTATGAACCAAGAATCACCATCAAGTCACAGGCTTTGGCGGACTTCCTGGTCGACTGGGCCGAGACCCAGTACTTGCTGTCGGTTGCCGACTCTGATCACTAGAAGATGCACTTCGATGGATCCAAGATGCACGGGGGCTTAGGAGCTAGCATTGTGCTGACTTATCCCAAGGGAGACCGCCGGGAGTACATGCTCCAAATCCACTTCATTGCCTCGAATAATGTGGCTGAATACGAAGCATTGGCGCACAACCTCTGGCTCGCCAAAGAAATCGGCATTCGCTAGATGCTCTGCTTTGGGGATTCGGATTTGGTGGTGCTGCAAGTTTTCGGAGATTGGGATGCCTAGGATGCCAAAAGGCCCTATACTGGTTCTACATCCAGTAGCTAAGTGCCTGCTTCGAGGTGTGTGAGTTCCATCACGTCCCTTTAGCCATCAACGAAGCAGCCCGCTCCCTAGCCTGGGTCATATCCACCAGGCAAGAGATTCCACCCGGAGTCTCTCTCGAGCACATGTACAAGCCCTCCATCATTCCATCTCTAGAATCCTAATCCATAGTCCTTCTGATAGACCTAGGGGCTGCCAGATTGAAAAACCTAGGGGCTGCTGGCTCTACAAGCCCGCAGCCACCCGCCAGCTCAAAAGTACCAGCGCCGCCTAGCTCGAAATACTTCGGGGCTTTCGGCCCCTCAAGATGAACCTCGCTTACTAACCCAAGAAGGTCAAGGGCTGGTGGCTCAGGACTTCCACCCGACCGTCGACATCCCCCAGCCAGTACACGAGACCATCTTCACCATCCGGGAAGTACCATCTTGGGCATAACCCTTCATGAACTTCCTCGCAAATGGAGAAATTCCAAAAGGCGAGGTGATGGTCAGACAGATAAAGCGGCGAGCACATACATACACCATCATCAACAAAGAGATGTACAAATGTAGTGTCTCTAGTTATACCAGCGCTGCATCGACGTGGAAGAAGGACACCAGTTGCTGAAAGACATCCACTAGGGGGAGTGTGGCCACCACACCTCATCCATTGTCGGGGATATGACCTCGGGTACCCTAGAGTTGAATATAAATGATTCAGTAGAAGACATGAATAGAAGAAATGATGCAGCCCATCCTACGGATGTTCCTACATTTACACCACCAAGTCCCCCAAGTGGACCGATGACTCGTGCCCAAGCCAAGCTCCTCCAAGCTAAGCTGAATTTGCTCCTATCCTCATGTGACTTTGATACATCCTTGGATGGCTTGCTACTTCAGACCTCGACGTTGTGTATCCTCAGGTATCAAAACATGAACCCACGGAGCGAAGCAGCCTTGACTGAAGCCTCCAGCAGGTGCTAGGCACAACCGGTACTACCGGCCACCAACTGCGGTACTACCGCTTAAGCGGTACTACTACCCAGTGACAGCAGCACTACCGCACGGGACAGAGAGCCACCGGCCGAAGCCCCAGGCCTCACTAGTACCAAGACAGCGGCACTACCGTGTTGAGGGGTAACCCCATGGGTGGCCCGATCTTCATGGATCTCGTGGTCAAATCGATAGGAAAGCGAGGGGAAAGGGAGAAGGTAGCGGAAGCAGATGCACACCTCGTGAAGAACAGGATGAATACACGCAAAACTCACACGATACAAGGCCGATTGCTCCCTCTAGTGGCCACTGGTCCGATAGAATCCTCGCAAGGAAAGATCGGTCAACGTGCTCCCTCGATCCCACGCGGAGAGGGAAGAACACCTTGGAGAGGGTCTTGACGTCTAGTCAAAGGGACACCAATGCCAAGGCCTTGTACAACGAGGGAGGCATGATGCAAACTCCAACGAGGTGGTGACGATAGTCGATCCCCTTTACTAAGGGGATGAGGCAAAACTAGAGAGTCCACAAAGGGGGTGTCTTTAGTCTATCATCTATGCCTAGGGTTACATGAGGGGGTGGGGACACTATATTGTAACACCCCTAGTTCTACTAATAGTAATTAGGATTTGTTTTGTGCATCATGAGCATAGCATGCATATCATGGCTTGACAAACATTGCATCAAGAGAAATAAGAAACCCTAAACCCTAATATTTTCCCCTCTTTCTTTGAAACTTATTCAAAAGAGTGGCTTTTATATTTTGAAAACTACCAAAATGTTGGAGTCCAAATGGATTAAAAGGGCCTCACAATATTTGAATAGTCTTACAAAATCCCCTGGTACTTTTGAAATGTTCAAAATAGAAAAGAGTTTGAATTTACAAAGATAGAAAAGAAAACAGTTTTTCGAAAATGTTTTCAGAAAAAGAAAAAAATAGAGCAGCAACCGCAACCCAGCAGCCCATTTCCCTCTCCCTCTATCTACCGCCCATGCGCAACATCCAGCAGTCTCCGCACAACCTTTCCCGTGGCCCAGCCTGGCCCAAGCCAGCCCACCTAGGCCCGGTACCCCTTCGCTGTTGTCTTCCTCGCCATGGAAGCTCCTCCGTGTCATCGCCTCCGCCGCTCGCCGTCGTTGCGATGACTGCTCGCCATTGAGATGCTCGCCACCGCTCGTAGAGAAGGATAAGGACTCGTTGCCGTCTCTCTCTTCTCTCTGGTTTTCACTTCCCCCACGGCTCCCTCTTCCTCCCTCTCCTCCAAAGCTGGCTGAAACCCTAGCCACCAGGAATTGCCAGTCGCTACCGCTTCTGAGCTCCCCTCGACCAGTCGAGGACACCGTTGGAACCACGTCGATGCCCTCGTTCTCCTCCTCGAATCACGCAAGCCGAGAGGGCCCCGCCTAATTGGAATCGAGCTTGAGGTGCTCGTTTGCCCGAAGTCTGGCTACCGCTGATTCGTCGCTGTCCGGCTGTCCTCGGCCTCGCCGACCTCACCGTCGTGTTCGTGGTGAGCCAGTGGTCCTCCTGGACCTTTCCTCTTTCTCCCTCTCACCCTGGTTCGAACTAGCGCCGAGTACCGCCGCCTGCCGTTGTCGTCAGATTGATGACAAGTACGCCATGAGGGGGTCCTCTAGGCATGTGGAAGAGAGGGGTGTGAGACGTACGGTGTTCCAGGACGGTGAGCACACAAGTTTACCCAGGTTCGAATCCATCGGCTTTGGATGGATCCTACTCCTGCTAGCAATCCAGTAATACGGCCGAGCGGGAATATGGGTTACAAGGGTTTTGCCTATGCAAATTGAGATTGTAGACTATTGTGAGGGTGCCCTAAAGGCTTTCCCTAGGACGGCTTATATAGATATCTGGCCTAGGGTTTACAGGAGAGATCTATCCAGCTATGACTAAGAGTCGGTTACAGATTACATCTTGAACTACAAGTAACACTAAGGGCCTATGTCGGTAAGTCTTCTGGGCCTTCCCGTAGCTGGACTGGACTCCATCTTTTCTCCCTGACTGGGATGCCCATGAAGCAAAGATCTAAACCCGAAGTGGGCCACCCTGGTCAGTGAGGCACAGTGAGGATACCCGGAAAGTATATCCCCAACAGCAGCCCCCGTAAGCCTCCATGATCCAAAGTCGGATTTCATCATCGTCTAACTTGATCTTCGGCTTGTAGAATCGTGAAGGGTTCCTGAAACTTCAAAAAATAAAGGATAGGATCCGAGTCTCAAATGAGCCGGACCCATGAATACATTATTCGGGTTTCCAGCTCGAAATTCAAACTAAGCCGGAACTTGGTCTTTGACGTAACCTGACACTAGTCATGGTCAAGTCACGTCACTGACAAACATTTCCTGTCAGCATGGCCATTGGTGGGTCCGCCTTTCGTGGAACCGAGGCACCATTTCAATGCGTGCGTGGAGATCGAGGCGGCGTAATCATCGCGTGGGGGTTACCCAGTTCATTCCACGACGCGTGGCACGTTTACTGTAGCGTTTACACGAATCTTGATGCGGCTGGAGGATATAAGTGGTGAGGATCTCTTTCCCCATCTTCTTCACCAGCACTTGTGACGTTTCCTTCTCCCCTACGCCTCCCCACAAACCCCAAGCTCCTCTGCTCCCTAGAAACCTCCAGCGCCGCCCATCCAAGGTCACCGGCACACAGGAGAAATGGCTTCAGCATCATCCTCAGGCACGGCGGCGACGACAGCGATGACGGAGAAGGAGAGCAACTACGGGGTATGGATCCCGTGCGTCCTTGATGATGCCAAGCTCCACGTCATGGAGGGGGAAGGGCTCCTCCGCGCCGGCGACTGGCGGAGCGGCTTTGGCGGAACCGTCCTGACCCACGCGATGGCGAGCGAGTACACTTTGACACTCACCTCAACAGAGGTTTGAGCTTTCCTCCCTCAGATTTCTTTTCTGAGGTTATAGATCACTACGGAGTTCAACTCCATCATCTTACCTCGAACTCTCTCTTAGAGATGAGCACGTATGCATCTTTGTGTGAGGGGTATCTCGGCATTAGGCCGAGCCTTACGCTTTTCCGGTTTTATTTCCATGTCCAGAGAAATTCCATCACTGCCGGTAATCCTTATATTACCGGTACTATTAGTTTTTCTGTTAGAAGAGAGCACGTCTATCCTCAGATTATGGCCAGTGAGTCGGGCAAGCAATGGCCGTCCACTTTTTTCTATCACAAGGATATTCCTGCTCCCGACAAAGCTACTGCTTTGCCGGCTTTCGTCGATGGTGCCGCCACGCCCCAAGAGTCCTAGGACGCAGATGCGCCGGCTCTCAGTGACGATCTGCTTCTTGCCAAGAGGCGGGTCGAGTTTTTGATGAAACACAAGGGCCTAAAAGGGTCCGACTTAGTTCACTGCTAGGTGGCACGCTGGATCCAGCCTCTTCAACATCATGGCGATCGACTAATGCACTCCGTCATGTCGTCCAAGAAATATTCCCTCTGCATCAGCCCCAAGTCCTACTCGGCAAAAGATTACGTATGTCAAATCAAATGGTTGATAAGGGAGCGGATTGAGAGGAAGATCCCGGAGCTGTCCTTGGACATGCATACGGTGGAAGATCCCGTGGTGCCGGTAAGCTTCCAGCAGCAACTCGTATTATGTGCTCATCTTTATATTTTTTTGCAATACTAAGATATATCTTCTTTTCAGCTTGCCGACCTCCCCAAGTTGGAGCTTGCTCCTATAGAGGAATATCCTCCTGAGTTTTCTCAGGATGAGGGAGAGTTGGTTCCACTACTGGACATTGTTCCTCGGAAGCGTAATGCTCCGACAGTGGCTATTGGCACAAAGGAGGTGCCTGTTGTGAAGAGGTAATCTTTCCTCACAAGGTCTTTGTACTATATGTTTTAATTCTTTCTGAGATGTAATGCTTTTTATTCTATTACCTTCTCAGAGCTAAACAGCTCACCAAAGGAAAAGGGAAGTGAGTTGCTTCGAAGCCCCTACGTCAGTCGAAGCTAAACATGGCTTCTCCTCCCATAGCTCCTCCGACTCATGCCCCTCAACCTTCTACGGCGCCGGAGATTACTCCATCTCCGACCGTCATAGAAGATCTGGCTCAATCAGTCGAGCCAGTGATCCTCGGATCGCAGACTAACGTCACCATGGGTGACTCAGGTTTTGATAAGGGTGAACCCTCTTTGGGTAATGATCCCTCGGCAAATGTCTTTGCTGACAATCTCCTCAGCAATCCAATGGGACTAGCCAAACTTGGCCTTTCTCGGAAATCTATAGAGCAGATCCAACGGCTGGCCCGACAATGCTTAGAGAGCCAGACTATCTCTGCCGAAGAAGAAGCACAAGAAGCAGAGGACGTCAAGTACACCGAACTTCTTGAACAAGTCCGCCTTTGCAACGAGAGGCTGAGAACTGGCGAGCTTCCGACTCTGCCAGTGATCCCGCTCACTCTCTCCGAGAAGGTTACCACAGAAGTGAATATGAGGTTGAGCAAACTCACTCATGAACATCATGTAAGTCGGAATTCCCACTCACATTTTATTTTATTTCATATCATATACTCTAGCCCCCAAGCATGAAGTTGGATAGACAATCCGGATTTATGGTTCCTTAGGATGCCAAAGAATGAACTAGTGTAGCCCCCAAGGCTCGTGCTGATAGAAGCAAAAAAGTTAGCCCGGATCTTTAGTATACTTATGACTCTGGGTATTCTGACTGACAGAAAGTTGATTCATATAACCAGGAATTATTGAAGAATATTTGTAACAAGCAGAGAGAGATCAGAGCTCTCTGACTTGAAAATGCTCAACTAAAAGTATCCAGGGATGAGGCTGAAGGTAACCATTTTAGTACTCAAACCTTGCCTTTTATTTCATAGTCAAATTTTTGTTCAACTGTTGTTCTTTTGACTACAGCACTGGTAAAACAGTCCTATGCTATGATTGAGGAAGCCAAGAATTTAAGAACCCTAGAGGTGGAAAACAAGGACCTTCGCCAAGAGCTGAATAAGCTTAAGGCGGATCATGAGAAGAGAATTGCTCAAGTTGTCGAAAACTCCTCCATGGCTACTGTGCAGGGTGATCATAAGATTGCACTCCAAGATAAGAAAATCTCGGATCTCAGCAATGATTTGTTTAGAGAGAAGGACATTGCCGAGGCACTCCAGGATGAACTCTAGAGTCTTCGGGAGGAGAAAACCAAAGTCGACGATGTCATCTTCGGTATATTACCTTCTTTCTGACTTTTCTACATCTTCCGACTCTTTGGAGTCCGGATTTATTTTATTAATCCCTTTGCATTACATGCGCAGGTCCTCTGAACTTACTGGACTCAGCCTCCACTGAATCTCACACCAACCGGCTTACACAAGTCGGTGATCTGCTTCATGACTTCCGCCAATCTATTGAAGATATTGGCGAGGTTCTCAAGGTTCCGGGCATGCATAGCATGTCCGGCTTTGAAGTGCAAGACAAGGCCAAGGAGATGCCCCAGCTCATCTAGGACTGGAACGTGTCCTACGCGCGCACCACAGCGCAGAACGCTCTCACCATGGTTATGAGCCACCATGGAAACATGGAAATCTGGCAAGTAACCAGAGGGTACTGTAAAGTGGATGAAGACGGTCAGGAGCAGGACACCAAAGCTATTATGGAATCCTGTGCCGGATATGGGTGCCACGTAGCTGACTTGACCAACTATGATACCCCCTTCTTCACTCGCGTAGAGACGCCACCTCCGCCCGCCGAAGAAACTGGTGAAGCTTCCAACAACGAACAAACCATCTCAGATTTGAACATCTTGGAATGATATCGAGGCGAGGCTGATGTCTCCAGTGAGCCGACAGCTCCTTCTTCTTTCCCTGCATCGTAGAGCACCAGAACAAAAAAATGTATGATTCTGAATACAATCCAGGTTGTAAATCAGTAGTATGATACTTTTGCTAGTGCTAAGTTTTATTTTATCTATTCAGCACTTTTGGCTTTTATAATTTTCGTGCCTGAAATGCTTACACAAGCACTTATGTTTTTTGTCTGTACTTATCGTTTATCTGGCTTTCTGCCTCGTCCCTTTCATGAGCCGGCCAACCTTTAGCACAGAAACTTTGCCGAGCAACGGAGCTCAATTTCTAAACCAGTTTAAACTCGGAAACAAAGCCGGCTTCCAGTACCAACAATTCAGTACTCAGAAAATGCCCGCATCCGGCAATCAGATAAATAACCAAAGTATAGACTAGAAAATTTATATCCATACCCGAAGGTAGCAATTTTAGAATTGGAAATCTAAACCAGAACAAACATGAGCATAAAGTACTTTCAAGTATTCTGGGATTTTCGACTGCGACATGATCATTCAGAAATAAGATGGTAAAAAAATTCTCATAAAATTTTTGAGGCAACCAACACTTTATTTCTCATTTGAACATGTACACATATATGATTACAAAGAAAGATAAACTAAGAATAAAAGGGACGTAGCTGAGCAATATTGCATGGTCTGTCTAATTCTTCCGGGTCTGTACCGCCTCCAACTCTCTTTCTTTTCTTAGTAGCATGTCTTTCTTTGACTGGCCACATATCAGTTAGGTAGTAAGAACCATTGTGCAATACTCGACTAACTAAAAAAGGCCCTTCCCATATTGGGGAAAGTTTGTGCTTTCTTTTCTGCACAAGCCGGAGAACCAAACCGCCCTTATTGAAAGACCAGTTTCTGACTCTCTAGCTATGATACTTGCGTAACTTCTGCTGATAGGCTGTTGATCTCATCTCAGCAACAACACGAACTTCTTCGACTAAGTCGAGATCATTTTGTCGAGAATTTTAGGCATCCTCTTCAATATACGTGGCAACCCTAGGAGAAGTGTGAATTAAGTCAATAGGAAGAACTGCTTCTACGCCATAGACCAAGAAGAAAGGTGTGTATCCAGTTGACCTGTTCGGAGTTGTTCGTAAGCTCCATATTACAGAGGGTAATTCCTCTGCCCAAGCCCCCGTAACATGTCGTAGTGGTGCTTCGAGTCTTGGTTTTAGGCCTTGTAGGATTAAACCATTTGCTCTTTCGACTTGTCCATTAGCTTGTGGATGTGCGACTGACGCAATGTCAAGCCGGATATTTTGTTCATTGCAGAATTCGGCAAGCTCTCCCATAGAGAAATTACTCCCGTTGTCCGTGATAATGCTATGCGGATAACCGTATCGGATTATGACATCCTCGACAAATCTTCTGGTTGTTGCTCTGTCACAACTAGTGATAGGTTTAGCCTCAATCCACTTTGTGAATTTATCCACCATCACTAAGAGATGAGTAAATCCACTTGGAGCCCGTTTAAACGGTCCTACCATGTCAAGTCCCCAGACCGCGAAAGGCCATGTTATAGGTATTGTTCGCAGCTGATCAGCCGGAACGTGAGCTTGTTTGGCATATTTTTGGCAGTCCTTGCACGTATTGACCAGCCGTTCGGCATCTGCCTTGGCTGTAAGCTAGAAAAAACCATGTCAGAAAGCCTTTGCCACTAGAGATTTGGCTGCAGCGTGGTGACCACACTCCCCCTCGTGGATCTCTCATAAGATTTCCACTCCTTCTTCCGGAGATACACAACACTGAAACACCAAGATGCACTGCTTATAGAGCTCACCACTAATTATAGTGTAGGCTTTTTCTCGTCGGATGATCTGCCGGCTCAGAACTTCGTCTTCGGTAATCTTCCATCTACCAAGTAATCAAGGTAGGGTTGAGTCCAGATGGGAATCACAACCATAACTTCTACTAAAGGTGAGTCGGATTTGGTTGGCTATTCCTCATCCACTCCCTTTATATAGGGAACTTTGAGGTGCTCCAAAAAAGCGCCATCCGGGACCTTTTTCTGCGCAGAGCCTATTCGAGATAGTGCATCTGCTTCCTCATTTTCTTTTCGAGGGATGTGTTGAACTTCAAACCCTTCAAACGATTTAGATAGTTCGTCCACGACATCCCTATATGCTGCCATGTGCTTGTTTGCATTACAAATATCCGACACTTGTTGGGCAATAAGATCCGAATCTCCATAACACATTAAGCATCGGATGCCGATGTCCTTAGCAATCCGGATTCCATGCAGTAGTGCTTCATACTCGGCAATGTTATTCGTCATCGTGAAGTGGATCTGTAATACATAGACATTTTTTTCTCCTTGGGGTGACTTGAGTACCACGCCAGCACCAAGCCCCCGAGCACCTTAGACCCGTCAAAATGTAAGGTCCAGTACTCCGACTCTAGCAGGGTCATATTCTCCATTGTCTTTGTCCAATCAGCGACAAAGTCAGCGAGGATTTGGGATTTTATTGCTGTATGAGGTTTGTACTCAATGTCAAAAGCTGAAAGCTCTATGCCCCATTTGGCGACGCATCCTGTGGCATCACTGTTGTTGATTATGTCTCTCATGGGAGCTGTGCTCACCATGGTAATTGGATGTTCCTGAAAATAATGTCGTAACTTACGAGATGCTAAGAACACACCATAAGCCATCTTTTGATAGTGCGGATACCACTGCTTTGATTCAGTTAAGACCTCACTGAGATAGTAAGTCGGACGCTGCACCAGGTATTCCTGATTTTCCTTCGGTCTCTCCACCACCATGACGATACTAACGACCCTGTTTGTCACAGCTAGATAGAGCAACATCGGTTCTTGTGGTTCCGGTGCTGCAAGGATGGGAGCAGATGAGAGTACTGCTTTTAGGTCTTGTAGTGCAGCTTCAGCTTCATCGGTCCAAATGAACTTTTTTGGTCTTTTTTAGGAGCTTGTATAGTGGTGCGGCTCTTTCACCGAGCCGGCTTACAAACCGACTGACTGCAGCAATGAATCCAGTTAGTCTTTGAACGTCCTTTAGGCGATTTGGCCTAAAAATATTGAGTATAGCCTTAATCTTGTCCCGGTTTACCTCTATGCCTCTTTGAGACACGATAAGACCTTACAATTTTCTGGCTGGTATTCCAAAGAAGCATTTCTTCGGATTAAGCATTATGTTGTATTTTCGTAGATTGGTGAATGTTTCCTCCAAGTCGGAAATCAGGGTTTCCTTCCTTTTGGACATCACTGCAATGTCGTCCACATATGCATGTACATTACGTCTGATTTGGTCGTGGAGGCAATGCTGCATAGTGCGCTGGTACGTAGCTCCTGCGTTCTTGATCCCAAAGGGCATCATAACGAAACAGAAGGTTCCGAAGGGGGTTATGAATGAAGTTTTGACTTTGTCAGATTCCTTCATCCGAATTTGGTGATAACCGGAATATGCGTCGAGAAAACATAGGAGTTCCAAGCCTTCCATAGAATCGATAACTTGATCAATCCTAGGCAGGGCGAACAAATCTTTGGGACAAGCCTTGTTCAAGGCAGTATAATCAACACACATCCTTAAATCAGTGGTGTCCTTTTTAGGGACTATTACATGATTGGCCGACCACTTAGTGTGGATGACCTCTTCTATTAATCCGGCTAACTCGAGCCAGGCTAGTTCCTTAGCTATTGCCTTATGCTTTTCATCACCGAAACATCGTAGGGACTGTTTGATGGGTTTAGCGTTCGGGTGTACATTTAGAGAGTGCTCGGCAAGGTCCCTAGGTACTCAGGTCATGTCAGATGGCTGCCATGCGAAGATATCTTGATTTGCTTGGAGGAACTTGACGAGCACGCTTTCCTATATGCTATCTAGGCCTACGCCTATGTGGGTCACCTTGGAGGGGTCATCATCCTTCAACGGCGACTTCTTCGTCTCTTCCGATGCCTTGAACTCCAGATTCAGCTTTATCACCTCCTTCGTTGAGGGCATCTCGGACGGATCGATGGTCTTCTTGATCTCCTGGCACTCCTGGGCGTGCAACACGGCTTCAGCAAAGGCGACATTTCTGTCCTTGCACTCTCGCGCCTTCTTCGGGTCTCCCCTGATGGTGATCACGCCGTTGGGACCTAGAATTTTCATCATATTGTAAATGTAACACGGACGCGCCATAAAAGCCCAGTTGGTCGGACGTCCGAATATAGCATGGTATGCGCTCTTGAACGGGACCATTTCGAAGGAAAGTGCTTCCATCCGATAGTTCTTTAGAGTTCCAAAGGTAACATCCAAAGTGATTTCTCCCAGGGAATTTGCTTGTCTTCCTGGGACAACTCCGTGAAAGATCACAGAGCTGTAATTCAGCTGGATCTCCGAGATTCGCATCGGGCATAGTGTTTCGACATACAAGATGTTAATGCTGCTGGCGCCGTCCATGAGAATCTTGGATAAACCATAGCCATCAATAAGTGGATTGACGACTAAGGCGTATTTTCCTTGCATGTGTAACTTAGGCGGATGATCAGCACGGTGAAAGGTGATTGCCACTTCCGACCAATCCAGGAATTGGGGGACAGCCGAAACTGTTGCGTTGAGCTCATGTAGAACTGCTTTCTTGACCTTAGATGGTTGAGATCCGAGGAAGGTGACGTAAGTGTCTTTCTTTGTTGGGAAGTTTTTTTCCCCTCTGACTTGGGATTTGATGGATCAGCTTCCTCCATGTTGGAATCTTCCTTGGTCTCTTTATCTTTTTCGGGATTCTTCTTTCCCTTCTTCTTCTTAGCCCTATAGCCAGTAGTATCGTCTTTCTTGATGTCGTCATTAAAACGACAGTCGGCGTTTGTGTGAGACGAGCCCCCATTGACATCTAACTGATGCACACATGTGTTATTGGCAATGTTGGCCTAGGAGTAGGTTTTGCCAGGTTGCTGGTCTCCTCTACCCTGGACTCTTGATGTCCCACGACCGCGTCCGCGGCCACCGCCGCGCCCTCTAGACCCGAAAGTAGCAGTGACCACTGTTGTTTCCGTGTTGGGTTTCTCTTCCGATGTATTCTTGCGCTTTTGAGCTTGTTGCTTTGGTTGTTTTGCCGACTGTGGCATAGCTAGGGCATTCAGTAATCCTTCTGCATCGTCGTCAGCATCTACATACTTGCTCGCTGTTTCTATCATTTCTCCCAAATCAGTGACCTTGTCACACTTCAAGCGATCATGTAGTAACCCAATTGGGAGTCCTGCAATGAAAGCTTCAATCGTAGTTTGATCGTTTACCCCTTCACAGGAGTTCTTAGTGTCGATCCATCGTCCGAGATAATCTCGGCAAGTTTCTCCGGCTTTCTGGGTGCAACGTTGTAGGTCTCCTACCGTATAGGGCCTCCGATATGTGCCTTCGAAATTCCGAAAGAACACGCTTTGCATGTCATACCAGTTGTGGATGGTGTTCTCCAGAAGTTCATTGAGCCATGACCGTGCCGTCTTCCGCAACATAATTGGGAGATACCGGGTCGCTGATACATTGCAAATGTATCTATAATTTTTGATGTTCCATGCTTGGTTTTATCCACTTTCTTGTGTTTTGTTCCAACTTTGGAGTACTTTTCATATGATTTCCTGGACTAACCTATTAACAAGAGCCACAGTGCCAGCTGCCTGTTTTCTGCTGTTTTTGGTTCCAGGAAAGTCAGAAAATGAATATTCTCGGAATTGGACGAAACAAAAGCCAAAGTGCCTATTTTTCCGGAAGTCATCAAGTGCCAGAATACGAGACGGAGAGGGGCCAGGCTTGACCTGCGCCAGGGGGTGGTGTGGCCACTCCCGGCACCCCCTCAGCCTCCCCTTCCGTCTATAAGATGCCCTCAGGATGAAAACCCTAAGGGCCCGATCAAAAATCCACGAAAGAGTCTGTAGCCACCATCATCTCCATCCCTAGATCGGGAGGGATCTCAAGCTCATCCCGGCACCCTGCCGGAGAGGGGAATTCACCCTGGAGGCCTTCTTCATCACCATGCAAGCCTCCGGTGTGATGCGTGAGTAGTTCATCCTTGGACTACGGATCCATGTAGTAGCTAGATGGCTGTTCTCCTCCTTTGTGCTTTCATGTCTAGATCTTGTGAGCTCCGTTCATGATCAAGATCATCTATTTGTAATTCTGCATGTTGTGTTTGCGGGGATCCGATGGATATTGAGATGCTATTTCAGAGTGATTATTGATTCTATCATGTCTTTGTTATTTGTGATCTTGCATTCTTTCCGTTGTTAGTAGCTATCTTGGCCAAGTAGATGCTAGCAACTCCAAGAGTTAGTATTTATGCTTGATAGTGGGTTCATGCCTCTGGTAATCTGGGGAAGTGACAGAAATCTCTAAGGTACTAGATGTGCTGTTGCTACTAGGGAGAAAAGAACAATCCTTTGTTCATAGAACAATCGTATTGTTTACTTTACACATAGTTCGTAAAGCAATAATTTGTTGCTTGCAACTTAATACTGGAGGGGGTTCGGATGATAACCTGAAGGTGGATTATTAGTCATAGATGCAATTGGATGGCGGTCTATGTATTATGTTGTAATGCCCAATCAAGTCTCAAAGGAGTCAAGATGATTAGTATATGCATGTATTGCTTTCTCGATGTTTGTCAATTTCTCTGCTGTATTTTGTTCACCCATCATGTTATCTATCTAAGGAGAGCCACCTCTAGTGAACTATGGATCCCGGTCCTTTTCTTTACATACAATCTACAATCCTTTACTGTTTTGTGTTTACTTTCTGCCAACTATTACTTCCTTCCATTCGATACGTTTAATCCTTTGTTTTCCGCAAAACACGGTGAGATTGACAACCTCATCGCAAGTTGGGGACAAAGTTCTGTGGTTGTGTTGTGCAGGTCTCCACGTTGCTACTAGCACCGGGAGTGCGCCCTGCCAAAGCTCAGCTAGTAACACCTTTGGGGTGTTTCCTTGCTCATACTGGTTCGATTACACCTTGGTTTCATAACTGAGGGAAACTTGCTGCTTTTGGGGTTCCCAACGAGCTCTACATCATCATCGCACCAGCACTTTTCTGGGCACCATACACAGAGCCATCAAGCATTTTTCTGGCGCCGTTGCCGGGGAGTCAAGGACATCTTCACAAGGGGAGTCCCTCATAACCAATCTCTTTACTTTGTTATTTTTGTTTTGCTTAGTTTCTTTTTGCTTTGTTTGCTTGTTTTGTTATCAAAAACACAAAAAAAATTAGTTCCTACTATAGTTGTTGGTCTGTTATTGTCTTGTTTTATCATGCTTTCTATCAATGGTTGGTTTCTTTGAAACTGAATCTTATTGGCAAGGTGGGTTCACGGAAGAACAAAAATATTATTATAAGGAACACCGTTTGTCACAAAAAGGGAAACACTTATGGGAACAAATTGATAAATTGTATACCATTGCTAGAAACGTGTGCTCTACTTATAATGTTACTTATTGCTTTGATAAATCTTGTTGCTGTAGGAGGTATAAACACCTCCCTTTTCAATGTGAGTATAATGATAATGTTACCATATCTTCTTATGTTAAAGGGAATTATGAATTTTATGATGTGGAACAAATTGAAGAATTTATTGCTTGGAAGGGTGCATTTGAACTTGCTAGTTTGCTTGAAAATATTGATGATTCACTCTATTAATATGAGGTTTATGATATACTCAAAATTTTCTTTGATAATTATAAGGTAGAAAATGGCTATATTCTTGAATATCTTAATAGATGCTCTCCACCAATGGAAGAGACTAATGCCTTGCAGGAGCCTATGGAAGAAGAAATTGCTGAAACTGGAAGCTCATTGGATGAAAAAGAGGAGGAGAGTGATGATCAAGAGGAGGAATAATGGATCTACCCATACCTACCTTCTAATGAGAGTAACTCTTTACCCCTTACATTATTTGATTGCCCCCCATGCTTACCAAAGGAGGACGAGTGTCATGTTCCTGAGGATTCTTTTGAAAATGTTTATAATAAATCTCTAGTGTTTGTAGATCATGAAAAGCATGCTTTATGTGATAGTTATATTGTTGAGTTTATTCATGAGGCTACTGAAAATTATTATGAGAGAGGAAAATATGGTTGTAGAAGTTTTCATGGTACTAGAACGCCTCTCTATTTGCTGAAAGTTTTGAAGTTACTCTCGTTTTATCTTCCTATGCTTGTCACTTTGTTCTTTGTGAACTTATTTGCGTATAAGATTCCTATGCATAGTAAGTGGGTTAGACTTAAATGTGTTTTGAATTTTCTTCTTTATGCTCTCTTTTACTTCAATTCATATTTCCTATGTGAGCATCTTCTCAAACTATCATGCCCAACTTAAATGCGTTAAACAAAAGTACTTATTGGGAGATAACCCAAAAGTTTTAGATGAGTCTTGGAAGTTATTACAATAACCGCCCTTTATCATTTTTATTTGCTTTTTGTGCCAAGAGTAACCTCTAATGAGAGAGAAGTAATGATTGGGAAAGTTGCTGTCCCGAAACAGATTTCTGTGCTTCACCGTACAAATTCGTGTAAAATCTCTGAATGTATTTTTGAGGCGTGAAGTTTTGCGCTTCTGCCCCAGGTTGTTATCTAACTTTCGTTAGTTCAACACTTTTTGATTTGAGCAACAGAAGGTCTTCGAAAAAATTCGTCTTTACCTGCTGGTCTGTTTTGACAGATTTCTGCCATTTTCTGCATTTGCTTCTTGTTGGTTCCTTCTTGAGTTCTTTTTGGGGAATTGAGCTTTTTGAGGGAAGTGCTACAGTATATAGTGTTCTAATGGAAGTTTATTCGGTGTTAGAACTGAACCTTAAGACTTATTTATCTTGAGTGCACTAATGTTGCTAATAAAGATTGTGTGAAGTTTTGTATGAAGGAAAAATTTCAGGTGTATAGAAGGAATGAGTAATGAGATGAAGGATGGACTAAAGCTCAAGCTTGGGGATGCCACGCGTGTCACCCCAAGAAATATCCAAGAAGTACAAGCGTCAAAGCTTGGGGATGCTCAAGGCATCCCCCTTCTTCATCAATAAAAATCCCAGGTTTCTTCCAAACGCTTCATTTTTATTGTTTCATGCACAGTTGTGTTGTTCTTGGAGTGTCTTCTTTTTCATTTTCGTTTTGGTTTTCGTTTGCTTTTGTTTGCTTAGTTTTCTGAATAAATTGGTTAGACTCCCTCTTTCATACATTGGTTTGCAAATAGTTTGGTTTGGTTTGGAAAAGAGTAGGAAAGTTCATACTTATGTGGTAAAAAGAGCTTGTTTTTGACTGTGGCCTATGCTTTGTCATGCCATGCTTGATATAGCATGACTTGTTATAAACAATTTAGATTGCTTAATGTGCCTTGGATGAATCATGCGTTGTTTTAGCATATTAAAGCATAGTATAGTGGTATTCTCCTTTGATGCTTTATTTGGGTTGAATTGGCGCATGCTCACACCATGTTATGACTATCTCAAGTCACCATAGCATCTATGATCCTTTAGTTTTCAACTTGTAGTATCACTTTATGCTTTGATCCATGATGTTTTGTGTTGGGTCCGCAGCATAGAAAACAAAATTTTTCCTACGATATGAACTACACGCCAAGATCTATCTACTAGGTACAAAGCAACGGGTGGACATACATCCATGAAGAACTTACCCTCGAAGACAACGAGCTTTGTTAACGAGTAGGAACTCGTGGTTGATGTAGTCGTACACTTGCCGATCTCAAGATCGTGATGAAGTCCCACTTAATTTCTCAGCGCTCCCACTTAATTTCTTGCAAATGCAAGCATCTTCATCATCTCCGATGAATTTAAACTCTTTTAACAGTTTCATCATGGTGAAGATTCCAACTCCGCTATGCTTACTTCAACTATTGAAGTTTACATGCCCTTTTAGCACCCTTTGAATTAACAAAACCCTTTGGACCATGTCATGTACACGTCCTACGTAACCGTTCTATTAGAAGAACATTGTTTTGTTTATTCAACTACCATATACCAAATTATATGTAGAGGTTGCTACATTAATCCGTCAAGACTAAATATCGCTATGAAAGATCAAATCTTGTCATAGTCAACTCCTTGAATATTGTCGTAAACTTCTTTCCGACATGTCGAATATTTCATAGATGTTAAACATCCATGTCTATTTCTTTATAGATCCAAACACAACCAATAGGCTTCACGCCTTTCCGGAGGGTCTTCTAAGTTCAGAAACTTGTTTTCTCGTGTATGGATACTATCACGGATTCTATGACTTCTAGTCATTTTATGGAGTCAGGGCCCATCATCGCTTCTTTGCATGTAGTCGGTTCATCATTGTCAAAACAATAACGACTTGCTTGTCAAATCTTACTATTTGATTCTTACCGACCCACACGGTTCTATAGGAACTCTAATCTCCGAGATCACACATTTTGTAATCACGAGAGCCATGAGCATTATGGCCGCCACCGGGACTCTTTCCGGTGCTGCGCTACTTAGCACATATAGCTAAGGTTCAACAACCTTATCAAAGTTCTATTGTCCTCCCACTTAAATTTTCACGAAAAGTTCCTTCTCAAGAAACTTGATGTTCCAAGCGACAAACTCTTTTGTCCTCGGTGTTATGGAGAAATTCCCAACAAATTCTTTGGGATAACCTATAAAGACGTGCTTATCCGACTTTGGTTGTAAACATTTTACTTATGCATAGCATACCAAAATTTAAGAAAAGACAATTCGGGTTTTATCCCAAACCATAACTCATATGGTGTCATTTCAACGGATCACGATGGTGCTCTTTTCAGTGTAAAAGCGGTAGTCTCTAAAGCTTCAATCCTTAAAACATAATGGCAGTTTTATAAATGACACCCTTGATCTTACCATGTCAAACATGGTTTGATTTCATCTCTTGAATATGCCATACTCCTATGGTTTATCAGGAAAACACAAATCATGGAACAATCCTCAAATCTTAGGTGTTTTGCTAAACTTGTAACTCAAATATCTTCCTTTATGATCAAATCATAAACTCTTTTATTTTCTTGTTACAATGATTTTCCACTTCATCTTGAAAGTCTTTGAACGACTTTCAAATGTTTCATACTTCTTCCTTATTAACTAAATATACAGATATATTCACTCAATTTTTTGAAGAAAGCATATGAAGCAAAAAGATCCATCGCATATGGCTACACATAATGGACTATGCACATCAGCATGCACAATTTCCAATAAGCTAGTCATCCGTTCCTCTCTAGCCTATGGGCGGAGTTTCAATTATCTCGAGGAAAGTCTCACATGCGTCAATTGATCAAAATCAAAAGACTCCAAAAATCCATCAACATGGAATTTCTTCATGTTTTTATTTCCAATATAATTTAAAACAGCGATGTCACTTCATAAGTGATCTTTTAATCATTTGTCTTGCGACATTTTAGCAATAATGTTTATGGATGTGATTTCTCCCACTAGACTTGTAAAAGTTCATCCATCCTTTATGGAATACGGTAATTTATTTGAACAACCATTGTTCTCGTAATACCGGAACAAAATAACAATTATTTAAACAAATCTTGAAGGCTTGGTTTGATGACAACGAAAAACACAGTAACACTTTATTTGTTTTCGATGAACATCATCACTCATTCTGTTGGTAGTTACTTAGGCCATTGTAGTTCATGAATTGCATTGTCCTGTATGACACTTCATACCAACCAATTCGGTATCCAATACCTAAGAACCACATTGTTTAACAAGCAAGGAATATACCCATAACATGTATATCTTCTATGTACCTAAGTTGGACATCTCCAACCTTTTATTTTCTGCCAAATATTTTATAGATTCTCTTTCAGCAATTCCTTTTCTTTTAAAAGAATCTATCAACATCAATAGTGGTGTCATCAACATGACACATGGTACAAAGCGTATATAGTCAAATACTAATACCTTTGGACTTGCACTTTGAAGTGGATCACCATCATCAAATGTTTGGTGTTCTTTCAAAAAATCCATTCTTTAGTAATCTATTAGTGTAGTAAACATTTTACTTACATCTTCTATTCATCCTTATCATGACAACTTTCATGATCAAGCTACTATAGCCTATAAGGAAGAATCGCGAGTATAATATCAGTTCCCAAAACCTTTTTGGTAGATTCGGATGCCTAGCATCTCCATCCTTCACAAATTCTCATACAATATGAGAACATGTATTTTGCTAAATTATACTCTATCATAATGCAACCAAAAACATTGTTTCAGATATCACAATATCTTTCACACATGATGGTTTCTAAAACAATTTTCAGCTCCAATATAATCTTGATATTAAAACAACTTTTTGAATATCAATAATCATGGAGGCAAACATGATACTTTAGATACTAACATTGGAATTCTTACTCTTGATTTAATACTACTTATTAAACTTCATGGAGTAAATAGAGTTTGCTGAAAGTTTGCAATAGGACTTATAAACTTTAAATTGACATTGAAAACAATACGATACCAGTTCGTAAAGTAAATATCCAGAATTATATAGTTCTATTATCTCAAATAAAAACTAAGCCTAAGGTAGAAAACGAATGCCAATGACTACAACAAACTATGCAAATTCACTTTGATTTAATTTATGACAAATTTGGTTCGACTAATCCAAATTAGAAATGAACTCCCACTCAAAAAGACATCCCTCGTGCCTTTTTGGTGATTACATGAACCAAATCCACTACACCAATTCCGATCATCACGTGAGTTAATGTAGCTTCAAAGGCAAGCATCTATATGGGCATCATATCAACTATATGAATCATGCTTAACCTTTCGGTCCGTGTTCCGAGGCCATGTCTGTACATGCTAGGCTCGCCAAGTAAGAACCATAGTACTCGCATGTGTAGAACTGTCTTACATCCATTCATATGAAACCGTAGATTCGAGTACACCCGATCACCACGTGATGTCTCGAAACACGATCCACAAAACGGTGCATACTTAAGGAAGAACACATTTTATCTTGATATTTAAATGAGGGATCATCTTACAATGCTACAGAAAGCGCCAAACTAGCAGTATAAGATGCTAACATCTAATGTGTAAAGTGAGATGATATGGTCCTTGCATTTGATCTCTATCACTTGCATCGTGGTATGATCTCTATCATTCCTTTGTGTGTAAGGCCAAGTTCTATGGAACTTACACGTTAAGTGAGTTGTAAGAGTATCTATCATACATCTACTTACAACAATACCATATCAATACACTAGCCCAGCAACGATCTAAACTAGATGCCTCTAATTTATCAATTGCAAGTTTTACGTGGCTTAGGGCTTTCGGAGATAGAACCGTTCTTACCTACGAACATGAACCACAACGAGGATAACTAAGTTATTAACAACTCATTGTAAATCCGATATTGACTATAGTAGGAGAGACAGACACCCGCCAGCCACTTATGCAAAACAAGTTGCATGTCAGTCGTGGAACCGGTCTCATGTACGATGACATGTAAGGTTGGTCCGGGCCGCTTCATCCCACTATGCCACCAATATCCAAAATACATAGAAGATGCAATAACATGATCATCATCGCCCACATATAAACATATGTGTACTACCCGTGCAAAGCACCTACGCATAGATCAGGCTCTGATACCACTATTGGGTCCGCAACATAGAAAACAAAAATTTTCCTACGATATGAACTACACGCCAAGATCTATCTACTAGGTACAAAGCAACGGGTGGACATACATCCATGAAGAACTTACCCTCGAAGACAACGAGCTTTGTTAACGAGTAGGAACTCGTGGTTGACGTAGTCATACACTTGCCGATCTCAAGATCGTGATGAAGTCCAGCAGGTCCGGCTCCAGCACATCCATCAGATCCAGCTCCAGCACCACCAAGTCCAGCACCGCAAAGCAGCGGTGCATCCGTGATCGAACACACGTCCGGTACCCCGACAACCTCGATCCCTCGCTCCAGCAAAGCAGCGGAAGCAGCAACTCCTTTCCAGATAAAGTCACCGGGAACATGTATCTCGCTAATCCGAGACCATGGGGAAATAATACTAGAGGGAGAGAGAGATCCTTCACAAGGAGGTGTGTTTGAGAAGTGAGGAGGGGGTGGCCTTTTATAGGAGGAGGGGGGGTGCCCCTCCTTCATGGCCGGCACATGGAGGAGGTGACTCTTCACCTCCTCCATTCATGTGGTGGTAACTCCCTCCACATAAATTTGCCCCTTCACTTTCTCTTTTAAAGTCTCCACTTTAAATGCATTAAATTTCTCCAAATTTAATGCTCTCTCATTTAATAAAACTCTTTTATTATTTTTATTCAGAATTTTGTTAATTACTTTAATTAACAAACATTCACATAAAACCCCCTGCAACATTTCAATATTACATGCAGAACCAATTTCAGCAATTTCACCCGAAACAGTTTCGGGGTCTATTGAAATAATTCCAACACTTTCTTAAATCTTTATCTGAAACATATTTGCTCCAAATGGTGTCGGTATCCCTTAAGTGTGTCACCCTACGGTTCACGAATAATGCAGACATGATCGAGACCCCTCTCCGATCAATAATCAAGGCCGAACACGGAGATCCATCTTGCTCCTACACATTCAACGATGACTTCTGTGATCGCGAGAACCTTTAACGCTAGTAACTAAATCCCTTTGTCCCGTGATATATTACATGTCCGAGATTCGATCATCGGTATCTCCATACCTAGTTTGATCTCGTTACCGACATGCACTCTTTTCTTGTTCCCGTGATATAACATTCTAGTGATCACATCACTTGCTTGCAAGCTATTTCAATGTGATATCACCGAGAGGGCCCACAGTATATCTATCCATCATCGGGATTGATAAATTCAACTCTTGATCCATGAGCCTCAACATAATACCTTCGTAGCACTGAACCCATCTTTATAGTCACCCTGTTACGGTGTGACGTTTGATGTTATCAAGATACTCTTCCGGTGTTAGCAATTAACATGATCTCATGGTCTAAGGATAAAGAGTACTTCGTATGATGTTATAGCAATATAAACATAATGACTTTGATCGTAATGCTATACTTCGGATGAATGTTCATCACATCATTCCACCAATGGTGTGACCTTGTTATTAACAACATCCAATGTCCATGATCAGTAAACCTTGATCATCTTGTTAATCAACAAGCTAGTCTATAAGAAAGGCATAACTAGGAACCCTTTTTGTTTATTAAACACACATGTATTGATGTTTCCGATCAATACAATTCTAGCATGTAAAATAAACATTTATCATAAAGATGGAATAAGATAATAACCACTTTATTATTGCCTCTCGGGCATATTCCCTTCATTTTGTCGCTCTGCATGATTATGGCCATTATTGCTCTCTTAGTTTGTCGCTCCCAGTTTTTTGCTAGCCTCCACAACCAAGTATGAGTTCCACTCATGCATCCAACTCCCTAAACCAAGTTATTCCAAAGAGTCCACCATACCTACCTACTAGCTTATGCTATTCCAAGTATATTCATGCTTTTGTTTACCTTCCAAATTAAAACTTGTTATGAGAAAACTAGTGATTAAAGCTCTCACGAACTTGATGGCACACTTTACTTTTTTGCATCTAATAAACTTGAACCATTGGGTCCTTCTTTGTTGCGTATATGCTTGCGCTTTATAAGTTGAAATTAGCAGAACCATGTTTCATGGGGAACGCTTTCAACATTGCACTTTTACTTTGTACCCCGTTGATATCATGTTCTTTTGCTTACGGATCCCGGCGGTGTGAAATAAAAGTGGAACTTGTAAGATCATGGAGTTTGTATGTGTGTTAGAGAAATGCCTAGGCCGCTAGCCTAAGCCATGCCTAATCATGGTGGAAACTTGCAGCATCACCATAATGAGCACTCTATGAAGCATCCTCAATAAAAACCTATGCAAATAACAAATAAAAAGATCACTGAGATGCTCATTGTCTGCTTGCCTTGTCATTTGGATTATGGGAAAGCTCCCGTATCATGTGCAAGGGATACCCCGTTGGCGGTTCTTAATGATACACATGTACTTACAATGACAAGAGCTTACTCGTGACTGAAGTTGAGTAGCATGAGGATCGGTCTTCATAAGTAAGGGGCATGATATTTCAGTTTATAACTTGTCAAGCATATCCTCTTAGTTGTGTAACTTTAACCTTAATCACTTCAAGATGCTTATGATAGGGGCAATGAGAGCTGAAAGCTATAAGTACCATAATTTTTGGAAGCTCTTGATGAGACTTGAATCCCTACTTCCTTTTACAAAGGCCTTTCTTCCACCATTATATTGAGTCTCCACCTTCTATCTTTATGCACTTACTTTGAGAGCATAGTGGCCATTCTTAGTTCTATGTGCATTGTCCCAAGACTAATTCATTGATGCATAACTTGTTATTGCTTGTTTTAAACTATTGTATCTAGTCACTCTTATGAACTTTGAAGGTGTCCTATGCATTTATATTTGCTACTCTATTGAGGGACAAGCTGAATACTATTATGCTATGTTTTCTTTATGTGAAACAAACAAACGTCTTGCAAAGCATTGTTATTCATGAATCTTTTGTTTGTGTCTTTTCATGTTGCATCATAGTTTCTTTGCTTATTGCTAGAACTTTGTCTTTCATGTTATGATTGAAGTACTATGATCCCAGCTTTGAATGATTTGCAAATACTTTGATCAAGTCTTTGATGATGCATGTCACCTCAAAAATTATTCTTTCTTTTTATCACTTACCTACTCAAGGACGAGCAGGAGTTAAGCTTGGGGATGTTGATACATTGCAAATGTATCTATAATTTTTGATGTTCCATGCTTGGTTTTATCCACTTTCTTGTGTTTTGTTCCAACTTTGGAGTACTTTTCATATGATTTCTTGGACTAACCTATTAACAAGAGCCACGATGCCAGCTGCTGTTTTCTATTTTGGTTCCAGGAAAGTCAGAAAATGAATATTCTCGTAATTGGACGGGACAAAAGCCAAAGTGCCTATTTTTTCGGAAGTCATCAAGTGCCAGAATACGAGACAGAGAGGGGCCAGGGGGCCACCACACCACCTGGCTGCGCGGCTAGGCCTGGCCCACGCCAGGGGGTGGTGTGGCCACTCCTGGCACCCCCTCGGCCTCCCCTTCCGACTATAAGATGCCCTCGGGACGAAAACCTTAAGGGCCCGATCAAAAATCCACGAAAGAGTCTATAGCCGCCGTCATATCCATACCTAGATCGGGAGGGATCTGAAGCTCTTCCCGGCACCCTGCCGGAGAGGGGAATTCACCCTGGAGGCCTTCTTCATCACCATGCAAGCGCCCGGTGTGATGCGTGAGTAGTTCATCCTTGGACTACGGATCCATGTAGTAGCTAGATGGCTGTTCTCCTCCTTTGTGCTTTCATGTCTAGATCTTGTGAGCTCCGTTCATGATCAAGATCATCTATTTGTGATTCTGCATGTTGTGTTTGCGGGGATCCGATGGATATTGAGATGCTATTTCAGATTGATTATTGATTCTATCATGTCTTTGTTATTTGTTATCTTGCATGCTTTCCGTTGTTAGTAGCTATCTTGGCCAAGTAGATGCTAGCAACTCCAAGAGTTAGTATTTATGCTCGATAGTGGGTTCATGCCTCTGGTAATCTAGGGAAGTGACATAAATCTCTAAGGTACTAGATGTTATGTTGCTACTAGGGAGAAAACAACAATCCTTTATTCATAGAACAATCGTATTGTTTACTTTACACGCAGTTCGTAAAGCAATAATCTGTTGCTTGCAACTTAATACTGGAGGGGGTTCAGATGATAACCTAAAGGTGGATTACTAGTCATAGATACAGTTAGATGGCGGTCCATGTATTATGTTGTAATGCCCAATCAAGTCTCAAAGGAGTCAAGATGATTAGTATATGCATGTATTGCTTTCTCGATGTTTGTCAATTGCCCCGCTGTAATTTGTTCACCCAGCCTGTTATCTATCTAAGGAGAGACACCTCTAGTGAACTATGGATCCCGGTCCTTTTCTTTACATACAATCTACAATCCTTTACTGTTTTGTGTTTACTTTCTACAAACTATTACTTCTTTCCATTTGATACGTTTAATCCTTTGTTTTCCGCAAAACACAGTGAGATTGACAACCTCATCACAAGTTGGGGACAAAGTTCTGTGGTTGTGTTGTGCAGGTCTCCATGTTGCTACTAGCACCGGTAGTGCGCCCTGCCAAAGCTCAGCTAGTAACACCTTTTGGGTGTTTCGTTGCTCCTACTGGTTCGATTAAACCTTGGTTTTATAACTGAGGGAAACTTGCTGCTGTGCTCATCATACCTTCCTCTTGGGGTTCCCAACGAGCTCTACATCATCATCGCACCAGCACTTTTCTGGGCACCATACACAGAGCCATCAGTCGCGACCAAGCTGTTTCCGCCTTTAGCGATGCAACAAGCTTGGAAGAAATCCTGGAGCCAAGTATCTACCGAGCTACACCGTCGTAGGGCTGGATATGTCTTGAGATAGCAAATCCTTCTGGGAATCTTGCCGCTCTTATACGTGGTCCGAACAACTTTGAGCCCACATATATATCATCATGTTCATAGCACCGTGCCTCTATGTTGGAGTTAATCATGTGTCTTGCGTCACTTAGGGACATAGATCGTCCTGATTGACAGCTATGGTTGCGGTGCCTTGGATCCGGACTTCGGCTTCTGCCACCACCTCCACCACGACGCCCTCCTTGGCCTCCTTGGGAGCCGTTGTGATGGCTACTTGGTGGAGAGGGTGGGGCAGCTCGATTGTTTCCGGCTGATCGCCGTTCTCCGTCTGGAGCATCATTATTCCGGTTTCGGGGAGGATCTTCATTATGACGAGCCCCCTGCCGACTTGACTCGGCATGGTGTCTGTCGTTCCTTTGTCCGTCACTCACAGCATGGTGGGAATCAGCCGGACAGCTTGTGTGTCTAGGAGGTGGCATTCTTTGTCGGTCCTCCTCCCGACGTTTCTCTTTGTCTTCCTCTCTGCGATCGTTGAACTCTTGCCGGGGAGGATTTCTCGGATATAGTGCAGCAATCGCCTCTTGCTCGGCGGCTGGAGCAACGTTGCGCCAGTCACGTGCAGCTTTGTGGTGTTGTCCTGAAGATCTGGTTCTTGAGTGATTGTCTTCCCGACGGTTGGAACGGTGATGTTGTTATAGAACCCGTTGGGATCTTATGTTGTTCCAGGCCGGATTCGTGCGACATTGGTCAGATTGGGAGACCAGTTTTCCGCTTCCACATTTCGCGACCTTCTGTTGCTCCAGACCCTTGGTGAGTAGCTTAATGCCCAATCAAACCTGTTCTGGGCCTGGGTTGTTCGCCAGGATATATCGGGATGCAATGGTGTTTTGCGCTGGTGTTGGGTACACCAGATCACCATTGATGTCAAGACGAGGCATCCCCGGATCTCCCTCAAAGAGAACCTTGCATACTTCCGGAAATTGATTGTCACGTGTGTGTCGTTTCTAGTTCTTCTGATGTTGTAGAGAGATTAGCTTCTCCACCTTGGCCATGCGCTTCTTATCTTCCTCGATGTGCTTGGATTCATCCAGGAGTACTTGGCGACGCGCTTCTAGGGCTTGGGCCCTTTCATACAATTCTGCAGCAGTAAGTTCTGCCGTAGTAGGAATAGGTGTGGTTAGTGCAGCGTCGATGAGTTTATAGGCACCTGCGGTGACCACGTGTCCATCCACCGACTCTTCTTTGGGCTCGTCTGGGATAAGTTTTCCATCCGAGTCTTCCTCGTACTCCTTGGCAATCACCTCCTCTGCTGGAAGCTCTTTTGCCAGGGTCTTGTTCTTCTTGTTCCTCTTCTTTGCCTTCTTGGCAACGCCAGTAGCAAAGACGGCTTTTGGTCTGTTTCTCGGAGTCAAGCTCTGATCGGTACTTTCGGACATCTGTACCTCGGGATTATCTCCGATATCCATGTCATCCTGCGCTTTGGGAGAGTTTTCTCCGGATCCTTCATCCATGGCTTCTCCTTCCTCTACATTTTTGGAGTTGTACTCCTCTTCATATTCTGCGGAGAACTTTCGGAAATCTGCCGATGTCATCGAGTCATCCGAGGATGCAGGTAAGTCGGTGTTTGTTCCAATCGCCTCCAGCACTGAGTCAGTGTTGTCTCTAGCATCGGTAGAGCCAGATCCGGATCCAACATATCCGACGAAGTGCGACATGTGGGTCCTAAGGTAGTTGCGGCTCTCCTCGTGGGCTTCCTCGAAGATCTTAATTGTGTCGAGAACCTCATCCACGTTTGCGCCTTGCAGCATTATGCGCCTCAACGTATGCCTCTGGAAAGGTTGGTCTGTTCTGGTGTTGGCAGAGCCGGAACCAAGGTTGTTGTCGTGCTCCTCCTGGATTTCGACCTTGGCGGGTGGATCGATCTGGTATTTGGCCTCGCTAGGGAGATCGACTCCAGATTCGACTTGAGCCGCAAGGTCTGCTTCAGGTTCGACTTTCTCCACTATCTTCGCAATAGGTGCGGGATGGGTGGGATTAGGGTTTTCTGAGATCCGGAACTCCACCGCCTCCGTGGACAAAGGGGACCCAGAAATTTCTTTTGCCTCTATCATCACCGCTGGGGTGGGTGGAGCAGGTTCAGCGAATCCGATGTACACATCGATCTTGCCGAAAGCCATGATGGTGTAGGTGTTCACGGCTTCCCTAGCTGGAATCCAGGTCTCGTAGATAACAATGAGAGGGACGTCACTAGCGTTGAGGATGCGACCAACGATGATAGTCTCGCTGATTCCGATTCTTGCAGATTCCGCATGGAACGCAGATTCGAAGCTCACCTTCCCCATGGTGGGTGCCAACTGTCATCGGATTGATGACAAGTACGCCATGAGGTGGTCCTCGGGGCATGTGGAAGAGAGGGGTGTGAGACGTACGGTGTTCCGGGACGGTGAGCACACAAGTTTACCTAGGTTCGAATCCGCCGGCTTTGGACGGATCCTACTCTAGCTAGCAATCCGATGTCTGGCGAGCCGGAATATGGGTTACAAGGGTTTCGCCTGTGCGAGTTGAGATTGTAGACTATTGTGAGGGTGCCCTAAAGGCTCTCCCTAGGATGGCTTATATAGATATCCGGCCTAGGGTTTACAGGAGAGATCTATCCGGCTACGACTAAGAGTCAGTTATAGAGTACATCTTGAACTACAAGTAACACTATGTGCCTATGTCGGTAAGTCTTCTGGGCCTTCCCGTAGCCAGACTGGACTCCGTCTCTTCTCCATGACTAGGCCGCCCGTGAAGCAAAGCTCTAACCCGAAGTGGGCCACCCTGGTCAGTGAGGCACAATGAGGATACCCGGAAAGTATATCCCCAACAGCCGCCGCAGTCACCCTCGCCGTCGTTGCTCCGGCGACCATCCACAAGGCGCACCACCCATTTCTGGCTTAGCGCGATGCACCGAGTCTAGTGTAGCTAGCCCCGTATGCCCCGCAAGCCCTAGAACGATCGATTTATCGAGGATCTGGGAGTTCCTCCTTGGCTGACATCAGCATGATGTCATGTCTGAGTAATCATTCCTTTTTCTTTTATTTAATTGTTTTCTGGAAATAAAATTACCCCTATGGGACCCATCTGTCAGGTTTTAATTTTTTTTGGAAATTAATTTCTATAAATGATTAAAAATATGACACATGGGTCCAGCTGGAAAATATTTTAATAATTCCAAAAATGTTTAATTGTTTTATAAATGATTTAAAATGGATTGAAATTGGGAAAGATCATAACTAATTCATTTTAAGTCAAAAAATATATGAATAATATATCAAAATGTTCAGAAAAATGAGATCTACACAATAGACTCATAAAATGCATTGTTATATAACTTTAAATGCAAGTTTAATTAGAAGAACAATTGAACCCCATAGGTGATTCCGAGGTTCCCCCTGTTCTAGGGTTTGGACCCCTCGGACCCTGTTTAAAATGACCAAGCATGCTCTTGGGTTCATTTCAATACACTTTAACTTGTAATATCATCATCCTTTATTGAGCATTGCATTGATGCCATGTGTTGATTGTTGCTTTCCTTTCCGGTGTTTCTGCTTCTTCTCGGTAGACCATCGAAAGTTATCGACTAACAAGATCATCTGATGAACCCTGAAGATCGATACGAGTATCAACAGGCAAAGGCAAGCAAAACCCCACACCTGATATAATCCTATGATTTCAAACTATTTCATTCTTGCCATGTGCATACGATTCCAAAGTATTTCATGATAGTTAGTTTAATCCTATCTGGTGCATGTTTCCTTTGTCGCCTATATTTCCCTGATCCACTGCTCCTAGCATAACTAGAGTTTGGCTTATGAGCTTCGCTAGAGCTATTATATCTGTTGTGCTTAGCCAAGCTTAGCAGTTACCACTGGTCCATCCGGTTGATGAATCAGAGCTTCGAATGAACCTAGTTGGATAGGATGACGTGGTATGATCAGAGATGAAAGTTAAACATGCTAAGGCTTGTATGGGAGGCCACGTTGGGTTGTGGTTTTTGCAGTCCCATACTTGCCACCACTAGGATCTGAGTTCTTGCCTCTTGAAACAAGACGAGCGTCTGACCACACACGGGGCACAGAAACCCCTCCACCAACTAACTTGCCTAGTAGATTCCATGAGTCACATAGTTCGGGCGTTCCATTCGACATATGCTTTCTGGTCATTCTTGAGGGAGGTGAAGGAGGTGCATTCATATAGGTAGATAAGTGTGGCAGGGAATGGGAGAGGCATGGCCCATAATCTCAAGCCCTGTTCACATCTCTAGGGACCGACTTTGGGACTTGACCCGTTACAGCGGCATCTCCTTAGGGCATGACTCATGGTCTCAGCGAAAGCAAGGTAAAGGTCGTGGTCAACCACTCTCTACCGGCCTTCCAAGGAAGAGGTCAAATGTTAACTAGCACTAAGAATCGGTTGGTACGTGTGGGTAAAGTTGTGCACGCCTGCAGGATAATAATCTTTTCGAAAAGCCGCGTCCGCGGTTATGGATGACATGGGAATGGACGTGATGATTATAGAGAACTATAACCTAATTGTAAAACTTGACAAGGGATGTGAGGTGTGCTTAAGGATGCTTCCTCAGGGATCGAGGGGGTGATCCTAGTTGGTGGGTTCAGCTAATGATGTTTCAGTGGATATCAAAAGAAGATCAAAGTTAGAGATGTCGCTTTCTTATCCCCATTTAAAATGATCTATTTAGTCGAGCTTCTTCCCCTCCCTCATGTTTTCGGAAAAAAGATAGATTTATGCAAAATAGATCCACCAGCCATAAGTCTTGCGGAGTACACCTTGTACTCACCCTTGCTTCGTTGATACTTTTGCAGCAGGTAAGTGTTACCATAATAGATGAGTTCTGTATGATAGCAACATCGACGAGTAGCTTGGGGTTCCCGGTCGGTAGCCTGGAATCTATGGATTGGGACGTCATCATTATGCTTCAGGCCTCTTAGGCCATTTGTTAAGTTTGCTATACTTAATAGCATAATTTTCCTTCCGTTGTTTGATGTTTGTGGCTAGTGACCTCTACTTGTAATATTTTGGTTCTCTGCTCAGTTATGAGCTTGCTGTAATAACTTTTGTGTCGTAGGGTCACTGTAATGTTACCGGTTCTTTCTCTGTATGCTTCCGAGATTTAGGTTAGGCTTATTTCAGACAGAGGTCTGTGATTTTTCTAGCCCTGATCCCGGGGGTGTCACAGGTTTTTATATCAGAGCAGTACCGATTGTAGGAAAACCTTTCTACTGGTCGATGTTGAGTCTAGTGTTTGTGAAAACTACTTTAAATATGAAAAATATTTGCAAAAACTCTAGTATGCTTCTTTTACTTCTTATCTGGTATCGCTCTAACTCTGGGTCATCTTATCTTGTGTTGACTTCAAAAGGTTTTGATATATTTTCTAGTCTTTCAAAACTTAGGTGCCTTCTTGGCAGGTCGTTTCTCAACCAGTTGACCTAGTGTAGAGTTCTCCAGTGTCAGTTGCCTGTGTTCCTTTTTTCCCTTTGCCCCCCTTCAGTTGAGAGCTTCTTTTCCATCATGATCTCTCTATATTATGGGTTCACAACATCATGTTGATGGTTCCACAGTGATCTGTTCTAGGCTTCGAAGTTTCCTTTCGCCTCGTGAGCCTCCTTTTCATTTGTTCGGGTACTTCAGAAGTTATTTCTTCTCTTGGAAGCTACCTCGTGGTTACCACCTTCTAGTGCCCTATGTACTACTAAGATAGTAGTTACTCCTTTCTTTGGGTTTTAACCCTTGGACTTGAATCGAAGATCCCTGATTGTGCTTGATTTTGGTGTTATGAATCTTGTACATGAAGTTGATATTTAACCCAAGATCCATTTAGTTGATCCCTGTTGTTAATGAGTAAACGCTACCTTAGGATGGCTAGTACCTTCTAGTACAGCCTTCAGGCTTGTGGTTATTGTCGTAATTAAATTGTGACAATTAAGGAATTCCCCTACCACTAGCTATGGCAGATGTTCTTTATTGGAACCAAATAGATCACGACAAAATATCTCCTCATGAGGCCCACTTCTATACTCGTGACTCTGCCACATCCTCCCTTTCCTGCATCGGTCCTTGGAAAAATTGTTGACTTATGCATCCACATCTCGAGATTACATCCTAAGCATGTTCCTTTTTCCTTGTTGTTTCTGCCCTTTGTCTACCAGTTGGTAGCCATGTAGTAAATGTGCATCCATGTCTTTCTATGCAAAATAATCTTGTGGTCCGTCAAGACAAACCATTTCGGGATGTCAGGAGAAACAACTCCAGTACCTCGTCATATCTAGGACTAGGTCAAAGTGTTGTAATCCGCAGAACAATAGGCGATGATTAGCTTCTGTTCCATTCTACCTTAGAGTATCACACTATTATATACTAAGAGGTTATGCTGAGTTCCATGACCCTCTTAATGAAGTGATGCTCTTACACATATTTACGCACCCTTCCTCCGAGCCTTAGTGCTCATGAATGATATGTGTGCATAATAATGTGGCCATCTGAGATTCTTAGCAATCATTATTGCTTTGGGCCTTAACAAGGACATTTGTATCATTCTCAGC
Organism: Avena insularis; assembly: GCA_023614405.1. Taxonomy (NCBI): domain Eukaryota; kingdom Viridiplantae; phylum Streptophyta; class Magnoliopsida; order Poales; family Poaceae; genus Avena; species Avena insularis. The sequence continues at coordinate 327,979,455 of CM042690.1, read as the reverse complement.
GTGATGGTTAACCTATCACTAAGCAAAGTTTGATTGTGCTACCACGTCTGTTATTCTAGTGCACTTTCTAGGTTAAAGAGTTAGGCTTGTGCCGAAGCTCTGAGACTATGTCTTATTGCCTTACCAAGCAAGTTTCCTCTTGAACTAAATAACATATCGGTGGTCATGATATTCTAGTTGTCTTTCTAGAAGTATTGCTTTGTTACCACATGGCCATGATGTCAAAGTTCTTGAGTAAGCAAGTTCTCTGAACAACTCCTTTCTCCAAGGATCCATACTGGATACCCTGAACTAGTTGGTTGAGCTTAAACAACAACCTGGAGAGTTGTAAGACAAAAGTTATATCCGACTTAGTTCCTCTTAAAGGGATATCTAGTTTTGTTTGTGCTGAAGAAAGATAGTGTTTCCTTCATGGAAATGTTTTCATCCCCACCTTTGATTTGATTTGGGTTATCGTCAAATCAAACTCAATCCCAAGAACTATCCTGATCATGTATCTATTCGTGATGGTTCACCTAGGTACGTCTTCGTGTTCTTTGGTCTGACCAATATTGTTGTTTGCTCAAATAATATATGAGTCCATATTCTTGGAGTATATTGATAAGTTTTTTATTGATCCCATCGATGACATCCATATCTTCTCCATGCTATATTGGATTCATACAGAACAATTGGCATTAATGTTGGAAAGTTTTGGGAAACGTCTTGATGTCCTCGAAGGATGTGTTCTGGATGTTAGAAGTAACCTTTCCCGGTTCACATGTAATGGTTGAAAGATGTCTTCGTGGATCCGAGTGAAGTTATCTTTATTTCCTCAGGAATCATTTCAAGTCAGTCAAGCATGTGTGAAGTATTCTTGATATGGTAGGTTGATACCTTTCCATCTCGAGAACATCCTCTGAACATGCTAAGCCACTGACTGATTTGTCATGGAAGATAAGAACTCCTACAAACTTCAGTATTTTCCTAAATGTTCCCAACAAGGATTCATTTGTATTATGTTGCAAATAGTTCATGTAGGAGCAATTATCTTTTCGATAACTCGCTAATACATGGGCTATGCAATCTAGATCATCTTTTGGAGCTTGACAATGTAATCCATGACTTGAGAATCTAGTAACTTTACCTTTGTCGTAAATGTTGCAAACTTTCTATTCAGACATGCTGAGTCTGAAGTATCTTTCCACTTAACCAAATCTGAATCTCAAGCAGATATGATGGTTAGTGTTCATCAAGGTTTTTTACGCAGGTCTCTTTGAAAATCTGGCAAGATTGATGTAATGGTTGACATAGTCAGTCAGGAGGCCTATTGTCATATACTCTTGAATCAGCAATAACAACCACCCCTCATAAGGCTTATTCTATGATCTATTATAGGAGTTGTACTTATGGTTTCCTTTTTATCCAAAGTCCGACCTTTACTTGATGTCCGCTTTCTCGAACATCAAGGAGAACATGTAAAGAAGTGTTGCTAAATGTCTCTCGGTCGATCATCCAGACCCTTTTATGTTGGCAAGCATCCTGTTGTGCCAAGTAACTAAAATATGAGAATGAAGTTTCTTTTTCCTCGTGTCATCAGGAATCTTCTTATATATTCATCTTAGTGGTGTGAAGTGATATCATGATCGCTGGCAAAGCTTTTGATAGACCTAGATGAATAAAGAGTTTCCTTCGGTTCCTTTAACATGTTTCAAGAGCGACTACAGTTTTGGTAATCAGAAGTTCCTCTTATTACATGTTTCTCGTGACTCTTATGAGTCCTCTCCACCAAAATAACATTTATATCTTAACCATCTATTGAACCAAAGAGTGATCCTTTTGTATCCAAAAGCAGTTCAATAGCTTGGTTATCCGTATCTCTGTATCCCTGGAATCTCAACTTAAGCCATCTAGTGGAGTTTCATCTTCCGAAGTCTGTGGTCGTGTTCTTTCCGTTGTATGCTCTCCTTTTCAGAAGCTCAAACTCTTCTGAAGCTCCATGGTCTCAATCCTTATGAAGACCATCTATCTATACTGTCAACACCCAGATTTTTAATCCCAGATGCCCGTTATGCCATACCTCGCAATCCCAGGATTACCATTTTGGCGAGACATAACGGATTGGATATCACAGTACATCATCCATTACAAACCATACATAAGGTTTTTACACAAATAAGGATCTCATGATCCAGTCTTAATACAACAAGGAGCGGAAATAAAAGATAGCATAGCGGTGGGGTCCATCTTCAAGGGGCACAGGCAATGCTGACGAAGGAAGATAGTCCTAGTTATCATAGCCATCCTGCTGACTGTCATCCTGATAATCTCCTTAATATTATGGCCATAATAATAGCCAGGGACAAAAGCCATGAGTACTCTTTAAGTACTCACAAACTACTACTAACAAGGGGTATAATTCTAAGTTAAAGTACTAAATCTAAATTAACCATCAAATTAAGTTTGAAACCTAAGCTAAATTCAGAAGCAAAGAAAGATAAAGTAAGTGCTAGAATCACTTAAGTTGGGAAGCTATTATCATCAACACCACCCTGTTGTGGTCAAGTCAAAGTTCATCATTCATTTCAAGTTATTTAGAAAACATCTGACAACGAACAAGATGGCCATTCCAAGCTGTCCATAACATGAATGACTTTTCGAATAGTTTGACACTCTGCAGTACACTTTCACCACAAGATTCGATACATCTGTTAGGGATAACCCTGAATCATCATACTTAGTATGCAGATAATCAAACATAACCTTCCCTTTACACACCCTAGTACAAGCACCTCTCCTATGAGCATGGCCTCCCAACCATGACCATCAGTCATTTTGGGCACTGCATAGGTGGACATCATTGAGAGGTAGCCTCATCTCAAACCTCTCCCGTGAGGGAACTAATACTAATGCATATAAATTTCCAGCTAAGCCTTACCCAATTCAGGTAATGTGGTTATACGGTAAATTTGGAATGGTATCGCATCCGAATCCAACCATCAGTTTTATAAAAGGGTTAAGGCTCATGCCTCATCATTTTCATCATCACAAACCAGTTGTGTTTCTCAAAACATGTTAAAACATCTCAATAGAATGACTCATCATTCCAAGGTTTTCATAATTCATTTTCACCAACTGTTCCCATCTAAAGTGACTCAAGTTTTTGATCTATACTAAGTTAAGAGTGTTCACTAAGGTGGAAAGATGGGATCAATCTCATGCCATAGAATGACATCTAAAGGTTTCTAAGTAGGTCAAGTTTTATACTCTTTATGCTACCTCCAAAATTTAGTAAAGAACTTTGTATAACCTAAGAGGGGTAAAACTTATCAATAAGACTTGGGGTACTAATAGTTAAAGGGGTGTGATCAAAGCATTCTTAAGGCATCTTTGCTAAACCATATAGTTTTATTCTAGATTGCTAACAATAGCTTGCTAAAGTATGTTTTGCAAGGGTTAGCTTGCCACTAATAGCTTGCCTTGGTTGGTGCAGTGGTCGAAGTTTTCTTCTTCTTCTTCTTCTTGGTAGAACTCCTCCTCGAAGGCTTGGTCGGTACTAGCGTCTATAAATACATAGGGAGTAGACAATCACCAAACAATACTTAACTAGGCTAAGTAGCATTCTAAAACACACAATTGATGATCTATTATCATCACAAGCATCACAAGTTTAATTCAATAGTTTCAACCTTTTTATTTTGGAAAAGTAATTTCTACTCATTGAAATATTAACTAAAATTTAATATTCACCACCAAAATATGGGATCATGTGGACCCATGTCCTCACCACATATTCTAACTTGTGGGAATGACATTTAAAGGTTGGATCAATATTACTTTGGTTTAAGTTTATTATTTAGTGATTTAAAGTGACTAGAAATGCCTATATAGCATTATTTTGGTACTAGTCCAAAGTCACTGCATGTAAACCTTAATATTATTACATATTTAGATAGATATGATGAAATGTGATTTTTTAGAGTTGGAATCAACTCAAAAGATAACTTGGTTGATTTTATAAAAATGTTTCAAGTTGCAAAAGCTTCTGTCTTCTTATTTTTATTAGGAGAGATCTATAACTCTAAATGAATTAAATCCAACGGGCTTGGATAGATCATTTTAATACCTTTTCGAAAAATTTGGTTTCATGCCATTTGGATTTCTAAAACTCTCTGAATTGATTTTCAAACTAGTGAACAGAAACTAGATTCAAACTAAAAGAAAAAATCCAGATTTGAATCTATGGGCTAACGCAGGAAAAGAAATGGGCCGGCCCAGTGGCGCTCCATGTGGCTCAGCTCAACGAGGGTCCCGCTTGTCAGCGGCACTTAACACGCGAAATGGTACGTGCGCTGTGGGCCGTGCGATTAGAGGCTAGATCTACGGCTGAGGGTCGTCGTCGACGACGAACAGGTCCCCGGCGAGCTCGAACCCTAGCGGCTCGGCGGGGGTCTACTAGGGGCATACCAGGGCTCCAGCAGGGTCGGCGATGCGGGCGAACGAAGTGGAAGACGACGACGAGGTGAGGCTTGGTCGCGGCAGAGCTTGGGGTGGTCGGAATCAATGACACCCTTCTCCTCCAGAGGCGGCGGCTCCGGCTCCAATTCCGGCGAGCTGCTGCTCCACTTACTCCGGCGAGAGGTGGGTGATGTTCAGAGAGGTGAGGGGAGTGTAATGGTGTGGAGAAGAATGGCTTGGGAGGGCTCCTTTTATAGGCTCGACGGTGAGACCGAGCGGGATGGGCGGTCGACGGTGGCGACATGGCTACGGCGAGCTAGCGGCATGGCTGGGGATGGAGATCAATGGGCGGTCTCCTGGCGGTGCTCTAGGAGTTAAATGTGGCCGTAGGGGCGGTGGTATGCGGTCTGGGCGAGGTGGCGCTCTGAGAGGCAGAGGCGGCGGTGTCCACGGCGAGTGGTGGCTGTGGGGCTTTGGGCGTGACGAGGGGTGTCCGGGGTGTTCTCCAGGTCGAGGCGGAGCGGTGGGCGCGGGCTGCGGTCGAGCGGCGGCTTGTGCACGCGGGGGCAGTGCACGCTCTGGGGGCGGCATCAACATGCTTGACAAGCTCCGGGCGCGGCGGTTTCTGGCCGCTCTGCCCTCTGTCTCTGGCCTAGGGCTGATTGGGTGGTGGAGGTGGACCACTGGCAAGGTACTAGACATGGCGAGACGGGCTGGAGAGGGTTGCTGCTGCAGGTGCACGGTCGGCCGGCTTGATGGTGCTCGGCATGGCTGTGCGGTCTTGACTAGGGGGTAGAAGAGGCTAGGTTTGGTCTGCAGTGCGGCGAGGGGACAAGATGATCAAAGCACTACAGAATTGCTAGACAAAATCAGCCCAAAACAGTAATAGTTAGGCCTTAATGATCTTGCTAAGAAGGTGTTTGACAAAATGGCCGCAAGAGAAAAAGTTTTGAATTTTGAGTTCAAAATTTTTGAGTGATCTCCACTAGTGATAGGTAGTCTCTGGTTGCAAGGGTTTTGAAAATGGAGCTCAAATAGAGGGTTTTTGAAATAGGGGTGATCTATGCATATGCATTAGATTCAATTTTAAACTGTCATTTAAAATAGTTAACAGAATGTTTTTAGTGGATCCAAAGGTGGGCCTTGGTACCTCATTATGTGTACTAGCAAGGGGTGCAAAGATCAAGAATTATTTCTGTTAAGTTTTGAGTACTAGGAATAGCCAAAGTAGGCATGAGAGTTAAATTTGCCAAAATGACCATTCCTCCCCTTTAATTCTTTTTGATTTAATTTTCTTTAGGAAAAGTTTGGGAATGATGTAGATGATGTTTAAATCACTGAAGAAACATTTTATAAGCATTGGATCATTCAATCATGGCAATTCAAACAACTCCTATTTTAAATGCACACACATATGAATGCTTTCATTTTAAATTTGGAAAAGTTTTTGTTAACCCTATTTTTGGATGATTTGATCTTGATGAGATTGGATTAAAGTTTTGGGATGTTACAAACCTTCCCCCCTTAAACAAAATCTTGTCCCGAGATTTACAAAGAAAACTAGGAACTAAAGAGATCTGGGAACTCTGTTCTAATGTAATCTTCGCGCTCCCAAGTAGCTTCCTCCTCGGTATGGTTGCTCCACTGAATCTTGAGAAACTTGATACTCCTGGTCCTGGTGGTTCTGTAGGCTTCTTCTAAGATACAGATGGGTACTTACCGATAGGTCAGGTCATTATTGATTTCCACAGCTCTGTGATCGATATTCTTCAAAACTTCAGTCTTCTCAGGCACTTCCAAGCATTTGCGAAGTAACGAGATATGGAACACATTGTGGATGGCTGACATCTCTTCAGGCAGTTCTAGTTGATACGATACTTCTCCTTGGCGGTCTAGAATCTTGAAAGGTCCGATATATCGGGGAGCTAACTTTCCCTTCAGACTAAAGCGTTGAGTTCCCTTCAATGGTGAAACCTTGAGATATACGAAATCTCCGACATTGAAAGTCAGGTCTCTCCTTCTCTTGTCAGCATAGCTCTTCTGTCTAGATTGGGCGGTCTTGAGGTGCTCACGGACCTTGTGAACTTTCTCTTCTGCTTCCCGGAGAATGTCGGGTCCAAAGATCTGACTCTCTCCTACTTGCGACCAATTGAAAGGGGTATGGCACTTTCTTCCGTATAGGAATTCAAATGGTGCCATCTATAAACTAGCTTGATAACTGTTGTTATATGATAATTCTGCAAAAGGCAGGCAGTCTTCCCATTTTGATCCGTACTCCAACACACAAGCTCTAAGCATATCCTCTAAGATCTGATTGACTCTCTCAGTTTGTCCATCTGTTTGCGGGTGATAAGCGGTGCTGAAGTTCAACTTGGTTCCTAAACCTTCCTGAACTTTCTACCAAAATCTTGAGGTAAACTGGGTTCCTCGATCTGATACGATGGTCTTGGGGGTTCCATCCAGACTAACAATTCTAGCAATGTACAGTTCTGCTAGTTTTGCACTCTGGTAGGTTGTCTTGATAGGTATAAAGTGGGCTACCTTGGATAGTCTATAAACTATGACCCAGATTGAGTCATTCCCCCTACTAGAAGTAGGTAAACCGGTGATGAAGTCCATTCCGACGGAATCCCATTTCCATTCCGGAATCTACAATGGTTGCAATAGTCCTGCAGGTCTCTGATGCTCTGCTTTGACTCTTTGACAGATGTCACATTTGGCGATGTAGCTTCCGATCTCTCTCTTCATCTTGTGCCACCAAAATTGCTCTTTCAAATCCTGATACATCTTTGTTCCTCCGGGGTGGATAGAATAAAGAGTATCATGAGCTTCCTTCATGATAACCTCCTTCAGTTCCGAATCTGCTGGCACACAGATACGTCCTTTGTACCACAGTACACTTTCTTCGTCTTCGGTGAATCCAGGTACTTTGCACAGCCAATCTGACGTTTGATTCGTCGATACTTTCATTTCCTTACAGGCTTCCTTGATTTGGCTCAACAAAGTGGGTTGAAGTTCAATGCTAGCTAGGAATCCTTTGCTAACTAACTCAGTCCTGAACTGCTCCAACTCCTCATACAAACTTGGTTGCTTCTCTTTGATCATGGTGTTCAGCCTACACGGCAATCTCCTAAGAGCATCCGCTACCACATTGGCTTTGCCGGGGTGATAGTGAATGTCAAGGTCATAATCCTTGATTAACTCTATCCATCTTCTTTGCCTCATATTCAGCTCCTTCTGGGTGAAGATATACTTCAAGCTCTTATGGTCTGAGTAAATCTCACAACGATTACCCATCAAATAATGACGCCATGTCTTCAACGCTGGAACCACAGCTGCTAGCTCAAGATCATGGGTCGGATAGTTCTGCTCATGCTGCTTCTGTTGTCGAGACAGATACGCGATGACTTTGCCTTCTTGCATCAATACACATCCCAGACCAATCTTGGATGCATCACAATATACATCAAACGGCTTCTTGATGTCTGGCATGATCAAAATTGGGGCCGATATCAATCTCTTTTTCAGCTACTGGAAACTAGCTTCACATTTGTCTATCCATTCAAACTTCTTGTCTTTCTTCAACAATTGGGTCATTGGTCGGGCTATGCTCGAGAATCCTTCTACGAACTTGCCGTAATATCCCGCTAATCCTAGAAATGAACAAACTTGGGTTTGATTGGTTGGGGCTTCCCATTCTTCGACATCTTTGATCTTGGCGGGATCAACAGAGACTCCTCCGGCAAACACAATATGTCCTATGAATCCTACTTCTTTCAGCCAAAACTCACACTTGCTGAACTTGGCATATAACTGATGCTCTCTCAGGGTTTCTAGTATGATTCTTAGATGTTGCTCATGCACTTCTTCTGACTTGGAGTAGATAAGGATGTCGTCAATAAACACAACTACAAACTTATCTAGGAAATTCATAAAGAACTTATTCATGAGATTCATGAAATAAGCAGGGGCATTGGTTAATCCAAAATACATAACCGTATACTCGTATAAACCATAGCGAGTAGTAAAGGCGGTCTTCGGAATATCCGTTGCACGAATCTTAAGTTGGTGATAACCAGTCCTAAGATCAATCTTTGAGAATACCTGAGCTCTAGTCAACTGATCAAATAGATCCTCTATCTTTGGTAAGGGGTACTTGTTATTGATGGTGACATCATTCAACTTTCTGTAGTGTGTACACAGACGGTTGCCTCCATCTTTCTTGTCGACGAATAACACTGGTGATATCCATGGCGATGCACTTGGTTGAATCAAACCTGTTGCTAACATGGCATCCAACTGCTTCTTCAGTTCTACTAACTCTGAGGGGTTCATGGTATAGGGTCTCTGGGCTATAGGTTCGGTTCCAGGGATTAGTTCTATAATGAACTCGATATCCCTATCCGGGGGCATACCTGGCAATTCATCTGGCAATTCGTCGGGGTATTCACAGACTACTCTGACTTGGTCAATGGTAGGCAGGGCTACACTCTTGTTGCACTTGAATTGACGGGGTAAGGTTTCGGAGATATGCTCTACTGTTACTCCAGAACTACTGGTCATGGTGATGGCTTTCTTAGCACAGTCTATCAGTCCTTTATGCCTTGATATCTAGTCCATACCTAGTACTACTTCCAATCCTTTGGTGCCAAGTACAATTAGGTTGGCATAAAAATCTATCCCATGTATTCTGATAGGTATAGCTTTGCAAATTTTTCTAGCTTTTGTTGTTGAACCAGGGATTTGAACTATCATGACATGCTTCAGGTTGGTTGGGTGAATCTTACTAGTGCATACAAATTCTTCGGTGACAAATGAATGCGATGCTCCAGAATCAAACAATACTCTTGCTAAAACTGAGTTGACAGAAAACATACCCAGCACTACATCTGGCGCTTCCTGGGCTTCTTCTGCGTTCATGTGGAAGAGACGACCGTTCTTGATTGTCTTGGGTTCCACAGGGCAAATCTCCTTCTGGTTGAACACGGCGCCGCTGAGCTGGGGCATTCACAGGGGCATTGGCGGCAGTCTTCTTGGGACACTCATTGGAGTAGTGACCCTTCACTCCACCCTCGAAACAAGTGATCTGGGACTTGTCCTTGACTGCGACAGGTACAACATTGCTGCCAGTTCTGGGGGCAGTGTTGTTGTTGTTGCTCTTGGGAGGGGCACGGTTGAAGTTGTTGGCATTGCCGGAGTGGTGATTGTTTCCTCCGGACTTCACATTTCCTCCACTACGGTTGGGGTAGCTTGGGCGATAATTTGGGGGTCGGTTCTTCCTTGGTGCATATCCTGGTGAGGGGTTAGGACGGTACTTCTGGTGACTACTGGATCCAGACTGTTGCATCATACGATGCTTGCGGTTGTCGTTTGCCTGGTTAATCTTCCCTTCCATCTGAATGGCAGAGTCGACTAGCTCTTCAAGATCCTGGAAACGGATGTTGACGAGGACAGCCTGCATCTCATCATGCAGTCCGTTTAAGAATCTCTCTTTCTTCTTGGCCTCCATGTTGATTTCATCCGGTGCATATCTGGCAAGGGACAAGAATTTGTCACGGTACTCTACCACAGTCAATCTTCCTTGCTTCAGTTCACGGAATTCATCTCTCATCCTGTTGACAAGACCCTGCGGCACGTGGGTGCAGCTGAACTTGACCTTGAATGCTTCCCAGGTCATCACCTGGCCATGGTTCATATTGCGGACGCTATTCCACCAAGCTCTTGTATCTCCCGCAAGATAGTGGGTGGCGAAAAGAACTTTCTCATTCTCATCAACTCCTGTAACTTCGAGGTTGTTTTCCATGGTCTATAACCAGTCATCAGCATCTAATGGGTTTTCAGATTGGTTGAAGATTGGGGGATTGGTGTTCTGAAAGTTTTTGAGTTTAGATCCATGGTGATCCTGATTTCCCTGTCCTTGGTTGTTGAGAGCCATTTGGGCGATCTACTGTAATGTTGCTAAGTTGGCTTGACGCTCGGCCCTGCTTGCTTCATGGTCTGCGATGAGATTCTGCAAGATCTGCAGCATTGGGTCCTGCGACGAGCTGCTCCGTCCTTGGTTTCCACGAGTCATCTGAAGATTGAGATAGTTATAGGGGTAAGAGGGAAATTCTAAAGTTCATGGTTTTGGGTTTTCAAAGCTACAACTTTGAGTTAGACTCAGGTTTTTCAACTAACTTCATTTTCATTCATGCAAGCAAGCACAATACAACACACACCACAACAATCAAAGGGGAAAACAGATGGTTTGAAGAACCATTCTGCAAGCTACTATACAATGAGATGATACATCTCATGCTATGACAGTGCTCTAGTGCATCTACTCATCGTCGATGAAGTCGGAATCTTCATCATCAGTGTAGAAGTCCACAGCATCCTCTGCCAGAAAGTCGTCATCGTTGCTGAGGTAAGAATCCATATCTCCCTGGATGTCTTCACCCTCATCTTCCTCCTTGGCGGCAAGCTGAGCTTCCTGCTCCTTGACTGTCTTCTCGAGGTCGGCCACCTTCTTGCAAAGACGGGCGATGGTGCGATCCTTCTTTGCACGCTGGCGACGAAGAGACTGGCGATCTTGGACGAGCAATGAAAGTCTGGGCCTTCTGGTCGGCAATGGCACGGTTCTGGTTGGCTAACTCTCTGGCATTGTCAATTTCCTGCTGTCTTTCATGAAGCAAGACGTCAAGGTTCTCCACTTGACGCCTCAACTCTGGGTGATTTGGCATCTCCATCGGCATTCCCATGAAGTCACGTCTTGCATAGTGGGCAAAACGGGTTCCTTGAATCTTGTTGACGCTGAGGGCACATAGACGTGCGAGAGCTTCATGCATTGCCCTGGCTAACCCATCTAGCCACTTGTTCTCTCTCACGGAGAACTGAATTCTCCCGGAAGTTGGGGCTTCAATGCTTCCTCGAAGATCTGCGGTGACTAGCCATTGTAGGTCTCCTCCTAGGGTCCTGGAAGTTGAGCTTGAAGAAACTCCGGATGTGGGCGTCCCAGTAACTCTGATAGTGAATCCAGATCCCTCTCGAAGATCAGCTGACCTCCGTTTCCCAACTGGTAAAACTTGCTGAACTGAGTCTCCATCTATAAGCGTTTAGGATGAGGAAGTTAGTGAAGTGATCAAGTGTGTCAAATTTTAAGTAGTAATGTAAGAATTTTGAGGAACATGTATTTTTGAGAAAGAATGAGTTCACAAGGGTAAGAGAGGGAATAGTTTTTCATAAATACTCACTTTGGTTTTGAAGCTAAGTTTTTGGTTTGGACGTCCATTCTAACTAGGGTCTCCTATGGTCAGGATGGCTCTGATACCAACTTGTCAACACCCGGATTTTTAATCCCAGATGCCCGTTATGCCATACCTCGCAATCCTAGGATTACCATTTTTGCGAGACATAACGGATTGGATATCACAATACATCATCCATTACAAACCATACATAAGGTTTTTACACAAATAAGGATCTCATGATCCAGTCTTAATACAACAAGCAGCGGAAATAAAAGATAGCGTAGCAGTGGGGTCCATCTTCAAGGGCACAGTAATGCCGATAGGCGATAGTCCTAGTTATCATAGCCGTCCTGCTGACTGTCATCCTGATAATCTCCTTCATAGTCTGGCCATAATAATAGCTAGGGACAAAAGCCATGAGTACTCTTTAAGTACTCGCAAACTACTACTAACAAGGGGTATAATTCTAAGTTAAAGTACTGAATCTAAATTAACCATCAAATTAAGTTTGAAACCTAAGCTGAGTTCAGAAGCAAAGAAAGATAAAGTAAGTGCTAGAATCACTTAAGTTGGGAAGCTATTATCATCAACACCACCCTGTTGTGGTCAAGTCAAAGTTCATCATTCATTTCAAGTTATTTAGAAAACATCTGACAACGAAACAAGATGGCCATTCCAATTGTCCATAATCATGACGACTATTCAAATAGTTTGACACTCTGCTGAGGTGGTACACTTTCACCACAAGATTCGATACATCTGTCAGGGATAACCCTAAATCATCATACTTAGTATGCAGATAATCAAACATAACCTTCCCTTTACACACCCTAGTACAAGCACCTCTCCTATGAGCATGGCCTCCCAACCATGACCATCAGTCATCTTGGGCACTGCATAGGTGGACATCATTGAGAGGTAGCCTCAGCTCAAACCTCTCCCATGAGGGAACTAATACTAATGTATATAAATTTCTAGCTAAGCCTTACCCAATTCAGGTAATGTGGTTGTACGGTAAATTTGGAATGGTATCGCATCCGAATCCAACCATCAGTTTTATAAAAGGGTTAAGGCTCATGCCTCATCATTTTCATCATCACAAACCAGTTGTGTTTCTCAAAACATGTTAAATCATCTCAATAGAATGACTCATCATTCCAAGGTTTTCATAATTCATTTTCACCAAGTGTTCCCATCTAAAGTGACTCAAGTTTTTGATCTATACTAAGTTAAGAGTGTTCACTAAGGTGGAAAGATGGGATCAATCTCATGCCATAGAATGACATATAAAGGTTTCTAAGTAGGTCAAGTTTTATACTCTTTAGGCTACCTTCAAAATTTAGTAAAGAACTTTGTATAACCTAAGTGGGGTAAAACTTAACAATAAGACTTGGGGTACTAATAGTTAAAGGGCTGTGATCAAAGCATGCTTAAGGCATCTTTGCTAAACCATCTAGTTTTATTCTAGCTTGCTAACAATAGCTTTCTAAAGTATGTTTTGCAGGGGTTAGCTTACCACTAATATCTTTCCTTGGTTGGTGCAGTGGTTGAAGTTTTCTTCTTCTTCTTCTTCTTGGTAGGACTCTTCCTCCTCGAAGGCTTGGTCGGTACTAGCGTCTATAAATACATAGGGAGTAGATAATCACCAAACAATACTTAACTAGGCTAAGTAGCATTCTAAAACACACAATTGATGATCTATTATCATCACAAGCATCACAAGTTTAATTCAATAGTTTCAACCTTTTTATTTTGGAAAAGTAATTTCTACTCATTGAAATATTAACTAAAATTTAATATTCACCACCAAAATATGGGATCATGTGGACCCATGTCCTCACCACATATTCTAACTTGTGGGAATGAGATTTAAAGGTTGGATCAATATTACTTTGGTTTAAGTTTATTATTCAGTGATTTAGGGTGACTAGAAATGCCTATATAGCATTATTTTGGTACTAGTCCAAAGTCACTGCATGTAAACCTTAATATTATTACATATTTAGATAGATATGATGAAATGTGATTTTTGAGAGTTGGAATCAACTCAAAAGCTAACTTGGTTTATTTTATAAAAATATTTCAAGTTGCAAAAGCTTCTGTCTTCTTATTTTTATTAGGAGAGATCTATAACTCTAAATGAATTAAATCCAACGGGCTTGGATAGATCATTTTAATACCTTTTAGACAAAATTGTTTTCATGCCATTTGTATTTCTAAAACTCTCTTAATTGATTTTCAAACTAGTGAACAGAAACTAGATTCAAACTAAAAGAAAAAATCCAGATTTGAATCTGTGGGCTAACGCGGGAAAAGAAATGGGCCGGCCCGATGGCGCTACGCAGCGCGGGGCTCAGCTGACAGGGGGTCCCGCTTGTCAGCGGCACATAACACGTGAAACGGTACGCTACCGTGGGCGTGCGATTAGAGGAGATCTATGGTCGAGGGTCGGTCGACGGACAGACAAAGCTCGAACCCTAGCGGCTCGGTGGGGGTCTACTCGAGGCGTACCAGGGCTCCAGCAGGGTCGGCGATGCGGGCGAACAAAGTGGAAGATGACGGCGAGGTGAGGCTTGGTCGCGGCAGAGCTTGGGGTGGTCGGAATCAACGACACCCTTCTCCTCCAGAGGCGGCGGCTCCGGCTCCAATTCCGGCGAGCTGCTGCTCCACTTACTCCGGCGAGAGGTGGGTGATGTTCAGAGAGGTGAGGGGAGTGGAATGGTGTGGAGAAGAATGGCTGGGGAGGGCTCCTTTTATAGGCTCGACGGTGAGACCGAGCGGGATGGGCGGTCGACGGTGGCGACATGGCTACGGCGAGCTAGCGGCATGGCTGGGGATGGCGATCAATGGGCGGTCTCCTGGCGGTGCTCTAGGAATTAAATGTGGCCGCAGGGGCGGTGGTATGCGGTCTGGGCGAGGTGGCGCTCTGAGAGGTAGAGGCGGCGGTGTCCACGGCGAGTGGTGGCTGTGGGGCTTTGGGCGGCGAACGGGGGTGTCTGGGGTGTTCTCCAGGTCGAGGCGGAGCGGTGGGCGCGGGCTGCGGTCGAGCGGTGGCTTGTGCACGCGGGGGCAGTGCATGCTCTGGGGGCGGCATCGGCATGCTCGACAAGCTCCGGGCGCGGCGGTTTCTGGCCGCTCTGCCCTCTGTCTCTGGCCTAGGGCTGGTTGGGTGGTGGAGGTGGACCACTGACAAGGTACTAGACATGGTTAGAGGGGCTAGAGAGGGTTGCTGCTGCAGGTGCACGGTCGGCCGGCGAGATGGTGCTCGGCATGGTCAGCAGGCTTGACTAGGGGTAGAGAAGAGGCTGGGTTTGGTCTGGTCTGGCTTGAGGGGGGACAAGATGATCAAAGCACTACAGAATTTCTAGACAAAATCAGCCCAAAACAGTAATAGTTAGGCCTTAATGATCTTGCTAACAAGGTTTTTGACAAAATGGCCGCAAGAGAAAAAGTTTTGAATTTTGAGTTCAAATTTTTTGAGTGATCTCCACTAGTGATAGGTAGTCTCTGGTTGCAAGGGTTTTGAAAATGGAGCTCAAATAGAGGGTTTTTGAAATAGGGGTGATCTATGCATATGCATTAGATTCAATTTTAAACTGTTATTTAAAATAGTTAACAAAATGTTTTTAGTGGATCCAAAGGTGGGCCTTGGTACCTCATTATGTGTACTAGCAAGGGGTGCAAAGATCAAGAATTATTTCTGTTAAGTTTTGAGTACTAGGAATAGCCAAAGTAGGCATGAGAGTTAAATTTGCCAAAACGACCATTCCTCCCCTTTAATTCTTTTTGATTTGATGTTCTTTAGGAGAAGTTTGGGAATGATGTAGATGATGTTTACATCACCTAAGAAACATTTTACAAGCATTGGATCATTCAATCATGGCAATTCAAACAACTCCTATTTTAAATGCACACACATATGAATGCTTTCATTTTAAATTTGGAAAAGTTTTTGTTAACCCTATTTTTGGATGATTTGATCTTGATGAGCTTGGATTAAAGTTTTGGGATGTTACATATACCTTGAAACCTTCTCCTTTAGTTTCCTCCTTTACCTTGATGTGTTTCATGCTCATTAGCTCCAGAGATGTTATGAAACATCTATCCATAAGTTAACCATGAGATACTCAGTCTGTTGTCGTGTGTCATTCCCTCTCTCTTATTTAGTGTGTGCAGCTGATGACCCACAAGTATAGATGGCGTATCGCAGTATTTTTGATAAGTAAGAGTGTCGAACCCAACGAGGAGCAGAAGGTGCTGGCTAGTGGTATGGATCAGGAATTCTCTGCAAATACTTAGCAAACGGATTTTTAGGGGTTTTCGATAAAGTAAGTAAACAAAGTACGAGTAAATAAATTACAGTAGGAATAAATGCAGCAAGTGGCCCAATCCTTTATGCAACAAAGGACAAGCCGGTTGTATTTCTTAAGATGATCAAACGTTCTCGAGGACACATGGGAAGAATGTCAAGTGCTTTCGCTTCATATAGTTGATTAATCTTCTTTAGCTTGCTAAGTGTTGTGTGGGTGAACCTGTGCTAATGTACCGCCCCATCCAAGACTAATACATACTTGTGATTATACCCCTTGCAAACATCCGTAAGTACAAGAAAGTAATTAAGGTAGAAACCTAACCACAGCTTTAAACTCTAAGACCCTTACGTCCCTTGTGCAATGGTTTCCTAACGGGGGTTCGGGTTTCTGTCACTCCGGCAACCCCTACGATTAGTAGCCACATACACAATGCATTCCCCTAGGCCCATATAGGTGAAGTGTCATGTAGTCGACGTTCACATGACACCACTAGAGGAAGTACACCACAACTTAAATAACAATCTATTGAATCTTTCTCAACGCAACTCCACTACTAACAACAAGACTTCTCCCATGTCCTCAAGAACAAAACGAACTACTCACAAGACATCATATGGATCATGATCAGAGATGGAATAATGATGTATAACAATCTGAACATAAACAAAAATTCAATGGTTCACTCAATAGCATCAACTACAAAGAGTAATCAACACCGGGAAAGTTTCCCCTATGAACTATGCAAGATTCAACCAATTGTTACAGCAATATGGAGATGGTGATGAGGGTGCTGATGGTGATGATGGTGGTGGTGATGATGATGATGATCCCGATGAAGTCCAGCTTGATGGTGGTGTTGATGGCGACGATCTCCCCTCTCTGGGAAGGAATTCCCCCGGTAGAAATCTGTCTGCCGGAGAGATCTTCTCTCCGTGTTTTCCGCCGCAGAGGCGGCAGATCTTCGTGGTCGCCCCAGTCTTAGGGTTTCGGGAGGTTGATATACGCCAGAGAGGAGAGGCTGGAGTGGGCCAGGGTGGCCACACCACCTCCAGGCATGGCCTAGGCCTGCCAGCGCCATGGGGTGGTGTGGGCCCCCTATGGCCCACCTCCACTCCATCTTCTGGCATCCTTAGTCTTCTAGAAAAATAGGATTTTCCGTATATTTTCCCGGATTTTCTGATCTTCGCGAATTTTGCCTCCAAACATCACCTTTTCCATCAGAATCCTGACTGCAGCGGTCCATGCTCCAAACGTCATCAACCATGCAAAAATAGATGAAATAACATAAGTATCACCTCTCAATACGAAATATATCAATGAATAATAGTGAATTAAGACATAGAATAGTGATGCAAAATGGACGTATCAACTTCCCCCAAGCTTAGACTTCGCTTGTCCCCAAGCGAAACTGAGCTCAATAAACATGGCCTCAAGTTTATGGAGTGAAGAGTCGATAAAATAATACGGACAAGAAGCATCACATTCATCAAATACATAGATCATAATAGAAGACAACTCACTATTATGTAACTCAACTTGTAATAAGTAAAGGAAACACAATAAAGATACATAAAGTGAATCATAATTGGTAATGGCAAACTTAGCTCTTGGTTGAAGAATAGTTGATAATTTGCTGGAGTTCACAAATAGCTGGTTTTCAATGGTAGCTTTCAAAGTAGTAAACATCAGGGTAAGAGCAATGTGCAAAACCAGGAACATAAGAAACATGATTGAATAAATCACCATATGAATGAATGAAACACATCAACTCAAAATACTTGCTGAGATAGAAGGGAGTAGGTTTACTAACTCAACTACAAAGTAAAAGAAAGGCCCTTCAAAGAGGGAAGCAGGGATTGCAAGTCTCATAAAGAGCTCCCAAAAATTAGGATACTTACTAGATTTCAGCTCTCATTGCCCCTATCACAGGCATCTTTAGGTGATTAAGGTTAAAGTGACGCAACTAAGAGGATATGCTTGATAAGTTATAAGTTGAAATCTCATGCCCCTTACTTATGAGTACCGATCCTCGTGCTACTCAACTCCAGTCACGAGCAAGCTCTTGTCATTGTAAATACATGCGTATCATTGAGAACCGCCAACGGGGTACCCCTTGCACATGACACAGGAGCTATCCCATAATCAAAATGACAAGGCAAGTAGACAGTGAGCATCTCATCGATCTTTTTATTTGCTATTTGCATAGGTTTTTATTGAGGATGCTTCATAGAATGCTCACTATACTTATGCTGCAAGTTTCCACCATGATTAGGCATGGCTTAGGCTAGCGGCCCAGGCGTTTCTCTAACACACATATAAACTCCATGATCTTACAAGTTCCACTTTTATTTCACACCGTCGGGATCCATAAGCAAAACAACATGATATCAACTAGGTACAAAGTACCAAATGAAGTGTTGAAAGCGGTCCCAATGATACATGGTTCGGCTAACTTCAACTCATAAAGCGCAAGCATATATGCAACAAAGAAGGACCCAATGGTTCAAGTTTATTAAATGCAAGAATGTAGAGTGTGCCATCAAGTTCGTGAGAGCTTTAATCACTAATTTTCACATAACAAGTTTAATTTGGGAGGCAGATAAAACAAGAATTTACTTGGAATAGCAATAATGCTAATAGGTAGGTATGGTGGACACAAATGGCAAAGGTTTTGGTTTAAAGGAGGTGGATGCACGAGAAGAATACCCTCTCAGTACAGGTTTTTAGCTAGCAAGGCTGGGTAGCAAGTATAAGAGTTGAGGGAAACAAACAAACATACAAATGATCAAGAAAAACATGCAATCTTCCTTGGAAGCACAAAAGATCTTAACTAAAGAATACTAGACTTATGAGCAAATCCATAAAGAAAGATGATGAAATTATTTTTCTTTAGAGTACTTCTATCTTTTTTCTTTTCAACTCTCAAAAAGGTGTTGCTACTAACCGAGCCAGGTTTTCCAAAACCAACTAAATTAACTCAATGATCCCAGAGTGCTACCAATACTAACAACAAGATCAATCATATAACCACGAATTGAAAACTAATATAAGCTATGCAAAAAGAGTGAATGATAGAACTTCTCATTAATATTCCATAACAACAACTCACACCAAGGGATACTTATCTAATGAGAGAGGGGACACTTCCATAATGCAAACCATACTACAAAATAACTCCTCTATTCATGATATGACTCTACTAATAAGGTTAAAAAGATAGAAGATAGTGATATGATACCGCAGCACTCCCCCAAGCTTGGAACAAACCAAGGGGATGCCAAACCTGATGACGAATTACTCCTTAGGTGGTGGTGGTATCCTCTCGATGAGCTCTCTGATCAGTTTCCCCAAGTCCTCAATCTCGAAAGTGAGAGTACGAATCAACTCAGAGTTGTGCTCAATACGGCTCGTGATCATTTCAGTTTGTGGATCCCAGCTCTTGTGATTCTTTTTCTGTTCTTCCCTCTTGGAGTCTTCTTTTCCTGCATGGTTATGGATGAAGGTATGGAAGGGATTCTTGATGTGTGGAGGAAGTGACCTTGGAGCCAAACTATGACGGGGAACTTTCCCCCCAGTCTGCATCCATGCCGTCCTTCTAACGCTGCAGGTTTCGTCACCACTCCAATGCTTGCAATAGTAGTGCTGGTGTGCGGATGTTGGCCTTGCTCCTCTTCACCTTCACTCTTGATCTCCTTCTCCTTCCCGGGGTCTTGGAGGTCTTCCTCCATGGGCTCCTTCCCTTTATCCTTGGCCGACACCATTGTGCTTCTAAGATTTCAAAGAGTATGTCCTGACAGGAACAGATCAAAACAAAAACACGACGAAAACACGATATACGGACCTCGGGGGATCCGGGGGGTTATATATTACGAAGTTTCATATCAAAAGGAAGGTACTGGGAGAAAACGAGTCGGAGGCGGAGTCCTGGGTGGCACCACCTGGTGGCGCGGCCAAGGGTGGGCCCGCGCCATGGGGTGGTGTGGGCCACCCGGCTCCAGTTCCGTCCCTTTTTCGCTTTGAAACTTTCCTTAACGGCTGAAAACAGCAAAAATATAGTTGTATTGTATTTTCGCGGAACTTTTCTTACCAGAACTGTTACCTATTTGAAAATAGACTCTGCAGGTCTCTGAATTTAGTATCTAGTAGATTCTTCTGGAGTCATCACTTGAATAACATCAATATCTTCATCTTCATACACTTATTACTTGAGTCATAAAACCCTTCTCTTCCTTATTACACCATTGTCTCCACTTCCTAGAAATTTCTTTCACACAAAACTTCACACAGTTCTCATTAGCAACATTAGTATAAGTGAAGTGATAAAACCTTTTGAGTCCAACTTCAACTGAAAACCATCAAAACATAAGCTACTGTAGCAACTCCTTCCAAAAACCCAAAAAGAATTCAAAAAGGAAATCGAATAAAGAAGCAGATGCAACAGTGGCAAAATCTGCCAAAACAGACCAGCAGGTAAAGATCAATTTTTTCGAAAATATTCTGTTGCTCAAATCAAAAAGTGCAAAACTAACAAAAGTTAAATAATAACCTGGGGCAGAAGCACAAAAAATTACAGCTCAATCCGACATACAGAGATCTCTCACGAATGTTTACGGTGAAGCACAAAAAATCTGTTTCGGGACAGCAACTTCCCCAAATCTTACTTCTCTCTCATTAGAGGTTGATCTTGACACAAAAACCAAACAAAACGGATAAGGAGCGGTTATTACCGAAGTAATAACTTCCAAGACTCAAAGAAACAAAAACAGACTGAAAGCAAAAACAAATTGGGTTGTCTCCCATAAAGCTCTTTCTTTATAGCCATTAAGATGGGCATGATAATTTTGAAGAAGCTCTCATAGGGATATGAATTGAAGTGAAAGAGAGCATTAAGAAGAAAAAGCACACACACATTTAAGTCTAACCCACTTCCTATGCAAGGGAATTTTGTAAACAAACAAGTTATTGAAACCAGAGGCAACTTGCATAAGAAGGCAAAAGAAGCGCAATCTAAAAACTTTCAGCATAAAACGAGGAAACTTGATATTATTAAGATGCGTAAGAACACTTTTCCCTCTCTCATAGTAGCTTTCAGTATCATGCATAAACTTAACAATATATCTATCACAAGGACCATCATAGCAATGATCACTTATTCTAACAGAAAACACAGGAATACTAGCTATCATAACACTACTATGTGAAACAATATTAGAGGTATCCTTACAAAGGATAGGGTGTCCCTCTTTCTCATACTTGGTGACAAAGTCTTTCACATTTGCTATTATAGGTTCATCAACCATTTGTTTATCAGGTTCAACAGCCTTATTCATACTTTCATCTACCATACTAGCCATCATAGAATGTTCCTTTACCTTAACTGGGAAAGGCATTTTCTCAATATAAGGTTTAGGTAAAACATGATTAGCATTATAAACTTCAGTATTTCTTGTAGGAACACTCTTAGCAACATCTTTATAAGGTTCATGATACTTATCCCACTTCTTTTTAGGCACTTCAATATAGGAAGCAAAAGCCTTAAAATAAGAAGCAATAGCTTGAGAGTCTAGACCATAAGCATTTATAATATTTTGAAAGTCATCAGTTCCCATAAAAGATTCAATGCATTCATAATCATAATTTATACCTGACTTTCTACCTTTGTCATTCTCCCAAGCTTGAGCATTGTCTTGAATACGGTCCAGAAGATCTCATTTAGCTTCTTCTTCCATGCGAGTGAATGATCCAGCACAAGAAGCATCCAATAAATCTTTATCATGTAGAGGGAGCCTTGCATAAAAGTTATTGATAATAATATTGTTGGGGAGCTCATGAATGGGACATTTGAGCATTAGTAACTTCAATCTCCCCCAAGCTTGAGCTGTACTCTCTCCATGAAGAGGCCAAAAGTTGTATATTTGATTCCGATCTTTATGAATCTCACTAGGAGGATAAAACTTTGAATAAAAGAGAGGCACTATTTCCTCCCATTCCAGAGCTTGACCATTCTTCAGCAGCTTATACCAGTCCTCAGATCTTCCTTTCAGTGATAATGATAATAACTTCTTCTTAACTTGATCTGTAGTAATACCTGCACACTTGAACAACCCTCATAATTCGTGTATAAATAGTAAATGATCACCGGGATGGACAGTTCCATCCCCAACATAGTAGTTATCCATAACACGATCAATAATTCTTGTAGGAATTTTGAAAACATCATTCTCAGCAGGTGGTGGCTTATCTACTACCTAAGCAGTGGTAGTAGAATTACCAAATAAGAAACTCAGCGAATTATCCATAACGAAAATAAAGAAACTAGCAGAAGTGAACAATACTCACAGTAGAAGTTTCCTTTACCAGTTCCACTCTCCAATAGCACTTCACTCCCCGGCAACGGCGCCAGAAAATAGTCTTGATGACCCACAAGTATAGGGGGTGTATCGCAGTATTTTCGATAAGTAAGAGTGTTGAACCCAATGAGGAGCAGAAGGTGCTGGCTAGTGGTATGGATCAGGAATTCTCTGCAAATACTTAGCAAACGGATTTTTAGGGGTTTTCGATAAAGTAAGTAAACAAAGTACGGGTAAATAAAAGACAGTAGAAATAAATGCAGCAAGTGGCCCAATCCTTTATGCAGCAAAGGACAAGCCGGCTGTATTTCTTAAGATGACCAAACGTTCTCGAGGACACATGGGAAGACTGTCAAGTGCTTTCGCTTCATATAGTTGATTAATCTTCTTTAGCTTGCTAAGTGTTGTGTGGGTGAACCTGTGCTAATGTACCGCCCCATGCAAGACTAATACATACTTGTGATTATACCCCTTGCAAACATCCATAAGTACAAGAAAGTAATTAAGGTAGAAACCTAACCATAGCTTTAAACTCTAAGACCCTTATGTCCCTTGTGCAATGGTTTCCTAACAGGGGTTCAGGTTTCTGTCACTCCGGCAACACCTACGATTAGTAGCCAATTACACAATGCATTCCCCTAGGCCCATATAGGTGAAGTGTCATGTAGTCGATGTTCACATGACACCACTAGAAGAAGTACACCACAACTTAAATAACAATCTATTGAATCTTTCTCAATGCAACTCCACTACTAACAACAAGACTTCTCCCATATCCTCAAGAACAAAACGAACTACTCACAAGACATCATATGGATCATGATCAGCGATGGAATAATGATGTATAACAATCTGAACATAAACAATAATTCAATGGTTCACTCAATAGCATCAACTACAAAGAGTAATCAACACCGGGAAAGTTTCCCCTATGAACTATGCAAGATTCAACCAATTGTTACAGCAATATGGAGATGGTGATGAGGGTGCTGATGGTGATGATGGTGGTGATGATGATGATGATCCTGATGAAGTCCAGCTTGATGGTGGTGTTGATGGCGACGATCTCCCCTCTCCGAGAAGGAATTCCCCCGGCAGAAATCTGTCTGCCGGAGAGATCTTTCTCTCTCCGTGTTTTCCACCCCACAGAGGCGGCGTAATCTTTCTGTGGTCACCCCCGAGTCTTAGGGTTTCGGGAGGTTGATATACGCCAGAGGGGAGAGGCTAGAGTGGGCCAGGGTGGCCACACCACCTCCAAGCGCGGCCTAGGCCTGCCCGCGCCATGGGGTGGTGTGGGCCTCCTATGGCCCACCTCCACTCCATCTTCTGGCATCCTTAGTCTTCTGGAAAAATAGAATTGTCCGTATATTTTCCCGGATTTTCTGATCTTCGCGAATTTTGCCTCCAAACAGCACCTTTTCCATCAGAATCCTGACTACAGCGGTCCATGCTCCAAAAGTCATCAACCATGCAAAAATAGATGAAATAACATAAGTATCACCTCTCAATATGAAATATATCAATGAATAATAATGAATTAAGACATAGAATAGTGATGCAAAATGGACGTATCAGCAGCTACCTCAAAGAAAAATGATGCGCTTCATTCATTAAATAATGGTGGATGGATCAACCTCTTTGAGAAGATCGTCGAAGTTTAGTGTAACCCTGTTCCTTCTATCTTCCTACCTAGGAATCTCGGGACGAGATTCTATTAAGGGGGATAGAACTATAACACCCCTAGTTCTACTAATAGTAATTAGGATTTGTTTTGTGCATCATGATCATAGCATGCGTATCATGGCTTGACAAACATTGCATCAAGAGAAATAAGAAACCCTAAACCCTAATATTTTCCCCTCTTTCTTTGAAACTTATTCAAAAGGGTGGCTTTTATATTTTGAAAACTACCAAATGTTGGATCCCAAATGGATTAAAAGGGTATCACAATATTTGAATAGTCTTACAAAATCCTCCGGTACTTTTGAAATGTTCAAAATAGAAAATAGTTTGTGATATGGGGTGGCCCGATCTTCTCAGCAAGCTCTTGTCGATGATATGGTGGATGATAGATAACTAGTGTGTAGCTGTGATCTCTCCCGCTCGATCCTTGATGCCAGTGCAACAGATCTCGAACCTTGTAGGATATTCACAACACCACACTCTTGCGCATGCATCCATGACCATGAACGGCAGTATGCAATCTACTAATTCCCAATGGAACAATAGATCACACTCAATTATAGTTGGTAAAATTCGAACACAGGGTAATTCTAGAGGTTCTATGAAAGAAACAACTCCAAAATATTTTAACGTGGTCTAAACCTAGATAGTAGTGCGCCCCATCTATTTATGAGTCTGGGGGTGGCGGCCTAAGGGTGGATCCCGAGTTGGTCCCACCCAACTAAGGGTACAAACCGACCTAAAGTTGGGTCAGTTCAGGTTTCTGTCGTGGGAGAATTCGGGCCCGTTTGTCTGTTGCTGCGGCAGCCTGCCATGGCAGAAAAGGACTCTATTTCTGTGCCACGGCAGCCTGCCGTGCCAGAGAAAAGTGGCGTTTCTCTGCCGTGGTAGAGATTGTCTACCAAGTGTTGATCTTCAATCTTGTGTGCTCCTTGCGCTTCCTCCCTCTCCTCCCTCGCGCATTCTTCATTGATCAACATGCCTTGTTCAATTAGCTCCTTGCTACACCTTCTTCTCCTAAGTACCTGATCATGCAATAATTCAAAGACTTAGGTAGTATAAAATTCTCATTAATTAAAACACTAGGTTCATTAAGAAACAAGTTCACCTGTTGTTCTAGTAGCTTAGCACGAGCTCTTGTGATTGGTCCAATCCTTATCTCATTGGATTGATCTTTCTTTGCAATTGGAACATCATCATTAGCAATTGGGGTAGGTGTAACTATAGGGATGTCCTCATCATCTCCCCCCTTCAAAAGGCATCGACCTCGACGCTCCAAGGTCTTCTCCAGCATATGGTGACAAATCAACAACGCTGAAGCTGTTATTAGCTCCACCAAACTACTCAATAGGTATGTCAACTGAGTAGGCATTGTCATTAATTTTGGCTAGCACCTTGTAAGGCCCAGCACCACGTGGCTTCAACTTGGACTTGCGAAGTAATTGAAATATGTCCTTGCGCAGATGCACCCAAACCATATCTCCAGGCTTGAACAACACTTCCTTCCTTGCTTGATTCCTTGCAGCAGCAAGGTTTTTGCCTTTATTCTCAATAGCCTCTCGGGTCTTCTCATGTATTTTCTTCACATAATCAGAATGTTTTGATGCCTCCATATCAACTCTCTCATGTAATGGCAGAGGCAACATATCAAGTGGCGTTAATGGCTTGAAGCCATACACCACCTCAAAATGACAAAACTGAGTAGTTGAATGTACAGCCTTGTTGTATGAAAACTAAACATGTGGTAAACACTCTTCCCACTCCCGCAAATTCTTCTTTATCATAGTCCTTAGCAGCTGTGACAATTTTCGATTCACCACCTCCGTTTGACCATCTGTTTGGGGATGACATGTACTACTGAACAACAACTTCGTTCCTAGCTTCCCCCATAAGGTCTTCCAAAAGTAGCTCATGAAATTCACATCACGGTCAGAAATAATCGTCTTTGCTACTCCATGTAATCTCACGATGTCCCTGAAAAAGAGGTTAGCAACATGCGACACATTGTCGCTTTTGTGGCAGGCAATAAAATGAGCCATCTTAGAGAACCTATCCACTACCACAAATATAGAATCATGACCTCTCTGAGTTTTAGGTAGACCTAGCACAAAATCCATACTAATGTCTTCCCATGGAGTAGTAGGTGCAGAGAGAGGTGTATACAAACCGTGAGGCTTCAACTTGGACTTCGACTTGTGGCAATTAATGCATTAGCTCACAAATCTGTACACATCACGCCCCATCTTGGGCCAATAAAACTGATCAGCAATCATGAGAAACGTCTTCTCATGCCCAAAGTGACCCATCAAACCACCAGCATGTGATTCTAACACTAAGAACAAACGCAATGACGATTTGGGAATACATAGTTTGTTAGCTCGAAACAAATATCCATCATGTATATGTGAAGGGAATATGCCCGAGAGGCAATAATAAAGTGGTTATTATCTTACTCCATGTTTATGATAAATGGATTTTTTCATGGTATAATTGTATTGATCGGAAACGTCAATACATGTGTGTTTAATAAACAAAAAGGGTTCCTAGTTATGCCTCTCATATAAACTAGCTCGTTGATTAACAAGATGATCAAGGTTTCCTGATCATGGACATTGGATGTTGTTAATAACGAGGTCACAACATTAGTTGAATGATGTGATGAACATTCATCCGAAGTATAGCATTACAATCAAAGTCATTATGTTTATATTTCTATAACATCATACGAAGTAATCTTAGTCCTTAGACCCTGAGATCATGTTAATTGCTGACACCGGCTGAGTATCTTGATAACATCAAACGTCACACCGTAACAGGGTGACTATAAAGGTGGGTTCAGTGCTACAAAGGTGTTATGTTGAGGCTCATGGATCAAGAGTGGGATTTGTCCATCCCGATGACGGATAGATATACTCTCGGCCCTCTCGGTGATATCACATTAAGATAGCTTGCAAGCAAGTGATGTGATCACTAGAATGTTATATCATGGGAACGAGAAAAGAGTGCATGTCGGCAACGAGATCAAACAAGGTATGGAGATACCGATGATCGAATCTCAGACATGTAATATATCGTGAGACAAAGGGATTTAGTTACAAGCGTTAAAGGTTCTCACGATCACAGAAGTCATCGTTGAATATACAGGATTCAGTATGGATCTCCAGGTCCCGCTTCTGATTATTGATCTGAGAGGAGTCTCAATCATGTCTGCATTATTCGCGAACCGTAGGGTGACACACTTAAGGGATACCGACACCATTTGGAGCAAATATGTTTTAGATAAAGATTTAAGAAAGCGCTGGAATTATTTCAATAGACACCGAAACTGTTTCGGGTGAAATTGCTGAAATTGGTTCTGCATGTAATATTGAAATGTTGCAGGGTTTTATAGAATGTTTGTTAATTAAAGTAATTAACAAAATTCTGAATAAAAATAATAAAAGAGTTTTATTAAATGAGAGAGCATTAAATTTGGAGAAATTTAATGCATTTAAAGTGGAGACTTTAAAAGAGAATGTGAAGGGGCATTTTAATGTGGAGGGGTTACCACCACATGAATGGGGGAGGTGAGGAGTCACCCCCCATGCGCTGGCCATGAAGGAGGGGCACCCCCCCTCCTCCTATAAAAGGCCACCCTCTTACTCCTTCTTCCTCACACCTCCTTGTGAAGGATCTCTCTCCCCCTCTAGTATTATTCGCCCATGGTCTCGGATTAGCGAGATACATGTTCGTAGTAGCTTTATCTAGAAAGGAGTTGCTGCTTCCGCTGCTTTGCTGGAGCGAGGGACGGAGGTTGTCGGGGTACCGGACATGTGTGCGATCACGGATGCATCGCTGCTTTGCGGTGCTGGACTTGGTGGTGCCAGAGCTGGATCTAATGGACGTGCTGGAGCCGGACCTGCTGGACTTCATCATGATCTTGAGATCGGCAAGTGTACGACTACATCAACCACGAGTTCCTACTCATTAACAAAACTCTATGTCTTCGAGGGTAAGTTCTCGTTGGATGTATGTCCACCCATTTCTCTATACCTAGTAGATAGATCTTGGCGTATAGTTCTCATCGTAGGATTTTTTTGTTTTCTATGCTGCGGACCCAACAGTGGTATCAGAGCCTGATCTATGCGTAGGTGCTTTGCACGGGTAGTACACATATGTTTATATGTGGGCGATGATGATCATGTTATTGCATCTTCTATGTATTTTGGATATTGGTGGCATAGTGGGATGAAGCAGCCCGGACCAACCTTACATGTCATCGTACATGAGACCAGTTCCACGACTAACATGCAACTTGTTTTACATAAGTGGCTGATGGGTGTCTGTCTCTCCTACTATAGTCAATATGTGATTTACAACGATTTGCTAATAATTTGGTTATCCTCGTTGTGGTTCATGTTCGTAGGTAAGAACGGTTCTATCTCCGAAAGCCCTAAGCCACGTAAAACTTGCAATTGATAAATTAGAGGCGTCTAGTTTAGATCGTTGCTGGGCTAGTGTATTGATATGGTATTGTTGTAAGTAGATGTATGATAGATACTCTTACAACACATTCACCGTGTAAGTTCCATAGACCTTGGCCTTACACACAAAGGAATGATAGAGATCATACCACGATGCAAATGATAGAGATCAAATGCATGGACCATATCATCTCACTTTACACATTAGATGTTAGCATCTTATACTGCTAGTTTGGCTTCAGGCATTGTAAGATGATCCCTCATTTAGATATCAAGATAAAAATGTGTTCTTCCTTAAGTATGCACCGTTTTGTGGATCGTGTTTCGAGACATCACGTGGTGATCGGGTGTACTCGAATCTACAGTTTCATATGAACGGATGTAAGACAGTTCTACACATGCGAGTACTAAGGTTCTTACTTAGCGAGCCTAGCATGTACAGACATGGCCTCGGAACACAGACCGAAAGGTTAAGCATGATTCATATAGTTGATATGATGCCCATATAGATGCTTGCCTTTGAAGCTACATTAACTGACGTGATGATCGGACTTGGTGTAGTGGATTTGGTTCATGTAATCACCAAAAAGGCACGAGGGATGTCGTTTTTGAGTGGGAGTTCATTTCTAATTTGGATTAGTCGAACTAAATTTGTCATAAACTAAATCGAAGTGAATTTGCATAATTTGTTGTAGTCATTAGCGTCTGTTCACTACCTTATGTTTAGTTTTTATTTGAGATAATAGAACTATAGAATTCTGGATATTTACTTTACGATCTGGTATCGTATTGTTTTGAATGTCAATTTAAAGTTTATAAGTCCTATTGCAAACTTTCAACAAACTCTATTTACTCCATGAAGTTTAATAAGTAGTATTAAATCAAGAGTAAGAATTTCAATGTTAGTATCTAAAGTATCATGTTTGCCTCCATGATTATTGATATTCAAAAGTTGTTTTAATATCAAGATTATATTGGAGCTGAAAATTGTTTCAGAAACCATCATGTGTGAAAGATATTGTGATATCTGAAACAATGTTTTTGGTTGCATCATGATAGAGTATAATTTAGCAAAATACATATTCTCATATTGTATGAGAATTTGTGAAGGTTGGAGACGCTAGGCGTCCTAATCTACCAAAAAGGTTTTGGGAACTGATATTATACTCGCGATTCTTCCTTATAGGCTATAGTAGCTTGATCATGAAAGTTTTCATGATAAGGATGAATAGAAGATGTAAGTAAAATGTTTACTACACTAATAGATTACTAAAGAATGGATTTTTGAAAGAATGCCAAACATTTGATGATGGTGATCCACTTCAAAGTGCAAGTCCAAAGGTATTAGTATTTGACTATATACAAGCTTTGTACCATGTGTCATGTTGATGACACCACTATTGATGTTGATAGATTCTTTTAAAAGAAAAGGAATTGCTGAAAGAGAATCTATAAAATATTTGGCAGAAAATAAAAGGTTGGAGATGTCCAACTTAGGTATATAGAAGATATACATGTTATGGCTATATTCCTTGCTTGTTAAACAATGTGGTTCTTAGGTATTGGATACCGAATTGGTTGGTATGAAGTGTCATACAGGACAACGCAATTCATGAACTACAATGGCCTAAGTAACAAGCAAGAGAATGAGTGATGATGTTCATCGAAAACAAATAAAGTGTTATTGTGTTTTTCGTTGTCATCAAAGCTAGCCTTCAAGATTTGTTTAAATAATTGTTATTTTGTTCCAGTATTATGAGAACTATGGATGTTCAAATAATTACCGTATTTCATAAAGGATTGATGAACTTTTACAAGTCTAGTGGGAGAAATCACATCCATAAACACTATTGCTAAAATGTCGCAAGACAAATGATTGAAAGATCACTTATGAAGTGACATCACTGTTTAAATTATATTGGAAAGAAAACATGAAGAAACTCCATGTTGATGGATTTTTGGAGTCTTTGATTTTGATCAATTGACGCATGTGAGACTTTCCTCGAGATAATTGAAACTCCGTCCATAGGCCAGAGAGGAACGGATGACTAGCTTATTGGAAATTGTGCATGCTGATGTGCATAGTCCATTATGTGTAGCCATATGCGATGGATCTTTTTGCTTCATATGCTTTCTTCGAAAATTTGAGTGAATATATCTGTATATTTACTTAATAAAGAAGAAGTATGAAATATTTGAAAGTTGTTCAAAGACTTTCAAGATGAAGTGAAAAATCATTGTAACAAGAAAATAAAAGAGTTTATGATTTGATCGTAAAGGAAGATATTTGAGTTACATGTTTAGCAAAACACCTAAGATTTGAGGAATTGTTCCATGAATTTGGATTTCCCGGTAAACCATAGGAGTATGGCATATTCGAGAGATGAAATCAAACCATGTTTGACATGGTAAGATCAAAGGTGTCATTTATAAAACTGCCATTATGTTTTAAAGATTGAAGCTTTAGAGACTACCGCTTTTACACTGAAAAGAGCACCATCGTGATCCGTTGAAATGACACCATATGAGTTATGGTTTGGGATAAAACCCGAATTGTCTTTTCTTAAATTTTGGTATGCTATGCATAAGTAAATGTTTACAACCAAAGTCGGATAAGTACATCTTTGTAGGTTATCCCAAAGAATTTGTTGGGAATTTCTCCATAACACCGAGGACAAAAGAGTTTGTCACTTGGAACGTCAAGTTTCTTGAGAAGGAATTTTTCTCTAAAAGTTAAGTGGGAGGACAATAGAACTTTGATAAGGTTGTTGAACCTTACCTATATGTGCTAAGTAGCGCAGCGCCGGAAAGTGTCCCGGTGGCGGCCACAATGCTCATGGCTCAAGTGATTACAAAGGGTGTGATCTCGGAGATTAGAGTTCCTATTGAACCGTGTGGGTCGGTACGAATCAAATAGTAAGATTTGATAAGCAAGTCGTTATTGTTTTGACAATGATGAACCGACTGCATGCAAAGAAGCGATGATGGGCCCTGACTCCATAAAATGACTAGAAGTCATAGAATCCGTGATAGTATCCATACACGAGAAATCAAGTTTCTGAACTTGGAAGACCCTCCGGAAAGGCATGAAGCTTATCGGTCGTGTTTGGATCTATAAAGAAATAGACATGGATGTTTAACATCTATGAAATAGTCGACATGTCGGAAAGAAGTTTACGACAATGTTCAAGGAGTTGACTATGACAAGATTTGATCTTTCATAGTGATATTTAGTCTTGACGGATTAATGTAGCAACCACTACATATAATTTGGTATATGGTAGTTGAATAAACAAAACAAGGTTCTTCTAATAGAATGGTTACCTAGGACGTGTACATGACACGGTCCGAAGGGTTTTTGTTAATTCAAAGGGTGCTAAAAGGGCATGCAAACTTCAATAGTTGAAGTAAGCATAACGGAGTTGGAATCTTCACCATGATGAAACTGTTAAAAGAGTTT